>CM052896.1:105934303-106005159 GCA_028534135.1 Potos flavus
GGGTAGAATATAGAGTTTTTCTCTATATTCTAGATATAGAATCTAGTTTTTCTCTTTCCTAGAGTTTTTCTCTTTCCTAGAGTGACCTAGAACAAACCTTCAGCAGACCAAGTCCACTAAGGCTCTATGTGTCTCATGAAGAGGGTGGATCAGGTGGGGAGGGTGTGACCAAGGAGTCCTCTTTTGCCCTCCCCCCATTTTCTTGGACCTTCCCTGACAAAATGCCTACATTTCAATCTCAGGGATTTATTCTTCGGGGCATTGCTAGCATTTTTATCTTTTTCCCCATGATTATTCAGTTAAATTTCCAGTATCCCCAAGAGGACAATACGTTACACTAAATCATGCAGTATCTTGTACAGAAGTCTATTCCTCCCTGTTTGGATGTAGCAGACAGCTAGATACTTTAAGCCCGTTCAGAGCTGGAATATAGGTAAGGTGCCTTGGGAGGAGAGAGGGCGGACAATCTTTGCTAATTCATCATTTTGCCAAGGGCCAGCCTACTTTGTGCCTTTTTGCTTAGCAGAGAGCTTCTAGAAAAAGTTCTGGTTGAGGTCAACTCAGAGAGCCATGATCCAGCATAAGGAAGCATCCCACTCAACCAAGATATTTAAGAGTTTGTCCCCTCTCCTTTCCTTCTTCCAGCATAATGTTATGGGTTGGCGGTGGCCCCCCAGAAGGTGTTGAATTGCTAACCCCCAGCGTCGGCGAAGGTGACCTTCTTTGGAATTAGGTCATCTTCTTTGCAGATGATTGGGTTAAGATGAGGTCATTAGGATGGGTCCTAATTCAGTATGAGTGGTGTCCTCATAAAAAGGGCATGTTCGGATACAGAGACAGACATGCACAACACGGGTAACACCACATGAGGCTGAAGGCCGAGATGGGGGTGCGGCTTCTGCTAGCCAAGAAATGCCAATTGCCCGTAAACCACCAGACATTAGGAGAGAGGCATAGAACACATTCTCCCTTGTAGGCCTCAGAAGGGACAAACTAACCCTGGCAACACCTTGATCATAGACTTCTAGCTTCCAGAACTGTGAGACAATACATTTCTGTTGTTTAAGCCGCCTAGTTTGTGATAGTTTGCTGTGGCAGCCTTAGCTCATTAATACACGACTAAGCCAACATAGTTAAGAGTTTGTTCTTGCTTCTTTCAGTAAATATTTAGTGATTACCTACTGTGTGCTAATATAATAACAAGTCCTGGAAACAGTATCTTGGATAAGATCTTTGTTTTTAAGGAATTCATGGACTAGCAGGGATGTAGGTAAGTAGACTGATCTTAGCAGTAGAATGAGTATTTAATGTCTTTTCTTCCCTCTAACCGTTGGCTCACAACCATGCCCGTACGTTAGACTCTCTTGGGAACTTACGCAAATACGTCGGTCCAGGCTTCACTCCCAGACAGGTGGATCTGATTGGCCTTGTGGGAACACAAAGCATCAGTATTTTATAAATCTTCCTAAGTAATTCCAAAGACCGCCATTGTTGAGAACCACTATCTTAAAATATACCCATTATTAAGGGTCCCATTCCAGGCCCATTAAATTTTATTTTTTAAAAGCTTCCCAAGTGCTTCTAATGTGTAGCCAGGTTCAGAACCACTCTCTCCTGGGAGGCTGGAATTGTGTCTGTCTTTTTTAATGTCATATCCTCTCCACAGTGCCTGGTTCAGAGAAGGCCCTCAGTAAGCGATTGTTGGGTCAGGATCTCTGATGAGACAGTATGGGGGGCATAGTAAATGTAGCGTACTCACTACAGGTTTGGGAGAGCTGAGACCAAAAAGATATATCGGTTTAGTCAGGGAAGGAGGGAAAAGAAGAACGTGGCTGAGGGAACAGCGTGTGCATGCAGTCAAGTAGAGGCCCAGGGCTCGGCTTGGCTAGAACGTCCCCTGTGGGTGTGGTGACAGGAAGGCTGGAAAGGTAAGCAAGGTCATGAAGAGACCCATAAGCCCTGCTCAGGAGTTGGGGTTCTGCCACAGGCTTATATGGATTGCCTTGAGGGCATAGGCAGGGGCCCTCAGGGTGGATTTTTGATATCTTGGCTCTGGTGCACACACAAGTCCAGGCGTGGGCTCAGAATCTTGCACTTTTTTCTCACTGAAGACAGAAGCCCAGGGAGGGTGCAGTGTCTTGGAACCCAAGCCTGCAGGCTCAATTCATGAGAGGGTCGTCACCAACTTCCCATACAGACCACCCAGTAAATCAGCTGTACCACACTCCTTAACTGTGACCTGCCCCCACCAAGACTCAGGAGGGAGAAGTTCCCAACGTTCTTGCCACATCTTGAGTGGACATCGGGACAGCTTTCACGTTGTTCCAGATGTTCACGGGACTCTGATTTTACCTGGATAACCATGGGGGCTGGGGGCAAAGAGGAGGCCCGGGATGATTTCCCTCAGCCGCCCCCGCCGACCCCCCAGGAGGCCCCTTCACAGGGCGGGGTCTACCGCTGAGGAAGGGCCCGGACCTGTGATCCTGGACTTTTGTCCCCTGTGCACGGCCTCCCCTGGGTGTTTGCTTGTCCGAGCCCAGCTGTTGCCAGTTTGGAAACTCTCTGCAGATTTCATTAACGGACTGCCTGCTCCACTCCGAGTTCTTAATGAAGATGTTAAATAAAATTTGACATTATTATTGCCATTTGTACAGCACTTTATATTTACCAAGTGCCTTCGGAACATTTTTATTCTTTTCCAAGCCATAGCCCCCGAAGTCGATGAGTACCACTGTCCCCATTCCGCAGAGAAGGCCCTTGGGGGTTTGTAGATGTGCTGAGAGCTGCCGGTCACCCCCTCTCCCCAGGGAGAGATTATTCTCTCTCCCTTTGTGCAAAACCCAACTCCTGGAGCAGCTCCAGCCCCTCGAGGCTTGTCTGACCCCTCACGTGCTCCCTCCATCTTCCAGGCCTCGCTCACTGAATATCAGTCCTCTTCTGTCTTATGGTTTCCTGTTTTTAGTTCAGGAAAGGCTTGGTCTTCTCTTCATTGATTTGAATGAATTTGCAAGTACAATTTCCTGATGGGCATCAAATGTCTGGCTGATCGTTCACAGGCGCCGTGTTCGCTGGGGCCTCTGCCGTCCGGCCGGCCTCTTCTCGGAGGCCTGTCAGCAGCGCAGCCCACGCGTCTGGCACAGGCTGTCCTCTGTAAACATCGCGGGGCAAACAGCACTGTTGTCTTTCTGCGTGTGACAACCTCCCCCTGTTACCGTAGGGGACCTCGAGTCAGACGCTCCGGTGACAGCCTCTCTGGAAGAGTGGGAGAGAAAACAAACCTCTTAAGAAAGGCCCAGAAAGCCGTTCAGGTGCGCTTCCCCGAGGCCCCTCAGAGCCGCGGAACGAGCTGTATTAATAGGTTTGCTTGGCGCTCTGGCCTGTTTTCTGGGTTAAATGCGGATGTCGATGAAAATGTGTGTGCGCAGAGAGTTTTCTGTTTTAATGACTCAAGCATTTGGGGAGGGACTTTTTACCCTATTTATGACTTCACACCTTAAAAATCTACATTACTAATTTTTGTGGTGCTCTTCTGTCCTCACGTTGCCTTCTCCTGGCACGCCCCGGTTTCTGTCTCCTTCTTTCTCTGGCTGAGCCCAGAATGGCTCCAGGAGGCAGACGTTCTCTATCTTTGTTTAGTGCAGGAAACAAATCTGCCTTCTGACCAGGAGAGAGACGGTATCTTCAGTTTCAAGGATGTGTTTTATCTTCAGTTTCAAGGATGTTTTACTCTGCAAACATAGTAAGATTGAAAAGATTGTCGACGCCTGTTGCCCAACTCATGCAGAAAGGTGAGATATTCATGGAGAATTGTCTTCTAAGAAAGACCCCTAGGTATAAAATGAGGGGCTTAGACAACTTTAGAGATGTTAGTGTGTATACCACCACTCTCTAAATCTGTGCCCAAGACAGACATCACTAATCAATTTTGTGTTGTTGGTTTTTTTTCTGGTGCAAAACCTTCAGCAGGCAGTTTCTGTGTAGATTATTTCCTAAATTACTCTAGCTGTGTAAAATCATATTCTTCCTATTTCCTCCCTGTGCTCCATTTTTCTCCTTTTGGTAATCTGTGTGTGTGTATTTCTCTCTGTAAGTGGCAGGAAGGGTAGGAAGGAGAGCATGTCTTTTGGGGCAGTTTGGTGGCTTGAGATTTTCATATGAAGTAAGGTCCTAATCCTACCAAAAAGCATTCACAGTTTAATCTTGATTAAAGATGAAGAACTTGGGGCGCCTGGGTGGCTCAGTGGGTTGGGCCTCTGCCTTCAGGTCGGGTCATGATCTCAGGGTCCTGGATCAGGCCCCTCATCGGGCTCTCTGCTCAGCAGGGAGCCTGCTTCCCCCCACTCTCTCTGCCTACTTCTCTGCTCACTTGTGATCTCTTTCTCTCTGTCAAATAAATAAATAAAATCTTAAAAAAAAAAAAAAAAGATGAAGAACTTAATACTTCCCTTCCAAACAAGGATTATAAGAAGAATGTTTGTCCATTTTAACACCTCCTTTTCTATTTGGCTATGAAGGGATTCCTCAAATTCCAATTGAGCTCTGTGCTGGAACCTTCTGACTAAACAGAAGATTCCAAAAGAAATATGGCCCAGGGGCACATATCCTTGCAGAGGGAAATCCTACATTAGAATAGATGTTGTCTGAGACTTCTTCCAACTCTGAAATTGGGGCAATAATGCACCCTGGATATTTGGAAGATGCCCCCTTTTCCCTCTGAGTCAGTTTGGATTCTTCTCCCGGCACAGATACCTCCCCCTATCATGTCCTGTGCTTCAACTTCTCCATTTATCCAGTGTGTAGATACAGAGGCATGTGGCTAATGTGTTGGAGTTTCTGCTGGAGACCTGGTTACATCTTATTGTTGCTGAAATGAAAAGAATCAAGAGAATGATGAGAAAGGTGTATGAACTTCAAGTAGGCGATCAAAAGATAGGGATGCTGATTAGCTGTGTGACCTTGGACAAGTTACATAACCTCTTTGTGCCTGGGGTATCCTTTCTTGAAAATGAAGAAGATAATGCTTGTGTGGCTATCTATCTCGTGGGGATATTGGCAGAGCAAATGAGTTCATGTTCAGTGTATGAGATACTCAAAGGAAAGATGCTGGCTGAATGTAAAGTTTGCTTTCACCACATAAATGTGGTCACACTCTCGTTCTGCTCCCCATCTCAGCCCATGGAAGGACCTCTGCTCTTTCTGACAGGACTGTCCCACAGGATTCTCTTTCCTTTCCAGCCCCACAGGATTATTTTCCTGATGGAGAATTTGTGGTGCGGTGTGGGACATCTAGAGACTGGGGTGGTTGGTGAAAAGATGCCACCCTCTCACATTATTGGGTAATGGGAGTGTAGGGTCCAATGAGGTCGTGATAGCAGAGGGGATTGTGGGTCCTTTGACTCAGGGAGCTACTTCCTGGGCAGGAGCGGGTAGAACAAAAGGGTACAGAAAGGGTCAAAACAGGGCTGGCTATGCACACAAATCAAGTGTAATGAAAGGACTATGGACTGGATCTGAGATTTTGCCTTTCTTGGGTCACTAATCAGTTGATATGTGGCTAGTATATGGGGAAGATGCCTGGTGATTCGTGATACTGGGATTTTTTTTTTCTTTTTCTTCCTATGGACGTCTGAAGATAATTCTAAGTATATCAGTTGATTAGCCAGCCAGCCTGCCTGCTCCTTTTCTTTTTTTTTCTGTCTTCCAAACCCCTCCACAAATATTTATTTATACCTCATTTGTAACTGAAGATAAGCATCTCAGAAATCAGGCCTGTTGGCACATGTCTAAGCATTCTTTAACGGAGAGACAGATATTCACAGAAACATTTTTAAATGTCCATAAACTAACACATAGATTGTCAAAGGTTTAAATCAGGCCTCTGATACTGATGTTTTAGGACGTTCAAATGTCGATCAGCAGTTTTCCTGGTACCACTCTCATGGATCTTGTGTGTGTGCTTGCACGTCTGTAGCTGTGTGAGATGTGTTGTTAATTAACATTGGAAGGCTCAGCACTCAGTGGAAACGTTCTGGAGAATTCTATATCATTATTACAGAATTGTTTAGAAACACAATCAAGTAAAACCTGCACTGAAAGGGGAAGACCTTTGTCCAGAGCCATGTTGTCAATATTAACTCCAGGCATAGGGCTTTTGCTCTGAGTGTCCTGGTGGCCACGTCGATGTTCCTTTATTCCCTTCTTTCAGTGCAGAAAGATTCTTGCAGAGCTGCTTCAATTGAATACTTCTGCTGTCACAGCCAATATGCGACTCATTCCGCATGGGTGTTCCTTCGAACTCTAACCTCGTTTGTGTTCAGGTAATTCTGGGAATGGGACATTTTGCCTTCCCCCTGGGAGACCATTTCCAGCATCTAGCCATCCAACTGATGAGTCGGAGAACGGAGCCCTGATTTAAGGAGGGAACAAGGTACTTGTCGAACTGGCAGGGTGGCTTCCAAGGCTTTGAATGGTTCCCGCAGCTGTCAGGGATCGTCGTGAACTGCAACAACAGTGAACCCAAATCCTAAGATTTTTTTTTTTTTCAACTCAGAGAATTGGATTAGCAAATCAGAATAATTGAAGCGTGAATTTTCAGACCACTTCCGAAATAAAATATGTGCGTGTGCAAAGTCAGACCCAATCCGAGATCAGTTTTTCTTCCATTGAGCTGGCAGTGCTCTGGGGCTGGAAAGAACTGGTTCCAAACTTCAGCTTTGCACTTAACCATTGTGTGATCTTTGCATTTCCTTCTAATACAATGAAGAGAAGGATACTTTCTCCAAGGGCTTGCGTGAGAGATCAGTGAGATAAAGCCCCAGGCACAAGGCCCTTTGCAGGGTGCTCGGCCCATGGTCATTTGCCTTCTCTTTCTAGGAAGGAGGCTCAGCCTCCTGGTCCTCTGGGAAGCCTTCTCGGAATTCCATCTAGTCCCTTTGGATGTGCTGGTGATCTGTGGACACCCTCTGTGATGGGCGTGATACTGTCAGTCCCCTCCTTTCTCTTGCGGAGACCAGGCTCATGCAGACAGGCAGAAGGACAGATGTCCTGGAGTGGCTGTCACCGGGTGCCACATTGCCCTGTAGTTTACGGGTTGGCTCTGAAAAGCAGATGGGAGATTTGTCCACTTCTTAAAATTCAAAGCCTTCGGGTTAAACATAGGAAACAATAGTAGTCCTTGTGCTACAAATGGATGAAAACTGCAAGGAGGACAGACCTTCTCGACCTCCCCTGCCCCGGACTCCACATCGGGATGTGCTAATGAAAACATCTGCTTCTCTCCGCTCCCAATATCAGACATCTTAATTTATTTACTTATTAAAGAATAAAAGAAGGGTTTGTGCTTTGTTGTTTTCCCCTTTTATTTTACCTTCATCGCTACACATTAAGCGATCTTGGCAAAACGGATAAATAAAATGACGGTAATTAAAGATAGTTCTTTTTTGGGTACAGTGCTTTCCTCCTGAAGCATTGAAAGTTCTAATGACAATGACCTTGTAATTTAAAATGTATCTTATGGATATCTGTTCTTTATTTTAAACTGCTGTGAACACACTGGTTGAGAGATGGCAATTAAGAGAATGAGAACGGGTGCCTGCTGATCCAAGCTTTTCCTGCAGGTTAGAGAGCACGATGCTTCCCCCCCACCCCCCACCCCATAAGGCCTCGTGTCCTCGGGACGTGTTGTTTGTCATGGACCTTCTCCTTTGAGTAATAATCCGGAGTCAACACATTGCTTCTGTTCCAAACAGCACTGGGAGTCCCAACCATATCCATCCAGAATTTGGCATTAATTTGAATCCTTATGTGTTCAACTTGGAGATAGTCGTTCATTTATTAGTTTGGTCCACAAATGAGTAGAATGAATGGATTAAGGCTCTAGGAGATGGAGCAGCGAACTGGAAAAAGACTGGAATGAGCCTGGGTTGGGGGAGAGTCATTGGGTCCCTGGTTGGATTTGGAGGGTTTGTTTGGAGAGAAAGTGGGGAATAAAGATGTGTAGGTGGGTCCTCCAAACCGTGGGCCTGTTACCATGTACTGTTATCTATCTATCTAATCTATCTATTATCTATCATCTATCTATCTATCTATCTATCTATCTATCTATCTATCTATCTATCTATCATTCCTGCCCTTTGTTTCTGTTTCAGATGAATCAGACCCTGACTTTCTGTTCCCCTCTTGGGACAAGGTCATCCTTTGAATAAAGGGTAGGGGATAAAAAGACCTTGACTCAATGGAGTATGTTTGTCCTCAGGGCCTATAGACTGGGAACCAACTATCTTACTTTTCTTCCAACCTTTGAGCAACACCTGCTTGGCCCTAGAGCTCTATTCCTAAGCCGTCCCTGTACTCTTCATCCTCTCTACCCACTCTGCCCACCTCCCACTGGTTGGTTTGGAACATGATTAAAAAAAAATAAAACCCTCAATTTTTTTAATCTATACTGCCGAAGGATCCACATACACCGTTTCTGGCGTTTCCCAGGGGCCCTCTCTCATCCTTGGTGTAAGTCTGTGGGTGTAGTATTATAGTAATTTAAGAATAATCTAATGATGTTCTTTACCTCAGCGACAAGAAGGAGTTGGTCTGGGGCCTTAGGCACAGAAACCATTTTCCTGAGATCTTGCAAAAGGGTTCTTGCCTCATCCTCCTGTATGAATGACAGTCTAAAAATAGAAAAATTATGGGCTTCTGCTGGAATTCTCTGTCCTGCTAGTTCTTTAAGCAACTGCAAATACATATAAATACATGTATAATGATTATTATCACTTAATGTCTGCCTTATAGTACATACTCAATAAATTATTTTTTTTTCCTTTTTTCCTTTCTTCCATGGTGGTGGACACATCGTAGATGCTCAGTGTATTCTTATGTATGAATTATATTAAAGGCACAGATACACATTAGATGTAGCACATAAGAAAGGTGTCTAATTTCTATCTCATGGATATGGAATGTAGACCAATAGGAGTCACAGGATTCTCTTCCTTCCTGATAATCATTGTGGCAACTCAGTGGGGTTTTTAAAATTTTTTTAAAAGATTTATTTATTTCTTTGAGAGAGAGAGATGCACATGCACGAGAGAGCACAAGAGCAGGGGAAAGGAGGGGGAGGGAGAGAGAGAATCTCCCTGCTGAACAGGGAGCCCAACAAGGGGCTCCATCTCAAACCCTGAGATCATGACCTGAGCTGAAATCAAGAGCCGGTGGCTTAACCCACTGAGCCGCCCAGGCGCTTCTCAGCAGGCTGTTTTAGACGCAGCGGGTGCTTAGTAAATTTTTGCTTAGAACCAAGGGAAATGTCCAAGCCGCCTCCTCCAGCCAGCCTTTACACATTATTTTATATAGACCATTATGAAACACAGAGATGTTCAGTATTGCCATTTGCAAAATATTCCTTGACCTTTGTCTATGGGAATTGACCTTTACTATTGCTATTTTCCATTCTTTTTATGATGCCTATTTATTTATATGTTTATTTTTTATTGATCTTCTTAAAGGAGAATTTTTGATGAAGCACAACTTATGATTGAGGAATTGGGAGGGCAAGGATGATGGGATGACTGAAAGGGGAATCTAGGGGTGTCTTAAAATCTTAGAATCATGTAGGAAAGAGAATTCAGAGGGCATCTCTCCATACCTACCGAAGGGATTCTCTGAAGACTGGAATGACACAGTCTACTTAATCTCTTTTTCTCCCACAAAAGCAAAAGGTTAATTATGTTTTTGTCCTTAGTACTTTTAAAATTAAAATTATATAAGTGAAAATAAAATAGAAAAGCAAAATTTATAAAAGCAATTTGTATATATTGTAAAAATATTCAGATGTTTACAGAAGCAACACAAAAGCGAAATTATCTCCCCTGTGGCCCATTCTCTGATGCTAAAACTTTAAAATGTTTCTGTTCATTGGTCTGTTCTACCAGCAGAATTCTAGTATACTTTCTTTCTTTTTTTTTAATACTTTCTTGATTTATGAAATAGAGACAGTGTCTTTTGACTCCTTGTGATGAGGAATTTAGAGCTGTATCCCCAAATGCTGCTTTCCATTCATTACTCCTTCTCCAGATTTCTGTCTGCCATACTTACCCATTATCAGGACATAGATATAATTAGGTTTTCCGTGCCTTGTCGTTGACTCTAAAAAGTTTGTTTGGAATGAGTAAAGATGCAGTGTTTGGAATCAGACAGATCTGGAAGCGGAATCCCAGATCTGGGATTACACGTTGCAATCTTACACGTTGCTAAGAACGTGTGCTTGGGCAAGTCACTCAACTTTTCTTATCATCCATTTCCTCACCTGTCTCTTAGGGTCCATGAAATCAGCTTTATGGTGTGGACATGAGGATTAAGCGACCCGATACAGAGTTTCTCAAACACGTAGGACACACAGATGAAGATTAAAAATGTTGGTAGCAACCCACCCCCAATTTGTGTAAAATTACTTTTACACCAATATTACTTGATATTTGTTGTGGATTAGTTTCATGCTGTGCTACAAGTATAAACCAAAATAAGTGCATACATTACAAATTACAATTAAAGGGGCATCTGGGTGGCTCAGTTGTTAAGCGTCTGCCTTCGGCTCAGGTCATGATCCCAGAGTCTTGGGATCGAGCCTCGCATCAGGCTCCCTGCTCCACAGGGAGCCTGCTTCTCCCTCTCCCACTCCCCCTGCTTGTGTTCCTTCTCTCACTGTGTCTCTCTCTGTCAAATAAATAAATAAAATATTTTTTTTAATTACAATTAAAAAGATTAGATTAATCGTTATTTGTTTAATGTGACCAGTTTGTAATCCATATGGAAATAAATCTTCATGAATGATGTGAATATAGTACCATCTGCTACAGCCTAGGTCTTTTAAAGTTTGGCCTTTCCCATACTATCTATGCTGTGTGTTCATCCAGTTCTTCCCCTCACTTTACTCTCCTCCAATCCCAGTAAATACTGTAGGGTTCACAGGGGTGTTATTTGGCCTTGTTTAGTATGAACACATCCCCTGCGTATTGGGTCCACCTCTGTTCTTTCCTCACTGGCCCATGACTATTCATATCCTACAGTTGGCGCAAGTGCGATTGTAGACACACCTGCAGGTGTGAGCACTGAAACTGCATAGTACTCAATTATTAAATGGTCATCTTTTTAATAGTATTATCATCATGAAAATTTAGACCACACATGCACACACACGCATACACACAGACTGTTCTCATTCCTCCTGTAGTTCCACACCTCCTCTTTGTAGGAATATGTGTGTGTGTGTGTGTATGTGTGTGTGTCTGTGTCTGTGTCTGTGTCTGTGTATCTTCTAGAAGTCTTATTATTGTTAATGGTAGTTTCATTATGGCTAAAGATATTTATCAGACAAGCATATCAATCAGTTGGCTATTGCTGTGTAACAAACCTACCGAAAACTCAGTGGTTTAAAACTACCAGCCATTTAGGAACACTCATGAATCTTGGGTTTGTAGGACAGATCTGCTGATCTGGTCTGGAGGCACAGTGGCTCAATCATCCATATGTGGTCAGTTGCAGGTAAGCTAGTTGGCTTCGCTGATCTTGGCTGGGCTCTCTTACGTCTTTGGTGCCTTAGCCGAATGGCATATGGCTTTGCTCCCTGTGGTCTCTCATCCTCTCGTAGGTTAGCCTAGGCGTTTTTTTAGAGTGACCTGGACACATTCTTATGGTGATCACAGAGAATCAAGGAAAAGAGTAGACACATGCAAGACCTCCTGAGGCCTAGGCTTGGAGCTGGCATACCCACTTCTGTTGCATCCTATCGACGGAAGCAAGTCACAGGCCAACCCAGATTCATAGGTTGGGGAAATAGACTCCACAGCCTATTCGTGGGTGAGAAGAACTGCAAACTCACAGTTCAGATATTGTGATTACGGGTAGGTATGAAGGATTTGAGCCATTTTTGTAATCAATCTACCCCAGTAGCTAAGATGTTGTGGTATAGAGATATATAAGGAAATTATACTGACCTTCTCAGTGAGAGAGGGATACTGTCTTAGGAAGGAATAGATATGTGAGATGTTCTGCCACTTCTTTGGTATGGGAATGAGAAAGAGGGTAGTGTCAATGATGACTCCAAGGAAACCTAGCCTGGCTGACTAAGAAGATGAAGCTGCTAACTGAGGTAAGACATTCAGCAGGAAAAAGCAGAGGTCAGTCTGGGGGTGGGGGAGGGCATCAGAATGGGAGAGGTAAAAGGTGGAGGGACATAATAAGTTTGACATACTGGAGCTCTTCCCATAAGGAGAGTCCTTCTCTACCTGGTTACACATAAAAATTACCTAAACAGCATTTAAAAGATATTGATGATTGAGTCTCATCTCCAGACCAATTAAGTCCAAAATGCTAGAAATGTGGCCTGGGTTTGTTGTTTTTAAAGATCCCCAGAAAATTCTGATGCACAGCCTAAGTTGGAATCATTATCTAGATCACTGTTCTTCTGCCCATACATAGAATCATTGGGAGACCTTATAACAAATACTGATGCCTGGGCCTTACTACTAAAGTATCTAATTGGTCTGGGATAGAGACTAGACAACTGCATTTAAAAAAAAAAAAATCTTTCTGGGTAAATTTAATATGCATCTAGAGTTGAGAACCACTAACCTAAATAGTTAATTTTCACTGTGAATAATCAATGTTTCCAGGTTGCAAGCCATGGCAAAGGGGTGCTACCAGAGAGTCTCTTTAAGCACTGGGCAGGCTCAGAATTAGCGTGAAATTGCTGGGTGCCAGCCGGGGCATGAGGATGGGAGGAGTCAGAGGATGAGACCAGAAACTTTGAGGACCCAACCTAGATCAACACCTGGTGCTTGAAGCACAGGGACGTATCAGCTTTAATCCTATTTCAAGGACAGATCCTGGAAACCTCCCTGAGAAGTTCTGGAATATAAAATGTCATGATGTCATCTGACTCACCTGTCTTCCAATTCAAATCTAGTTTTCTCTCTCTAGCATCCAGGCAATGCAACTTCCATCATTTTCTTTGAGGTGGTAAATTCACAGTGTCTTAGACCTCAGTATATGAGTGTTTCCCTGATTGTGAACCCAAAACTACCTCTTCCTTGATTTCATCCCATTAGTCTGAGCTTTGACCTTGTCACGTCTTAGATAATTCCTGGACCTTCTTGTTGCTAATGTCTTATAAATATTTGTAGACCAATTATCTGTCTATACCCAGTCACTGAATCAACAACAGAATATTAAGAGTTTTTTTCCCCCCCGTGTTCATAAACCATTCTTGGCAGAGCTTTAATCATTTGGGTTTTTGGCTGCCTCTCTGACTTTCCTCTGGTTTATTTTTGGCCTCCGTAAGCCTCATCTATTTTGGGGAAATACTTAATTGCATAATACAAGTTGACTCCTGTTAGGTATGCCACTGACAATGTCCCTGGGTTAAGGTTCCTCAAAATGGGCATCTGAATCCCCTTGGGGTGCGGAAGGCTTATGAAAAGGGCACATTCCTGAATACTCCCAACACCTTCTCCCCGCTCCTCCCAGCAAATCTCTGAGGATGGGGCTCAGGTGTCTGTACTTCTCACATGGTTTTGGGTGATACGTATGCATGCGATTGGTATTACCATAGTTTATTACTTCAATATTATGCTTATGCAGAGGAGAAATTAGCCTGTTTTTGTTTGTTTGCTCCATAAACCTCATCTATAATCAAGATATAGACCCTTCCTTAAAGAGTTTCCAAAAATGTTCTACATCAAGAATCACCATTTCACTTTGGTCTTGCCTCTCAGTGCGGTTGGTCAACACACATGGATTTTATTTTGTCCAACTGACATCCGTAAATTATAAGCAGAGGTAAAAGGAAAAAGAGAAGAGGAACAGTGAGTATAGGAGATAAACAGTGGGCCAGATGAGAAGAGAGAAATGGAAGTGGAGAAGAAAAGAAGGACAGGCACATGTGTAAAAATGGCTGAGTGTCATCAACGGCAATGTACAGTATCATGTTTTATGTTTTGAAGCACCTTACAGTATACCAAATCCTTCTACATGTGATCTTCACAACTGTCCTAGAGTGGCTAGAATAGGCAGGAATTAACAAACCCCATTTTATGGATGGAAAAACTGAGACTCCTGCCAGCAATGGACCCAAGTTCAGATGGCTAGAAAGTGTCAGGAATAAGACTAGAACCAGAACTTAGGACTTGGTCCTAGAGCAAGGATTATTCTCTCAGTCCTAATTTATACTGGATCTATGTAGCCTAGACTTGGTCTTGCTTCTGTCATGATGAGGCCTTCATTCTGGATGAGTATCTCTTTGCAATATGATGCAGTCTGGCTCTTTGGGGAGGTTTATGGTTTTACAGTAAGGAACAGGGTAGAATGGGAGTCCTTGAACTCCTTTGAAACCCACATTATGAAGGCCAAGAAGTTTGCTGAAAGAGCTCTTGTTACATGTTGTAAATAGAACAAACTGGTCACTGCTACCCAAGTATCTTCATTCTTTCATTTATTCACTCTCTTTCCTCCTCCTCTCATCATCTACATGTTCAGCGCTCACGCGTGCACACACACACACATACACCCCCCCCCACCAAGAAATGCAGTATGGCTCTGGGATCCAAGGAAGCCCCATGTCATGTAGCAGGAACTGTCAGCACAATGACGTCTAATGGAATCAACAAGATAATTAAGGTCCTGGGATCACTGTCTCTACTTGAACTGAACAGCACTTTTCTTGGTCTAATCCAGTGTGGCTGAAGGCAGGGAAGTCCCACTCAGAACCTACTTCCTCTACCCCACCTTCCCCCCACCCCTCCGCACAGTTTTTCTTTCTTTCTTAGAGAGCAGGCCTTTTTGCTTTGGGTCAAAGTTGGTATTGATCCTCCTGGGACCATAATAATAACTTACGTGAGTACCATGCTTTAATGTTTATGAAATTTTTCATCCTCATTATTTCTCCTGATCATTACATCAGTCAGGAATTATGGATAATTAAATTATCCAGACATGATTATAATAACAGTGGTCCAGGAATATATGTATAACTCCCGAGACCAGCCACCCTGCCCAGGAAGTACTAAGGTAAATATACGCACAGAGAGAGTGAAACAATGCAAAGGAACCATTCTATTGCTTGGCAGGGCCTAGGCCCCCCAGAAACTGAGCAAGTTTCTATACTGCATGGAGAACCTTGGTAGACCTGGACAGCTTGAAAGAAAAGTCAGACCTACCTTTCTGATTTTACTGCTTAGGTAAGGGGAAAACCCAGTCCCTACATGCCTGCTGAGAAGCCCTGGAGAGAAAGGAATGGACACAAGAGACACGGCCCAGGCTTTTCCAAGCTGGAGTCTTGTAGCTCTGTAGGAAAAGACACACGCGAGAAGAGAAAGTCCCAAAGAGCTTTGGAGAGCAAAAGAGTTCCACACCTGACCTTACTTCTTAAGGCCTGGGAGGATGGGCAAGACCCTTCAGAGATGGAAACCTTCAGCGTTAAGACCCAGTGAACTAGTTTTTCCTCTTTGGGCACTGCCTTTGGGATTTGGAGGTACTTCAGCCTTGGAGGAAGGGCATGAAAGCCTTGGGATCTACAGCCCAACCAATATTACTGTTTCTGCCATGGGGAAATGGAGGGTCAGGGAAGTTAAATCACTTACTCAGCCAAGGTCCTTGGTTCAGTGAGTGGGGAAGCCAGGATTTGAATTCTTAAATTCAAGCCCTGGTGATTTTATTTTTTTTTTAAACCACACTACCTGTCCTCTACCAAACCACCATATCACTCTTATGTGGAGAATCAGTTCTGGTCTCCCGGGCTTCCTCCGGCAGGAGCATTATTATTAGGACATTAAAAAGAACCCCCAAAGTATATTTCTTCCACTTAATGTTTGCCCAGGGAAGGCATAAATGTCTCTGGGGTTGTCTGGCTCACGATTTAGGAAGCCTTTGGTTATAAATGGAGATAGTTCTGCTAGATGGGACTTAGATCACACTGTTCCTCCTTGAGAGCTCAGGTGATCCAAATGCCCACGCTATCCCCCCTAAAAGAGGGGTTGGGGGTTATTTTGGGAAAGGGGACTATTTTAAGCTAAAGGACAGGGGCTTCCTGTTCTGCCGTAGTGCTGGCTTGTTTCTACTCTGCATTCAGCAAAAATCGAATATTCTCTAAACAATAGGTGACTCAGCCTTTGCTAAATCTTAGGTGAAATGGATTTAGCCAGCAAAGAGAGAAAATGTCTTTTTTTTTTTTTCTTCCATTTTTGCTAGTCCTGTTTGATGATAATTCTCAGTGCTCAGGGCTCCTTTCATCCAAAGATCTGTAATTAATTAAGGCTCACAACTCCCCTGGCAGGTAGAGAAGTACAAGGGTGTTCATTTAAAACCAATCCTGTTTGATACAGTAGGGCTGTTAACTAAGGCTCTTTAAAAGAAAAACCTCTCTATTGTGAAACTTCTTTTTTATAGAGTAAATTAAGGGAGAAAGGATGGAGTAATTTTGCCTGGGATGCTTGCTCAGTTATGGCCACAGAGAGAGCCCTGATTCTGGAGCTCTGATGCCATCTTGGGTTAGACTAGGTGTACGTGCTATTGCTGCCTAGCAAACTACCACAAAACGTAGTGGCTTTAGACTACAATAAATATCCGTTATCTCAACAGTTTCTGTGGATGGGAATCCAGGCGGGGCTTAGCTGGGTGCTTTGGGCTCCAGGTTTCCTAAGGGAGCAGTTAAGACCTCTGCCAGGAGTACCGTTGTCTGAAGGCTTGCCTGGAGCTGGAAGATCTCCTTCTAAGATGGCTCTCTTATCTGGATTGGGAGTTCGTGCTGGCATCTGGCAGAAGACCTCAGTTTCTCACTATGTGGGCTTCTTCAGAGGGCTGCTTGAGTGTCCTAATGACACAGCAGCTACATCTCCATAGCAAGTGGTCCAAGAGAGCAAAGACAGAAGGGGCGGTGTCTTTTATTACCAGGCCTTGGGTGTCATACTCTGCAATTTCCTCAATGCCCTGTTGACTGCAGAGCTCAGTTCTCTTCATTGTGGGAGGGGACCACGCACGGGAGTGAATACCAAGAAGCAAGAATCATTGGGAGCCTTCTTGGAGGCCGGCTAATATTAAGACATATTGAGGATGAGTTCATCTGTGGTGTATCATTGGAATATCCTCTAACAAGCCCACTTAGAGCACTAACCATTGCACATCTGATAAGAAGAGAGTAAGAGACAGGGAATGGTACAGTGAACTTTCTAGTTATTTGTAGGCTGAGAATAAACAGCTATTCTTCATTTTCATGGTTAAGCAATTAAGCCTGTATTGAAGTACACATGACCAAGGTGAAGCTTTCATCTCTAGGAGCTGGACGTTCGTCCCAGATCTTCTACTGGATCACTGGCTCCCCGTCGTTGGTCTGAGGACCAGTGTTGTTAAATATACAGATGCCAGGTCTCTACCCTGAGGCTTTTCTAAGTCAGTATATTTGGGACCCAGTGTGTTTGCTGGCTTTCCTTATCAGGCAATGGTAGCCTGAAGTTGTGTTGAGTGAGAATCATGATTAATGGCAGTCATCGCTGTTTGCTTAATATCTATCCACGATCTTTTCCTTCACTTCAGAAAACCAGCTCAAAATTGGGCATCCAGTTGCTAAGGGCTGGAATTGGTAGTTGCCAATGTTGTTCCCATGCCATATCATTAAAGGAGGCACAGATAGTAGAAAGCTCCCATATCATAAGGGCTGCTAGAGAGACAGAGGGTCAGACTGGTGATCAAAGCAACAGTTTGAAAGGCCATCATTATACTACTATATCAGCATATGAAGTACTGGTCTCCACACCGTGTACAGAAATAATGTCACATCCTGCATAAATCTTAGTCCAGTGGTGTTCAAATATTAGTATCCAGAAGAATCACTTGGGGAGTGTTAAAAACGCAGATCTTCGGCTCTACCCCTGGGATTCTGATTCAGTGGGTATAGCATACCCCAGATAATTGATATAGGTGGTCTGGGAGCCACACTTTCAGACAACTGTTCTGGGCAAAAGCTAACTGCAAAATATTGACTTCATATCTATTTAATCCCCAGCCGTGAGAGTTCGATCTATAGAGTGTTGGACATACGAGGGGCTGCTTTAGAGAGTTTGCATGGATGACACTGGGTGAACTGCTGACATGCAGAGGGGTACGGTGAGGTTTGGACAGGTGTTTATTAGCATTATTTTTGCAGACGTTCATTTTCCTCCTGGGTGATAAGCTGTTGGAGGTAGGAGCTATATGCTATTTAATTTTGCAGCTCTCAGAGAGGCCAGGATAGTCCCCTACTTGCTGTGGATTTGCAATGGGTGTGTCATCATATGGGAGCAAGTTCATCTGAGGTGACCAGGAATTCCGAATGGAAATTAACCCATCTCACCCAGACTGTGTTGCATGTTGTGGTGACTGCTTTATGACTCCCGAAGCCAAGTGACTCTGGAGTGTTGCCAGGTTCTCCTCTCACTTCCTTCTTCTCTCTTCCAAGTGTCTCAAGGTGGGTAGTGATGGTGAGACAGTTGTGGCATGAATGACTACCTCCTGGTGTGTGACTTTGGAGAGCGAAATTAGAGTAAGAGTTGAAGAGTTGAATACAGCATAGCCAAAGCCCACAAATTACTAATGATGAAGGACAGGGAAGACAAAGACCATTTCAGCCATATTGAATACCTCCAGTTCAATCAGCGAAGAACAATCTGGGAAGCCAGGGTGGCAGACACAGAGCTAACAACATGGTCAAGAAGACTGTCAATGGCAAACAGCAGAGCAGCAAGTTGCCTCGCATTGCTTAGAGGAGACATAGGAGGAAAAGAAGCATGATATATAACTATTGAGTTACATATATAATTTATTGAGGTACCCTCATATGCCAGGACTTGTTCTAGGTGTGAGGGAATTTAAGGTAAACCAAATAGGCAAAGAAGCTTACATTTTAACAAAAGAGATAGATAACAAATAAATAAATACATAATACATGGACACGTAGTGATTAGTGCCAATAGGAAAAATAAAGCAGGGAAAGGAATAGATACTAAAGGTAGAGTAAATATCATTCCCAAGTAGACTGCTTTGATATAACAGTGATAATGATATGATGGCCCATTATAATAATTATGAAAAGTATAACAAATCTATTCAACTGGTATTTATTGAGTACCTACTGTGCACCACACACAATAGGGGACAATAGAGATACAGTGGTAGGACAAGACAAATCTCCATTCGATGGTGTTTTTTTTTTTTTTTTAGGGCAGGAAAAAGATTATGAAGACAAACAAGAAACATATGAGGTAGTGATACCCAGAGAATTAAGATAAGAAGAACTGATAAAGTGAGTGGGTAGGCTAGTTTAGTTGAGGGAATTTCTCTCCACGGGGGTGATATTTAAACTGAAATCTGAATAACAGGAGGAGCCAGCTGCGCAGAAAGCATCCTAAGTTGGGAGGGTGCCAGGGCAAATGCTCTGGGCAGATCTGAGAATAGAGGTAAAGCCAGTGTAGCTTTATAAACCCGGAGCTGGATTAGAGTAATTAAAGAGAAAAATAACCTTTCGTACGTATGACTTTGCGAGCCAATATAACTCCTAGAGAACTCTTTCTTTCCAGTTAAATATTGCCTACATTCTCCATCAGAGACAGGGATAACTTTTAATCGATCAATTTATAATGTAAATTTCTTTCTGGAAATTAGTTCACTTTTCCCCAGCACCCCTGAGAAAATCCAAAATGCAGGACAAGCATTATTATCATAAAATTTTATTAAATAGCATAATTAATAAAAAGTCTGTATAGCAATATGCCTGGTATTAAGTGTGTTGTTGACTCAGGTAGTAATGGGAATTCTTGGTTAATATTAGACTGCAGATCTGTTTATCTTCCATAACACCTTGGATACAATGTTTCTTTTCTTGGCTGGTATTTGACAGCTTATCATGTACTTTTTCTGTGGATAGCTTCCCAGCCCTTAGTTGTCTCCACTTCCTCTTTCTGGGTGTTGCAATCTCCTTAACCCCTGTCCAGAGAGTGGGTTTGTACACCCTGGTCTACTCTCCATCTAGGGAACATTCATCACCCAAATCCTCTTTTGTATGTCTGGGGAGGGAAGTAATTCCTTTTATAGGTGTTCACCATTTTTTTCCTTTCTCTTTTGCTTTTCCTGTGCTGTTTAGAGAATCACTTCCCACACCATTGGGTCCTCTTTTCCCCAGGTAATCATACAAGAGATTTTGCTCACTCATCTTCATTTCACACCTCTCCAAAGCACCTTTCTATTTACACTGGCTACAGAAGTATATGTGAAGATCGAGGAGATAGGTTGTGTTTGCATAGAAATTTATGTATATGCTAAGAATGCAGTGAAAATCTTTAATGTAAGTTTAATGTATATTTGAGCATGATGTGTATTTATTCTCCTAAATATACTTAGTAGCTTTCATATTGTGAATCATGAAACCTTATGCTTCTCCAAAGAAGGGAGCATGATTTCTCAAAATACAGTATTGTTTTTAGAATGAAAATTTAATGTGTTTCATGACCAATTCAAATCAGCTTTGAAATTCTACGCTACTTCAGCCTTGACCAGCTTTAAAATGCAAATGCTACCCATAAAGAACAAATGTCTTTTCAATTATTAAAATTGAATTTCAAGACTTGTAATGGTTTCTATGATAAAAATGTTTAAATATATCTGATAAATAGTTCTTAAATCCTAATAATAATTAAAAAGGACAAAAACAAAAACTTGAAGGCAATAACAAGGGCAGCAATTGAGTTACAAAAACTAAAATGTATTTAATTTTCATAGAAATTCCAAAGCATTGTGTTAGAAAGCATTAGGGTAGGGACACACACACACACACACACACACACACACCCCTGAGTCAATATGCTATCTCATCTGTGAGAACTAAGCTCAACTTACTTATTGAAATTAGAGACAGGATGCTAACCTTAGTTTTGCTTTCTCGCTTGGAGAATGTATCTGAGAAGCTCGAATAACGGTTAGTGTTTTTGATGTGCTATAAAAGAGGTGTAAGGATAGTCAAATGTTTATTGAATTTCTGTTCTGTGCTTTTTTGCTGAGAATTGTGCTGTGGATGTGAGAGATAGAAAAGAACTAAAAGGTATGATGTCTTCCCTTGGGAAATTTACCAGTGAGTTGGAAGAAAATAAATGGCTTTATGTTACACAACTATTTAAAAACAGTACATGCCAGTCTACACTTAAGCACTAGACAGTGCAGTGCAGAGACACAATAATTATAGTAATCAACGGAAAGGAATGTTATTAATATTGTGAGGGGCTGACATGGAATGCTTCATGGAGGAGGAGGTGTTTAACTGGACCTGGAAGGAGATATAGGAGTCAGCATCATTTTCTTTTTAGGGTAATGATAATAACTCATTTTTATTTTAATAATAATTAGCTGTCTGTCGGCTCAGAGATCAGAGAATGGAAAAGCATGTCAAACCCACAGGGTAACTGTGTTTTAAAGTTTTTTTTTTTTAAAAAGGAGTTAGAAGGAAGGAAGAGAAAGCCTTTCTAAGAGCCTAGGCTTGTGGAAAAATGTAGGAGGTACAGAAAAGAATTAATGGGTAATGCTTATCATTTTGTACAAAATAACCTTGACACAAATGGGGCAATTTAAAGGAAGGGTAAGTGACTCCCAGCCCACTCACCCAGGTTGATGGAGGAAATAATCATGGGGTTGCTGGCAGATTGGAAAAAGAAGACCTAGGGCAGCTTTCCCTGCTCCGTTATGTGTGTTTCTCATCTAGAGGTAGGGTGCTCATAGCTGAAAGAACATTTTTGAAACTCAGCCCTTTTCCACTTTCGAATCATTTCAGGTAAGTAACTTGATCTAACAACAACTTAGATGCACCTCTCTTTTCCCTCCTCTCTCAAGGTCTATGCAGAGATGTGAGTGTTGTCATACCACTAACATCTACAAGGTTGATGTGAATGATCTTAGAAAAACCAGAACAACCGTAAACAATTTTTTGATGACCCAGCAGTGTGTTGCAATGGGTGTGACTATCCCCCTGTTTTATGAGTGAAGAAAGTGGTATTGCTCTAAATCAGCGGTTTTCAACCATAGCTATACTTTAGGATTACCTGGAGAGGTTTAAAAATTATTGATGTCCATCCTCTCCCTCCACCCTAAGAGATAGAGTTGGTCTGAAAAGTGGTGTGGGCACTGGATTTTCTAAAGCTCCCCAGGTCATTCTAAAGTTGAGAACCACCACTCTACGTGCTGATGTAAACGAATTGTACTTGGATAACTTGTTAAACCACAGACTACAGTATCCCCCCCCCCCCCCGAGTTTCTGATTCATTAGGTCTGCAATGGGACCCAAGAATTTGTATTTTTAAAATATCCTTACATGATGCTATTGTAGCTGGTCTGGGGACTATACTTTGAGAAATACTGATTTAAAATATTGAAGTCAAACTGGTCCAGGTCGTACTAAGCATTTCCTAAAGTTTGGCCCTTGAACATGTTAACATGCAGCTTCCGAGCACCTCCCTGACCCACTGAATTAGAATGTGCGTGGATTCTGCAGTTTTAAGTGAGATTTCCAGGGTTTTATTTTGGACTCTATCACTTTTGACCTACTGTGCAACTTAATAGTTTTGTTTCTTTTGTATCTCGTTCCAGATATTATTTTTATATAAATTAAATGTGTGACTATAAAAGGATTTTTGTAATTGTTTTAGACAATTTTTATGGAAACAACTGTAAAGACTAGGTTGTATTAAATACTCTAAAGTATTAATAGATTAAACTTGGGGAAAATGGCTTTACTAGGGGACTTATGGTACAATACAAGACCCATCTGCTCAGGTAGTGACCTGAGTGAGTGACAACAATCCTAGTTGTATGTGAGATGTCTCACTTTTATTTTATTTTTATTATTTATTTATTTATTTATTTATTTATTTATTTATTTATCTTTAAGATTTTATTTATCTATTTGACAGAGAGAGAGAGAGAGAGAGAGAGAGAGAGCCGAAGTAGGCAGAGCAGCAGGCAGGAGAAGCAGGCTCTCCGCCAAGCAGGGAGCCCGATGCGGGACTCGATCCCAGGAACCTGGGATCATGACCTGAGCCGAAGGCAGTCGCTTAACCGACTGAGCCACCCAGGCACCCCAGATGTCTCACTTTTAAAAGTAACTTTTAAAAGCATGATTTGCAAATTCAACATAATTAGGTAATCACACTCAGTCACAGGTAGTGTAAAGGTTTGAAGAACATCTTTCAAATTTTAGAGGATTATTAGAATTACCAGGGGGTACTTGTTATAAATTCAGTTTCTAAGTTGCAGCTCCAGAATCTTAATCCTGGATGGCATCTAGGAATCTCTAATGAAAAAAGGTACTTCTGATACAATGGGTCTAGGAAAATCATTTTAAGACATAGTGAATGGGGGAAAAATTGTTTTCATAATTGGCCTGAGTTGCCGATAAAGAATTTGCTATATAATGACTATTTTTGGTTCAGTTTATGCAAGTCGGTGTCCTTTTATTTAAAAAAAATTATTTTATGTTTTCAGTGTTCCAAGATTCATTGTTTATGCACCACACCCAGTGCTCCATGCAATACATGCCCTCCTTAAGGGCATGTCCTAAGAGCTATGTATAAGTGTCAGTTAAAATGTTAATGCTCAGGATATATTTTTTAGTTAATAGTATTCCCTTCCTTGTCTCTTTCTCTGTCATTAGACATTGTGTAGCTTTGCTTTTTCATCTCATTCCTATATTATTCCTACTTTTATAGACGAAGTGTAGGAGACACATGGTTAAGATGAGGACCCAGTCAAGTCTGTATTCAGTTGGATTTCCTTCCCCTTTCTCTCCCTGTCTCGGCCAGTATATTTTTCTTCCTCTTTTTCCTTATTGTTCTCTGTTCTCTTGCCCATCCCTCGCCCCAACAGTCCATGTTGTATCTTCACTTGAGGCTGTTTTTCCTTTGTGACTTCTCTTTGTGCCCCTTTTAGTGGGCAAGAAGGAAGGTCACTGGCGACTTTGTCAATCTATGGTTCTTTCCCCAAGGATGAGTGATAGTGGCAGGAGGTGAGTAAGCCAGAGGAAGAAAAACCTACGCAAGTCTACCATGACATTTTGGTGTGTAAGTGTAGGATAAATAGAACTGACAAAATGATCTTTCCCCAAAACTCAGAGTTCGTAGGTGAGAGAGAGGCAGGCTTGGCAGAAAAATTACACAACAATCAACATTTTGTTAGTGAGTTATAGTCTCTATGCAAAATGAATCTTCGCTGACTTGCCATATGGTAGGCCACTTTTATCAAACACTTCTCAACTGTTTTTTTAATTTTTTTAAATTTTATTTTATTTTTTCAGTGTTCCAAGTTTTAGGTTACAGTGGCTATGATAGGATTATTTCTTTTTCTTTCATGTTTCAGACTTCCTTCACCCCCACCTGCAGAATGTTAGCTTTCGCTTTAGAATTATTTCCCAGTCAGAAGGAAGGAAAGACCTTCCAGAGGAAGAATTTTTCTTGATTCTGGTGATGATAGAGGTGTGGCAGCAAGGTCTTTTGGGGTTGATTCATCTGTTGTCATGGAAACCCACCAGCGTTGTAGAGCCCAGGCAAAGTCTGAGGGTTTTGACCATCAAGATGGATAACTGCAATGTGTTTTGAATTTCACAAAGAAGAGAAGTAATACACATTCTTTATACATTTCCTCTTTCACCCTGGGTTGCCCATAACCTGTAATAAGAGATATAGAACTTAGTTAAAGCCATTCTATCTTTGTATTTTTTGCTTTCCTTCTTGAAACAAATGCTGAAGTGGAATTGCCACAACTGAACTAGGACAAAAAGCAGAGGGTGGACAGAAACAGGCTCCACAGAGGTCCCTATTGGAGAGTGGGAAGGATCCCCAAAGACTAAGATATTTTTGTAAACAAATGAACAAACAAAATATGTGCATGTGCATGCACACACACACACACACACACACACACACACACACACACCACATACCCCACACAAAGGAAAAAGAGCACCAAGACATGTCATAAGAAAATTAACTGGAGTGATCAGTTTTAAGCTAAAGAGTGAGGAAAATACTAGAGAAGAGACAATTTGAGGACAAGAAAATAGAGTCACACAGAGAAAGTAGCCTTCAAGGTGTTTGTCTTCATAGTAATACTGGAGACTTTTCTATAGGGAAAAATGTAGGAATGTTCAGTTCAGGTTGCTGTCACCAACAGAAAAGGGATTTCTTCCTAGAGCCTTCAGAGACCTCTGATATTTTTGCTCCTCCTCCCTCTGAACTGAATCTCACTTTTATATTATAGCATTCTTTGAGGAAATATTTGCTTCTTGAGCTTCTCTTTAACTTTTTAAAGTATCTCCCCCACACTTTATTTCCCCGGAGCCTGAATCACTTGAGTAACATATATTATCTATGTAAACAAGTTATATCAAGGACTCAACCAAAGGTAAGCCCTATGAAACAAAGAAACTACATATTGTAAAATCCTGATAAAAAGCATTGAGTTTTGACCAAAGAACTCATTCTATCCTCCACAAATGCAAAACTTTGACTGTATTTATATCAGTGGACTGTTATGTCTTGTCCCAGACTCCGAAGTTCAAATAGCTGGCATACTCTTGTTAATTGATATTGTTTCCAATTTATAGACCAGGAAACCAAGGCTATTCGAATTTATTGTCTATGTTTTGTCTAAGCATTATTTATATAGTTGCTTATTATTCCCCTGATCTGTCTGATTGAGGCAGAGAGTTAGCCTTGCTAGTTCTTGGCTTTCCTGCATACCCTGGGCTATGGCTTATAATAGAGGCTTATATATCTTATAACAGAGGCTTAATAAATATTGTCAAACTAGATTGTGTGTTTCATTTGAATTCGCAAAAGGAGACAATGAAATGGCTGGGGCTAGACCTTTCACCTCTCTTCCAAGCTCCTTGAATTGCTATCAGGACTGAGCAGTGCTGAGCACACTGTAAGCCCTCCATGAAAACCTGCCAATGGATTGCCTGATGGACTGATTCAAAACTGTTATATTCTTTAGTATGTGTCCCATATGCTTCAACAAGGACTTTAGACTTTACTGATTTGATTGGTCATATTGTTAGACTTGTTCTATTTTGACAAAAAGAATAGATAACATGACAACAAACACAGTGCCCTTCTGGATCTATTCCTGTGGATAACCTTGAGATAATTTGAATGAAGCTTCTTATCTATTTCAAGAGGCAAGTGTTAGAGGGGCAGTTTTCATAATTAGTCTGCGTTGCCCCTTCACTCCTTTTAATGTCATTTCTGATGCTTTGCATTGGTTACTAATCTGTAATGGATTCCAATTTAGATGTTACCATATTCTCCTTATTTTAGGTCATTCTGGTTCTTTGTCCCTCTTTGATGTGTTCTATTATCCATCTCCCTCCACCCGCAACCTCTTAGACACCTTCTCCTTTCCCCATAAGTTTATTTATTTTTTTAAGTTCTTAATGTGCTAAGTTCTACTTCTAATCCCTGTGTCAAAGGCTATTTCCAGTGATCCTAGAAAAAGTGAGCTCACTAAAAGACAGTGAACTAGTAATCATAAAAATGACCAGACTGGCTTATGCAAAAGAACCAAATGTATCTAGAACTCTTGAATCTTTAGGAGGAAAGTTACGTTGACAGCTAACCTGCTGCCTAACTTGTTGGGACTGAATTAGCGACTCTCTTAAATTCCTCTATATTTCATGTGTCTAGTAGCTGGTTTCATGTCACAACAGATTTTCCTACTGCCATCATTATGGAGCATTAACAACTATGGAAAGGATGAGCTAGAGCTTTCTGCCAACTGCAATTTGTTGTCCAAGAGAGAATCCAACAAATCAACTCATTTATAATCTTTGCTATTTAAACTGTGTTCTCTATTTTCCAGGAACATGGCTCTTGGTTATATCTTTTAAAAAATTTTACCGAGGTATTTAATTCATACAAAAGGAGATTCTGATTCATGCTATATGGATGAGAAACAACCCAAGTTTTGTTTTTCCCCCTTTCCAATGGCGTCGAGAAAGTAAGAAAATTGAGGCAGAAGTAGAACTCGGAATGTTCCATGTTCACTTGATAAATTCCAGGCGAGAGAGGAAAATCTAGAACTCACTGGCTAAACTCTAGGTAAGTAGAACTCTTGAGCTTTTATAAGGGACCCCAGAGTTTATCTCACCCAATAATTTCATTTTGTAAATGGGGAAATCAGGGCCCAGAGAAGTATGGCTTGCCAAGGATGTGAACTAAGTTATGGCGGTTTTAGCTCAGGATTTATATTATGTGGATTTTCCAGGGTAAGCCTCCTTTTGAGGAAAGGCCAAGTCATTCTTTCTATGAACCAAGGCATATTCTTTGACAATTCTCCCTCCCTCCCTGCCAAAAAATCCATCGTGGAGATACATTTCTATCTGGATTCACTAGGCAGAATTATTAATACAGGTAGCATGCCAGGAATGTAGAGTGTTAATATAGCTGCTGAATAATACATTAGTGACACAGAGTTTAATAATAGATAATAATAAATAATACAGATGGAATTATATAATTCAGTTATGGAGCAAATGACAAGGGAAACACACACATAGTCACAGAAGAGTGTTTCTAATAGAAACAGTTACAAGTTTCAGTTTAATTCACCTCTTTAGCCATTTGGCCTACCCATTTGAAGGGTGGGCAGGACATTCGGAGATGTTACCAGTTGGGGCCATTAGTCTGTGGATGAAACTGTGGGTTTCAGTGGCTGAGCTGGAAAATGTGAGTTGTGCTCCTTGGTTATGACTGGATATCCTCCTTTCATGAGGGACGTGTGTAGGGGCGTGTGTCCAAGGTTGGCCATTCTCTCCCATCACCACTCTTTGTGATTCAGTGCGTGTAAAGAAGTGGTGTCGGAACATTGAGCTTGAAGATGGGAAGAGGCTGGGAGTGGGGGTGTAGGTTGAGGGTAGTGACAGGAGGTGAAAGGTGTAGCCATGACCATGGTCCAGCGATCTCTGCAATGAGCTAGTGTACTTGTCTTTTCTCATCTGTGTTAGAGAAAGCCAGCTGCCCATCACTATTAAACCTGTATTCTTTCCCTAGGAGAATGGGATATTTCCCCCCTCACTCTTTTAAAATAAGATAAAAAGGAAGGGGTGGGAATTAATTAACGTCAGTAAATGAAGCATGGGGTGCTTGTCTGGACATGATAATGACTGTGAATTAGTGCAGAAGAAATGGAATGGTATAGAAAATGAATTGTATCAGCTACTGCTTTGGGATGGACTCAGCCACCCCTAAAATGCATTAACTCTTTCCTTACCTCATCTTTTGTGCTCTGGCCCACCCTCCTCCACCACGAAGTCTCAGACTATAATATAACAGCCTGAGGTTCCCAAAGGGAGCCCTGCCTTCAGGAGAGACAGGGTCAACTGGTGACAGGACACTTTAAGAATGTAAATAAAAGAACTCCACGTCTATTTATTGGATTAATGAAACCACACCAAAAAAGAAGTAATTGTTGTGTATCCCCTGATTAGGGGAACTGCAAAATGATTTAAGAAGGCAGTAAGCTAACTGGAGGAAAGGGAAGGGATTCGTTTCTCAAAATAAGTTGCTACCTTTGGACCGACAGTAATTAATCTCCATCCCTCTCTCCTTTTCTATATATACCTCAGGCTTTATGTCTTTTGAAATACTTTTAGATAATTTCAACAGACATGTATTGACGAGGCACTTCCTGTATACAAGGCACTGTGGAGTGGACATAGATGAATAAGGCATATTCCATATTCAAGGAGTTTTCTTCTCAAGGGCATGGCATAATGCTGGACATAGCAGTGAACACTCAACAAATTATTGCTGTTATCAGTATCATTTCACTGAATTTAATTCGTATCAAATTTTTCTTTGGGGACAGGAAGTTTCAGAGGTTCAGAAAGCCCTTGATCTCTTTTTTCTTTTTCTTTTCTTTTTTCCTTTCTCTTCTCTACTTTAAAGATCCTGGCACATTGGTAAAATCAAGAGATGTAAAAACATAGTTACAGTAACCTTTAAATGTTAACATTTAAGAAATTATTTGCTGTTAACACAAAAACCAAATGCAGTATGGTCACAAAATATGAATCCCTGAACTTAGAGATGATATTAATTCACAGTACACTAGAGGCAGGTGGCCCAGGAATGGAATTCCACTTTAGAGTCGTTTGTTGACGTCTTACATCTCTTTGTACTCTCATTAGTGGTGGCTCAGGATGCAGACTCATCTGGAAGTAATACCAAAAGACTGAATTTTATCATGTTTTGTATTTTCTTAAACAACAGAAAGAATTCGATGAAACCATGTTGATGATAATTGTTGAAGCTGGGCCGTAATAGGCTGATGGTGTTTCGTACTGCTTTTTTGAATGTTAACATTGCCAAAATACAATTAATTTTATTTTTTAAATTTTTTTTAAAGATTTTATTTCTTTATTTGACAGAGAGAGAGATCACAAGTAGGCAGAGAGGCAGGCAGAGAGAGAGGGGGAAGCAGGCTCCCTGCTGAGCAGAGAGCCCGATGCAGGGCTTGATCCCAGGACCCTGAGATCATGACATGAGCCGAAGGCAGAGGTTTTAACCCACTGAGCCACCCAGGCGCCCAAAATACAATTAATTTTAAAGGCTAAAGTCTTCAGAGGTCGTTTGGAACGTAAGCCTGGGTGAATGTTCTCTCTGAGCCTTCCTTGTCCCTGTTCCTTCAAGTCCAAGTTGAGTGGTAGATGATGAATGCTCTGGAATAGCTCGCTATACATCTTAAGGGCATCATGTCAATGGGAGCTGCCTCTGGTTCCCTTGAGATCCTTGAGCTGCTTCTTACGAGACCACCCTGTAGGATGAACAGGTGTACCTTCTGTCCCATTCAGTCTCTGCTTTTGCCTTTCCTTTGATCCATTGATATAGGGGACAAGTGTAGAGGTACTTCTGCCTGGGGACAGTGGCTCTCCTAGAGCCACACAGAGTCCACGTATGTGATACAGATTTGGTACGCCTTGCGATGGCCCCCGTCTGCCCTCCTGGCATGGTGAAAGGGATGTTGCTCTGAGTCCGGGCTTATCTGCTAAAAGAAGAGGCTTAAGGAAAGAAAGAAAAAATAGGATCACAAACGACATTCCCCATGTCTGTTTGTTTGTTTGTTTTTTTCCTTTTCTTCCCCAGCTTGTTAGACTTAGCTCTACACATAAACTCCACATGCATTTACGCGTGTGAACTTTTGTGGTCTCATCTATTAGAGGGTAACGTCAGAGCCTATAATCGCCTGCATTAATGATTTATCTGAGCACAAGTAAACTCACAAAAGTGGTAGGGTTTTGGTTATAGTCAAGAGAAGAGCCATTCATGGGCCATTCAGTTTGTTTTCATTAACCAACTAATAGAGGGATCTCTGTATGCAAACCTCAAGACTATATAGTGAAGGGGCTTCTAAAAGAATTTAGGTTTTCTGGGACTCACAAGAATCTATAAGCTAATTTCTGTGGGTGCCTAAGAGAAAACTGAAGTCTGGAGGTCCCTATAGGTTGAGGTTGAGGTTTTTTTTTTCTTTTTTTCTTTTTCCATTTATTTATTTAAATTTATTAATTAGCATTAGTGTATTATTAGTTTCACAGGTAGACTTCAGTGATTCATCAGTCTTACAAAACACCTGGTGCTCATTACGTCCTGTGTCCTCTTTAATGCCCATCATCCAGTCACCCCATCCTCCCTGCCCCCCACCCCTCCAGGTAGAGTTTTAATAATCTTTCTTTTCTGGTCACTTCCATGGTCTGGCAGACCTTCTGAATGTACCTGATACTGCCTGGCTTTGTACTTATGATGTAAATTTTTTTTCTCTCATTCACATTTAAAAATTTCTGTTGTTTGGTTTCTCAAATGATTTTTTTTTAACAAGAAGAATCTGGCTGATAGTTTTGAAGTGTATTTAAATCAGTGTCAATTGCCTCTGAAGAATTCCTTTGATATCCAAATACCCTTGTGTCATTCCAACTCTTGGGCCTGCCAGGATAGGCTTCCTGGCTGCTCATAAGCTGGGTACCTTGTAGTTCTATCTATCTCTGGACCGCGCTAGTGGAAGAAAGATGTCAAGGGGTTACTTGCATTGGTAGATTTTTCTGATTTTTTGCCTTGCAAAAGATTGACCCTTAAACTTGAAGAACAGCAACTTGAGGTAATTTTTGCCCAAATTCCAAAATGCAAGAGAATACAGGTAAATACTTGAATTTACAACACATACACCCTATTTGCTTCACAGAGCGTTATTAGTTTGCTAGGACTGCCACAACCAAATTTCACAGGCTGGGTGACTTAAATAATAGAACATCATTTTCTCACAGTTCTGGAACGTAGAAGTCCAAGCTCAGATGTTGGCAGGCTCGGTTTCTCCTGAGGCCTTTGTTCTTGGCTTGCATATGGCCTCCTTCTCACAGTGTCCTCACGTGACCCTTACTCTGCGCACATCCCTGCTGTCTCTTTGTGCATCCAAATTTCCTCTTCTTGTGAGGACGGCAGTTATGTTGGATTACAGCCTACCCTAATGGCCTTGTTTTAACTTAATCACCTTTTAAAGACCCTGAGGTACTGGGGATGGAAGCTTCAACATAAGAATTTTGGAGGACACACAATTCACAGGGTGACGCAGGGTGAAATATAGCATTAAAGGAAAAAAAAAGAACAGTTGATCCCATGGTCTAAAACTCTGCTCTGCATGCTAGAGATTCCAGAAGCTTGCATTGGGTGGAATTGTCACATCTGAGACACAAGAAATTAATTTAGAGAATAATAATCCAAAGGTGAGCAAAAGGAATCAGGGCTCTCTCTATGGTCATACCACCCTGAATGCGCCGGATCTCATCTGATCTCGGAAGCTAAGCAGGGTGGGGCCTGGTTAATACTTGGATGGGAGGAAGCAGGGCTCTGTAAACTTTTATCTTGTTCTGGTATTTTCTTGTTCTGGGGGTTGAGGGGTAGGATCAGAAAGAGTCAAAAGTGCAGGGGAAACTGCCATGTCAGTTGAAGGAAGGGAGGGAAGAAAAGAGAAGACAAGAGAAGAAAGAAAGGTGAGAGAAGAAGAGGAAAGAAAATTAAGATAGAAGAAGAAGTAGTGGGTAGGGAGGGGAGGGCAAGGGGAAAGGGAAAGGAAAAAGGAGCGATCAAAGGAGAGACAGAGGAGAGATGAAACAGCCTGCATTTACTATGGGTTGAAAAAGAGAGTCTATGCATTTCCTTCTCTTAAAAGACCCAGCTCTCTCAAAGAGGGTGAAGGGAATAGGTCAGATATATGCACCCAGGAGCAGAAAGTGAAGGGTGGCCCCGGAGAGGGAGGGCTTGGATATTGAGGTTTGGTGTAAATAGCCGAGGACCATCCAACATTAATGAGCGCAAATGTGTGCACAGGCTGAAAATCTCTCTCTAGGGATTCTGATGACTCAAGCTTTGTTGGTGCCGTTGGAAACCATGAATGAGAAAATAACTGACTTGCTCTCTCAGGCAATCTGGTTTATGGGCCTGAAGCTCTTAGTTGCTGCCAAGCCATCCATCTCCCCTGTGCCCCTGTGAGATATTCTTGAAACTGAACCATGTACTGTCTTGCCAAAGTGCTTGGCATTGGCCTTTACCTTTCCCATAATTCTGAGACGGGGTTAATATGAACGTGTCCCATGGATGTGTAATTTAGAGGGCGCTATGGAAAAGTATGTTGTGCACACCTAGGGGCCCACACACAGAGGATATTTTCTCTCATCACTCTCTGTGGGCATGGCCACTTTCTCGAAGGCCTCCGCCCTTCTGGTTTTATGATTTCTGAGCCTCTTCCTTGAACCTTAGAGACCAGCCCAAGCTCAGCTGCAACAGAGATTTCATCTTGGAAAAAAAAATTTATTTCCCTCCCCTTCCTTCGGTAAACAAATTATGTTGACAGACAAATGCAGGATTAAGTGGGGAGATTTGTGAGGCAGTGGGATTCTGGAGGCTTGAGCAAGCAGATGTCCATATTAGGCTGAGAGGGAAGGATTCAGGTGTGGGTGGGAGGGTCTACGGATAAATCCCGGGTGGTAACATGGTCACGAGGCTGAGGCTGAGATGAGGCAGGGAGGTGAGATGGAGGGAGAAGCGGTTCCAAGATGCCACAGAAGAGCTCTCTGTTTGGAGCTGCCACGGATTTCTAACTTTGCAATAAGGCTGCTAGGCCTTAGACAAGACATCCGGGTTACCTGAGCCTCCGTTTTACCCTCTGTGCAGTGGGTGTACTCCTCACTCTACTAACTTCACAGGTTGACTTTGGAAGTGAAATCATGTGGGAAGGATATCTGAAAGCACTAAACTGCCATGAGACATATTATTACTCTTTGTAAATGTTCTTCTACCCAAAGAGGGATTTTTTTCTGCAGCATCTGCTATAGAATTTCTCTAGTGATGGGGAGCTTCCTAGCTTACCACTGCCTTTAAGGGAGGTCGGTCATTTTTTTTTACATTTATTTATAATTTTTAGGGAAAAAATATGTGCTGAGCCCAAATTTGGCTCATTAAAATGATAATAATAACAAGTTAACACTCATGTAATGCTTACTTTGCATCCAGCCCATTCTAGGAACTTCGTGTGTATGTGTGTGTGTATATATATATATATATATATGTATATATATATATATATGTATGTATATATGTATATATATGTATATATAATTTATTATATATAATTTATTATATATATAATATATATATAAATATATATTTATTTATCTTATATATATTATATATAATATATACATTTCTATTTATATAGGTTACATTTATTCCTCTTAGTAACCCTGTAAGGTGGGTACTGTTACTATTCCAGTTTTACAGAGAAGAAAACTGAGGCACAGAGAAGTTAGGTGAGTTATCCCAGGTCACATGGCTGCAGTTTTTACTCTCTGAGCCAGGCTTTTCTGTCCATAGCCTGCTCACAGTATTGGAAGACCGCTATTTTGCTCTTTCTGTGTCCTCCTTCACTCTCCCTCACTGTCTTCTGCATGTGCCTCCTCTCTTAAAGTGTAGTTCCCAAAGCGCTCCAAGACTTTTTTGACCAATACAGAGAAGAGTTGCCTTGCTGGGTCTCCTGGGGCCTGCTGCTGCTGCTGCTCTCCTATGAGCTTTGGGGAGGGGGTACTCTGCAGAAGAAAGGGTGTTTTCAGGTTGGGCACCATTGGAAAATGGTCGTATAGCATGTGCTGGTCCACTGGCCCCAGCTGCCAGATGATGGGGATTGGGATCAGCTGTGACCTAATTATGGTCTTGTAAACCTGCATTGTGTCCTTCATTTTCCAGCTCATTGACCACCCAGAGAGGGAGGGAAAATGGATGGGATTCTGGTCAAGTCCTTCCTGCCACTACCATGTGGCCAAGGTCACAGGCCAATGATGTCCAGAGGGAGTTGAGAGGGTAAATTCTTTGTTGTCCTCTCTGAATGAAGCTGGCAGGGAATGAGGCAGAAGAAAAGGAAGATTAGCAGACATTCAAGCCTCACAAAAGTTCCTTGGATTGGAATGTCTTCTCGAATTCATTGTAGAGGCAGGAATGCCTAATCCAGCATATGGTGATTGTCAAGATAGCAAATTAATATAATCTATGACTCATACGACTACATATATGTGGATATATATATATATATAGATGAAACTGTCAATATCTGGTATATATTATGTACTCTATGAGTCTTGGGAGCGAAGACTGAGTTGTAACTATGCTAAGAATGCAGTTTCATATTGCCAGAGAGCCCCAGCTCCTTACCTCCAATCAAACCCATAAACTCTACATCACATAGGTGTGTGCTATTCAACTGCTTTCTCCTGCAGGAAGATAGTATCCATGAATCACTAAGTAGAGTCTATAGAATCTTCGGTTGGGAATGTGTCTGATAAATTTTCTCATTCCTCACTTTGTTTCTTTTTTATTAAGTTTTTTTTTTAATTTAAAATCAATTTTATTAACATATAGTGTATTATTAGTTTTGGGGTAGAATTTAGTGATTCATCAGTCTTATATGACACCCAGTGCTCATTACATCACGTGCCCTCCTTAATGCCCACCACCCAGTTACTTCATCATCCCACTCGGCTCCCCTCCAGCAACTCTCAGTTTGTTTCCTGTAATTCAGAGTCTCTTATGGTTTGTCTCCTGCCCTGATTTCGTCTTATTTTATTTTTCCTTCCCCTATGTTCAACTGTTTTGTTTCTTAAATTCCACATATGAGTGAAATCATGATATAGATCTTTCTCTGACTGACTTATTTCGCTTAGCATAATAAAAATAATTACTGGGGACACCTGGGTGACTCAGTTGGTTAAACATCTGCCTTTGGCTCAGATCACGATCCCCACGTCCTGGGATCGAGCCCCCGTGTTGGGCTCCCTGGTCAGTGAGGAGTCTGCTTCTGTCTCCCTCTCCCTCTGCCCCTCTCCTGCTTGTGCTTTCTCTCCCTCTCTGTCTCTCAAATAAATAAAAATTTTTAAAAATTACCAATTTCTCTCTCAAGTCATAGAGTGGGAGCCCTAGCACTAGTAGGGTGTTATAGAAAGGTTGTGATGTTTGGAACTACACAGGGGCTGGATTCAAATCCTGCCTCTGCCACTTATTATTTGGGTCAAGTTCACCCTAGGTAAGTTACTTAGCTCTCCAAGCTTGTTTCCGTTTCAGTCAGAATTGGGAATAAGTAATAATAACCCTGCAAGGTTGTTTTATATTTAGGATTAAATGAAATCATACATCTGATGTAATGATAGAAAGTCTATCACCCAGTAAAAGCTTAAGAAATGAGAACTTCCAGGGCGCCTGCGTGGCTCAGTGGGTTAAAGCCTCTGCCTTCGGCTCAGGTCATGATCTCAGGGTCCTGGGATCGAGCCCTGCATCGGGCTCTCTGCTCGAGGGGGGAGCCTGCTTCCCCCTCTCTCTCTGCCTGCCTCTCTGCCTACTTGTGATCTCTCTCTCTGTCAAATAAATAAATAAATCTTAAAAAAAAAAAAAAAGAAATGAGAACTTCCTTCCACCTTCCATTTATCCAAGGTGCAGAGTATAAGATAGGTGGGTGGCTGTACAGTGGGAAGATCTCTTAGTGCAGTGACCAAAAGATTTTTGGAGTTTTGATACTGGGAACCAATTTACAACTTCTAAGATTTTGTTAAACATTTTTAAAACTGCCATCTGTTTAACATCATTTCATAAAAGAAAAGACATGTTAACAGTGAAGAACTCAGCCTATCTCAAAGGGGTGTGTGAAAGTTAAATAAGATTATGCATGTGAAGTACTTAATATAATTCTGAGCCTTTGATAAGCACATAAAAAGTGCTAGGTATTGTGTTTAGGTATATTAGTTTTAGTACTGGTGTAGTATAAATATTATTAAAAATCACGTCCAAAAAATCAAGTCCAAATCAAGACATATTAAAGGACTTTTATACACAGATACACTATTCTTACCATCCCCCCAACATACCCCAACTCCAGCTAGAGGTTCCCAGACATAAATACTCACAGGCGCTGGATGGATAATGTCACTGAGTAATATAGACAGTGGGTAAGAAAATTCTATCAATTAAGACATGGATTCAAGCTCTCAGTAATAATAAGAACCAACATTTGTAATGGTGAAGAAGACTATCATCTTGTTACATACCCGAAAATATGTTTGCGTGTAGGCATAACTTTGTTAAGTATAAAACTTAGTTTGAGAAACTTGTATGGACTTGCTCATCTTAATGATTACATTACAGAACCCCTTGATTCTGTCTTTACATATATATCCGTGGTCAGTTCTGACTCTGCAAAGAAAGTATTTAGAGGGAAATACCTTCTCAGAGAATGCTTCAAAACCAAAGGGTATTTAGAAAGTGACAGGAAACTGCTGCAAATGGTTGACTTTTATACATTTGCCAATGTCCCTGTGGGGGATGTGGTCAGTACATTTTACATCCCAGTCCCACCTCCCAGCTGCTCCATGCTTTTACAGACCATCTTCTGACAAAGCTGATTAGTAATTAGGAGAAATTCTAAATGAATCTTGTCTTCGGAGTGCCCTCTTTGGAGGAAAGTTGTGGCTCTTCCTCTTGGTAATATGAATGGAGTCAGCCTTAAGTAGGGGATAGTGGAAGGGGAAACATTTGATACTTAGGGGTGAAATCATTTTCACTGTTGTAGTACAATGGATTTTTAAAAATATTTCAAAACCCCCAAATCCAAGTACATTCCAATTGGTGACAAAATAAATACAAACAAAAACCAAAAACCAAAATCAAACCAGGTTAATATGAAAACAAAACCTACTTATGATTCAGATGTGTGATACCAGAATTTAAGGATACTGTCAGCATGGATTGAAATAAAAATGCTGAAATAACTTTTCAGCCTGTGGACGTGTCATTTCCTATATGTAAGGTGCCTACTGAGGAAGTAGAAAGATAATACTGTTTTCTTTTGCTTGTTCTCCTAAGAGATGGATCTCAGTATTTGTGTTCCTTTGTCCTGGCTATTTTGAAGAGACTGGGGCCAGGAGAGTCACAGAGTCATTTAGCACAAATGTGGAAATCTGTCCCCATCCACAGCAGAGATACTTTCCATTAAGCTGTACTTTTTGAGATATCATTAATATCAGTTGTTAAAACCAACTTTCATGTTGCTATTGCAATGTGAAAGATACTATGCTTAGGTCACCAGGTAGTTTGGCTGGTGGTTTTCAACCATTCTCTGTAATTCAGTTGGAAGCATGGTCAGAAGAAATGCTTAACTCCTAGTCACATAGAAACCCATATCCAGCCTATTTGGCTACTTGGGTAAAGATAGTGAGACCATACTGATTTGGCAGAAGACTTCCAGAGATTTTCTTTTTTGTTTTGTTTCTCTTCTTCAAACTTAATGATATAGGAGTAGGCAAAAAAAAGTTTGTGAATCATCAGAATTGGGATTTCAAAGATGGATTGTTTAGCTGTAATCTTAGGAAAGGGTTGGATGGGGGAAGAAGGCAACAGACCATGTGGCTGTAGCCACTAAAAGTATATTTGCAGCCCCACAAGCTCTTTGATCATTTAGATATACTTCTCTGTCTAGAGTCAACCCAATAATATATGTGGTTCCTACCCTGAGATGCAGCTAGAGATATCTCCAGGCTACCATATGTATTTATTATGAAATGCATGAATAAATCACCACCCAAATAGAGCAAATATAGTGCTATTAAAAATTAACATAAAATTTTTTTGTCGGTTGTCCCCATCATTTTCCCTTTAATGAAATAACATGCTGGAATACTACCTCATAGCCTGAGGTGCCTCTGAGGATGAGATATATTTTACCAATTCTTTAACTTAATCAGGCTGGGCTCTTTGTAGGGGACCCAGTTCTTCCAAGTAGGTTGCTCTGAAGTAAAAGCAGGATGGATTGGTTCATAGAATTTGGAAGCATTTGCTTAGCAGGCTCCTTTTTAGAAGCTCCGGCACCCTTTCTGAGAAACCTGGCATTCCCTGAAAAAAATTGTCTTTTTTTTTCCCTCTGAAACCTCCTTTTCTTTATTTTGTCCAACACTGTGTGTGTGTGTGTGCATGTGCGTGTGTGTGCGTATTCAAGGAAAGTTGCATGTTGGTACACATTTAAGATGTCACTATAGTTTCCCTTGTCAATTTTCATCCCAGCTGCACTGGAAAGAACAAAACTGACAACCTCTAGACACTCAGAAGGAACCATTAGATCCCAGAGAGTGAAGTATGTAACAGTGGTTAATCTTTACATGTCAGGAAAAGAACTAAATGCCGAAATAAAAGATGATCTCTTGCTCTCCAAAGCAAGACATAAAGATCTCAATAGCAACAATGAGTTGTTTCTACCGTGCATGTCCCAACAAGAAAAGAAGAGGAGAAGTACCATTGGATACCTACTACGTGTCATGCTTTCTATTATCTGGATAATTTCAGTGAGCAAGAAGCAGTGCTTCCACCATACTGTGACAAAAACTTAGGTATTTAATTTTTTTGTTTGTTTTTTTTTAATGTTTTGGGGCACAATGCCAAAATGCCAACTATCATAGCCTCTTTAACATTACACATTATTAGTGAAAGGGAAACCTACCTCTTCAGATGGTAGTTGAAAGTGAGAAAAAAAATCAACCTTCAAAATTTCCTCGGGTTTTCATTAATATAAATACAATACAGGTATTTTAAATATTTATTTCAATGTGGGATATTTTCCCCATGCACTTTGGAGTTTTTATGTGAAATATTTTCTTTTGAATTTGGAGGACCACTCATCTAAGAATAGAGAAGTTAACTAAGTGACTTTCTTTTCTTTTCCATCAAAAATATAAAATGCATATGCTTATACAATATTTATTGTCTGCCATGTGCCAGACACACTATTTTAGGGGTCTGAAATATATTAATGAACAAAAAGAGAAAAACTATCCTTCCTTTTGTAGAGCTTTCATTCTGGTAGAGAGAGAGAAAGTCAATAAAAAAATAAACATTGCAAACAATTTATTTTCGTATGTTATATGGTGATGATCCCTATAGAAAAAGACAAAGCAGATCAGGTTAAATGGATAGGAGTACTGGATAGGTGGGGGAGACATTTATTTGCTCTGAAGAAGAGGGAGTTAGCCATGTAGATATTTGGGGAAGGGAAGGCCAGCATATCTGGAGTGGAGTGAAAAGGGGGAAGAGTTACCTACTGGGAATCAAAGCATGTAGGGTCTTTTTGGCCATTGAAGGAACCTGAACATTTACTCAGAGTTGACATGGGGAGCCAATGTAGAGTCTTAAGCAGATGACTAACGTGAGTTGACGGGTTTTAAGATGCTTGCCTTGGCTCCTGTGTTCTTAGTGTACCAGAAACCGTTTTCTTGCCCTCTGAGTCCAGTTTTCTGTGTGCTATTATGTCATGGCACTGAATGGGTGGCTGTTCATTCCTGATAAGGTACTGTAGCACCTGATGTTCACTCTGAAGTTCTTTATGTGTCCAGTTTTCATGGAAAAATGCAAAAGTGTATGGTGCCCAGGAAAAGGACAGCTGAAAATGTAATACATTTCCCCCTGAACATGAGGTTTGATTACCTTTGTCATTATTTCCAGCCAACACAGCCACAAATATAATTAGTGGTTATACAATTATGCAATCATATTGTCTGAGGCCTCATTACCCCTTAACTTATAAATCTGCCTTGCCATCTTTCCACGACCCTTTTAAAGAATGCACCTACCCACTACCTACATAATGAAAGAAGCCACAAGCCCCAGCCTTAGAGGAATTATATTGATTTGTAAGAGAAAAGCTATCATTTGCTGTTCTCACTAACCTGGAAATAGACACCACATTTTATCTGCCACCCTGTTTCCTGTTGTAGATCCACATAGTAAATCCATTAACTTATGTGTCCATTCATCCATTCACCCATCTGCCCATTCATCTATCTGCCCATCCATCCACCCATCCATTCACCCATCCATCTGTCTAATTACTATTTATTGAGTGACTATTTTGTGCCAGGTGCCATGCTGAGGAGGCAATATATTTCATGATTAGATGCATGGACTGTAGTCTTAAACTGCCTGGAATTGAACCCATTGACCATAACTTTAGCTATAGGACCTTGGAAACTATATTATTTGAGCCTCTGTTTCCTCATCTGTGGGATGAGAACAATAATCAAACATATATCATAGAGTTGTTATGAAGATCATAAAGTGAATTGATCTAAGTCTCTTTCTTTTTGTCCTGGAGAAATAGTTTCACTAGTTGGAGTTTATATTCAGTCATCTGTCCTTTCCCTTTTCCATCAGTTCAGTCCTTCCCAGTTCATCCAGCAACCTATCAAGGACTCAGCACATGCGAAGTGTTGAGGAAAGAGTTGGAGTTTCATGAGAAATGGGAGCTGTAGATGCATCCCTAGCATGTAACACACTATTTGGCACATGCACAGTACCCAGTATACATTTCATGGAATAAACATAAGTCCTTGCCCTTGACAAGTGTTCAGTGTGTCTGCAGAAGGCCAATGCCAGGTGGGAGTGTCACTGGGGCAGCCAGCCAAGGACCGAGAGCAAAGCAGGAAAAATTGAGCACAGGCTGAGGGAAATGGTCCTCCAGCTGCTTCTGCAAGCCTGGAAATTTAAAACAGTTTCTTCCTGGGACTGGCTCTTTTGTTCTGTGGTTTGATTTCTGTCATTGTGTCAGTGACTTGTCTGACATTTCTGGGACTCTGTTCTGATACACTGTCTAGGCAGCTGGGATCCCAGTGGGGAACTGTGTATGTCTCTGTGTATATTTCAGAGAGTTTAACCTTGGAAAAACAAGGCCAGTTTTTTTACTTTAGGGTATGTGTGATATTATCTCTATGTCATTCCTTCTTACACCTGGTTGGGGTAAGGGTAGTAAGAGTTTGGCTTATAGAACTGTAGCTTTGCAAGATACAGTGGTGGTGCTTACACTTAAATTTGCTGCAACCCATCTTAATGCAAAGGCATGGGGAAACCCCTGGAAAAATGTCACATTTGAGAAGATAATCATAGTGGTAACTTCAGTGCATTTTGGAAGCATGTGAGGTTTAAATATGGAGTTTTCTGGAGCCAGACTGCCTGAGTTCAAATCATGGCTCTATCTTTTATTGGTCATGTAAATGTAGCAGTGTTATTAGCTTCTCTGTGCCTTAGTTTTAATGCTATAAAGGGCTATAATAATTATAACCTACCTTCTTGAATAGTTAAGAGTATTAAATGAGATAATATTTTTAAGGTACTTAAGTTCTAGGCTCATAATAAGTATTCAGTAAATGTTACCTATTATTTCTCTTATTCTTCCTCCCCCACTCCTCCTTTGTCTCCTCCTTTTATTACCACCACTGTTACTATTTAGAATGATGGTATTATGAAGATTCAATTAGATAATGTTTGTGAAGGTAGGTAGTTGCCTCTCATAGTGCCTGGCACAGACAAACACTCAACAAATGTGAGTTTTCTTTCATATGGGCCTCTAAAATCCATCCTTAAAGTCTTAGAGACTGTCTCATCATTTTTCCCACACCTGATACAATATATTCACACTTTTGGTGCAAAGAAGAGTCTCAATCCAATTGAAAAACAAGGCTTCTCTTGTCTTCCCCCTGTTCCTTGTGATAGAACACAGAATAGATACTTCATAAGTCGTTACAGCTTTGTGTCAGATAAAGATTATAATTGTGTGTAGTTTGCAGTTTCACACATTAACACAAACATATCAGTATAAAACACCACACGTTATTTTCTCACAGCTTCTGATAGTCAGGAATCTGGGCATAGCTTGACTGGCTCCTTGGCTTAGGGTCTCTAACAGGTTGCAATTAATGGCTCAGCCAGGGCTGAGGTCTCAGCTGAAGGCTCGACTGGAGAAAGACCCACTCCCCAGCCCACATGGTTGTTGGCATACTTTTATTTCTGGAATGTTGTTGGACTGAAGTTTTCAGTTCCTAGCTGGCCATTAGCTGGGGGCTGTCTTCAGTTCCCTGCCATGTGCGCCTCCCCACCGTGGCAGCTTGTTCATCAAAGCAAGGGAGGGAGGGAAAGAACGAGAGAGACATGGCTAACAAGATGAAAGTTACGATCTTATGTAATGTAATTACAGAAGTGACATCCCATCAACCATGCCATATTCTATTAGAAGTAAATCACCTGTTCTACCCACATTCAAAAGCAGAAGATTATACAATGGTATAAACACCAGGAGGTGAGGACCACTGGGACTAGTATTAGGCTGTCTGCATAGCATGCCTGACTTCTTGGTTGTCTTTCAGATGCTTTATTTTGCTTAACTATAGTGGCTTTTTTTTTTTTTTTTTTTTAACCTCAGTCCACAGAATCCAGTTTCTCAGAGCAGGTCTAAGAAGTAGAGCTGCCCTTCAGTTTTTCAGCAGAATTCTGGAAACTTTGTTTTCCAGAAACTTAGAGATTTGCTTCATTTTTTCCCTCTGTAAATAGAAACCTACCTTTCCATTAATGAACATTGCAATTTTAGGGATGCTTTGTCTTCCCTTCTGATTGATTGTCAGTGGGCAGTCGCTCCCAACAAAGAGAAGAGTTTTAAGTTTCTTTTTCTCTTCAGCTTCTCTGTTAAGTGGTTAATGATCTGGAAGCAAGTACTTGGAGGTGCTGGGGAGCTCCTATTTAAAGGAATACTTTGTAAAGAGAAGCTGCCTTCTCGGTGATAAAGTGAGGATGGTTAGCCATTCATTTATCTGTTTAGTAAATCTGGATATTTTGGCCTCCAGCTCTCCTTCCACTCCAGCTCCACAAGTGGATGAGTTGAGAGAGAAGTACAGGATGGTACTAGGAGTGTCTGACTAGAAAAGGCTTTGTTTACCTTCTCTTAGGATTCAAAGGGGGAAAGAAGCTGTATAGGAACATGGTTGTAGGTTGATGGACGTGCCAGGAAAGGCTCCCTTATGATGATTTCCATTCTCATGAGTGTAGTCATAGCTACTTAGACTGAAATAGGGGGTCATTCACTCTTTTTATTTATTCAGCAAATATTTTTGAGCATTTTATTTGATACAGCTATAGTGCTATGTGATGGAGTTATAATAAGATATATTCCCAGCCCTCAAAGCCTTATTTGCTCAAACATTATACTACAAATGCTAGAGAATACAGGCAAATGCAGATGACCAAACCCCTTTTATTGCCCCACTCCTAGTATATTCTTTCTCCCTTTCTTTTACTTGCCACACACCATTTCTGCAGAAGTAGTGTATATTAGTTACCTGTGACCGCATAACACATTGCCCTGAAACTTAGCAGCTGAAAACCACATTTATTATTCCACAGTTTTATGGGTTAGAAACCCAGGCATGCCTTAGCTGGATCCTCTGGCTTAGGGTTTCCCACAAGGCTGTAATCAGGTTGTGGACTAGGGCTATCATCTGCTTAAGAGTCGAATGGGGAAAGATCTGCTTCTAAACTCAGTCATGTGGCTGTTGGCTGGATGTAGTTCCAGGCGGGCTGTTGGATTCAGGGCCTCAGTTCCTCACTGGTTGTTGGCCAGAGGTTTTCCTCATTACCTTGTCACAAGGACCTCTCTATAGGGCAGCTCATGACATGGCAGTTTGCTTTATCTGAGAAAGCAAGTGAGAAGAGTCGAAGACTGTGAACAGGACCAAACCTACAGTCTTTTGTAACTTAAACTTGGAAGTCACGTCCCATGACTTTTGTTGTACTTTATTCATTAAAAGCAATTCACCAGATCTAGAAAAGTGGAGAAGATTACATTTGGGCATGAATACCAGGAGACAAGGATTATGAGAGCCATTTTAGAAGTTGTCTACCATCGGCAGGATGATATTTTAATTCTAGAAGGTAGTTCATACAAAGAAGTATAAGACATAATGAACTACCCATGAGCTTACCCCTCATCCATTCATAGCTATTAATCTGTTTCATATTTTCTGTGATCCGAACACAGAGAGAGAGAGACAGACATGGGGTTGGGGGTGAGATGCTAAAAATAAGAATATTTTTTACAAAAAATTAACAAATATTAAATCTGGAAAAGGCATGAGAGGGTCTTATGCGATTTAAGAAAACTGTAGCCTAGGGTTTCTTTGTGTAGCCTCCCCTCCCAGGATTCATCATACCTGCCAAGCCATGACCGAGCACTGGATCTCCAAGGAGATGTGCAAAGGCCCAGAGACATTTTCCCAAAGATGGCCTCTTCCTTCTTCCATTCCCTGTCATATGTTACATATGGGAGATATGTAACCAGTGTTTCCCATCTACTTCTCCTAGTACAGAAACATCTGCCACATTGAAACACTCATTCAGGAGCCTTGTCACCTGCCTGCTAACTATCTAGCAATGCACTGATTACATATGTCAATTCTACTTTATGCCTAGAAAAGAAAGCATGGTTAGGGTAAATATTAGTTTACATAATTAACATATCTTTCATACTTTGGTCAACAAATTTTATCACTCATCGATAGGGCCATCTGCCTTCTGGAGGCCACTGGATCTGGGGCTATATGCTGAGAATGCTGGGTAGGAAGGCTGCAGGTCTGCTTACTAAATGCAGTCCAGTCGTCTATGAATCCTCTTTTCTGTATTTGAATAGCAATAACTGGAAAATGTATAAGGACTTGATCAAAGAATTTTACATTTGTTATTTTCACTTTTTTTTTTTTTTTCTCCTCTGACAGTAGCCTACCTATCAAGAATGTCAGCTTTTACTTTCTGTTTGCAAACTAACTGGGCCCGGTTGTGCCTTAAGTACCCTGATATGACATTCACTTCTTAGGGCAGTTGTAAGTAATGATATCCAATGGTTAAACTCCCTTGCCTTTTTTTTGATGCTGTTAGAAATTTTTATAGATTTTTGATGCTGTTGGAAATCTTGAACTACTCGAACAGAGAAGAGGGAGATGGTAAATGGCTACAGGATGGTTGGGGAAGGGGGCAGTAGTGCTTGGCTGCTCTCAAGAACTCTCTTCCATGGCCTAATGCCATGAATCTGTGTCCAGCATGAATTTTGGTTATTTACAGACTCTATGTATTTTTGAGAAAGCTCTATTTTTGTGTCAGATAATATCTGAGGATAAATGATGTACTAAAAAAGCTATAGTTACTTGAGAAGGGAACAGTGTCATTTTATATAATGTCACTGACAGAAGTATGAGGATGGGTAAATGTTTTTTATCTAACTTATTAGCTCGTACCTGGCTTAATGACAATATTTGCAATCTGTTTATTTAGTTAATCGCAGGTCTTGGCATATTAAAATAATACCTTCAGGCAAAATATTATTGAGCGTTTTTTTTTTACCTTTAGGTTATTTTTAAAACTACATTCTTCTAAACAATGAAAGAAAACAAGGCTTGGTTGATGATGGGATGGTGGGGTTTGTGAATGGCACAGGAAGCCATATGTAAATGAAAGAGGCCAGGAAGAAAAGGAGAGTATCCCAGAAGCCAGAGAGTCCTTACAGGCTATGGGCAGGGACCCAGCAGAAAATAGATGATTGCTTTCAGGATGTCTGGCAGGCATCTAGAACAGGGGATAGGATTTTGATCCTTGGAAAGGACCAGTGTGGCGGAGGCCTGAAGTAACAACTTGGGGCCAGGGCAGATCAGGGAAGAATGGTAAGATTTGGGGTACAAGGGCTTGGTCAAGTCAGGACCATAATCAGAACTGAATCAGGATTAAGGCTCATGGGTCTTGAACTTTTACTCATTCTTCCTGACCAGAGACAGGGCTGGTCCCAGGGCCTGGGACAGGGCTAAGCCCAAAGGTGGGTTTTAGGTAATGCTAAACAATAGAAGGAGAAATATGTTAGAGTCACCAGTGCCCTAGTTTATTTAGGACAGACCCAAGTTATACCTGCTATTCCAGGGTGCCAATGCATAATGTTCCCCTTTTATTCAAGTGACTGGTTTGGAAGACAAATTACAGTTTTCCTGATAGGTTCCCGAAATGATGTTGCAGAATGTTACCCAGAAGCCGCAGAAGCAAAGTTCTCTGGGTACATGAGTATGGAAAACCTAGAATTAACTGAAGTTCTTTAACAGGATTCTTTACTATGGGACTTCTCACTGCCTTGATATGCTAATATGTACGAATCCCCAAGAAGGGGAAAGGGTTCTTAGTTTCCCACCCTAAATTGATCTATTGGTATACTTTGGTTCCCCTGAGACTACAGTTCTGTGCAGCGCACTTTGGGGAACTCGGGTGAATTGAATATGGCATCATAAAGGGAGGCGGCTATCACTCTTTGTGTACTAGGGTGCTCAGCAAAGTCAGCAACCATCAAGTTAAATAAATAAGTACCTGAGGGAGCGAGTGCAGACTCTGCCAAAGTTTTCCGATTTGCTAGTTATTGACTGACATTGGCAGTGTTGTATGTGTTGTATGTGACTCACTGGAGTAACATTCCAAAAAATGACTAGGTCTCAAGCTCTGTGGTAAAACCATTTATTAGTTAAGACGTAGAAAGGAAGAGAATTTCTTTGTTTAGTCTTTCATTGCATGGTGTCCTTGAAGGAGCGGTTAATGAGGAATTAGTAGATCAGCACGTTTGTGTAGCTCTGTGTGTGGGGAGGGGGCCTCAGGAAAAATGTATTTTTAACCAGCATTCCAGGTAATTCTGGTAAGGCCCTGAAGCCATTTACTGAGAAACATTTTCTGGGGGTTCTGATGAGGGACTCTTTTGGTGACAAAACACCACAATGATCCTTTCTTTAATTGTATGAGTCTTCTGATACCGTGGCCAGTGTTCTGATATTTGCTGAGCTCCCATTTTATGCCATATTCCGTACTATATGCTGTCTACATGCATGTGCTTAACAGTCACTATGCTTAATAATCCTTCCTAATAAGCCTAGAATTTAGTATCATTATCTCCCATTTTACAGGAGATGTTTAATGTGAACTTTTAGGCAAACCTGATGTCCTCATATGAGCCTATTCTTTTCAAGCCCCAAGAGAAGGACCCTGGCGAGGGTCCACCCCTCGCGAACTCCCTAGGTCATGGGCACAGGAGCCAACACTCCATTCTGATTGTTTGCCCTGAGGCTATACAGAACTCAGTTGGAGATTTAACAAGCGTGAGTCTTCTATTACAAACAGGATCGTGTGCTGACACATTTTATCTGACTGGTAGAATGGGTCAATATCAAACACGTTAATCCAGGGAGAATGATGAGGCATTGATCTCCAGACTGACTCCAGAAATCAGCCCACATAGAAACGTTTTCTTACCTTGCAGTTGAGCAGGGAACAGAACCAGAAAAGGAAAAAGGGACTTGCATTGTTTTCATCATGGAGCTACAAATCCAGACAAGTAGCATGAGCAGCTTCTTGTTTTTATCTGGGCCAAAGAATGATTTTTCTTTTTAATGTTTTTGAAAGACCTAAGCTCCCTGTGATTAAAGCAAGGATTTGAAACTCAAACATCTATGGAAACTTAGAACGTGCAGAGAAAGAGGACTGCCTCCTGGGTGGGGTCTGTGAAGACCTGAAGAGAACATGTGTCTTGTACAAGGGATTGCCTTTTTTTTATTATTATTATGTCATGTTAGTCACCATACAGTATGTCATTAGTTTTTGATGTGGTGTTCCAAGATTCATTGTTTACGTATAACACCCAGTGCTCCGTGCAATACGTGCCCTCATTAATACCCATCACCAGGCCAACCCATCCCCCCAACCTCCTCCCCTCTAAAACCCTCAGTCTGTTTCTTGGAGTCCACAGTCTCTCATGGATCATCTCCCGCTCTGATTTCCCCCCCCTTCACTTTTCCCTTCCTTCTCCTAATGTCCTCCATGCTATTCCTTATGTTCCACAAGTAAGTGAAACCATATGATAATTGATTGCCTTTTTTAGGAGCAGGGAATGAATTGCCTAGGGGAAATAAGACCATCGTTTGGCCAGAAATTTCAATTTTTTAAGAAAAGTTGAAAATTCATATTTTCATTTGTTTTCCTGATTATTTTAATTTGCATTTGATTTAAGTGTTTAAAGCATTCTATTGGCCAAATAAAACATACAGACTTCCAATCTATGACCTCTGTTTTACTGCTACATGAGGGAGAACTTATGTCATCCAATGAGGGAACCCTATGTACTGAGTGTCCACAGTGTTTTAGGCATTTTATAAGCCACCTCATAAAGTTCTCAAAATAACCCTTATTTAGAAATCGTCATGTCCCTCTTACAGATGAAAGTGAGGTACAGAGAAGTTAAATGATTTTGCCAAGTTCACACAGCCTACAAGCGACTAATGCTGGTCTGAATTTGGGTTCATTTGACTAAAAAGACCTACTGATTTATCGATACCATGCCTCCTGTCCTGTGGGAGGAAGTGTCCTTCTCAGTGTTATTATGTCACTAAATTAGTGGTCAGTGTTTGGGGTCTAAGACCATGTCAACTGTTCTCCAAAGGTTAGACACACTGATATCTGAGGCAGATACTGGACTAGCTCTTCTTAATCAGAACAAACTACAAGCTAGTAATTGATCACTGATCTTTCTGGGGTTGTCAAACTTAGATTTAGTCCATTTTGTAAAATCACCCTTCTACGTCCTTGGAGTTCATATGTATAGTCTACACTTTCTAAATTCCACATTATCTAAATATTTCATGTGTGAAACTAATCTTCCTGAATTGTAACCAAAATGTGGCTATTAGCCTCAAATTGGAGGTACATGTGTGGTGGTGGTGGTGAAATCTATCCACTGATATGCCAGTTACTTTTAAAATTAAATTGTCATTCATTTATACTGAGAATTTTGTGACACTTCCTGAGACACCTTGAATCTCCCTGAGTTGTTACAAAACCAGAGCAAGGAGTCAAAGCTGTAATCTGTGCCTGTCACTTGTTTTTGAATAGATTATGAACTCTTAGAGGATTAGGCTTGTGTCTATATAGTTCTCTTTATACAGAGATGAAGGCTTTCACAGCATTATCTATAATTGGGTGTTTAATAAATGCTTTTTGATGAGGATAATGGTATGGAAATAAAACTCTTGAAATCCAGAGTCTGCCTGGATTTCTTGCCTCATTAGGGAAGAAGAGATGAATGTGAATGCTTGGGTAAATATGAATGTAGACCTCATTCAGGAAACCACACACTCTCTGTACTTGAAATCCTGGGAGAGAAAAACTTGAAAGGTGTAACTAAGACAGAAATTCTGTGGATTGACATTAATACCAATATTTACCGATATTCTCTAACAAGGCAGACTCCATTTGGAATCTGGTGATGCATCCCACGGGCCTCAGATTACCTGAAAATCACACCAAGGTTTACTCAAAGTCACCGCCACGATGGTGTGTAATCATAGGCACACCAGTGCCCGACAGGGGTGAAGGCAGAGGTTAATGGCTTTCTTTATATTTGCATTATACTTGATCTCTGGCTTTCATGGTCAGATGGGTTTTTCTAAACTCTTCCCATCTAGCACTCTGAAGTGTTTTCAGGTTGTCTATTTTAGGGTTGTTTTATAGCTGCCCTTTGCTATATCTGTTTTGTATGCTAGACAATGAGGAAAGAGAATCTAATTTATGAACTATTGATACTACCACGCACACTAAGGTAAATATTAAGTCTTTTATTGCGCTTTCTAAAGGCCAAAGTGTATTTCATTTTTTATCTAAAATGTTTTAAACGTGGCCCATTCTAACCAGCTGCCTTAATGTATCAAAAGGGCCTTACAAGTTTTCTTCTTTGCCTCTTGTGAATTCTTTAAGCAAGCTAATTTTGAGCTTGCACAACAGTGTGAATATACTATGCCACTGAAGTGTATACTTAAAATGGTAAATTTTAAGTTTTGTATATTTTACCACATTAAAAAAAAAATTTAAGCATCGAATCAACCGTATAAGCTTGTCACACTGATCCATAGGGCATGGGCAGTATTTGCAGGCAGTACCGTAAATGTATGGGTAGAGAATATTGCTGCATAACATTCAAGTGAGAGAAATATCATATTATTTTCTTTTCCCTAAATCAAATTAAATTTGGCTTTGAGCTCCCATCTATTGGAAGGGTGCTTGAGAAAAAGCAATCATATTATGTTTGAGGGAATACATTTCCTAGAATTCTTCAAAAATTTGGGTGAGACTTTCATGAGATAGGAAAACAGGAATGGAGGGTTATATTATTTCCACAGGCCCCTTTGTAATTATTTCTCTGTTTGCTACATGATGTAACTCTCTAGTTTGGTCCTTCACTATCAAGCTCATGGGCTTGTTGGTGGCAGAGAGGCTCCTCATAATGGCCCTCTCTACCAACCACAAACTTGGCCAGAGAGACATTCTCTGCTTTTCTCCAGACTGAAGTGTTGGTTCCATAGGCACCTCAGGAATCCCTTCCATCTTGGGGGTTACTTCAAAGGGGACATGGATTTCTAGTATTCACAGAACTCACCATTTCGTTATCCCTTTTCTCAGAAAAGCTCGTGCCTTTTGGTTGGGCTCTCTGGTTCCTTATACCCCAGCACTCGATCAACCTTCGGTGAGGGAGGTTGAATTCTGGGTGCCTGATAACTTTAGCTTTTCTACCCTAAGACACAGAAATTGTTAGTGATCTTGAAAATAAAGGATCTGAGACTCAGAATGGGATGGCCTCGGATCTTCTTGATATAGGGGAGGTACAAATGCTTCTCCATCTTCTGAGTGTCCAAGGCAGCTAGAACGAGAAGCAATTATTCCTGTAGCTTTATCTTTTGTTTTGTTTTTACTTATTTTTGCTATGCAAGCATGAGTGTTAGTAGCATAATAGTTGCAAGTGTGGCTTTAAAGAAAGAGAGCTATTAGACACTAGAGATTGCTCTTATTGCAGGAGACTGGAAAGAAGAAGTCACTTTGGGTTTGGGAATCAGAGAAAATTTCATAGAAGATATGAGAATTGAGCTGGATTATGTTGAATAACATAGAGATGGAAGATGCCATACCCTAAAGAATAGTGGTATAAAAGCTCAAAGAGTTTGGAATGAAAAAATCAGGTTTAGAATGTAAAGCTTTTGCTCTAGGAAACTGTTGAGGGGAAGTTGGAGATAATTTTGCCTGGAATGATTTCTGTATGCCAGTTATTTCATTCATCTAACAGATATTTACTGTGTACCAACTATATTCCAGGCAGTGTTCTAGCCCCAAGGATTCAGCAATGAACAGGATAGGAAAGGTTCTTTCCTTCATGCTGATTATAAACGAGGTGTGGAGACAATGAAAAAATAAGACGAGACATGCATAAGGTAATGTCAGATAGTCATAGTGCTATGGAAATTTATTTATTTATTCTTAAATATTTATTTATTTATTTTAGAGAGAGAGGGAGAGAAAGAAAACACAGAGTAGAGGGGAGGAGGGGCAGGGGGGAGAGGGAGAGAGAGAATCTCAAGCAGACTCCCCACTGAGCATAGAGCCCAATGTGGGGTTCAATCTCAAGACCCCAAGATTATGACCTGAGCCCAAACCAAAAGTCAGACACTCAACCAACTGAACCAGCCAGGCACTCCAGTGCTATGGAAATTTAAAGCAAGGGAATATGATAGAGTGTGACTGGAAAGATTAAACACCCCTTTAGAGAGGGAAGGAAGCCAGAGATGGCCACTTAGAGTAGGTGATTATTTCAGCTGAGATTTGAATGAGAAGCGGGAACCATTCATGTAAAAGATGGGTATTTCTGGCAGAGGAACAACTAATACAAAGACTCTATGGTGGAAATGAGCTTGGTAGGGTCAAGAAAAAGCACATAGGCCAGCAAGGTTGGAGCATGAAGGAGATGGGATGGGAGATCAGATTACTCTGTAGGCATTTTGGAAAATACTCTCGGGTTCAGCCCTACTATTGACCAATTGAATCAAAATCTCTGAGGTGAGGTCCAGGCCACAGTACATATTAATACCTCTTCAGGTGATTCTAATGGGTAGCCAAGGTTGAGAAGCACTGCATTAGAGAGAAGAACCAAAAGAAGAAGGGTTTCTTATTGAGCAGGCAGCAGATGCTGAAGGATAGGATGGAGAAGGAGTGATGTGAAGTGAAGTATCCTGGGGTTGGAGGGATGATTGTGCTTGACCTGGTGTTCAATACAGTCCAGAATGGCCTGTTACAAGGGTGAGGTCTCTAGGTTCTTTAGTCTCCTTTGCCAGTTTGCTGAAATGGCTTGTGCCGACTATGGCAGAAATCAAAGAGTTAAGGTTTGGTTTATTTATTTTCTGCAGATCACAGAGAGCCAAACCTCAAAGCTAGGGATTAAGGCAGGTGATCCTGAGAGGGAAAAACTTACCCAGATAATCTCTCCTTTTTGAGGTGGAGCCTAATGAAAATCAGTTTAAATAACAGCCTATAACATAAGTTCTACATGCAACAAATTTTTTTGTAAAAACTAGATGTTGTGATGCCTCTGGGTGGCTCAGTCAGTTAAATGCTCAACTCTTGGTTTTGGCTCAGGTCATGATCTCAAGGTCATGAGATCAAGCCCACATCAGGCTCTACACTCAGGGCAGAGACTGCTTGAGATTCTCTCTTTCTCCTTTTGCCCCTGACCCCATCGCACTCCCTCCCTCTTTAAAATAAGTAAGTAAATAAAATCTTAAAAAAAAAAACCCCAAAGTAGATGTTGCCTTAAATTGTCTGTATAAAAACGTGAGGGGTTTCACTATAGGGGAGTAGGATTTGAAGATCCTATAGAGGAAAAAGATTGGCTTCTTGGGGTGTGAGATGGATGGAAAGCTGCCACCACAGCTGAAAGAGGATGTGATTCATACAAGATAGAGTTCAAAAGAGGAAGCTCTTGAACTTAGAGACAATTTGAGGGGACAGGAAAATGATTGTGTGTGATAACAAGGAATAGAATAGAAAAAGATACACAGTATAGATGGAGACCTCATCTCTTTAAGATCCTAAATAAGAACATCAAGTGAGGCAGCATGGTCAAGAACTAGGGCTCAGGAGCCTAAACTGAATGAATTCTTTAAATGCTTTAGCCCTCAGTTTCCTCATTTATAAAATGGGAATAATAGGACCTAAGTCATTGGGCACTGTGAGAATTAGTGAGAAAATGCATGACTGCATGTAAAAGGTTTGGCACAATGCTTGGCACTTAGTAAGGGCCCATTATATAGCAGCTCTCATTGCAGTGTTCCTCAGCATCATCAAAATTGCCATTATAATTAATGTTGCCTCGATCACAAAACCATGTCATGTTCACCAACAGCCAATGAGGTCTAGATAAAAGTTAGAAGGCCAATATGGAGCTAAGTTAATATATGAAGAAGTCAAAGGTACAGCATAGGGAATATAGTCAATGGTATTGTGGTAGCACTGTATGGTGACAGATGGTGGCTACACTTGTGGTAAGCATAGCATAATGTATGGAGTTGTTGAATCACTATGTTATACACCTGAAACTAACATTGTATGTCAACTAAACTTCAATTAAGTAAACATGTGAAGAAGTCAAAACTATACTGCTCATGTATTCAAAGAGAATCAGAATTTGACTAATTTCATAGTCAAGTAACTTTTATCCAGTGTCTTCTGTGTGCCAGTCATTTATTTCTCTCTAATATACTTTATTCCTTTTAATATTATGGAACAGAGGAGAAGGAATGAGGCTGAACATAGCTGCAGGGGAGAGATTGGTTATGAAGTATGGGGATGGAAATGTTGGGCAGGGTGATCTCTGAGGAATTTCTAAGTCATCCATGGCTTAATTTGCTAATCTTGGAGTAGATGTAAAAGTTAGATTGCCGGTCTTGGAGCCCAGAAAATCTGGTTTTAAAGACAATGATGGCATTGATAAGTAGTGATAGGTTCAGTAGACTCAATCTTTTGCTTGGGTGTCAATGAGAAACACCAAGGTTAATATGTACAGTTATAGTGTAGACATCTGGATCTGTGTCCCTGGAGGGAAAGTTGATATGTGAGCTAGTGTGGAAGATTTGGAGAGAACCTGTGTGAAAAGTAACTATGAAAACCAAATAAGCATTTGAGTTCTTTGGGTGGGTAAAGTAGAATACTGGAGAGAGTGTTGTTGAAACTTAAGAAATAACTATAGCCAGTGAATCATGAGAGGAATTAGCAGAGAACCAAAAAAAAATTTTATCATTAACATTATATATAATAATAATGAACTGGGAATTAGGAACATCCTGCATGCTAGACTGTGTTGCATACAAGTAGATGGAATTATCTGGCCCTCTGTTTCTTCAGTCTGAAAAATAAGGACTCTGAATTAGGTGATAGCTAATCCATCTTTTTGTTTAAAGTACTATTCTTCTATGGAGTACAGAGAAGCTTATGGCTTGGGCTCAGTGGTATACAAGCTTAAGGCAGCAACTGAGAAAGTATTTTACCTTTCCAGATTTTCATACCATGTCCAGCTTTGTTTTATTAGAATGTATTTTAGGATTTCTTTCCCTTGGGGTGAATGGAAATAGACATTGTAGAAACGTATAAATCAATGTGCATTTACTGGGGGTGCAGCCAATGGCTTCATGAATAGAAAGTGAAAAGTAGTCTTAGGCTATTTAAAATGTTGATTTAAGTAATGCTGAGTTATGAGTAGTGACCAAGCTCTTACGAAGACATCACATGAATAGGTTCTGTCCTAACTCTGCTTTTACCTAGTATGTATGAGTGACTAGAATTTGATGAGAGGGGGCTGTCCGCTGAGCTGCCACCGCTGTTGTTAGAGTATAGCCACGAAGGTGGATTTCTAATCACACGTGTTTTCCCTGTCATCATATTTGTCACAGAAACAGACTCCCAATGTTCATTATCAAAAAAGCTCATATGTTATCTCCAATTCACATTTTGTTCACCCCATTCTCTTCATTGCATTAGTCAAGTTCAGAAACTAGACTCTCAGCTGCCAGACAGGCTGCTCTTTCTCCTTAGAGATAGGTGAACACCATTTAGTAATTCATTATCAAAGCTTACAGCCCTGGAAGGTGTTTTGGCCTTCAATTCAATTACCCCAGAAAAGCAAGCAATAAAGAAAGGAGAAATGGCTGGGACAATTAGATGGGCTATCCAGTTGTCAAAAACCAAATTTTCACCTCTGCAGATTCAAGTTCATATTCTGTTCCTAAGTCATCAGAGGGAAACACAAGATGTTCACTGTCAGTTTAGGCTGTCAGAAAAGCTTGTCCCAAATCTGTAAAGTTGTCACTCCTCATGTATCGTTGCTGCAGAAACCAGAGATCGGCTTCCTGTGCTTCTACTCTCTGACTAGACAAATGGACCTTTTGGGATGATATGTGTGTCCTTGATGAATATCTGAGCTGGAGTTGCAAATAGAGTAACCTGCTTTTATGAAGTTATTAGAACCCAGATTGCATAGAAGATTAATCTATAGGGTTTGGAAAAAAGATCTAAAACATGGTACCTTCTCATGAGGCCTTTGCAACCTATTTGGGGAGTTAAGGCTTATACTTACACACCTAGAACCTAGAATCTTATTTTTAGTGGTTTCTTGGCAGTTCTAAATTTCCTGTAATATAGTACACCAAGTGCCCAAATGTGATGCCCATAATGAAGGATATGAGAGGTCAAAAAAGAAGCCGAGTTTCTGAGGAAATTGTAGCTTCCATGGAGTTTCACTTACCTAGAACAACTGCCTTTTTCATGTTCAGTGACACTCCGTTACTTCAGTGCTTCTCCAGGCAGCGATCTAACCGAGTACGGAGTTCTTTTTTTTTTTTTTTTTAAGATTTTTTTTTTAAATTTATTTGAGAGAGAGGGAGAGAGAACACAAGCAGGAGGAGTGGCAGAGGGAGAGGGAGAAGCAGACTCCCCACTGATCAGGGAGCCTGGCGATGACGTGGGGCTTGATCCCAAGACCCTGGGATCATGACCTGAGCCAAAGGCAGACACTTAACCTACTGAGCCACCCAGGTCCCCTGCCCCTTCCCTCCCCCGCCATCCGGAGTTTTAATTAGGAGCCAGAGTTAGGGAGTATGCTTAAGTTGGTTTTTGCTTCATGTATAAAGTAAAAAAGGAAAAAGTAAAGTCTCCAAAGCAAAGATGTCTTGAGAACCAATGAGAGTCTCTGTAAACTGTCAGTACCCAAGGAGGTCTAGCACATACTAGGTTTGATTTAGTCTGTAACTCGGGATAGGCATGATAGCTCTTGTTTGGTACTTGTCCTTGATGTATATGGGAACAAGCACTACCAGGAGCAGAATTTCAACTAGAAGCCAGAGTTTCTGAACTTATACTTTTGTCTCTTCTGCTATAAAGTGGTGAAGTCATAGTGTCTGCTTCAGTTGGTTCACAGGTGGATACATCCTGAGGTAGGTAGGGGTAATTCTTGAGTTTTTCTACTCTAAAGCTTACCTCAGAAAGGAAAACAGCCCATTCTGGCGGTGTTATGGGAGATAAGACAGGCCTGCAGTGGGTTGTCCCATTGATCATTCTTTTGACTCTTCTCTCTGTTCTGTCTTTTGCTCTACCAGTTGCCTAGTCATGGAAAAAAGAACCTTAACCAGGGACTGTCCATCTTCTCCAAGGAGTCGGTTAGCTCTCTAGCATACACAAAGATAGGCTCTGGTATATCATACTGCCACATGTCAGGCAGTGGTTCAATAATTTACGTGCAACTTGTCTATAGATCAGCATAGATAAAGAATAAAGTCTACTATATAAAAACCTTACAAAGAAATTAAAACTTATGGTAGCAAAGGATCCGGGAGAATTGGGGAACTTGGGAGTCATTTATAAAATATATGCTTTTGCTAAAGACCGTTTTGGCAAACCAAAAGATCTTCTCTACCCATCACCCTGACTCAAGAAAATCTGGGCTCTGATAATCATGAAAGTAATGATTGAATCTCCCCCATCTACTAGCCCACTGCAATCATTATGGTGCCTTCACAAGAAAATTGTTCATTTTCATCCATCTCATGGCTAGGAAGCATTTTGTTGAAGTGCTTCCTCATTATGTGAAATTTAAGATTATTCATTAATTCATTTATTCAGTACACATTAATTGAGCATATACAATGTACCTGGCACTGGGAAAACAAAATAACAAACCACTATACTTGTCCTTGAAGTCATCTCAGTCTATTTAGAGGTTAATAATAAATAATTATATTACAGAACGAGAAAGACCACTGAGTCAAATGCAAATTGCTAAAGAAAATAACAATGTCTAGGTTGGTTGGAAAGATTCACAGAGAAGGTGACATTTGTTTAGGGCCTCAGAGAATGAGTAGGAGTTTCCTAGGTGAATCAGGGGAAAAGGGAGAATATATATGAAAAAAGGTGCATGCATGAGGAGACAGAAGACATGGTACAAGTTCAAATCTGTATTTCACCACGTACAAGCTGGGTAGTCATTTAGCTTATTTTGAAGTCTCAATAAATATCCTTATTTGTAAAATATAGATAAGTTATTTCCTGTCTGCTCTCACAAATTTATACTCAACTTTAGACTCAACTATTTATACTCAAATTTAGACTCAACTATTCTCATGTTTTTTAAATGAGTTTGAAAATGAGGTTGGGAATGATTATTGGATAGAGCGGATGGTTGTTCAACTGATGCCCTTCATGAGGGGAGTAGATAGTATACTGCTCATCACCACAGTGAAGGTTAAGGGCTGTGAGGATCACAGGGGGCAGAGGAGATACAGACATTAAAATGATGGAGCTGAGAAGTTAATCTGTTTCCCTTTTTTAATAGCTCTGCATGGAAGCTGTCAGTGGGGTTCTCTCTCAGCTAGATTTATGGCTTCTGAATGACATTGTTTTACTTTGCCATTTGGAGGCTAAACAAGGCTGGAGGGAACAAGAGTCTCATTTTCCTATCAGTGGCAAATGCATATCAATCAATGTAATTGAAGTCCAAATGGAATAATTTATGGGAGACCCATTGCATACTCCCTTGTCTTCTTTCTCTCTCTCTTTCTCTTCCATCCTATTCTTTCCACCATCATTTCTTTTTGCCCCTTTCTGGTGTTCAGTCCTGTCTACATGACAAGCACAGCCAATTAGAAAATGATTGCTTTCACTCTTTGGCCCATTTCTCTAAATGTTTGGATTGGTTTGGCATCAGATCCTCTCCAAAGGACACATCTTTCCAAAAAGACATTTATCACATTTAACGGGTGCCATTTAGATATTAATCATCAGAATAAATAATGAAGGAAGATTCCTTATTCTTGAAAGTCATATACACAGAGAGCTAATTAACCAATGCTATGCAGGAGACATGCTCTACCTAAAACCCAGGGTTGATTTTTACAATGACCACTTAGCAATCAAAGATGGAAAATGAGCAACATTTATAGGCTTTTGTATCAATTAGGTTGGGAGGGTGGATGTAAATTTGGGAATGGGGCATAGCACTGTCATATTTTTATTGGGGAGATGGATTATATACTTTTGTAAAAACTGATAAAAGCTTTAATTACACTGGGTGGTTTACAGTGTAAAATAACACAATGATATAACTGGGTAAGAGGCTCACTCTCTCAGTAGAACGTATTTGTATATTCAGATGAAATAAAAAATGATGGAATATGTATTTTTAGAGGATATACAAAAGGAAACTTGGGGACTAGAAGAAAACAAAAATGAAAATTACTTTATTGTTGTCTTATTATTTGGGAAATTCTTATTGTAGAAGATAATGACCCACTGCTTTTTAATCTCACTGATAACATGGCAGAAAGGAATAGAGATGAGTGAAGGGGAATGATATTAGTTGAACTTCAATAAAATATCTTATTGTTTATTTTTTATATCATAGGTTTCTCAAAGTAAGATATTTCTTATCTAACGGATATAATTTAGATGTCATCTTGTGACAAGATAAAGTCTGTGAGGTGAAGGAAGGTATATTATGTTCAGGCAGAGGATTAATATTTACTGAGTACATACTGTGAGTGAGATTATGGGTTTTTTAAAAATTGTTTTCAATTTTATTTTATTTTTTCAGTGTTCCAAGATTCATTGTTTATGCACCACACCCAGTGCTCCATGCAATACAAGACTATGTTTTTTAACATAAACTATATTACTTAAACAACAGTGCTATAATTAGATTATTTTTATATTTATTTTATAAGTGAGAAAAATGAAAATAAAAGAGGCTAAGTAACTTGATCAATGTTACATAGCCATGATATATCAGAGTCAAGATATAAATCCAGGTGTGTCTGACTCTAAATTCCATATTCTTCATATTTTACTATGATGACCAATAAATAATTGTTGACAGGGTCATCTTTATTCAAGGTAAGAGAATAGATCTATTGATTTCTCTTAGCCTTTTCCATGAATCTATTATCAGAAATACTTGACCGTAATGAGACTAATTCCTGGTATTATTACAGTAGGAGACATCTTTGTGTTGTCTGACTAGCATCTTTTCCCTTTCTTTGGGCAATAGCATTGGTTTCCCTATGTGTAATTTAAAATCGCGCTCTTTTTTCTAATGGAGGTAGGAACTCATTTCACTCCAGTTTACCTCCAGTTATAAGGTTGGGCACATAATCTGGGCTTGCTCATTCAGAATAACCTATTCTTCTGACCACAGATCTTGAATTTTCATGTTTCCCAAGCTGACTTTACCTTTCTGTTAGAGTCATTAGGGAAGATGATCCCTATCTCCTGGGGTTTTTAAGCATGTAGGAAGCAAGGCTGAGACTGCTAGTAGGAACTTTTCCCATTAACTGGAGAGAAAAAAAGATTGAGATACAAGGAAGAAAAGGAGAGTCAAGCCCTACTGATATTTTTTAAGATTCTGCATCCAGCAACACCTGAACCTAATTTTTTTATTCTTTAAAAGGATGTGAATCTATAATGTTTTTCTTTTATCTTAGGTTTAGTTGCAACCAAATTATTTATTTAGTTGCAACCAAATTATTGCAAACCAAATTATTTTAAAAATGCATAAAAATCTGTCGTCGTAAACTTATTTTTTGTGAGTGGCTTGATAAATCATATATCTGTAGTCAATAAAACAGCACTAATTACATCTAATAATAGTGGACACAAGTCTGACTCAAACTTTGTGAAGACTTTGGCACTTGCCCTTGGTTCCTGGATTATTTCTGGACTGCCATGGAGAGCAACTGGTTGGCCAGCAAATACCTTTAGTGCCTCAGGCTCTGTAATGCCTGGCAGAATGCCTGAATTTGCCTTGATTGAGCCATCTCTCCTCCCTGTGGAGGCTGCTGTAAACTCAAGGTGTAATGCCAAATGAGAATTGAGGTGCTGCCTTCTTGTCAATTGTACTTGTGTTCATAACTCCCAATAGCTTTCCAGTCAACTTGGTTGGAACATAGAGCTTAGTCTCAAACATAAGCAAACTCTCTCCCCCCTCTAATTCAAATCTTAATTCCAGCCAGTGGTAAGGCCACAGTGTCCAGTAATGGATAGTAAGAAAAACATAAGAGGATGATCAGCATGTCAGCATTTAATCAAGAGTCTAGATGTGAGTTGAGTTCCTGCATAGCCAGGAAACAGTGGAGAAAGCTATAACCAAATGAACTAGATACATGGCCCAATCAATGCCCTGGATTCTGTCCAGGAAATTAGATTGAGAAAAGAAATCAATAATCCACAGATTTGGGTCCTTTATTATCATCATCACCATCATACATGTTAGCAATATGCCTCATGAGTGATTTCTGACACAAAGATGTATAGCAAACACAGTGCTTGAGAACTGGTCAATATTATGAAAATCACTACACTACTCTCAAAAATCTTCATGTATGTTACTTCTTTGTCTCTACTGACTATGTTTATATTTTCACCTCTGTGTGGGTCATGCTCTTCTAGGATATGCCATAATGGGAAAAAGTCTCTATATTGTGGTACAGTGATCTACTGAAGAAAAGTGCTATATGTGTGTGTTTTGCAAGAAGTCATGTTATAGGGTGTGTCTATTAACAGAATCTTTGAACCAAAGCCAAGGTCCCCAGGGGACTACTTGAGATCATCTTTCTAACTCAGTAATTCTCAATCCTGGCTGCATAACAGAATGCCTGGAGAACTTATTAAAAGCACTGCTTCCTGGGCTCCACCCAAGACATACTGAATCAATCTCTTCTGGTAGGGGGGTAAGGCATAGGAGTACTTATTTATAACCGCTTTCTCAGGTGATTCTTAAGCCAGTCCAGAATAGCCCTTGGAGATCCATTTATTTTTTACCTTCAAGTTAAAAAACATCACTCTGAAATCTCATGAACCTGATAAAATTCTAACCTATATTCAAAGATATTTAAAAAAATATATCTGAAACCTCTCTCAGCAGCAAATTCTTTTGTTCAATAAACTTTATTTTCAAAATACTCTATCTTATATTTCACATAAATCCCTGGCATTGCAGAAGAAGTTTGTTTCTGGCCCCCTGCTTATTGTTATTTTTGACATTGTTATTGTTTTGTGCTGTTGTTTTGTGCTGTTTTGAGGCCCACGTGGAGAACAAGTTATGTCACAGATACGATTTTTTTAGCTTTTTCTTAGTTCCCTGTTCTATTTTTTCTTTGACTCCTGATTCCAAGATGTCCATGCTTGGGATGTTTTACTGATTCTGTTTTTCTCAGTAAGATCCATTACTTGAACCTCATCTGGACCTAGATAAAGTGGTTGAAAATGGCATCAAAATTAACCAGATCTTATCAATTTGCAGGGTGTTGTGGGGAGAAAAAAAATCAAGAAAGGGGACAGAACAGGAGCCTGAATGTGAATTTGTAGAGGAAATGATGACTCCAATGAATGTCCTTTTTTTCCCTCCCTTTTGCATTCTCCTGGCAGCTAATCCGATTGGCATAATCCTCTTAACTGCTTGTGTTCTATCAGTATTTTATCTGATGTACTTCTCCGACAATCCTTTCTATGGTTTGCTAGCTTTCACCTGTTTCTGAGAACCACTAGCTATTACAGGGGAAAATCAACCCTGTTTCTCCATTTTCATACAAGTCGGGGTTCTTGGGATGCTTAGAAAATGGGGAGGGCCCTTTGCACAGGCCAGCGTTGTATGAAAAGTCTGGGGGCAATGTTTCCAGCTTTTAAAATTTGGTAGGGAGTGATATAAACAGGACTTCTCCCTCATCTCCAAGCTGGTTCATAATCTACGCATTGTTGATATGTGTCAGGGGATTGCTGGGCTGACTCAGAAGACGCAGGATAAAAGGAACCGTGAACATAAACATTGGCCCAAGTGCCTGGGTGCTGAGAACATTGATCAGTGGGTGTTAAAGTTCTCTAATAACCTTGACTACTGCTTTTTTTTATGTCATCAAGGGAACAAGAGCATGATGAGGGACGTCCTTTACTTACTATAGATAAGGGCAAGGATTTTCTTCCTATAGACCCAACCCTATCTGTGTTCTGCCCTCTGTAGAGAATGATCTCAGGGATAAAAAGCCATGACCACTTGCCCCAGTATTTCAGTACCTCTGCTTGACATTATACCATAATTACTTCATCCAGTTGGGAATTCAAATCTCTCTAAATTAAAATATTCCTGAGAAGGGTCTAACCTTAATCCCTTTATCAGCTTACTCTATAATTATCAATTAATACTTTAGGAGAGATTAGCTGGCAACCAATGGGAATCAAGATAGTGGTGGCATAGTGAATTATCCTGGTTTTGCTACTCATTAGCAAGGTGACCTTGATTTTTAAATTTCTCTAGGTCCTAGGTCCTTCATTTTTTAAGTAAAGGGTCTAGGTAACAGCATCTTGGACTTCCCTTCCAGTTCTGGTTTAGTGACAGAGTTACAAATGTGTTCCTAGATTTCTAACTGGTTGGAAATAAGAGACTTCATTCATGGCTTTCTTCATTGTGATCCTGGAACTTAGGCCATATAATCGTGGATCTAGCGAAACAAAAAGAGTGTGGCCAAAGAGTGAAAACCATGGGAAACCTAGATTGCCACAGAATTGCTTAGTTGCAAACCCTGAACAGCTGCATCCCAGAGATGAGTCTGCAAAGGAGGAGTTCATATGGGATGTCACAGCTCAACGGCAGAAAAATAGGCTGATACGATCAGAAAGCATGCCAGGCCATTGTGGACATCTGCCGTGCAGAATGACATCAAGTGGCTGTCTGAACATGGTCTGCAATCCCTCTCTTGACTTTGAAGAGACCCCTGGGCCCCAAACTTCAAATCTGCACAGATAGCACTATAGCCAGCAGGCCTGGCTTTCTCATGTCAACATGATGCAAATGTTTCTGTGGATAGAGGGCTTGGAGTCACGAAAACTGGATTCCACCATGATATCTCTCTCTCTCTCTCTCTCTCTCTCTCTCTCTCACACACACACACACATAATTAATATTATTATTACTTTGAGCTTTCCTCTATCCAAAGCAGTGGACTCAGTGTTTTACATACTTTATTTCATTCAGGTTGTGACCTTGGGTTCTTAACTTCTGCAGACCTTCATGTTATTATCAATAAAAGTGGAATATTTTGGCCTTATCTGATTATAGTAACTAACATTTACCGAATTCTTACTATGCACTGGACACTGGAGCAAGCACTTTTTGTGTATTAGTATATTATTTAATATTTAATAATAATCCTAAGAAGTAGGTAGGAACTATGTTTATTTCCATTTTACAGATGGGGAAGCTGAATTGGACTAAGTGGGATTAAGCAGCAGTGAATGGAATTTGCAGAAGGAAGGGGCCTCGTATTTCATTTTCTTCCTGAATATTGCTGCTATAACCCAGAATTACCCCAAAGAGGATATCTGTCTTTAGTCCTGACTCCTTGAAGCCATTTCATCTCAGTGAAGGCCAAAAGGAAGATTCTTTGTTCTCATTTGTGTGGGTGGAGGTAGGAAAGTGGTCATGAGAAATAGATTCCAAGGGGTCTTATGGGGTTGGATAGAAACTGATTGTTAGGAGTGCACATAAATGCCATAGTTCACTTATGAGGAGATCTTTTTGAATAACTTCCTAAAGTCACCAAAAATAATATCGATAAACTAAATCCATCCTTTTATTTCTCTCTATACCTACTTTTCTGCATTGTCTTTTAGGGTCCTATCTTACTGAGATTTCTTTTTCTTTTTTTTTTTTTTCTTACTGCGATTTCTAAGCTCCAGTTTTCATGACCTGAAAAATGCAATTAATAATACCTTTTATTGGCTAGTGTGTAGGGGGGTAAATAGGAGAAATAAATAAGATAGCAGACATTAAAGTACTTTGTCGTGATGAATCAATATAGATGTTAGGCCTAATAGTGACCATGCTGATTGTTGATTTACTATTTGTTACTTTGTTGATTTACTATTTGTTATTTGTTACTGCTACAGGACTACATCTCTCTTACTTGGAAGAAATGCCCTCTGATATTTATTTTCTTCTTTAAAAGGACTGTCATTTGCTAATTTTCTTCTTTTTCTGTGAAATAAAATTATATCAAGGAGAATTGAAAATTTAAAAAAAAGCTGTGCAGTAATTGGTAGGGAAAGCATAATGAGAAGAAAAGCAGACAAGTGTCTGCTGTTTAGCATATCTGTGAGTGTGTTAATTTAATTAGAACTGCCCTGTATAAATATTAAACTCAATTCACTTTCTTTTATAGCTCCTTTGCTTTTCAAAGTATTCCCAGTTACAGATTATCTTTTTAAAATTCTTCTGTGAGTTTGAGGGAGTTAATGGCAGAAAGACAACCCAAATTTAAATGAACTGAGAGCTTTTCATCTTATCACACTTTGTCTCCCTCTGTTATTTTGCTTTGCCTGGCTGCTGGCCCAGAGGCAAAAGGAGTGCTTGATTTTCTTGCCTTCCTAGGTAGAGCTGATGCAACAACTTCCCTTTGGTGGAATATATATTTTGTGCTGTTTTTTAGGTGGGGGGGATTATTATTATTATTATTTTTTTAGGTGGGGGGGATTAGATTTCTTTATGTCTCCACCCTCCCAATCATCTCTGAAAAATCACCCAACGTTTCCAGGTTACTGGCCAGGATGTGGGATGTAGTTTAGATGGTTGTTTCATTTGATTCTCCTGACAACTCCATGAGGATAAAATAACATTATCCCCCATTTTATAGATGAGTCAATAAGTTAGAGAGCCAATCATGTTTGAATTCAAGCATATGTTTTAGTGTTAGAAATGGTGGGCTTAATTCTGGATTGCACTTTTGATAAATGTGGGATAACAGTAGTGAAACAATTGCCCATGGAATTAGTTTGAAGGGAATTCAGGAGAATCATAGACTCCCATAGGCAGAAGGGACCTCTTTTATTGAACCTGTCTTTTAGAATGAGGCAAGGGAAGGGTAGTCCTGCAAGTGCAGAGTCAAATCCTGTCTTTATTTAAAATTTTGATATTTTGTTCATCATGGATTATTGTATTCATTTTAAAAGTATTGCACTAAAATACTTAGTGAATACTGAGCAGGGTTTTTTGGTGTTTTTTTTTTTTTTTTTTTGCCCCCTTAAATTTCACACCCGAAGTGAATGAAATACTAGCCTCACCCTAGTCTCAGCACTGGAGAGCAGACACAATATTAGGAAGTCTACTAGTCCTGTCCTTTCATTTTCCACATGAAGAAACTGAGGCTTTAAATCACAAAACTGGTACTAATAACTCATGTTTCTTAACTCACAATTCAGTGCTCTTCCTGCTACAGCAAGTGGAGATAATAGTATGACAGATGAGCATCAGGAGAGTGTGATCTCATAATAAAACTTGACTAAATATACTAGGGCAAAAAGTGTAGAGCCTAGGAACTGCACACATCTGGTTAGCACAAATCTTTGTCTCACCCAACAAGTAAAAATAGCTGAAAGTTGCAACAGGTAGAATTTAGATAAGGCTGGAAGAATTACTTGACAGTGTGGAAAGTGAGGTGGTATACTGGCTTCTAGAAAATGGCATAAAATAAGGGTGATAAATGTAAACATCTTGGATTGGGTGTAAGAAAGTGGTAGGGATAGTGGCAAACTGGGGAAAGAGACCATAAGTAGAGACAGATTCTGTAATTTTGTTGATCACTAGGAGAAGCAATGTCTTTTTTTCTCTCTTTCTCGGTCTTAGGCATCTTTTCAATTTTGGGTCAAAATTATTTTCTAGGGTTCAAGCAACTTGAACCCTAGGTTGGAAGCATCCTCTTCTCCTTCCCCAAAGAAATTCATTGGTATTGTTTCTTCTTTATCTTTGCAGCTCTAATCAGCAATACTGTTTCCCCAGCTCTCTATCCCTTCCTCAGTTATCTGCTCCTATAGCAATGGGTCCTGGATTGTAGCATTTTCTAACCCATTGAGTTGGCTCTCTGCTATTCTAAAAACAAAACAAAACAAAACATTAGTTCTTTCACAATTACTGTGAGGTGTCCCCATTATGGCATTTCCAACTTCCCATGCGGGGCCATCACATCCCCCATTACAGATCATCTTGCAATCACATCGACCTTTTCTTGCATGACTTTTATATAGGATAACACACATCTGGACTGGGTAAGAGAATCACACAGGCAGGGGTTTTGCTTTGTTCTGCAGTGAATACTCAGCATCTAGCGTAGTTCTTGGCTAGACAAGTAGGAGGTCTATAATACTATTGGATGAATAAAGAGTTACACAACTATAGTTTAATTCACTCCAAATTGGGCATCTCCCAAAATTCACATAAAAATTTTTTCAATAGCCAAAAGACAACATATTTCATAGCAAAGCCACAGCATGGGAAATCAGGGAGGTGAAGAAATAAAAAAGCTGTGATATTTTGCATGTGACCTGATCAACAACCAGAGCTGTGGATTCTCTTTTTAAATAGGCCCAGCATTGGCTGGCGTGCCCTGTGCTCATTTGGAGGGTTTCAGTACCATGGATAGAGGCATCACGTTTCCTTTTCTCTGTAACTCACTGAACAGCAGGATAAAGAAATACTCAGGGTTTGGGACAGGGCTTTCAGCCACTGTGGTGGAAATTACCCCCTTTTAGCAGAAGAAAATTCACTTACAGCCTTTTCATTTCCCCTTTCCTTTGGAAGAATTGCATTTTCAGCTGTCAAGGCACTTAGGCTTTTACAGGTTGGTTTTCAGATGCCTGGGGGATGGAGGGGGGCTGCCATGGAAATTGATATCTTCTGAGTTTGACACTCCAGGGGAACCACCAGTGGTGGGTGTCCCTGCTGATGGCTAGGGTGTCTCTTATGCTAGGCATGACCCTCCTCCAAGTAACCAAGTGTAGGTAGGAAATAGGCCTAGTTGTTCATGGAGCACTCGAGCCTATTGCCAGAGCAAAAATTAGGAAAATTAGTAAACCTGCCAAGATTTAATTGGTGAAATATAATATACACACTCATGAGGATAAATTCTTCCCACACTTTCAGATTTTACTGTATTTGGTTGTAAAACCCCCAAATCAGATTGACTGTCAGTCCCCATTAAATCCTTTTTAGGGACAAGGTGATACACTCCCCACCCTTGCCTTTCCTAAGGACTCCTTTTGTCTTTTTTTTTTTTTTTTAACTAACATATAATGTATTATTTGCTTCAGGGGTACAGGTCTGTGAATCATCAGTCTTATACAATTCACAGCGCTCGCCATAGCACATACCCTTCCCAATGTCCATAACCCACCCACCCTATCCTCCCCCACCCACCTCCCAGGAACCCTCAGTTTATATCCTGAGATTAAGAATCTTTTATGGTTTTTCTCCCTCCCCGTCCCATCTTGTTTCATCCTTTTGTCTTCTCATTAGTTATATTCAAATGCAGATTTTTACTGAGGCACATTAAAATGGTTTTTTTGAGGAGGGAGGCAAAGCTTTTATTCTGTATCCCCTAAGTGGGCTTACTTTCATTTATTTCTACATTTCATGTCTTTCCTCCATTTTCTTGAAACATCTTTAATGTTTGCAATCTGTCTCTTTTTCTAGTCATCATACTCAATCTGAGCGGGTTCTTTTCTTATGGTAATAGATGTCCTGATGTCCTTTGGTAAGGAAGCTCAGGTGAAGAACTGATAGAGATTAGCCAAATGCCTACACCTAGGAACAGTTCCAGATGGCTATTTCTGCCTATGTCCCAGCTTCAAAAAATGGGAGAGATTTTCTTCCTACGTTTATGTCAATCTCCTCAGTGTCCAGTTGCTGTAATCAGAAAATCAGTGGTATCCCAGTCTGGGTGTTTGCACACCACAATGAGAATCACTAAAACTAAAACTGCCTGATGGAAGGGTAGGAGAAGAGATTTTACCTGAACCACAGATTACCTTGTAATATTGGCTCAAGAGAGAATTCAGGGTTTACCAGGGGGCATATATGTTTTGTTTATTGTTTTTACAAAACAACTCCTGATATAGCTTAGATACCTTCTGTTATCCATCTGCACGGATCCCAACTGAATAAGAGTGATTTTTCCTTTTATGCTTTTGCTGGCACCTACTGTTGACCTTTTAGAGTCTGATAGGGTATTTGGAACCCTCTATGAGATGTGGGGAGGGGACCCATTAGTTGGTAGATAAAAGCCAGATATCTTAAACATACTTCCAGTCTTTCTATCCTTAGGAATACTGTGGACACTTTGGGACTCTATTTTATGCTTCTTTTTCAAGAAGGCAAAATTTTGGGGGGAGAGTCTTATGAATGAATATAGAAATGACCTCCTTTCTACTTGCTTAGGGTGCTAAAATGAAGGGCTCTCCCTCTCCTCTTTAGGGATGGCCTAAATACATCTCATTCTATATTGTCAACCTCTGCTCATTTTAGGATACTACTTGTCTTCCCCTGGTCCTGTCTTCCCCTGGTCCCCTGGTCCTGGTCCTATCTTCCCCTGGTCCCCATAGTTAACCATGCTAGCAAACACTGCTCATGCCTGGGCTCAGAAGATGGCCAGAGTAGCCATAGCAAAAGGCATGGAGATAACTTGAGAATAGGAAGAACTCAAGAAATGCTTTCATATTTTGTATTAATAATCATTCTCAAACAGGCTTTTACACACACCCCAGTCACTTTAGATCTTCTTTATAACCCTGTGAGATGGGAAGGATTATCGTCAACTTCAGCAGGGCTCTCAGCATTTTCATTTAACATTCTACTTTGTGGTGGTCCCTCCATCCCATCTCCTTCAATGATTGTTTCAAAATATCACCACTATCCTATTTCCCTTATTCAATCTTCAATTTCACTGGAGAATCTTTCTTCTAAATCATGCAGGAAATTGATACTATTTTGTGGTAATATCTTTTAATTCTCCAGCTTTCTTTTACAAACTTTTTTTAATTTAAAAAAATTTTTAAATTTTTATTATTTACTTATATTTAAAAGATTTTATTTATTTTTTTGACAGAGAGAGACACAGTGAGAGAGGGAACACAAGCAGGAGAGGTGGGAGAGGGAGAAGCAGACTTCCTGCTGATCAGGGAGCCCAGTGCAGGGCTCGATCCCAGGACCCTGGGATCATGACCTGAGCTGAAGGCAGCCACTTAACGACTGTGCCACCCAGACGCCCCCAAACTTTTTCTTCTAAATAAACTTTCTTTTACAAACTTTTACAAGCTTATAAATTTTTTTCTAATTCATTCTTATGTCCTTTTCTTCAGGCTTAGAAGTTTCTTCTCTGGTTCAAGACCAGTCACTTCTATTTTTCAGGACCTTTCTCTATAACTTACCCCACATCAACTGCATGATCTTCAGCCTCTCTCTCTCTACTTGGTTTCATCCTATCAGTTTAGAATAGCCTTTCCCATCCTCCCACCTGTCAAACATCCCCCTGACCTCATATCACTTTAGCTCTTTACTTGCCTCTTTTTACTTTTTTCTTGTTTCTTTTTCCTTTTCTTCTTCTCCTCCTCCTCCTCCTTCTTCTTTTCTTCTTCTTTTTTTAATCTAAACCACCATTCATTTAACCAGCATGAATTTTCTTTTTTTCAGATCTAGTGAATCTTCCTTAGGCTAATGATTTGTCTTCTCACCAAAGTTGGTATTCCTCCAATATTTGCCATTTCTGAATGTGGCACTACTGTCATTCAGCTAGCTAATCCAGACTCTTCAACTTGCCCCTTTTCACATCTTCTATAAATAACCAACCTCCATTTATTATTTCTTCCTTAAGAGCTCTCAATTCCATCTTTTCCTCTCTATTCCTACTACCACCACCTCTGTCAAAATCTATATAATCTCTTACTATCCCACCATGTCAATTTCCTGTTATCTTTGCCTATAATCCTTCCCTGTTTAAGCTCATCCTCCCATATCACTAGCATATATCCCCCCTACATTCACCATGTAAAATGAAGAGCTGGCCTGATTAAAATCCTTGTCATTTCCCTATTGCCTATAGGATAATGTCCAATTTTCTTTACAAGATCCTCAACAGTATGGCTAAAGATTTTCCATCCTTTTGTTCCTACCAC
>CM052896.1:106005659-106042797 GCA_028534135.1 Potos flavus
CCTGTATTTACTTTCCTCAATATGTTTCCATACTCTCTCAGTACATCATTTGCATCTCTAGCACTGAGCAGAGTTCTTGACACACAGGAGGTGCTAAATAGATGTAAGTTTAATACATTTATGCCAAATTTAGAGCATGTTGAAGAAATCCAGTCTTTTCCTGTGAAGTAAGGTGGAATTTGAGGGACAGTGGGTTGAAAAAAATGTTGAAGACAGTTTTTGTCGCTAATTTGCCCCTTTACTGGAGATTCTGATTTAAACCAAATGACTTCTAGAGTCTTTAGTTGTTCTCCATCACTGGGAGATAATGAGGCAACAGGGAGTTGACCTCCTCTCTTTTGAATATCATGGAATCCCGTTAAGGAGACTTTTAAACCTATGACGATATTTTCTATCAACTCTAAGATAAATAAGAAGAAATATTCACTGACAATAATGACCACAGATAAATACTGTCAGCTGGAAGAAAATGTCAATCACAGATGTCAGTGGACTTGTGAAGGCCATGCTGAATTGTATACAAATGTAAACCTTATAAAATAAGATTTTAGTGAATGTTGTAGTCATATTCAGAAAGTAGAGTAAGAGTGGAATGTGCGTTTGAGTGATTGGCCAATTCATAAAGAATATGTGATAAGGCAATAAGGAGCAAAGGTGATGCATAACAGCTAGCCAGGTGCAGCCACCCTTATTTCTTTAATCTTTATTTCTAGATCTTGTTTTGTTTGAGTCATAGTCAAGGCATCCCTCAGGGCCCTCTCCCATTCTCTCTTTCTCTTTAGTATGTAAAGTTCTAAACCAGATTCTGGTGCAGAATTTGGAGAAGATCACTATGCTACATTTCTAATCAGCACTCCTGGGATTATATTTTCCTTTACGAAATGTAGCATTTCTGTATTCCACTAGGATCCCTAGATTCTCCTCTTTTCTTTTCTTTGATAGTCACCAAAAACAGGTGCTCTCCAACCTGTATTTGTGCAGTTTTTGTAGTAGACAATCATGTGTACTTCTCGTGATAATGCTTATTTGTACATTAATAAGAGTTTCACTTTAAAAATGAGTTTTTCTTCCCTTTCCCCATTTGTGTATGTACACAAATGAATACAAACAAGGGAAGACCTGATTGTTCCTTTGTAATAAGTAAAGACCATCTAATCATAATGAAGCACGTTTAATAATCATGTATAATGAGCAAATTAGAGCAATAATGCAAGAAAATGAGAGCCAATTCCTTGAAATGTTTGTCTTATCTTTTAATTGAAAAAAAGAATTCTCCTTTTCGCCTCAAGTAGAGTGAGACTGACTGCTCAGCTGACCTACTTCTGCCAAATATGAAGGTATCAAACATTCTGCTTCTCTAATGTTTACTGGGTGAAACTTGGAGGGAAGGTGGGAAGAGGAAGGGAAAAGATCTGATGAATTTGGGTCTTGGTTTTATTCTGGATTATATGGCAGACTGATTTCAGCAGGAGTCACCCATTCATACCTCTGTTGTCTTAAGGATCAGGCAGCAAAACAGTTTAACAATCAAAAGCTGGAGTTTTGGTGTTAGAAAGACCCGATTTCTGGTCCTGGCTTTGCCACTGTACTAATTTGTGATTTTAGGAAGTTGCTTAATTTTTCCAAGATTTAGTTATTCCAACTGTACAAGGGGACCAATGACATCACCCATATCACGTGATTTTTGTGAATGCTTAATGTGGTAGTGATTACTTCAGTGGCTGGCGTGTAGTCAGGATGCAGTAAATATTCGCTCAATGATTTTAAGTTCCATTTCCCCTTAGTAGTATGTGGCTTAACAATGCACCCTATATTGGCTGCTATCCCATCTTTATGTTACTTGCATGTAATCTTTTTAAAAAAAATTATCTGCACTTCAATCCTGGTCTCAACATTTGCTTCTGAAGAAACCCAAACTAGACACATGTCTACCCCAATAAGACAGTCCAGTGATGCTTAGGGAGAATTGGAGAATTATTATATAGACAGCTTTATATCAGGATTTTCACTGTAGGGAGCCGCTTACAACAGAACTAGTTCCATCTGATCTGAGGCTTAATGGTATGTTGGAGTAAATACAACTAGGGGCCTACTGAATCTTTTCTTAAAATGATAACTGTCTGAATACATGTCAATGTGCTTGGGTTGCTAGGGACTATAAGAATCTTATTGACCTTCTTTATCTTAAGGACATCGTGGGCTTGTGATATGAGTGGGTGAAAGAGGATCATCGCATTGATTTAAACTTAGGGCTCAAGGTTGTTCTGGGGAGGTCTGGCTTCACATGAGATTTTGAGGGCCATCTAGCCCCAAATGTACCGAGGCTTTATAGCATCCTTCCAATTAGGGATTCTCTTAAACTGGTTGCCCTGATTTAAGGCGATCTGTAGGTCTATGATCAGCCCTGGGGAAGTTCTCCAGGTCACCCCTGGGGAAGGTGGAGGCAGTATGGCCAGATGTCCATTTCCTATAATCTCTCTCTAAATTTAGCCAACTACGATGGTGCAGCCCTGGCCTGAGGTCATGAATGGGCTTCACAGGCTCGATAAACCTCCTGATATTTTATACAAAGCTTTGTATTTGTGTGTATTTTTTTCTGGGGAAGTCATGATCTTTTGTATTTTAATAGGGATTGTCAACATATTAAAAATCACTTTACCTTGATGTCTAATTTTAGGATTATTTGAAGTAATTTTTGTTTAGCACTGATCATATCAATTGTAATAACAATGCTCCTTGGGGTCCCAGGAGGGCTCAGACCTAGAGCTTTGGGAACCAGAACTCAATGGTTGCCTCACGGGACATTAATTCTCTTACATATCCAGGTTTGCTCAAATGCCCTGTAGGTTCCTGCATGTTTCCCACATATTGGTGGCAAAGAAGCCCCAGGGCACAAAATGAGAGATACGTGATACAGTTGAGGCAAAGTGCTGTAGAAATCTCCCTACATGCAGCTGTTTGCAGGAGCAATCGCCGGGGCATAGAGCCGAGCAGAGAGGCTATGCTGCAGGCAGAGAGATGTCTGATGGCTTCACTGTGCTGGCATCCCCCCTTGTTGAGACCACGTTCATCCTAACATTGTCGGCACACATGGATCATAAGGGAGAGGAAATGTGGAGAGTATCAGGAAAGGTACATTCCTATAGGCTACCTTATTTGATTCTTAGATCATCCTCTGGGTTATGCAGGGTGTATAGTGGAATCCCCTTTCCTCTTTTTTTTTTTTACAGACAAGTAAGTTATGGCTCACAGAGGCTAGGTGAGAATTGATGAGGGTCCCATAGTTAATACATCATGGAACCTATTGCTTCTTTCTTCAAAGTTTTCTATGATATCATTCTGCTCTCTAGCAACACATCTTCAGAAAAGAAAAACAGTTTGGAGAAAGATAGGAGGGCTCCATAGTTTCACCATCTTATTAGGAGAACACACTTGTATGACCTGCCAAATCTTTTTTTTTTTAAGATTTTTAAAATTTTATTTATTTGAGAGAGAGAATGAGAGAGAGGAAAGAGAGAGAGCATGAGAGGGGAGAGCGTCAGAGGGAGAAGCAGACTCCCCCCTGAGCAGGGAGCTCAACGTCGGACTAGATTCTGGGATTCCAGGATCATGACCTGAGCCCAAGGCAATCAGCTTAACCAACTGAGCCACCAGGTGCCCTGACCTTTCAAATCGTAACCATTAGGAACTACTGCTTGCAAATGGTTTGATCTCTAGCATAGATAGAGGTGGCAGCAAAGAGGTGAGTGGGGAGAGGTCACCCAAGAGACTGCTGGGGGATTCTGGGCATAGGTGTTAGGTTCCCAAGTTGTCAGCTAAGCCTGCTTTGGCTGTGGCACTTTCACAGGCTTCCATGGAGCCCAGTCAATTTAAAAAACCCATTTCCATTGTTTTCTTCATTAACAATAGTTTTAGATGTCGGTTTATTGGCCTTGCTACAGATGTAATTTAACCCTGGTGATACCCATGAACTGGTTCTTTTCTTGTAAAATGTAAAAAGAAGGTGGACAGTCTGGGAGACCCAGGACAGGTAGGAGCGATAGGCTGCACTGCTAATGGATAGCCTGTGCTCTGCGTCAAGAAGGCGCATGAAGGAAGGACTCTGAAACCAAGCTTGCAAGATATTCCTGCCTGCATTACTTACGTCCCTTCTAGTTGCAAGCAACAGAACCCAATGCAACAGCGAATATACTGAGACACTAGAGACTAGATGGAAATGAACTTCAAATGTTTTCTTCCTTCCTTTCACCTGTCCCTCTATTCCTCTTGTTTTCTTCCAAATCCTATCTCTTAATTTACCTTATGCAGAAACACACAGACCCAATTGTACATAAATGTATAAATGTAACGATGTAGTTAATATTTTTTCAAGTGTACTCTTTTCTTTCCATTTTTACTTGATCTCCCCTTTTCTGCTTTTTGCCCATATTAGTTCCCTAACTCCATTCCAGGATAGATCATATTAATAACCTATTATATATACTGCCACAGTTTTCTCTTTACTCACGTAATTTATACAGATAGACAGATAGACACATTTTTCAGTTGAGTGTTTTGTAAAATGGGATATTATATGCTTATTTTACATCCTGATTTTCTTGCTAGAGAAAATTTTATTGTAAAATACAAAATAAATACAAAGGAGCTTATATTTATGTGGTTTAAAGAATGGCAAAGCAAACATTTGTTTGAGATCAGTCCTGTGCTTCTCTTTATACATTTTTTTTTCTTGCTTAACTTTACCTCATGGAAATCCCTCTATGTCAAAAACAGAGCTTTAATTCACTCTTTTTAAGGGGTGCATAATATTCTGCTGTGAGGATGTATCATATATGTGGCATTTCCTCTATTGAGGATAATTTGATTTCCAGCTTTTTATTCTACCATGCAGAATGTTGCAATCATTGTCCCCGTGCATTTGCACTGGGGCTTTTCTGTCTGTGGTGCAGTCTGGGAGGGGGATTGATGAATAGGAGGGGATGTGTATTTTACATATGAACAGATGCCATCATATTACTTCACAAGTAGGACCTCAAGCAGTGTGCGAGAACACCCTTTGTGCACATCCCTGATAGGAATAGAGCTATTGCTCTTTTTAATTGTGCCAGGCTGAGGAATGTCACATGATATCTCTTTGTTATTTTAATTGCATTTCTCAGACTCTCTGTGAATCAGCATTTTTCCATTTGTTTGTGGGTCGCCCAGTGGAGCCCTTCTGTGAAGGGACTATTCATGGCTTTTGCTCATTTCTTCAGTGGAGATGTTTGTCTTTTCTTGTCTTTCCAAAGTCTAAGTACTTGTTTATTTTGTTGAGGGTATATTTTTCCATCACACGTGTTACTTTTTTATGCAGTTAACTTTCTGCTTTTTTTTTTTTTTTTTTTAATTATAGCCTCTGGGTTTCCTGTCTTGGTAGAGAACATTTCCTCCATCCTCATCTCTAAAGGGCATGATTAGTTATTCAGATTGTCAAAATTTTTTTAAAAAATTGGTTTTAATGTTTACGTTTAAATCTTAATCCACCTGAAAATATTGTGTTTAGTATAAGCTGGAGGTCCACATGAATTTTCTTTCTAATGCTCATTCTAATCATGATCGCTAATACTTTATTGAGGGTTTATTATGTGCCGCACTTTGGGTGAGGACTTTACGTGTATAACTAGCTTCACTTCTGTTTCTCACAATTCCAAGACACAGATTTTCTTACGCCCATTTTTCAGATGAGGAAAACGAGGCACAGAGAAGCTGAGTAACTGGTTCTAAGGTCGTACAAAGGTAGAGTGGTCAAACTGGGATTTAAACCCAGGCAATCTGGCCCTGAAGTCCATATTCCTGCTCTAGTGCTTCTCGCTCGGCTTACCTAGTGAGCCAGGACGATCTGTCCATTCTTTCCCACTGACTTGCATTATTGCTTCTCCTTTATTAAATTCTCATACAGACCAGAATCTATTTCTAGATTCTCTATTTCATTCCCTGATCTATTCTCCTATTCCTTATAATCATTCTTTATTGATTTGATTATAGTAGCTGTATAATATCTGACATCTGTGGAGTCCAGTCCTCCCTCCTTCCTTTATCATTAATTTGTTGACTATTTTCAGGCATTCATTCATCCATATAGAATTTCTGTTCATTTTATTCAATTAAAATATCTGCTGGGATTCTCATTGAAACTGTGTTAAGTTAATGTATCAATTTTGGGACACTTAGTCTGTTCATGTTAAATAGTCCTGTTTAAAACATAGTATATACTTTTGTCTTCACTTGGATAATATTTTATATTTTCTAATAAGATATTTTACTTTTCTTTGGGTTGCTCTCTGCATTGTTGGTTGAATTTATTCATAAATATTTTAAAGTTTTTACTGATGTCATGAATAAAATGTTTTTCTCATTTCTATTCTACCTTTCTAGCAAAAGGTATTGATTTTGTATATTTATTTTATATGTAGTCAATATGAAGAAAAGTGTCAATATAGTCTTTTTTATTAACTAATTAAAGAAGAAAAAATGATCATATCAATACAGACTGAAATAGAATTGATAAATTTCAGCAGCCATTCTTTTATTTTTATGTTCAGTTAGCCAATATATAGTACATGATTCGTTTTTGATGTAGTGTTCAACGATTCATGAGTTGCATATAACACCCAGTCAGCAGCCATTCTTAATAAAATCTAGGTAAAATGGAAATAAAAGATGACTACTTAGATACATAAAGGTTATTTACTAAAAACAGTAGCAGATTCAACAAACATGGGAATCACTTCAGTTAAAATCAGAATGTATTCAGGGATGCCCCTGTTACCAATAATAAACATTACATTTGCTAGACCCTCCAAGGTAATAAAACAAGAAAATAAAATAACTGGTGTAAACATCAGAAAAGTAGAGTTAAAGTATCTCTTTTTGCCAATACTATGATTGCATATCAAGAAATTTAAGCGACTCTGGTTAAAAACTTGGTGACTGAATAAGATAATTTGGTCAGCTTGACAGAACTGTAAGTTAAGGGTATAATATCAGAATCTTTTTCTCTTCTGTCAATAATTAACCCTTTTTATTTTCAAGGTTCAAATTCCAGAGGAGCATCTCTTTGCCCTAGTTTGGATGATTTCCCACCCCTTGGGTAGGGAGGCAGAAGCCTCTTAGGACAACACAACTGGACTCAGTGGAACAAGGGTGATTCCTTAAGAAAAAAATTTGAGGGTCAGATTTTTTTTTTTTAAGCTGTAATAGACCTTAATTTTTTGGTCAGAGAAAGCAGGTCCAACCTAACCAGTTCTATCCTCTTACCAAGAAGCTGCTTTGCCTTCTTCACTGTTTCAACTCTACACAGCATCCAGGACCCTGTCTTCTACCTAGTTAAGTAGGTCTTTGTTCATCCAAAGAAAGCTACTTTGAGTTCTCATCTTTATGCCTTACGCCTTTATGCTGTTGTTATTCCCTTTCTCTTGGATGCCCTTCCTCCTTCTTCCTCTGTCTACTTGTTAGCCCTTATTTTTTAAGCTTCAGCTCATGTGCCATTTCCTCTGGGAAGCCCTTCCTGAGCCCATACTCCCTGTGTATGTTAGATGTCCCCTTCAAAATTGCCACCCGCACCCTGGGTACATCAGGCTTGCTACAGTGATTCAGATAATTATCTGTTCATTTCTCTGCTGCCTCCATTAGACTGTCAATGCCTCATCAGTGTGCTCAGCTTCTAGGACAGTGACTGGTACACAGGTGACCCCAGTGAGTATTTTCTGAATAAATGAATAAATGTATGAATGAACTAAGCAATGCTTTGTTAGCGGTGAGGTTGGTCATATCTTTTCATAATCTGCAGTCTAATTTTACCTTTTCTCTTTTAATTCCATTAACCTCTCAGCTCTTGTCTCTGATGAGGATGCAGAGTAGAATCCTGGGTGAACTTTTAGACTGCAGTGCATTACTTCCTTGCATCCTTGTCTTTCATCTGTTCATTTTGACCTTGTTTGAACATTAAGCTGCTCCCACTGCCCCCATCTTATCACCCTCACTCTCCCTGTTGGATTGTTTAGTCAAATAAGAACCTCTAGGAATCCTTTGACTTACTAAAGAGAATTCCTAAAGGAGAAGACAGAGTTGGTCCTGCAAGGTGCTACCACCATGACCTTGTCTTTCCCTTGGTTTCTCCCGGACAGCTCCCCCTTTGTGAAAACTTGGTGCAGTTTCCATGCTGTGTCCAAAAGGAGACTACCCACTGAAGTCACTCACTCACAGTCGCTTATTAGGGAAGTCCAAATGACTACTCTCTTTGATGGCAGTTGTATTTGAAAAGGAAACCAGAGTATCAGTTACATTAAAAAAAAAAACAACAACCAAAACCAAAGAATTCATGCCAGAATTTCAGGTAAGCATCCATAGGGAAGATATTTTTGGGTGAGTAGGCCATTATTAGTAAGGCTCAACTTGCTCCGCAGAAGGGACTGGGAGTCCTGCCTGGTATGCCTGAGGACAGCCTTGCACAGCACTGGGATTGATTGGAAGGAGCACAGGACTCCTGGATTCAGAGAGCAGGGAACAAATCTAAGTTCTACCCGTGTACCAACTATGTGACCTTAAGTAGTTCGCATGACCTCTCTGAGCTTCAGTGTCCTCATCTGTAAAATGAGGACAGCAATACATATCTTATCTACATAGTCTCTCTCAGAAGTATAGCGAATGAGATAAGAGATGTAAAACTTTAGGAGTCAACGCAGTGTAACACTGGAGCATGACGGTTACAGGTTGGGTTGGGTTCAAACTCTGGGCCTGACACTAATTATGTGTCAGTGACCTTGTGCAAGTTTCTAACCTCTGTTTTCCTCAGTTTGTCTATCCATATAATAAGGGTCATACAGAAGCTCTCATAGGTGGTTAAAGATGAAATGAAATAATTTATTGCAGGCTCATACATGCAGGCACACAGCACTCCATTGAAGAGGCTCTCATCATCAAAGCTACAGAGCAATGGACACAAATGTAGGGCCCCATGTCACCTGAGAAGGGCCAGTCTAAGTCTTTTTTTGGCTTTAGCTGAAGGATTGAGACTTGCTTTATTTCTGTTTATGAATGAACCTATAAAGTTAAAACCCAGCTCCAGTTTATTTTCCCCCCCTCCTATCTGTGTATGCCCCCTTTCTAATCCAAATGCAGAACTTGGCCTTTTTACTGATTTCCACCAGAAATTCCACACCTACACTCCATCTTCCCTTTATCCTCTCCTTCTCCCTGACCCTCTAGCTTCCTCTCCTCTTTTCTTCTTCTATCCTTCCTCTCCCCTTTTATCTTCCCCCTTTCTCAGCCCCCTTTCACTGCCCCCCCATTCCTCCCTGGAGCTCCCACATTTCCCTTTTCTGTAAGTAGGCTCATCAAAGCATCTTTGTGTTTTAACAAGGGCAAGACTCTCCCTAAGAAAATTAAAAAAAATTCATATGGCTGCTACGAGAGTAACATTTTCTTCTCATTATAAAATATGAGGGCTAGAGGTGCCCTAAGAGATCAAATAGCTCAGAGGTTCTCAGACATGGCCAGTTGGTCATGAAACCCTGGGGCAACATTTAAAAAGCCAGGTCCTGCCCCAGTGATACTGGATTGGCAGGTCAGTATTGGGACTTGGCATGGTATTTGTGTGTGGTGTCCCAGGATATATTTATTTTAATTCAGGAAGGCTTGGATTTCAGTCCTCCTTCCACCACTTGCTAACAGAATCATCTTGGCTGAGCTACTAAAACATCCACAGCCTAAGTAATATTATGTTTCAGATGTGGAACATAATACCTTCCTCAAATAACAAGCAGCAAGCCACAGTTGGTCACATAGTAGGCGTTAACAATGGTTTCTTTTCTTCCTTCCTCGGGTAAACACCTCTGATCACCTCTACACACACAGAGTGATGATGGAAGAAAAGGGCCTTGTAGTACATCTTAGAAAGGGAGAAGGGCTAGTTAGCATCCTCCTCACTCAGAACCCCCACCCACTGTCCCCCAAGAAGTCCTAGCAACTTGCAAGAAGTCAGGAAATAAACAACACTTACTGTGAATTTATTTCTTAGGACTCTTTCGATTTATCTCTGCAACAACCCAGTGGAGTAAATCCTATTATTATTTTTAACTACATAGACTGTAAAATGTCTGTAGGCTGAGTTTTCTGGTTTTGTTTTTGCTTTAGTCTACTCTTTATAAGTCTGGATCATTTACCCCATCCCTTCTTTGTGTTTTCAGATCTCAAAGAGGTATTGAGGGGTCTTCGATTCATTTCAACCACAATGTATCAGGCACCTGATACAGAATTGTTGGTAGCCAGGGGCAGGAGCCCCTTAGCCTGAAGACTGTGAAGTCGTGGTGTCTGGGCCTCATTTTTTTTGCTCCTTGAAACACTTGAGCACTCACCAGTGAGCCCTGCTACAGTCGTCCCTGATTTTGACGCCCACTCTTTTCAGGGATCCCCAGATTGTGTTTGCCTCCAAACCTTAGCCCCAGAAGCTTTGTTCCTCTGCTGCTGGGGGGGCCCTTGCTCCATCAACCCCTCCTTGCAGACTGGGAGGAAAGGTTTCTATCAGCAAGAATCTAGAGAGGCCATTCATCCATGGGAGGCTTGAAGGTGGTGCTTGTCCTTTGAAGAGAAGGAACACTTGTGATTTCATGGTAACAAAGTTCCAATTTTGGTAAGTCCAGGGAGCCGAGCTGCTCTGTCACACGTTCTATATTTCTACCTCTCCCCAGCTCCACCCCCCACCCAGTGTATCTAAATCTTGCTCTTTTTCTTTCTTCATCGCCCATTTAGTTTTATCTTTACACCCACAGAACAAATAACGCCCCACGTTAGCTGTGCCCACGGCAACTGGCTTATTAACTCTTTCTACCAGGCAGTAATGCTGGTGGCGGGGGGTGAGGATAAATACAGCCTACTTGGGATTTATCAGTTGGGAAAGCGGAGGGAAAAGACATAACATGTTTTAAAAAGAACCAGAAAGGCAGGGAGAGAAGAGCGCGTGGAGGGAGATGAAGGGTGTATTCTGATGGGAACAGATTGCCCAAAAGGCAGGTGGGTGGCAGAGAGTAAAAATAACCAGGGAGTGACCGAGCCTTCATTTCCTTTGAAACACTCACACTTTAGGGAGATACTGAAACTGCTAATTTTGTCGGCACATTGACACCTCCTCCTAATTAATGGAGGGCTTATTAGGAGGACGACCAAGCTGCTCACACACAAAGAAAGGAGGGAGCATATGTTGGACTGACTCAGCTCGGCGGTCACGAGCAGGTGAGGTACCACTGGGTGTGTGGTTACTTGTGGGCAAGCTGGAGCTTCTGCTGGGCCCCCTTCCTCCTGGCTCCTCGGGCTCACTGCCGCCCTCCCTGGCCCACCAGCATAGAGGCAAGGCCAGAAACAGGCTGCTTCTGGCCCAGACCCGCTGGAAGGGGCTCTATTTCGGACAGAGGCTCCAGAATCTGGCCTTCAAAGGAAAAGAAAAGAGTGCAATTCTCATGACATCTACGTGCTTTGTCAAACAAAATGTTCTACGGGGAGAATCTTGCAAGTTGGCAACACCTGGGAGCAGACACTCTGGCTGCTAGTCTGTGATTCCAGGTCCCAAGCATCACCTTGGATTGTTAATCTTTTTTAAACCTGCAGGACACTCAGAGCACCAGGAGCCTGAACCCATGGGGATGGAGTGGGAGGCATTGGATGCTGACATTTTAGCCTTCGTGCGCCCATTTTCTGGGATTAGCAAGAAGGGTGGTGCAGTGGAGTATCTTCCAACATTTTTCAGACTTGGAACAACTAACTCCATTTTCTGGGGAAGATAGTCTACTTGATATGTCTCTGGATTTCACCTTACAGTCATCTACCAAAGCCATTGATTTGAGCTTTCAGATCGCTTATGTAGTCCCTTATATATGCAGCGTAGAAAGGTCAGGTCAAGATCACATGCCCTGCAGCCAACAGCAGTTTACCCTTCAGCTTTGCCAGACATCACCTTGGGTTGTCTTGGGCAAGTCACCTGCTATCTCTGTGTCTGTTTCCTCATCCATACAAAGGGGACCTTAATGGCATCCACTTCAAGGACCATTGTGAGAGTTAATGAGATAACAGAGAAGAAGAGGTTAGTACTGTGCCTGCATTCTAAAAGCATAATAAACAGCACTGTAAGGATCAACTTTCAAAAAGCTTTACTTTGTAATTTTATGGCAATGTCCTTACTCGTTGGGCAGGGCAGTTTTTAAGATCAGCCTTTAAGACATGGGAAAATTGAGTCATGCAGTGGATTGGTGGTTTTCCAAAGGTTTACAGCTAAGAAGGGATCTGGAGTCCATGTCTTCTGGTTCTAGTTTATTTTTTGTTGTTGTTTGCCATGCAAACATAGTCATACCATCCCTCAGCATCACCGCTAGTGCAGCAGGGTGCAGGGGAGAGTGAGAAATGTCACACAGCAGCCCCACTCCAAAGATGTGTGGCTCCGGGGAGAGAACCCTTGACTTGGATAATCACCATGCCTTGTGGTCTTGGACAAGTCACTTTATCTGGCTGAGCTTCAAATCCCCCACCTTTATATGGCACATGATGATTATTTCTCTTTATATGTGCATACATATATTTATATGTATATATATATTATATCTATAAAGTAGATATTATGTAGCTAAAATATAAACTCAAAATATCAGTAAGAACAAATGATGGAATATTGTCGAGAAGGAGAAGAATATTCTTTCCAACAACATTGTGTAAGCAAAACAAACGTCTCCTGAGAAGAAAACAGAAGAGGTTAAGTTATGTCTTTAATAATTCTTTTGTTGTTTCAGTTTGGAGGTTGTCTTTTTAACAAAATGAATAATGCAATTGGCTGCTATGGAAAGATGTTAAATTTTGATGATGTTGAAATGAGAGACTGGGAGCCCGTTTGTGAGGAGCTCTAGTTTCCCTTCCCGGAAGGAAGGCTCCCATGTGTGTACCCTCTGGGACCGGCCCTGCCCCCACTGGCTAGAAACTCCCCTCTAGCCCAGACTGATGCTGACTAGGCGGGTATAGGCCATTTTCCAAGGAGAACGCAAAGGAAGTGATGGTGTTTCCTTGGGTTCTCCTTATTCTTCAGCCTGCCCAGGCTTCCTGGCACCCATAATCCATACGTCTATTCTGTGATGAATGCCAAGAGGCTGGTTACATTGGAAATTATTCTTTGTTAAATAATAATAGCATAGATGGCATTTCCATTTTAATCCAGAGCTCTCGACACTCCAAAGTTCTTAAAAACAGCCAAATCTCAAAAGGTATAATATCAGGCATTGCATTTTACTGACTCTAGAGGAAATGTGTGAGGGTGGACATTAATGGAGCTTCGTAAATGAGCAGATATCAGCGTTAGTGCTGGGACACGCTGATGTGTCATGACCAGTTGTGAGGCATATCACAAGTAATGTGTTACTAAATAATAATCCACATACTGAAATTTTGCCAAAGCTTTACTAGAAATTTAAATTAGATTAGGCTCAGGTTATTGCTAAAACAACATCATGTCCACCTACCTGCATTCTAATATGCTCTCTGGAGATTCTTTGCCAAGGGAGTGTGCCTCGCATATCAATACCGCTCATCATGCTAGTTGCACTAGGAAAAAAAAAAAAAAAAGAATATGCCAACTTTAAGCTTCTCTGTGTTAACAGTTGCCTGATAGTTATTTTCGAAGACCCTCAAGGACTAGGTTTCTCCCTAGCAGATGATGGCAAGAAAAGACATCTAGAACATCTCCCATTTTAAGACTCTCCCCCTTCCCCATTTAATTGGATAAGGAAGGGACAGTATAATTTAGTGGAAAGAGCACAGGGTTTGAGCAAAAGTGACTCTGACATTTAACAAGCTGTGTGGCCTTGAACCAGTAATTCAACCTCTCTGAGCCTTGGTGTTCTAGTTTGTAAAATGGGGTTTATGATAGTGTCTCCTTTGTTTTGAGGATGGGAACTAAGTTGTGCGAAGGTCCTGGCACAAAGCCAAGTACCAAGTGGCCTTCAGTTATTCTGACAGCTATAGGATTACTGTTGTTGCTGGGCTTTTTTTTTTTTCCTCATGACCCTGAGATCAAGACCTGAGCTAAGATCAAGCATCAGAAGCTTGACCGGCTGAGCCAACCAGGCTCCCCAGTTGTCGCTGTGTTTTAACACGTCCCTCCAGTGCCTGGCAAAAAAAGTGTATATTTTATCTGTGTGAGAATATAAGCTCAGCATCTAACTGTTCACAGGAGACAACTTTGCCTTCCTCACAGCTGGTACTTAAAGCTTCAGAGAGGATCTACACTCCAGGTACTTGTTAGATAATTCAGTCAGAATCTCCTGCAATCCAGCACCTGCCAGATGCTTGTTTATGGCATCTGATATTTATTTTTTCATTTATTTTACACATGCTCATAAAGCTCATAGTGTGCTTTACTGTGTATCCAGCACTGAAAGGGCCTTCAAAATACTCAATGAATCCTCAGAACAACTCTATGATGTGGGTACCATCACCCCATCTTTCAGATGAGAAAACCGAGGCACACAGAGATTAAGTAAATTCCCTAAGATCACAGAGCTAGTACATGGCACAGCAGAACTTGAACCTAGGTGCTTTGGCTCCAGAGCTTGGAAGCTTGACTTTTATCCTACGTGATGAGAAAGACTAACGGTTGTGTTAGCCAGCATTTCCTCCTGAGTCATCAAGTTCTTTTCTTGAGCTTAGTGACATTATCAGAAAGCAAGAGACCCAACATATGACTTGAGCACCCACTTCCTCCTTCCTAACAATTTCACGTCCAGCCCTCAGTGCATGAAGGTCACCTGTTTCGACAGACATTCTGGGTCTTCGTCAAACTTGTTGCCAGTATTGTGTTCCATGTTATTCGATAGTCCCAACAGGAACACCAAGTGGTAAAGTATATAAGCAGAGTGTGTCACTGTAGAGGATTTCGTCAGCTTTACTTGTCATGAAATGAAAGCTAGGAAGCCCATATAGTTCCCTTTCCACTTCTATGTCCATGGGTCTCGGGCCAATTAATGTACCCAGCTGCCGTCACCAGCTCTGTTCAGGTACCTGCTGATATTTACTTGTTCTGCTTCCTTTAGAGGACATCTGCTCTATTTTTTTTTTATCCCTGATTGTTCTGTTTTTCTTGTTGATTAATCATATATAATTCCTCCCAATCTCTTGGATGTAGGGAGTATACACCATAAGCCAATAAGAAGCTTATGATGATTTTCTTACCATGTAAAATGTTTCAAGGTGTGTGGATAAAGTAGAAGGAAGATGAAAAAAAAAAGATAAATTATATTATCTATTATGAATAGCTACCATTTACTCATTGCTTGCTTTGGAGCAGGCACTGTGCTGAGTGCTTTACATACATTATCCCTTAATCCTTGCAGACATGGTTAATAAGCAATAGGGCTCTAATTCAAAACCAAGTCTTTCTGACATCAATGCCTGTCCTCCGAAACCACTACACTACACTGTATATATGAATTCAGTTCAGACACAAATCTCATATTTTGCCCAAATCAAGTAAAATGCCTTTTCTCCTTTCGACCTCAGGTAAAGAGAGTTGAATATAAGCCTTTCAGTTTGTAGCACATCACCAGTAGTGCAAGGCCTCCCTGGGTTTATTTATTTTTCTCCTTCAGCCCTAACCATACTTCCTATTCTCCTTCCCTGTGTAATGGGACACCCATCACAAATATATATTTGCCTGTATATCCTTGTAGATGCTTATATATTCTTGGATCCCCCTGACATACATATAAGGGCATCCAAGAATATGTAAGCATCTACAAGGATATGTAAGCATATATCTTTGTAAGATACGCAATATAATTTTGTTATGCATTTTAAATTTATATTAATGCAGTGTGCTGTATCTCTTGATATGTTTTTTTTTTTTTTCCTTCAGTGCTGCTTATTCAGGATCCTTTATGTTGTTCTGTATACATTGTTTCTCCTTTGTAACTGCTGCCCAGCATTCCATTGTATGCCTCTACCCTGTCTTCCTCAGCTGTTACTCTAGTGTTGGAACTCTGCTTTTACCAACAACGGGGTACATGGTGCTGAGTGAGAACTTCTTTGGAATATATTCCCAGGAGTGATGTTGCTGGGTTATAGGGCGTATGCATGCTTAATTACACCCGAAGCTTCCAGATTGCTTTCCAGAAGGGCTGTACCAGTTTAAACTCCCACCAGCCATGCACAAGAAAAAGTTCCAAAGTGCCACATTCTTGACAGTACTTGGCATTATTTACCTTTCCCCCCCTTCATTAACCCTTCATTACAAGTGATGCTCTTCGAGCAATGTAAGTGGATTTCTGTGAAAAAATCAAATGTATCCAAGAATGAAAGACACGGCACAGAAAGCAGCAGGTGCATTCCGGTGTTCGCGCTGGAGGCTGCGGGCACCCAGGTAAAAGCTCTTCAAAGAAGGTCTGGGTCTGGTAGGCCGGGTGCCAAAGGGTGGCCGGGTGCCAAGGGGCCCCGGGCCGCACAGGCTGGCCTCGGGCACAGTGTGGGGAACTCTTGCTCCTCTCGCAGCCGCTCCAGGACAGTACCAGCTCCTGGGGCCTGCGGGCCAGCGGACACATCACAGGTCTAGACGGCTTCAGGACCAGCAGACCAGCACCCTCACAAGCCCTCTGCTTAGCGGGCCCTTTGCGGGAAGGTCTCGCTCTGAGGGACCCCGTTGGCGGATAGGGAGGTCATGGAGACGCGCGGTGCTGCCCAGGGCAGAGGGCAACTCTGTCGTAGAAGGACCGATCTGGAGGGGCGTCAGGGCCGCGAGGGCAGCGACGCGGCCTAGCAGCCCTTCTGCAGGGTCTCCTAGTCTGACCGGGATAGCAAAGAGCAGCGCCTCCACCGGCGAGCTGGAGCGCCTGACTTCCGGGCGCCCTGGAACTCCGTTCCAGACGCAGTGGTGGAAAGGACGGAAGTGGGAGGGGTGCGGCGGGGGGCGTGCATCAAGGCGCACGGAAGTCGTCCCAAGACTGGGCCTTCTCACCGCCGGGCGAGGTGGGCGCGTGTGCCTGTGGAGGCTCGCTCTCACCGGGGCTGGAAGGTCCTGGTGCCCCGCTCCTGGCCCCCGGGTCCTGGTCCTTCGGTGTCTGCTGTCTGCGTCTCGTCCGCCACCCAGGAGTGCCCACGTGCTGGAACAGGACAGGTTTGTCTACTGCGGCTCCCAGTGCTCATGACCTTACCCCACAGAATATGGTACAGAAGCCCGTACGATGGGCTTGTCTGGGTGGAACTCTATCCACGTTTGTAATCATTGCCAGTTGACGTATACAAGACGATATCATAAGTAAGAGCCTTCTACAAGTTTGGGACACTTGAGCATGCCAATGATGCCGCTGGGGATAGGTTGGGATGTGAACTGGATGCATTTAGGGGCAGGAGAGCAGCAGCTTTTTCTCTAAGTCCTCCCTAGCACTTGGTTTCTGGGTTTCTTAGAACATCTAACATTGCTTGGCTTTGCTCAGTAGTTACTTGTGCACCTGTCTGCAGTGAGCATCTTCTGGGTTATAAACTATGTTTTACTTCCTCGCTTTGGCATGTGCTGCAATGCTTTGTTTGTAGCAAGACCCTCAGTAAGTGTTTGCTAAAATGAATTGTCTCAAGTCTGGAAGCTAGCCAGCCGGTAAGGCCGTTGTCTGGGAAAGGGTAGGTTGGATCTAGAGGCAGCAAGCCACAGGTGATCCTTCTCTATTCTAATAGGGGTGATTCAGTCAGTCTTTTCTGGAAGATTTTCCCCCAACTTTAACTAGTTGTACCTACTTATATTGGGATAGATGAAGTATATGAAACTGCTCTGGTAAAATCAGTTTTTTGAAGGTATAGGATTCCCCCTTAACCCAAATTGACAACTGAAAATTATGCCAGACAGGACTCATTGTCTTTTCTGATAACGTCTTGGCTGGGCTTGGGAAGTTCCCAGAGACAGCAGACCCTTTTCTCTCAGCCAGGGATTCAGGTCCCAACCTTGCTGGGCAGAGTGGATGATGTATTTCATAATGCATAAGTGTTTATTTAACAAACAGTGACGCTTTCTAATTAAATCGTTGTTGGAGATACAGACAGCATAACCTTTCTCTCAGGGCGAGGTACTAACTGGCTTTTCCAAGATGTGACCCTTCACTAGCCCACGGGCCTCGAGGGCAGTCCGTGCTGACGAGGTTATTAAGAGTGAGCTGGGTCATTGTAGCCATCTGTGTTGAATCATTCAGCACCTGAAGTACAGGCTTTGTTGTAGTTTGGTTTCCCCGCCCAGAATTTCTCTTCATACCAAAGCTCTTGGAATGCACACAGGTCTTATATTCGAATGTTAGGGAAAGAGACTTGAGGAAGCTCCATACACCTTCTGGCTTGAAGGAGTAGCAAGTGATTCTTGCAAATCTCAGTCCATCAGTTCCTGAGTTACTCTGAAATGTAGTTGCATTTATTTCAGGACTTCATTTATAGAGATGGGTCCCTAAAAGATTAAATACATATCAGAGTTATGCTTTCTCAGGATGCTTTTTTTCCATTATGGTGATTATATCGGGCAGCATAGACTTGCTTATACTGTAGCAACCAATTAAGCCCTAAATCTGGGTGCCTTTAAATAGCATAGGTTTATTTCTCACTCACATTACATATTGAACACTAGTAACAATGGGGTTTTGTTTTGGCAACTCTCTACTTAATTTCTGCCTCTGATTATCTATTGTAATAAAACAAAGTGCTCCAAAACTTGGTGGATTAAAACTTTTTATTACGTGTCACAATTCTGGATTGACTGTGATCAGTTGAAGGTTTTTTTTTTCTACTTTATGTGATATCAACTATCTGATATCTTGATCAGTGGGGGCATCAAAGGTATCTCGTTCACATACATGGGGAGCAGTTGATGAGAGAACGCAGCGGGGGAGAACCTACACGTGACCTCTCCATGTAATCTGGGCTTCATATAGCATGGGGACTGGGTTCCAAGTGGGGGGATTTTAAGAGCACATATTCTCAGAAAGCCAGATAGAAACTACAAGACCTCTTAGGCCTTAGCTTCAGGAGGCACTCTGTGCCATTTGTACCATATTCTGTTAATTAAAAGCAAGTGAGAGGGCCAGCCTATATTTTGGGTGAGGAGACTACACAAAGGCATAAACACTAGGAGGCATGGTTCATTGGGGGCCCACCTTTGGAAACTAGCCACTTAGGTGGATAGAGATATGATGGAAACAGTTTTGATGAAAATGTGCTTTCTGTGACTTGAACTGGGTCTGACTGATTGTTAGCTTGCTAAATTGTGTTTATTCTGGAGCTTGGGTGAAGAGAATGAGTGGTGAATGAACCCTTATCTAGAGCTATCCTCTGAGAAGTAAGGATATCCAATTACCAATGGATATCCAATTACCAATGGACAGGGCTTGCTGGCTTTAAGCACAGATAACCTTTAGTCTCTTACCATGTTTCTTCCAAAGTGGCGTAAAGCAGTTTTTAGTGAGACCTGTTGAGATGTCCTGACGAGATCTTTTCCTTTCCTCTTATGTATGGCCTACCCATCTCCATGCGAACCTGTTATCGAGAAACAAGACCTAGGATTTTGGGATGGGTGTGTAGGAGCGAAAGAAAACTAGAATGATGACATTCTTTTTCACCTGTCCCTTGGCATTCTCAGTGGCAGCAGGGTGGGGTGCTAGAGGCAGAGCTGGGATAGTTTTGAACCCTACAGCAGAGATGTGGGGAGTGGGGCCCTGTGGGGATGGAAGGGGGAGACAGCAGGAGCATGTTTCCATTCTGTGACAGTGGTGTTTGCCTTTGAGGCAGCAGCAGTAATATTTCATGTCTTATGTAGTGTCTCCTACCTTTAAATGTCAGTCTCTGTAGCTGCCTTATCTACTGTAGCACATTTCAATTAGGTATTCCAAATCATACTCTTTTCTTCCAGGACCAATATGCCAGAGGTGATATTTACTGTTCTAGCAGCATTTTAAATACTTAGGGGGGGAAGAAAGGCCTCGTGAATAGCAGTTTCTCCCTGATGATAATAATAATAAAACATCATGGACAGAAGAAGTGAATTCTGGGTTTGATGCCAGTGACTGGTTAGTGTAAGTGAACATCTTTTGTCTCCACCCTCTTTGGTCCCCTCCTCCCATTCCTGTCTTAGCATGAAGGTTATTAAGCTTGGCTCTGTCAAGAATGGCCTCCCACCTCTTTATCGGAGGTTCATGAATGTCTCCTAGCATGGTTTCCACCTAGACACAACTGGGCTCCTACTTCACCCATTCCTTGTTCCTTCTTTTGTTTTGGGGAATGTTTGCATGAAGTCGGAATCACTACTTCTCAAGGATTTTGCCAGGCGCTGCTGATTATGCCCACCTGCGGGCCATTTTCATCTCTACTTAGGCATTACATGTTTCCTCTTTGGAATCAAATCTCCATTCCTTGGCTTGATATTCATGTCTCAGCCCACTTGTTGCTGGTCCTTATGATGTGGTTTTGGAATTTATTTATTTATTTTTAAAAATATTTTATTTATTTATTTGTCGGAGAGACAGAGAGAGCTCAAGCAGCCAGAGTGGCAGGCAGAGGCAGAGAGAGAGAGAGAAGCAGGCTCCCGCTGAGAAAGGAGCCTGATGCGGGGCTCGATCCCAGGACCCTGGGATCATGACCGGAGCTGAAGGCAGCAGCTTAACTGACTGAGCCACCTAGGCGTCCCTGGTTTTGGAATTTAGTTGAGGTTCAGTGGGGTGAGGTCTGGAGCCGACCACCAAGAAGGAATTCTTGAGACATCTTTCCTGCAAAATGGCGGTTTTATTAGAGCATGGGGACCGGACCCGTGGGCAGAGAGAGCTGCTGCACTGAGGTTGTGAGGGGTGGCTGATTATATACTTGGGAGTTGGGGGACGTAAGGAAAAAGCGAGGTGTCCAAAAGGACTTTCATATGGTAAAGAGGACCCTCAGGATACTGGAGGCCTTGCCATTGTCAATTTAAGGTGCTTTTTCCCTCTAGCAAGACATTAACACGAAGACAGTTGGGAACTTCCTGGAAGAATATCACACGTACCCCACCCAGGAGTGGGGGCGGGGCAGGTGGCAGGGTGTCAGCTTGTTCTTTGTCCTCAGCTAGCCTTCTGCTCAATCTTCACTTACATCCCCTTGTTCACTGGGCTGATGTCTTCACTGCCTCCCCAGTAGATTTTGCACATTCCTCTGCCCAAACATTGTGCAGGCTAGCATGGTGCTTGGCACATGGGGTTGGTGGTAGTGCTGGGGTCTCAGTCAATGTCTGCCCCACCCCCACTCCATATTGAGGAAATCCACTACATCTCTTCTCCATATTCCTGATTCTTGCCCTCACTTACGGGCTCAGATCAGGCTCCACTTCCTCGGTTCAGCCTTCTCTGACTTCCTTAGCACTCGGTGCCGCTCTGCTCTGAAGTTTTAAATGCTCATTATCATCACTGCTCATTTGGCATTTGGCGCTTACTGCCGCGCGCTATTTTGAATGTCCATATGGTGTCTACCCAAATAGACTGTAAGTGCCTTACAGGCAGGGATAACTTTGCCTTGTGCTTATTTCATCTTCCCGCAGAGTCCTCAAGATAGTTCTTTCAACATAGAAGGTGCTCAGTTAATAGTCATTAGATGGACAGATCAAGGAGTCAGTGGGAGCCAGGATCCAAAGAAGCCTACCTTTCGGTTGCCAGTTGACCCAGTTTGGAAGTCATAAACTTGCACGAAACAGGGTCTTTCATCTTACTGTTTCCCCTATAAGCGGAGCTCTACTACTTGGATTTCCTAGAAGTGAAGGTTCTTGCCCCTGCCTGATTCCCTGAAGCTGATGGTTCAGGTGAGGAATGTTCCTAGTGTGAGAGAATTTTGAAACCACTGGGCATTTGCCACATCCGGTGTTTTGACAATCAAGGTATCTTGGTGGTTAGAGCAAGGGGATCAGCATATTTGGCCATGATTTCAAGTTCAAGTTCATAGACTAAAAGTAGAACCTGACACCAGTTTCAGTTTTGTCTCTCCCATTTAACATTTGGTTAATCTCTTTTTACCTCCATTTCCCCATCTAGAAAATGGATCGGATGGCGGCTGTCTACCTTATGGAGTTGGTATGTGGAGTGCTAATGTGATAATAGATGTAAGAGTACTTTGGACATAGTAAAACACTAGATGACTGTCAGGAAGCGTAGGCAGCACCTTTTAAGTATCAGCTAATATTTGTTGAGAACTTACTCTGCCCATGGGTCTGCGCTACGTACAGGCTGCGGCCTTCCTGCCTTATATAGTCGACCTTCTGAGGAGTTTGGGATTCCATATGGCCTGGACCCTGCTCCACAGGTAGGTGGAGCTGGAAGGATTATAGTGACGGTGTTTGGGAATATAGGTGAGGTTCCGTGGGGTGAGGTCTGGAGATGACGACCAAGAAGAAATTCTTGAGACCTCTTTGGTGCAAAAAGGTGGTTTATTAAAGCACAAGGATAGGACCCGTGGGCAGAAAGGGGTGGCTGATTATATACTATGGGGTTGGGGGAGATAAGGAAAAGGGAGGTTTCAAAACGATTTTCCTATGTTAAGACTCATAGGATAAGGGGAGGCCTTGCCATTGTCAGGTTAAGGTTATTTTTCTCTCTAGCAAGGCATTAACATGAAGATCCTTGGGAGCTTCCTGGAGGAACATTACACTCTGCCCACTTCAAGTATATGTCAATGGGCTGCAGGTTATAAGGACATTTAATTGTATCTAAATTCCCTTCCGGAAGCTAGGCCGTTGATAGAAATGCTTTGTTCTTGTAGATCCCTAAGACATTTGTAAACTGAGGGAGACTCATGTCTTGTAGGATTGTGATCGCTGTAAGTTAACTGTTTGTTTTTCCTTCCCTTAGCTTTAGGGCAGCCAGGAGTGCATGAGGAATGTCCCATATATCCCATGGGGGGCGGGTTGAGGGGTGTCAGCTTCTGCTTTGTCCTCAGCTTGCCTTCTGTTCCCTTAGCGATAGCCTAGCAATCACATCTCAAAGTGCCACCTCCACTCCTTGAAAGTTCTGCCTCCGTGAGGGCTTTCCAGGGTCTTGGGCGATGAGTCCTACTCTGCATGTTCCCCGCTGCAGAGTAATCCCCAGAGCCTGTGCTGAGCCTGCTTCCTCTCAAAGGACAGCCTAAAAACCAGATGCCCCAGACTGTCGCTCGCCCGCCAGCTTTGGCCGCAGCCCTGCAAGGACAGACAGTGACCTTCACCCCAGGGAGTCTACGGTCCTCAGCCCCGTTTTCATGTAAATGTCGCTGCTAGTGGAAGGAAGCTGATGCCCAAAGTATCTGCTGTGAAGGCACAACTACCTCGGACTGGAATGTCCCTGGGACTTTTCCCTCCTTTCCCTTTTCTTCTAGTTTCCCATGTGGCATCAGCAGCTGAGTAAGGGAAAGCGAAGAGGTTTAAGTATGCTGGTGCTCGCTGGGCCAGATAAATAATCCAGAAAGCCTTCCAAACTGGCCATTTGGGGGCGAGCCCGACTAGCCAGAGAGCGTTGGGTTGTGGGGAGCCCTGGCTGGAAAACCAGCCTTCCCCAGCGGTGTGAGCTGATGGGCAAAGCCATCAAGTGGCAAGCTCTCCTGCTTCCTCGCTGCCTCCGACTGACTTCCTTCCTTCCCTCCCTGGCTTCCTTGTCTTTTTCACCGGAGCTTGAGATGGTTGCACACCAGTGGTTCCAGGCTCTGACGGCTGCTGCCCTCTGCTGGGCAGAAAGCGTCACTTGGAGTGGGAGGTGCTGAGCTCTGGACCAGAAAAGTAGCCTTCACGCAGACCAAGCCCACTCTGTGGCTAGTGTGTGATTTGGCTTGAGGGCTGGCAGAAAGATTCAAGAGCACCCCTTTGTGCCAAAATATTTCCTGACTGGTCTCAGCTGGGTGCAGGTCTATGCAATCTATCCACTAGGGGGATTCATTGCTTTGGATCTTTTGAGCTCTTGGGAGAGGTGACTTCTGGCTTCTCCTTACCTGGGTCGGACATCCTTCCACCATGGATCATCTTTAAACACCGTTGGTGATTTTGCTTCCTGGATTAGCTAGACACAGTCCTTTCTCAAGGGAAGCCCACAGAGGGAAGTCGCGTCAGAAGGGGGCTGTGGAAGCCTGGGTCCTGTAGTGGTCTCTTGTCTCCAAAGAAGCCATCATAAGAGCTGGGGTTCTGAGTGACCAGGAGGCAGAAGAAGGGTATGAAGAGCCAGGCGATAGTGGGGGGTGTGGTCTTTTATGGGGGAACACTGGATAGGAAGGTACATAAGAAACTGGCCTTTGGCGCCTCTCAGCTTTCCCTAGAGCTGATCGTACTGGTAGACTGCCCAGCTGGCTTCAGAAGCTAGAGGGACAGGAGGCTCCCTGTCTCCAGTATGACCACAGAGTCATCCTGGGGCACCTCTGGATCCTCAGCCTAGAGTGCAGCCCAGCCAGACAGGAGCTATGACCTCACTGACCACATAGTAATTGTACTTGAGGGATGAGCTCCTGCCAAGATCTTGGTTAGAGCTAATAGGGCTCCCCCAGCCAGTGAGTGTCTCCTAGTGATGTGCATAAACAGTGCCAGGCAGGAAATAGGTTTCCTGTTCTTAATGGGCCTGTTAAACCTCTTATTGAGTGGGGTTTAAATGGCATTATTATGAAAAATAATAATTGTAAGTAAGTATTATTATTAGTAGTAGTAGTAGCAGAAGAATTAAGATATGACTTAATCTTAAGTCTTAAGTTAATCTTAAGTTAAATCTTAAGAATTAAGATATGACTTAATCTCTGACTGCCCTTCTCATCTTAACTTTGCCAGATTGAATATTTTTTTGCAAGAAGTATCCAGGGATGGGTGGTGAGTGACACTGGGACCAATAATTGGGCAGACTTTGCCTTCATGACCTGTGGCTTCCCAATTCTGAGCCCTTTTCCACTTTTTTAGTGTTTTCTCCTCCCTTGTCCCTTTCTTTCTCGGTTCGCAGGCTCTCATTCTGTCAGAAAAGATGGAACTACCAACTTCTCTCCCTCTTAGTTTTAATTAGCTTCGAAAGGGTTTAAGTCGAGGTTTCAGGTAGAGGTGATTTTGGAAAGGGTAGCGGACCCTGCAGGAAGCCCAGTGAGAAGTGGGGCTCATCGTCTCATTGTTAGTTTACAGCTGGGACTGGAGGGGTGATGTGTATCTCAGACTTCAGTAAATTTATAGATGAGGTGGTTCACTATTTTTACTGTTGCAACAGTATTGGTTTTCTTTATTCTGATTGTCTTGTTTGACTTAAGTGGTTTTGGCATCTTCTTAAGCAGGGCGCCTATGAAATTATGGGTTCAGTGTGTGAGCCAGGTGTTTTTTTTTAATCCAATATATATTCAAATGGATACCTAACAGCTAAATTAAAAAAAAAAAAGTTCATCCATGTGGCGAATGTGTCGTACCCTTGAGGGGAAGGTATACCAGACTTCTGAAAACACTGCTAGAGAGAAGAGGTTGTTAAACTTTTGTGGGCATTGGAAACACCCGCAGATCTTGTTAAACCATAAATTGGTGGACCCTCCCTTAGAGATTCTGACTTAGCAGGTCTGTGGTGGGTCCCCTGACTTTGCAGTTCTAGCAGTTTCTCAGGAGCTGTTGCTATCCAGGGACCACACTCTCAGAAGCCATAGTCCAGAGGGCAAGAGCCCATTCTCCATTTCCACACGGGCAGGTTTCTGCATCTGAAAATGACGGCAGCACCTATTCCAAAAGTTCATCTTATACTCACACTGAGTACGATAGACTTGGTGGCTTAAGCAATAGGTGTATTTCTCACAGTTCTGGAGGCTGGGAGGCCCAAGTTCAAGGTGCTGGCAGATATGGTGTCTTCACATTGCTGAGAGAAAAATTGTTTACGTCTCTTCATATAAAACGCTATCCCATTCATGAGAGCTTACTTTCATGACCTGCTTACCTCCCGAAGGTCCCACCTCCTACTACCATCTTACTGGGGGTTGGGATTTCGACATAGGAATCTGGGGGGGGGGGATACAGACATTTCATCCATAACAGTGTTTATCAACATTAAATGAGTTACTTACTATATACAGAACACCTGGCATATGGTGGAATTTTTCTTGGCGCCGTTCTACTGGTTTGGAGTTTTTTAAGCTGTAGAGCTTTTTAGGGTTCAGCTTGAAGCTCAGATGGGAAAGACAGGGAATTCTGTCAGGTTCATTTTAGTTCTAAGTTTAAGCCCATTATGCAACTCTAGGCAGCCAGGCAGTTTTCCAGCGGCATCCCACCAGTATTCTATCTTTCGGAACCCTGGCAAAAAGAGACAGTGGGTCTTCGTTTCTCTGTCTGGTCAAATGCTGTGCCGAGGGCTGAGGAACAGAGATGAGTGGGAGTGAATCCTTGCTGTGCTCGCCGTGTTCTGAGAAATAGGCAAAAAGTAACTCAGTTTGATTAGATGATTGCATTTGTGATTTTTTTGAAGCTGCCCAGCAGTTGAGCCCCCTTTCTGTGTTTGTGGAGTTCACCCGTGTGATTCTGAAAGGAAGACAGGACCCTCATTTTATAACTGAAGCTCAAAAGCCTGGTCTCACTTTCCCCAGCCTTAGAAAAGCACATGAGGCAGGCTCCGCAGATGGAAGAGTTCATTGTGCCGAGGGCAGGGGTGGGGTGGGGTGGGGCAGCAGTACATCGGGGGCCCAGTGGTGGCCATGCTAGGAGCCAGAGACCCTGTCCTTGGGATGTCACCCTTGCTGTTGGCAGCCCTCAGGCATTTCTGCTCATACTTCATGGATGCTTCTCAAGCTCTTCCCCCACATCCTTTTCTACCTTTCCCAGAAATGATGGTTTTTAGAGCAGTAAAGTGACAGATCACAAACTGTTAAAGATAGCTGGTCACTCCCTGGGGCATGGATTAGAGAAGGCGTGACCCAGGGCAAGAAGACCAATGAGGAGGTGTTATCTGAGGAATTGAGGATAGAGATGAGAGGACAGAGGAGGAAGCAATTTAGGAGGTAAATGTCTGATGATTGGGGTCCTGATTTTATCTTTGAACTTAGACGACAAAACCAGATTTTCAGTTTTGTGTGCAGCGTTAGTTGCCTTTTAGGGGGTAAGTTTCCATTTTGTTGTCAACGTAGATACCGTAGATACCCCCAAATTGGTGGGGAAACAAGATGAGAGGTTCTTAAGTAGGGCTGTGTTTGGAGTACAGCCTGGCTACGGTTTTCTCCATTTCAAGTCTTTTCAGCTCTATAAACATTGAGCGTTTACTAAATGTTGGACATTGGTAGTTATTTAAGAATACCATTTCTTTCGATTTTGTTGTTGAAAAGGGGTAGAGATATAGAGGGAAAAATCCCACACGATCTTGTACAAACACACAATTATACAACACAAAGTGTGTCTTGGTCTTGAGATTCCTTAGGGCCCCAAATGAACCATGTGGTCAGTCTGCTAGGACAGGGTAGCTACTATAGGCTCCCGGCTCCTCTTTTCCTTCCTCTCACTAACAAATATCCCACTGAGTTAGTACTTCCTCAGCCCCATGAGCTGAAGGGTTCACAGTTCAGTGTTCCTTATGCTGGATGAATTTATACACTGCCAGACCTATGTGCACCTGCTCCTGGCGGCATGTGTATCAGGAAGCTGCCACCACTGTCTTCTCCGCTCTTTGAAAAAGGCTTTGGGTAGATCCAAAGCACTGGCTATTTACATAGCTAGCTCCTATCTGCTTTTTCAAAGCTCTTTGTTCAAGTGTCAGTCCTGGTTTGTAAGACACCAACAGAGTTGGGGGGAAAAGTAATTACAGTTCACATCTGGCGTTTCTACTGACATGATGCTGAGAGGCCTGCCTGCACTCCTTTCCTGTCGCTTCTCTCATTCTGTCTTTTCAGTTTCAGGCTCCCTCTCCCCTGCCCTCCCTCCCTTCTGCCCCCCCCCCCCCCAGCTTCTCTTCTGTGTGCCAGGGAGCCTCGCATGTGAGGTAGTCTGGTCTACAGAGCCTGCCCACCTTCAGGGTGTCGAGATGCCAGGGCCCTAGCTGGTTACAGGGGGGGATCTCTTGTGTGCTCCATCCCCAGAGACATGGTGGGCAGTCATCTGTATCTAGATCCGAAACCAACTCTTTTCTGGTCAGACTGCTAGAAGAGCTTTACCCGATTATTTTAGACTGTGGAGTCTTCCAGTCTTCCTAGAAGGCATATTGCTGCATGGATGCTGTTCCAATTTCTCTCTCTGCATTTAATGATGTCATGTGTCGGGGCTTGGTTACCGGCACAGGCACACCCGCATCCCAAGGTCATTATTAGTAGGTACCGTTTCCTGTGGTCACAATTCCCCTGTTGGTGGAGGGTAGTGTAGAGTAGTGATTAACTTTTGAGTTTCAAAATAATATATTTAAATCAATCATGGTGACCAGCATGGGTCACTTTTAAAGAAATATTTCAGCAACTCTTATTGCTACTTATCATAAAAGACACGTTTTAATTTCAAAATGTAGGGAAGACTTTTTTTTTTCCCCCAGTGTAAAGGACTGATCTTTATATTAAATAACGTAGGTTTATTTTTAAAATGTCTTTTTGATAGAAAGAATACTATTTCTTGAAATAGTAGAAATGGTTTCCTGGGGCCACCCAGCCCTTAGAGGTGGGGGAGGGAAGAAGGAGGGATGGAGGGGCAGCAAAGGAGTGTCTTCTGGAATTTTCTGCACCATGCTGGGTGTCCAGCCCAAGCTTCATCTCCCTCATTACTCTGAAATTCCTTCAACCTTAGGTGCTTAGTAACTATTTGCCATGAATTATCTTACGCAGTTTGTCATTATTTTATGTTTGTTCATTGAACACAGTTTATTTATTTGAATCTTCACACACACACACACACACAATTTCTTAAACATAGAAAACACATTTTTGATTTCTTTTTTGGTAAAAATTCATGATTTATCTTTTCTGTGATTGCTGTGATAATGTGATCATTGATAAAATGTTATTTACTAAATAACGACTTGTGCTTTTAGTATAATTAATGTTATTGATGACATGCCATTTTCTTAGGAAAATGCTAGGGAAGATGGTTTGGCAGACATATAGTAAGTTCAGTTTTGGGCATATCAAGTTTGAAAATATTGCAGACCTTCCAGACGATATCACATCCAAAGTTTTCTTTTCTTCCAATTATATTATACACTTTTGCTGTCACAGGCTATGTTTTTTCTTCTTTCTTCCTCCCTAGCCCAGTGATGAACACATACTAGATCATGAGTAAATGCTTCTTGGTTGCTTTAGGAACTCTGTAGAAGGAGGTTGGTGAAAATTTCCAGGAAACGTGGGGGTTGGGAATTGGTGATCAACGAATGATATGGAGCATCACATAACAGACACAAGGCAGGGGTGTGGAGTGTAATTGAGGGTTTTCAAGAATGAACATGAAATGGGAGATGAAAAATGAGTACCTAAATGATGCAACTTTCTTTTTTTTTTTTTAAGATTTCTTTATTTATTTGAGAGAGAGAGAGAGACTGTGCATGCTTGTGTGAGTGCGTGTGCGTAGGGAGGTGGGAGGCAGAGGGAGAGGGAGAGAGAGAATCCCAAGCAGACTCCTTGCTGAGGGTAGAGTCCGATGCAGAGCTCGATCTCATGACCCTGAGATCATGACCTGATCCGAAATCAAGGGTTAGATGCTTAACTGACTGAGCCACCCAGGTGCCTCATGATGTAGTTTTCTTAAAAAACCCATTTTGTAGGTCCCTAATAACTTGGGAATTCAGAAAATCATCATATGGTTTTAATGGGATGAAATTTTTGGCTGAAACACTTCACCTTTGGAGATTCCAAGAAGTCCATTCATGCAAAGTGATTCATTCTTTGAACAAATATTCATCGAACCCTTACTATGTGCTGTGATTATTATAGGTGATGGGAATATAGCAGTGGATAAAACAAAAATTACTTCCCTCTGAGAGCTTATATTTTAATGGAGAGTGATAGGCAATCAACAAAATATACAATATTGTTGGTAGTGATGAGTGTTCTGAAGGAAAAAACAAAAAAAAAGAGACATGGGGCAGGCTGAGGCAGTGGTGATGATTTCAGGCTCAAGTAGGATGAAGATGAAGACAGAGGTTGACAGGCAGCCCGGGTGCTGGACAGTTTTCCAGGGACCATCGCACGGTGTTCGCGAAGTGAGAAGCCTCAAATTCTCCTAGTGCAATCTGACTTTGCATCCCAATTAACAGTGACAGCCTACTGCTTTAAAATAGGAAATAAAGTGGAAGGAAAGCAAACGCTTGATAGTTGACCTGACATTCACTGTTGCAAGATTGGGAACGTACAATAAATGTCACTGATGGAGCAATATTCATGAAGTAAAAATGTCAGTTTTCAATTTGGCATGAGGATGGTTTGACATGTATTAGTTGTGCACAGAATATTATCATAATTAATGCATTAATAATGCAGCTGTCCTTTTCCTCCCCATCCCAAATTAAGGAGGAGAAAATGGAGAGAGTCAGGTGAAAGAGCAGTGCTCACCCTGATCAGACCTCTTCTGCCAGCATTTGTCTCCCTCTCTGCCATCTCTGTGGCGCTGGCTTCTGACTGATATCAGCCCACATTTATCCATCTCAATTTTTCCCTCATGTTTCCACGAACAACACCAGTGGCCTTGTCTGCTGAGGGCCCTCTTCTTAATTTCAACAGTGGTTTAAAAGACAGTTCTAAAGATACACATGTTTACTGTAGAAATGGCCTATAAACGAAATCGAGAATATGAAAATCTCCCATGGGCGCACCACCCTGAGAAAATGACTACTAATATTTTGGTGTTTCTGTTTCAGTCTTTTTTATTCCAATCATACCTATTTATGAATACGGTATCATTTTATACATAGTGTGATCAGTTTAGTACATGGTAAATATTCTTTCATCTTCCTGAATGCTTTTCTACGACATCCAGTGGCTGGTTGGTACTTCATTATACAGTTGTGGCCTGATCTAATTAACTAATATCTCCTTATTGTCTATGTAAGTTTTTATATTTTTCGTATAATAAACAATGTTGTGGTAAGCATACATGCAGCCAAGTCTTTGTATATATTTATGATGATTTATCTTTGGACAAATTCTTAGCTGTGGAGCTGATGGAATTATTAGTTGTCTATTGCTATAATAATGCTGCAAAACAAAACTGCGTGGCATAAATAGTAAGCGTTATTGCTCACCTGACTGGGGTCAGCTGGGGGTTTACCAGCTGGCTCTGCTGGTCTTGGCTGGGCCTGCTCTGGTGTCTGGGCATTGATTGGCTGGGCGTCAGCTGATATAGGCTAGCCAGAGCTGGGGCGACTGGGGAAACTTGGCTCTGTCTCTCGTTCTCCAATAGGCTGGCTCAAGCATGTTCTCATGTCGTTGAAAGAGACATGGCAAGCTCATTCTTACACATGCTTTGCAAGTTTCTGCTTGTCTCACATTTACTAACGCCACAAAGCAAGTCAGGTGACTGAGGCCAGGCTCAAGGGGAAGGGCGTTCTGCCCTATTCATAGTTAGAGGGTACTGCAGAGTCATATGACAGAGTCAGGGATTTGGGCAAGGATGAATAATTGGGGCCAACTTTACCATCTCCCTTACTGGGTCAAAAGGCAACCTTATTTTTAAGGCTTATGATAGAAATGTCCAAACTGCTTTCCAGAAAGCCTGAAATGACCGCGGTAATGGTGTAAGAGGCTTCACAGTTTTCCGTTCTCTTTACTCTTGCTGATTATGGGAGTGATTTACGACTTTTCATCTTGGCTGTTTTGATTGGCATCTCTACTTGTCCCTCTAAGGCTGCACGTTTGCTCTTTGTGCTGACTCTTTCCTTATAGTGTGCCCCCAGAGCTGCCCTAGTCTCTGGCCTACTTATTCTCTTCGTCCTGTTCCTTCTGCCCACTTGACCTTGCACCTGTGCTGACCAGCTCTCGGCTCTCTGGAATATCTGTGATCCGTAAGAGCCCTTCCCCAGCCATTCTGAGTAAGCAGGCGTTCACTACACACCTTTTAACTCCACCACCTACACCAACAGCGGGGTAATTGTTAGTCCTCGTTATTCCTAGAATCCCAGAATTATTTAGGGCCAGAAAATAGCTAAAAATTCAATCATGTTTTTTATACAGTATTGTTCCTAGGAGATAGCTACGAATATGGGTATGTGTGTGGATGAAGACACAGCTCTAGATAAAAATTTACCTGAAGAAAAGGCTGGAAGAAGTGAGCCGCTGTTAATATTTTAGCATATCTTTGTGTAGAGGAATTATGGGTGAATTAAAAATAAAAACCTTTAACATCGTGTACAGAAACTGAGAGTCAGAGAGGTTAAATGGCTTACCTCGTGTCCTACAGATAAATCATAGTAAAACTGAGAGTGCTGCCCAGTCCTGCAGCACCTGCTTTCATGTTCCCGGGGGACAATACAAGTATGACCTCTGGAGCCCAGCTTTGTTTTGTTTGTTTGTTTGCAAGCAACGTTGGTGGTTTGGCTTGGTTTGGTTTTGCAAGAGGGCTTTGTTTTTTGGGGGTTCATAAGGAAATTAGGAATATTTTAGAAAATGAGTCATCTAAGCTATGTGGATATAGTGTGCATATACATAAAAAGTCTAGGTGCATAAATTATCATGGCTTCAAAGTTTGACAAATGATTTAGGTAAATAGTGGGTTTTATCTGTTAAATCACATTAAGCTCCCAAGCAGATATGCCCTGAGTTTTGGGCACGTAATTTATCATAGGTATCACATGGATTCTGTGTAATTATATTAATTATTTAGTATATACAAAGGTAAGCTCTTCAGATTTAGGATAGAACTAAATAAGCTTTTTAGGGACATCTAAATTGATCAGATTGATTAGATTTCTTGCTATGAGCCAGTTGGGGGTCGGGGGAGGTCACTAGGACGGAGGGCACCTGCCCTCTTTCTTTCTCGGAGGGGACCTGTACTAGAGTGATTCTGGAAACTGAGGGTTCGTTAGGAGACCTTCATCCATGGAAATAATGGGTTGGTGTGCTTGGAAATGAGTCTTTGGCTTGATTCCTACTCGTCCTTTGTCTTATTTTCCTTTCATCTGATTACAGTTTCTAGGATTTTCATAAAGGAAAAGAAAACTTTGGTTATTTCTCTGGACAGTAGAAATGGTTCAAACATTACTGTGATGATGAGAAAGTGAGAACCGTACTTAGAAGAACCCTTGACTTGGAGAACACCAAAGAGATGTTGGTGTCTGGGGGACATAGTGTTCTGAGCCAAAGTCAAATGTTAAATGGAGGCATTTGGGACCTAGAAACTAATTGCTAAATTAGTACCTTTTACCCACCTAGGGTTTTCTCTAAACCTTCTTGGATCACAGAGGATACACACACTCAGAAATGGACACAAGCCAGCGGGGACAGAGACTGGGACCTGAGGCTGCTTCACCAAGCAACAGGAGGAGGAATCTAAGCCCTTAAGAAATAAGCATCAATGGGTTCTCTTTCCTAGTGCCTCTGTGGTGTTTGGTTTCTCTGTGCCAGTTGGCTTGCAGAGAAAGATTGCCCTGGAAACTGAGTTTTCACCGGTGCTGGAGGGAACTGCCAGCCAGTTAAAAATCAGACAGCGCCTATCAGCCACTCAGCTTGGGAGCAGGTATTCTGGGTGACCCTGCTTGTTTATATGAGGATTTGAGCCTAATCCAGTTGTCACTATGAGCCCACAATCCCACATGCGCCCGGTCACCTGCTGTCTTGGCACGCACGTACGCACCTGGGCTCTACCTGCTTGTGTGAGTTACTTAGATGTCCTAAGGTAGTTGTTGGCTGCTTCTGGTTGACAAAGTGCTCAGTTAAAGCCAGTTTAAACAATCATGTCACTAGAACCAAATAAATAGATTTTGATAAAACTAGTTCAGTTAATATCTCCCTTAGGGTGGAATGTAGTCCTTTCCACTTTATTTCTCTGGCTGAGAAAATCACTAGCCCTATTTCCAACCTGTGTCCATACTCAGATTTAATTGCTGGCCATTAAGACCACAGATCCACATGGCTGTGGATTGAGAAGCTTGAGGGGTGGGGTCGAGGGTGGGAGGTTAAGTGAAAAAGGAGGTCCTAGGGTCAGAGGGCAAGGAGTGAGCTGGGGGCCCATAGCAGCAGGAAGAGAAAACCAGCACTATGGCACCTCATCGTCCTGGTCAAGGTCAACGCAGTGGTCCTACAAGCGTGTGGGACAAGGTGTGTGTTCCATTATCTCAATTCTTTATAATTGTGCTAATGAGACAAAAGTAGGAGCATGAAAAGTCCCCTGAGTTGTTTGGTTTTAGTAAGTCTCACAGCCGTAGTGTGCACGTCATCCTACAGTTCTGGCTGGAAAATAACTATAATAGGGTGTGAGAAGGAATGGTGACTGTCAGCTGTGCGCATTTGCCAGAAAATTCTTCAGAGTCATCCCAGCTTCTTAACCTTTCTGTGCCCATTTCCTCTTCTGAAAAATTAGTAGTAGAATAATAGTATCTATCTCAGGCGTCTTGGGAAGGTTAAACGAGTTAATACTAAGGAGCCATTGAAAACCATGTCTGGTGTATAGTAAGCGATCTTCATTAATTTTTGTTGCGGTTACATTTACTACCACATTCCTATTGGACTGGAAGCTGCATCTCATCTGAGAGTCTTTAATATTTCGGGAATAATTCCTGGGTGGCTTCTGCTACATAGCAGGGGCAAGGAAGCCATTGGCACCACTGGAGCCCATGATGAGCATTGAGTGGTGGGGACACCTTGGCAAGGGCTGAAAAGCATCTGCTCCAGCTTGCCTGCTCTGACTGCTGTTGGCAGCCTGAAGTCAGGGGCTGCGAATCTCTGTAAGCACCAGTTTCATGACTAGCCTCGACTTACCCTTCTGCCACTGCTGCTCAGCAGTCACTCTCAGTTGACACCATACCCATTTGTAGTTGCGGACTCATTCCTGTCTGAAACGGCCTTTGGCTGGCTCCTAAAGGACATTCCCACTTGGTCTCTAGCTTCGCTATGAGCTCCTTCCAGTGGGAGAACTACCTGTGTGTACTTCCCCTCATTCTGTCCCTCACCATTGGTGTCCTTCACCACGGGAACCTGTTCCTAATTTGGGGCTGGTCAGGATTTATTCACCCTTGGGCTAGTCTTAGCACCCAGCGCAGAGCCATGGGAGGTGTGACTATGGGAAGTGTTTGTGGAAATGAATCTCAAACAGTGCTGTTCTGCCCGTGTCCTTCCTTGAATCCCACCCACCATATACATATACATGGCTCATACTGGTAGGTGTGGCCACTGGCAGGTTTGATCACTTGGGGCCAGACCATGGCCGAGGGTCCCAACGGGCTCTTTCACTCCTCTTGGCTTGGAGTTAACTGATCTGCATAGCACGATGCTTATATCCTCAGTCCTTGAAAAGGGATAAAGGTTCTAGAAGTTTATCCTCCGCCTCTTAGCATGACGCCCTCCATTACATACTCCTCTACAAACACAACAGTAGTCACCACAGTTTATAAAACATCTGTATGCCAGGGGCTCTGTTAAAGTAGGTGCCCTGTGTAAGGTTTTCATTTGATCCCGTGGATTAGGAGTTGTCCCCCATTTTTACAGTTAAAGAAACTGAGGCTTAGAGAGCTACTTGATCAAGATCATAAACTTACTATGTAGCATCAACTGCTGATCTAATACTGACTTGGTCTAACTGGCCTTGCTCTTAACTTCTCTACAGGCTTATAAAAATACCCTTTTATAAAAAAAAAAATACCCTTTTATCTATACTCAGATGTCTTTTAATTATTTTTCCTGCTTGAGCATCTGTTTCCTTCTCTGGAGGCAGAGACACTTGTATTGACATATCTCGCTCTGCTCTCTGATACCGCAGTGACTTCATTGTGCACACATATACTCTGAGAATGTACGATTGTCTGGGTCCTGCAGCCCGCGTGCTAGCTTACTGGAAGCCTGGTTACTCTAGAGCAGGAGGAACTGAAGAGAAAGAGCACGATTCGGCTTCAACCGTACAAACACCTGTTGTGATTCCTACTTGGCTCATACCTGAGCTCGGTCCATCCTAGGACCAACCCTGCCTGGTAGGGCTTTAGAGTTCTCAGCATTAGCATCTTTTCATTAAGTTTTGTTGTTATCTTTCCGTGATCCATATCTGTCCTCCATTAGGTGTTTATTAATTTGCATAGCATCTTGGTGGTTTTATGTCCCTTATTTGTAAGGCTGAAGTGCAGAAAATTGGGGTCCTCCGGGCAGCGAGAGATAGTACAGGGCATTAGTGGGAGAGCCCGTGACTGCTGACATCTACAGGGCTTGCGAGAGAGACTTCTGGATTTTGGAGATTTGGAGTTTAAGGCACCAGGGAGGTCTGAAGCTGCTGCCAGTAGGTTTCCACTGTATTTTAAAAATCACACCTGCTGCTGTGTGGTGTACTCTCCTCCCTGTCGCAGCCCCTCACCATCACTCTGCAGTCACTACCCTGAGACACAAGCAGCCACACTGATTCTTTTTTTTTTTTTTTTTTTTAAAGATTTTATTTATTTATTTGACAGAGAGAGAGAAAGATCACAAGTAGGCAGAGAGGCAGGCGGGGGGGGGGGGGAAGCAGGCTCCCCGCCAAGCAGAGAGCCCAATATGGGGCTCGATCCCAGGACCCTGAGATCATGCCCTGAGCCGAAGGCAGAGGCTTTAACCCAGTGAGCCACCCAGGTGCCCCAGCATTTCCTAAACTTTTTTATTTTTATTTTTTATTAACACATAAGGTATTATTTGCCCCAGGGTACATGTCTATGAATCATCAGGCTTACACATTTCACAGCACTTACCATAGCACAAACCCTCCCCAATGTCCATAACCCAGCCACCTTATCCCTACCCCCCTACCCCCCAGCCACCCTCAGTTTGTTTCATGAGTTTAGGAGTCTCTTATGGTTTGTCTCCTTCCCGATCCGATCTTTTTTTATTTCCCTCCTCCACCCCCCACGAACCCCTGCCCTGCCTCTCAAATTCTTCATATCAGAGAGATCATATGATAATTGTCTTTCTCTGATTGACTTATTTCACTTAGCATAATACCCTCTAGTTCTATCCACGTCGTTGCAAATGGCAAGATTTCATTTCTCTTGATGGTGCATAGTATTCCATT
>CM052896.1:106043297-106110414 GCA_028534135.1 Potos flavus
TCTCTCCTTGTGGTCCAGTAGTTGTCTCTTTTTTTCTCAGCTTCTTTATTCTCCATCATTTGGTCTTCTATATCACTAATTCCCTCTTCTGCTTCATTTATCCTAGCAGTAAGAGCCTCCATTTTTGTTTGTACTTCATTAATGGCTTTTTTTTATTTCAACTTGGTTAGATTTTAGTTCTTTTATTTCTCCCAAAAGGGATTTTATTTCTCTAGACAGGGATTCTCTGATATCTTCTATGCTTTTTTCGAGCCCAGCTAGCATCTTGATAATTGTCGTTTTGAACTCTGTTTCTGACATATTACTAATGTCCGTATTGATTAGGTCCCTAGCCATTGGTACTGCCTCTTGTTCTTTTTTTTGTGATGAGTTTTTCCGCCTTGTCGTTTTGTCCAGAGAAGAATAGATGAACGAGAGAACAAAATACTAAAAGGGTAGCAAGACCCCAGAAAAATCAGAAGGGAGCCAAAACCAGGGATTGAAGAAGAAAGGGGGGAGGGGAGGAAAAAAAAAAGAAATAGAATAAAAAAGAGAAAAAGAAAGAAAAAATATGTATATCTATATATATTAGACTTGTGATTAGAACAGAGCCCCACACCTGATTTTGGGTGTTTCTGGTCTGTTAGAAGAAACTACCTCCCAAAATTTTAAAGAAAGAAAAATTTATAAATATACAAAAATAAGGGTAAACCCTATGAAGGGATGGAATATGAGTGTAAAGATAAAAATTAAAAAAGATTCTAAAGGGATTGATAAGAGGTCGGTTGAAAAAAAGAGAAGAAAAAAAGAAAAAAAAAAGAATAAAAGAGGAAAGAATGTAATCAGGCTGGAGACTAGATCCAAGCCATGTGCTAGATTTAGGGTATATTTTGATCTATTCGAAGAAATTGTATCCCAAAATTTTAAAGTAAAAAAAACCCTATATGTATACAAAGAAATAAGGTTAAATACAATGAGGGGATAAAATACGTAACAGTGAAAATTAGAAAAGATTTTTAAAAAGGTGTTGATTAGAGACTAGTTAACAATTGTTAAAATAAGAAAGAGGAAAAATAAAATAAAAAAATACAATAAGAAAAAAATAAAATTAAAAAAATTTAACTCTGAAAGACTAAAGGATCATGGGAAAAAAAGCCATGGATTCTATGTGTTGCTTTTTCCTAACTCAGGAGTTCCGCCGTTTTCTTTGATCGGTGAACCTGGTCTTGGCTGGATATCCTTGCTGATCTTCTGGGGTAGGGGCCTGTCGCAGAGATTCTCAAGTGTCTTTGCCCGAGGCGGAATTGCACCGCCCTTGCCAGGGGCCAGGCTAGGTAATCTGCTCGGGTTCGCTCTTGTAGTTTTTGTTCCCTGAACGCTTTCCGTACAGTTTTGGAGGAGGGGAATGAAAATGGCGGCCTCCCAGTCTCCGGCCCGTAGGAGCCGCAAGCTCGGGGCCCCACTGCTCAGTGTGGGCTCAGAGAAAAGCAGTCAGTCCCTCCCGTCTCCCTGGTCTCCGGCCGCGCTCCGAGCTCACCTGGCCTGTGACCGAGCGGTTCTGTCTCTGGCGCACGGCCGTTTGGAGTCTCCAAACCCAGCAGATTCCTGCCGCGAGCTACCGCGCCGCTCCTCCCGGAGGAGGAAGGAGGGGGTCTCTCCGGATCTGCCCCTTGTGGGGTCCTTGCTCGAAGATCAACGGCCTGACTGTGCCGGGATCACGGCTCAAGGTAAGCCCGAGCTGGTAGCCCACTGTTCGGCTTGGTCTCTGCCGTTGACTTCCCCGTTCTGATACCTGGGAGCTCTGCCACCCTCAGACTCCCCCGGTCTTTCTGTGACCCCACGGGTCCTGAAACCACGCTGTCCCCACGAGGGCTCCACCCCCCGCTTAGCCTATGGAGCGATGTCCCTCAGTGGAGCAGATTTCTAAAAGTTCCGATTTTGTGCTCCGCTGCTCTGCGGCTTGCTGGGAGCCGGCCCCTCCCCCTGCGGTCTATCTTCCCGTCGCTTTGGATTCACTTTTCTGCGTGTCCTACCTTCCGGAAAGCAGTCGATTTTCTGTTCCTAGAGTTGCTGTTCTTCTTCTCTTCTATCTCCTGCTAAGTTTGTAGTTGTTTAGAGTGGTTTGATAACTATCTAGCTGAACTTCTGGGAACAGACCCTATCTCTGCCTCCTACTCCTCCGCCATCTTGCTCCTCTCTCCCCAGCATTTCCTAAACTTTTAATAGTGATCCTAATGAAAACTTTATTTACAATGAAAAAAATCCCAGTGCACTTAAAAAAAAAAGAAAAAAAAAGGTGATTACCAGTTCCCATTGAAGTGGAGTCTTAAACTCTCAATGTATGATATCTACTAATAAAGTTTTTATTGGTTACAAACTGATACAAAATCCCTTTATAAGAAACTCCAGGGGGCAGTTGCCATTATTTCACTTTAATAGACTTGGCTCCTAATGAGCATAGGGCTAGAAATCACAGTCTGCAGAAACTAGAAATGAAATAGAGTTGGTTCAGGGTGTCTCTGCAGTGAGTTAGGGTAGTGCCCTAACTCCCCTGGACTCTGATAAGCATAGTGGGTAACAGGATCTCCAAGTGCTTTTAAAGCTGCACATCACACCTGTTCTCCTTGACCTTGATTCTCATACTGAGAATCTGCTTCAGAGCTGTGGTTTCCACTCTCTGGTTCATTGGGGTTGGGAGATTACTGCAGATGAACTGTGGACATAGCACATTTTCTGCCCCTAAATTATACAGTTACCGTTTATGGAACATCTGCTGTGTGCCAGGCACTGTTCTAAGAACTTTTGTGCGTTTACTCATCCAATTCATTGACCCAGAGAAGCTGATAGCGTTTGAATCCCCTTATGAATGAGAAGACTGAGACACAGTGGAGTGAACGAGTTGTTCAGGGTTTCTCTCCTATTAGGAAGTGAAGTCATGGCTGAAATCCCCATGCCATCTGGCTCCAGAGTCACCGTTCTAATCCCCAAAACACACTGCCTGCCAGAGAAGTGTGTGACATTTCATATACGTGGGCTGTCTGTGTTGCGTGTAATATTTTTTCCCAGTTGTTTGTAGATACTGTTGGGATTGATCAAGTAAAAATTCATATAAAAGTGATACTGAGTTTACATCAGCTTTTGGTCATCAGGATTTTCTCCATCAGTAGATCTGAAATGTAATTTCTCTCCTGCGATGACCCTTCAAATCTTCAGATGTTCTAAAATGCTACGGTCCAAAAGGCTGAAAATCACTGCTCTAGTGGCAGGAGGTAGAAATCGAATGCATGCTGTCCTTGCTTCTTTCCTCACCAGCTGTCTTTTAGCTCTGCTCCCTTGTTCCGAGCCAGGATCAATGGCGAGTCCTCTCATTCTTGGCGATGTGGACAGGCACCGGTGAAATAATTTGATAAGCCCTGCTTTGGGAGTCATCTGGTAAGATACAAAAGTAATTTCACAACATAACCTCCTCCTGGAGGCATTCATTGGAGGAAATTTATGTATTTTATATTCTGCGTGAGAGGCCTACCACCGCTTCCGTCAGAAGGACCGTGTTCTAGCATCCGCGGGGCGATGATCTGTGTTACTTTCATTCTGCTTCTGTGCCTCAGCTTGTTCATCAGTACAGTGCCTTGTCTGTTTAGGAGAGTGGTTGCAGAGTTAAGTGAGATGACGCGTCTTTGTATTTTCTGTAGTATGTTCATGTGTTTATTTTAAAGAATATTGAATGTCTGATCCATAACAGACGCTGGTCTAAGTTCAGGGATTCCAGCAGTGAACAAAACAGACAAAGCCCCCCTCCTCATGGGGCTGACATTCTGTTTGGGGCAGACAGACAACAAGGAAATAAATATATTATCAGGTCGCGATAAGTGCTATGGAGAAAAATACGACAAGATAAGGGAAATAGGGAGTGGGATGATAAATTTGTGTAGCAGTTCAGGAAAGAACTTAATGTGGAAGCTGCATGTGAGCTCATTCATGAGGATGTCAGAGAATGAGTCAGAATGAGGCCTCCTTGGAGGCCCTGTCAGCCAGTGCAAAGGCCCTGAGGAGGGGATGTGTCTGGTGAGTTGCAGGCATAGGAAGGGCCCATATGACTGGGGCAGAGGGAGGAAGGCTGAGAGCAGAGATGGTTAGGGCTCTAACGGGGCTGGATAGAAGAGGATGGGTCTGGGAGTGAGCTGGAGCCACAGATGGATTTCCCAGAGCAATATCTATGCTCCAGTTTCTACTGTAAAAGGCTGATCACTCTTGCTGCGTGGGGAGAAACGACACTTAGGGGACAAGGCGTGGGCGAGAGGAAGGAGATGGGTTAGGATACTTTTGTCATAATCCAGGTTAGTGATGATAGTGACTAGGAGCATAATCAGTGTTAGTGTTGGAAGAGGTGGGAGAAGAGGTTTGATTCTAGGTCTGTTTTGTAGGTAAGCTTGATAGGATTTGTGGAGAGAGGGGGCAGAGCTGACACCGAGCATGTTGTCAAGGTTTTTGGCCTGATGCATTATTTCCTGAGATGCGAAGAGCTGAGAGAGAAGAGAGGTTTGGGAGGAGGGTTGAGTTTAGGGCTTCAGCTTTGGACTTGCTGAGCTCCAGTGTCTATGGGATACTCGAGTGGAGATGTATAAGAGGGGGTTGAGTCTAGGGGGAAGCTCAGAGTTGGAGTTAAGAGTTTGGGAATTGTTGGGGTGCCTGGGTGGCTCAGTCGTTAAGCGTCTGCCTTCAGCTCAGGTCATGACCCCGGGGTCCTGGGATCGAGCCCCGTGTCGGGCTCCCTGCTCCTCCCTCTGCTGCTTCCCCTGCTTGTGTTCCCTCTCTTGCTGTGTCTCTCTCTCTCTCTGTCAAATAAATAAATAAAATCTTTAAAAAAAAACAAACAACAAAAGAGTTTGGGAGTTGTTAGCAGGCTCCTGTTGGTTAGAGGCCTGAGGCTGGAGGGCAACACAGAGATGTGAGTGTAGCTCATGCAAAGATTGAAGGGCTGATCCGGGGAAGGGTGGGTGGTCTTACTGGTGAGAGTAGGGGTTGGCAGGCAGCAGTTGGAGTCTTACCTCTTTTGTATATAAGGTTTTCTGGGATGCAGCCACTTGCGTTCCTTTATCTATTGTCTGTGGCAGCTTTGGAGCTATAACAGCAGACTTGAGTCGTTGCGGCCAAGACCCACAGGCTGCCAAACCAACAAAATTTTACTGTCTGGCTTTTTACAAAGTTTGTTGACCTGGGTTAGAGGTGATGGAGATGAGGGGTGTCCAGCCAAGGAGACCAAGGAGGAACAGCCAGAGAGGAGGGAGGGACCCCAAGAGTTCTGCTCTATAGGCCAGGTGGAGTAAGAATTTCAATCAAAGGCACTAGAATGTGTCACACTGGGCAGGTTACTTGCACTCCGATAGTAGTAGCTCAAGATTATGAAGACAAAATGATACAGGTAAAATACAGCAGTGTCTGGTGCCAGGAAATGTTCCTCTAGCACACACTTCTACATGCTCAGCCTGCGGTCCTCAGCCTCGGCTCTCTGCTAGACTACCCTCAGGGGGTTTGATGACAGTCCCCACCACCCTTGAGTAAGTCCCAGACCCTGCCCAGGGCCCCGAGGAAGCAGGAGGAAGGTGAGCTAGGGCCCCCTGCCCCGACCCTGTGTACTCTGTGCCCCAAAGGACCTTGAAGGAATGCTCTGATCCTCCAGCATCTGCTTTACCTTCTATCTTTGATAGTCTTTACTGAAAGCTTTTGAGCAAAGGACAAATCCATCTCTAGGAGATCACTGTCAGCACGTTCCTTGTCGGAGTTGGATGGGCTCCTGTGGGACTGTGCCTTTAACGACACTGGCTGGCATGGCACGCCTGGGGAAAGGTGTGCCTGGGGAAATCTGCTTCGTGCGACTTAGGTGGGAAAAGGGTCTTGATGTCCCACCTAGGCCTGGGACCTTTTCTCTCAGGAAGAGCCCTGGATGGGCAGCTTAAAGATGGGGTGCGGTCCATCAGGGCTCCCCTAAAAATCCTGGCTCCAGGGCTTGGACAGGGAAAGAAACACCTTGCGTCCATGTCCTGTTTTGGCATTCAGCGCGCCTGCCTCTCCCCTGATCTCCCTGAATGAAAAGTCACAGGATCTGGTAGGCATGTTTGTCCTTTTGGGAAGGTCATAAAGGAGAATTTAGCCTTTCCACTCATTCTTCTATTATTGGTCCCCTTCTTTCTGTTATTGCTAATGCCCTTTGTTAGTCTCTACAACAGTGGTTCCCAAAATGGACCAACAGCATCACCTGGAAATTTATTAGAGGCACCATCCCCAATGCACGGAGTCAGCATCTTTTGATGTGTGACCTCGGGCAAGTGAGCTAAGCTCTCTAAAATGTGGTTTCCCTCTATGGAATGTTGGAATAATGCTAGTATGGGATTGTTGTAAAGATTAAATGGGATGAGCAGTCCACTGAGTTTAACAGGTCCTCCTGGTGATTTAGATCATGCTAAAGTTTGAGAACTACTCTTGTAAAGATTCTTCTAAAAGATCCCCATTTTTGGACAGTGAGAGAAGTTCCTGCTAAGAGAATTTTTCAGATTTTATCCTTTTATACTTCTAAAATTATTTTAAATCTGAGGTAATCTGTCACATCTTTTCCAAAATGAATGCATTCTCATTTTCTTAAATATTTTGTAAGGTATCAGTCATAATTTAGCCTTTTCTGAAAGACTTGGGACATAATCTACCATACAATTATTGCTATATTGGGTATAGGGCTTGTGGCATCCTCCTTCTGTAGTTTTGTATTATTTACCACCTTTTTAGCGTTTAAAATCTTTTTTGGTTGTCACTTTCCTCTTCATTTCTGGGTGTCAGCTGTTATTACCATAGGTACCCCTAGTATGAGCCTCATCACTTTCTAATTTTTTTATTTTGAAATTGATTTTGCACAGGGACCAAAATAACCAAGATGGTTAATATATGCACAAAGCAAGAGTAAATAAGTAAAAAACCTGAGCGTAGGTAACTAAATGAGCCAAAAATTTTTTTAAGTGTAAGCTTCTGTACCTGAATTTTACAGGATAAAATTTGGATTCATGTGTGTGTCTGTTTACTTCTGATTGTATTCTCAATAGTTGCTGTTTTGAATTACTGAGAAATCGTCGTGCAGGACTCATCAGTCAATACCTGTGAATGTTTCCCCTCATCACGTTACACTTTTCTGTCTTCTGCCTATCTTGCTCCCTTTGTTATTGACATGTTATTTTCCAGATGTTCTCGTAACATATCGTACGTTCTCATGTAAAGGACTGCTCTTGGGACTAAAAGATAATGGCTAAATGTGAGGTGCCCCCCCCTTCACTCCCCTTTTTCTTGTCATGATATTTCCACTGCTCCCTCATGCAGCCTCGGGAAGAGTACAGAGCACCGGCATGTGAAAACTCCTGGATTCTGGGCTGAGTTCTGCTGTTGGGTGCCTTTGTGGGATTAAGCAAATTACTTGGCTTCTCCAGGCCTGGAGCTGTCCCATTGTAGTGCCTCCTCCTCCTTCGTGCTTCAGTGTAGCAAGGACCCCAATAAATAGTGCAAGTGGAAACACAACACCATCATCACCCGGGAAGCATCACCGTGAAGGTGTATTCGAGGCTTTTTGGCTTCCTGTAGGGCTAAAGGTTGCTTCTTCAGTATCCCTCTGCCCCATCCCCAACTGCCTTGGCTCAGAGACTTTGAGACTGTGGTATATTTTCTATCATGCTTCAGAGCGTGCCCAGTCAACACAGACGTAAAATGAAGTTATAAAGAGAGAGCTGATAGTCGCCATAGAAAATGTTGGCGGGAAAGGCAAAAATACTCAATGACAACTCCACAAATAACCCTTATTACGGCTGCGGAAGGCACAATAGTGTGTGTAATGTGGTGTTTTGGCTGTTCTCACTGCTTCGAAATCTGGAGCATTCTGAGATGTGGGGTAGGCCAGCGTGCCTGCTTGGCACCTGCAGATTCCCGAAAGGATTGGGGTCTCTAGATAGAGACCTGCCGCCAGGATGCTCAGTTAGGCAGGGGCATAGTTCCCACTGGTCAAGGCCATTCTGGACTTTGGTGAGAACAAGATCAAGGAGGCCCCAAGAAGCCTGCCACCACTGAGATCCAAAGGGACATCTGTCCTCCTAAGCAGTCTGTTCCCTTCATTTGAGTGTATGTAGGTGCCTTGTCCCTAGAGAGCATGCCGACAGCCACTGTTCCTGGAGGACCCATGAGAAGATTTTCATACACTTCTGCCTTCCTGCAGGAAGCTTCTGGAGGGGTTAATGATGCTGTAGTGTGCATGTCGATCACCTGGGGATCCGTAAATTCTAAGTCAGTAGGTCTGGGTGAGCCCAAGGCTATGTTTCTCGCTAGCGTCCAGGCACTGTTGATGCTACTGATCTGTGGACCATGTTTTGGGTAGCAAGATGGTAGTGGGCACTGGAGGAAGAAGTAGGAGACCGGAATTCCAGCCGTGTGTGGCCCTGGGCAAGTCACCAGCTCTCTGAGACCCACAGTGTCCTCTGTGGCAGCAAACAAGGGAAATAGGCTAGAGTCTGTCCAGTTCTATGATGGGAGTTCTGGGGAGACTTAAACCTCTACCTTGTTCTTCCTCGGGGTGGGGGGGTGCCTGTTGGCCGTCGAGGTTGTGCCCAGTGGTCCTGCAACATAGGATTTGCTCGCTTCATTCACTATGTGTGGAGGACCAGCCTCTGCCCACTGCATTTAAGAGAGATAACCAGATTCTATTGCTCCGTTATTTGAAAGAAAAACAAAAAAACAGCTCAATGACCGCCTGCCCCATCTCCATTCCTTTAATTGTTCAGAAGTGGCTTTCTCCTCTCCCCTTATGATATGCTTAGATTCATATTCTGTCCTTTCTGTCTAGGAAGCTGGCTTACTGGGCCACCCTAAAAGAATGCTCAGGCCTCAGACCTCAAAATCTGTTTCTCCGAAGCAAGATGTCCAGTGTGTTCACAACAATAGCTGCCAGGCCCATTACAGTTATGTAATAGGTTTCTTTTTTTAACCAGGTTTTGAAAATGTGTGCATTATCCTTTAGGTAATAAATGAAATAAAAAAGGCTGGAAATAAATCGGCTTTGCAAAATGGGGCTGAAGCTTTTCTACTAACTTCACCTTCTCTCTTTCTCTCTCCTTCTTTTTTTTTGGTTCTTGTTGCTTTTTAAGGAACAGATGGCAAGTGATTTCTTTTTAACCCTTTTTAAGGACCCAGCTCATCTTTCACTAATGGCTATTGAGACCTTGGCCTGATGCACAAGAGGCCCCCAGAGAGTTGTGAGAATGAGGTGGGGGGTGATTTCAGGAAACATCGTTAAGTGTCCGAGGTGGGGTGGCTTTTGCTCCCCAAGGCTCCTTCCCTGCCTTGCTTCCTCCACACAGAATCACTGTCGTGGTGGTCATAGTAAGGAAAAACATGTCTTCCTGGCTAGACAGGTCACCTGAGAGCTGCAAGGTGGCAGAATATCCGATTGTTGGGAGCACAGCACCAGGATCAATTTCCTTTTGACCCCCGTAGGCTCCTTCCCCTCTGCCTCCATAAAATTTCATTAGCACTTCAAGTATAGGAAGCAGATCGACTTACAGGTTGTATAGTCTACTCCGTGTGCAACAGGCCTACTGCTCTACTATAATCGAACTGTTTGACGAATGTGTTTATAGTATCCCCCTTCTGGGCAGAGTGTATGACAACTGGGGATGCGATAAACTGGACCAAATGGCATCTGAACTCAGAATCCCTCTACGCAGGGAGGGACGGATGGAGTCATGGCAGTTACTCTGGAAGAGGACCCCTGTGCTCTGCTGCTGGAGAAGCTCTCTCGGCTTGCAGAGGGAAAAGGGAAACCACCGTGGGAGCTGGGGGTCTGACGTTGGTCAAAAGCGACCCCTCCCTCCTTTACTTGGGCACATAGACGTTGAATGGGGATTGTCTTGAATCATCTGATTTCACTCCTCATTAGTATTTCTCCTCTGTGTTCCCTGACCACACTTTCCTCCTCAGTGTATGGAAAGCTATTAACAGTACACACATGTGGAGCATCCGCGGAGCCATTATTGCTGCTGGATAGCTGTGTTTGTGTAAAATATCGAACACCCTGTGAAGATTTATAATGGTTTCCCGCCCTGGGCCCTCGACTCCCCCCTCTTCCCTTTTCTCTATTTAAAGATATGTTAACATTTCTGCTTGTATCCGGAAGAAAAAACCTTTGAAGGGAGACTGCATGAGGATAAAAATGCCTGTGTCTGAAGGTTCCCCACGAGAATGGGCTTGGAGACCGTCTAAGAAGCAGGAGGATTGACCGAGGCGTGAGGGTAGTGTAGCTTCCCTAGAGGGTGGTGGGGCTCAGCGTCTCCCTGGGCTCTGTCCCCACTGTGAGTCAGGTCTCCCTACCACGGGCTTCCACTGACGGGCACACACTTCTCCAGCGCTTATGATACTTTGCGAATGCCTTTCTCAAGATCTGTGTGTGGTCTTGTCCCTCCCTTTAACAACCTGTGTGTGTCTTGGTTCTTAGGGACCCTCTAATTTCCTAAACTGTTAGCTTCTGCTCTTCTGTTTTGTCAGCAGAGGTACAGGTGGCCATGGTTTGGTCGTGGGTCCCAGGAGTCAGGGCTTGAGGCTGGAGGTGGGAAAACCGTCATCCTCATCCAGTACAGAGCTGGCAGGGGCTCAGTTTCCAGGGGCTTCACAGATCACCGCTCTCACCAGGCAGTTTGCTTCCTCGGTGCTGCTGAACTGTCTCTCACCACCTCTGCCCAACACTCTTGTCCCACCCCCATCCCAACCAGGAGGAACCAGGCGTGCAGAATATCACCTTCTTGTGATGCTAACCTCGTGTGCACAGTACAGGAGGGCCTGGAGGGAAGAGGCTGCTGGTGCCTGTGACCCCAGTGGCCACCTCTCCTCCTGCCAGCCCCCCGTGCTGCCCTCCTCCCCTCCCACAGGCCCTGGGCACACGATGCGCAGCATGCTCTAAGAGCAGAAAGCGACATGAGGCAATGTCTGTGGCAAAGGGGAGAATGTGTGCTGAGCCTGGGGAGGTGCCGATTGGCTGGCAGTGAGGTAATGCAGTGCAGTCTAAATGTGGAAGCAGCAGTACCAGGATCGAGGGCGTGCCTCCTCAGCAAGCCGAGTCGCCTGCCAGCCTTCTGAAGGACAAGGTCTCTGAGGGCTTCTGCTGACCTTGTGTGGCAGGCTGGCTCACAGGGCAGGGTCTGTGTGGTGGAGAACAGATGGCAGGCTCTGTGTTGTCATTAGTGTTCCGTACCCCGAAACCCGCTGCTGTTCTCACCTGTGCCTTTAAATAGGGATCTCTTAGAGGGAGGGCAGAGGAGCTTGAACAGGAGGGTCTGGACTGACCCAGGTAATGATGAATGGCAGTTGAAGATTGGGATGGTTTCCATTGGTTTAACTCCTTTAGTGATGTGGACCACCTCGACGTCCTCCTTCCTTTGCGAAATTCCGGGTCTGTAAATGGGCCAGGGGCTATATCCAAACTCCTCATTCCTTCCTACTACTATTTCCTCCTACTTAGTGCCGGTGGCATTTTTAGCCATGAAGAACTGAGGATTCAGAGGGACACTGCGGGCTATACTTCTCTTTACTAGGACACCCTGGAGGGTGATGCCACCAAAATGGTGACACGGGTTGTTCCCTACTTCACTGTCCCTTATAAGAATAACTAACATCTATTCAAGAACGAGATCCACTGAGAGAATCCTAGAACACGGCAGTAAGGCTGAAGCAGCTGCCTGCATCAAAGAGGCCAAGACGGATTGCATTAGAAGGGTAAAGAAAAGTGGCTACATGTTGACCGTATTGCCCCTCCCCCAGGACAGTGCAGCGCCATGCAGAGAGATCCCCCCTGAGCCTCCGATATCTCCAGTGGGACCAGCCTCCCCCAGCATCGTGGGTCACTTTATGGGAGATCCTACCCCCATCTCGCACCAGGGGATTGCAGGGAAATCTGCAGGGCCTGACCGCTGGGAATCTGACTCTGATGGAGAAAGAGGAGAGGGGATTACAACAGCTGGCACAAGGATCTCGGCAGACCGAGTGCATACCTGCAGTGACCCAAGTGGTAATCTAACCATTGGCTTTGCTAATCTGCAGAACCTCGTGGGGGGCACACTCTGTCCAGGGAACTCAGGGTGCAGATCCACCCAATTTGGTTCATTAAACAAGGAGTGTTGCTGGCTGTAGAGCCTGGTTTGCCCATGCCCAAGCAAGTGCTGAGTCACAGCCCCACCCATTATAGAGAGTCAAGCCCCATCTGACCAGAAGGGCTAGTGACAACTCTTGGAAGCTTTGCAGCCCAGTGGTACTCAAGCAGAAAGGCAGGCAGGCAGGGCTGATGGCCCCTAGAGCCAAACCAGTACTGGCTCTGGAAGCTTCCCTTGATATGCATGGGTAAGGGGATTCATTTATAGCCAAGGCTGAGGATAGCTCCTGGCTCCTCCGAACCAGAGAGCCTGTTTGGGAAATTAAGAGTAGATTGGAGCAGCCTCTCTCTCTCCTGCCCAGGAAAGGGGACTGTGAGACATAGCCTCATCTACTGTGGAGAGTGTCTTCCAGCCCCATTTCACCAGAAATGCTGGTGACATCTCCTGGAAGCTGTGTGGCTCAGTGGCATTCAAACTGAGAGAAGGGTAGACAGAGCCAATAGTTTGCAGAGCAAAGACAGTGGCCCTGGTCAGTCAGGGAACTTGGGAGTGCAGGATGGCTTGAGTTAAGACAGCAAACAGCTTTACCAGTTTTAGAGCTGCTTCTCCTGCTGCACCGAGGTAGGGAATCTAATTCATAGCTTTGCTCATTGCTGAATACAGCCTTCAGCCTGTCTACCAAGGTAACTTAAACAGAGCACACAGGAAGCTGTAGAGCCCTCTCAGCAACCCTAAGTACAGTGGTGTTTGAACAGAGAGCATAGCCCATGGTGTCCCCCATCTGTAGAGCAAAACCAGTGGCATCATGTGATCAGGGAATTCATTGCGCATTCAGGCCTGATTCAGCTCTCCAGATGAGCCGGACAGGCCCTGGGCCTGCTGCCCTTCCAGAGCAGGGAAGCTAATTTATTAGCCCCATCTGCTATGTAATATAGTAGTCAGTCCTGACTACCATGTGAGCTTGACCAGAGACTCTAGGCAACTGGGGACCCCATCCTACAACCTCACTTGGATAGGGAACCAAGCTAGCAGTCTTACCTATTTTTAGCCAACAACCTCCCCCTCCTGACTCCATCCACTGTCCTCAGAGCTTGAACAATTGCCTTACCCAAAATTAGAATATAAGAGCAGGCCCCACCTGCCCAAAGGCATTACCGGCAGACACCTGGAAACCCAAACTGAGCTGACTGATGAGGAACTGTCTATACCAAAACAAACCTATAAAGCCTGAAAGAGGAGCTCTATTAAATTCATAGATACCAATGTAAGGAATCAAGGGTTATGAAAAATCAGGGAAATATGAGGTGATAGTTTCACCATCAAAGGAAACTAATAAGTTTCCAATAACTGGCCCTACAGAAATGGAGATCTGCGAACTATCAGACAAAGAATTCAAAGTAATCTTTTTATGGTAGTTTAGTGAACTATAAGAAAATACAGACCACTAAATTAGGAAGATAATGGAGGGAAACAAAACAAGAAGATTGACAAGGAAATAGCAGCCATCAAAAATAAAACCAGGGGCACCTGGGTGGCTCAGTCGGTTAGGTGGCTCACTCTTGATTTTGACTCAGGTCATGATCTCAGTGTGCTGGGATTGAGCCCCTAGACAGTCTCTTTGCTCAGCAGGGAGGCTGCTTGATATTCTCTCTCCCTCTCCCTGTGCCCCTTCCCCTGCTTATGCTCTGTCTCTCTCTCTCTAAAATAAATGAATAAATCTTAAAAAACAACAAACAGAAATCTTAAGAGTTGAAAAAATACAATAACTGAGCTAAAGAATTCAGTAGAAAGTTTCAAAAATAGACTTGACCACGCAGAAAGAATCAGCAACCTGAAGGTTAGGACATTGGAAATTACCCAGTAAGAGGAGAAAAAGAAAAAAAAAAATTAAAGAAGAGTGAAGAAAACTTATGGGATTATGGGACATAATGAAAAGAAACTATATTTGCATTATAGAAATTCCAGAAGGAAAAGAGAAAGGGACAGAAAGTATATTTAAAGCAATAATGGCTGAAAACTTCCTAAACCTGGGGAGAGAAATGGACAAGATCTCTGAGGCCCAAAACACTCTACTAGGTTGAGTCCAAATAGAGCTATACTGACACATTATAATTAAGTTGTTAAAAGTAAAGGACAGAAAGAATTTTAAGAGCAGTAAGAGGAAAGAGAGAAGTTACATACAAGGGAAACCCTGAAAGACTACTGGTGGATTTCTTAACAGAAACTTTTCAGGCCAGGAGAGAATGGGATGACCTATTCAAAATATTGAAAGAAAATAACTCAACTGAGAATTCTATACCTGGCAAAGCTGTCTTTCAGGAATGGAGGAGGGATACTTACCTGAACAAACAAAAGCCAAAGGAATTTATTACCATCAGGCCTGCCTCATAAGAAATGCTAGAGAGAGATCTTTTTTTTTTTTTTTTTTTTAAGAGAGAGATCTTTGAAAAGAAATAAAAGAACACAAATAAAGACACAAAGGTAGCATACATCTCACTGGTAATGGAAAATATATAGTCATAGTTAAATTCTGTAATATGGTAATAGTGGGGCATAACTCATAATTCTAGTTTAAAGTTTAAAAAGCAAAAATAGTTATAAATGCAATAATTTGTTATTGCACAATATAAAAATCATACAAATTACAACAGTAATAACCTAAAATGTGAAGAGAAGTACAAATGTAAAGTATATGAATTCTATTGAAATTATGTTGTCAGTTTAAAATAGAGTGTTATAAGTTTAAGATATTTTATGTAAGCCTCATGGTAACCACAAGGGAAACTCTCATAGTAATTACACACAGAAACATGAAAGTCAAAGCACTCTAATACCCAAAGACATCAAAACAAAAAAGACAGCAGGATAAGAAACAACGAACAATTGGGGTGCCTGAGTGGCTCAGTGGGTTAAAGACTCTGCCTTCAGCTTGGGTCATGATCTCGGGTCCTGGGATCGAGCCCTTCATCGGGCTCTCTGCTCAGTGGGGAGCCTGCTTCCTCCTCTCTCTCTGCCTGCCTCTCTGCCTGCTTGTGATATTTCTCTCTCTGTCAAATAAATAAATAAAATCTTAAAAAAAAAAGAAACAATGAACAATGGATCTACAAAACAACCATTAAACAGTTAACAAAATGGTGATATTAAATACTTACCTATCAATAATTACTTTAAATGTGAACAGATTAAATTCTCCAATTAAAAGACAGAATGACTGAATGAAAAAAAAAATCCAACACTATGCTTTGTAAAAGAAACTCACTTTAACCTTAAAGAGTGAAGGAGTGGAAAAAGATACTTCAAGCAAATGATAACCAAAAGAAAAAAAAAAAAGCAGGGGTAGCTGTATTTAGACAAAATAAAATTTAAACTAAAAATGGTAAAAAGAGACAAAGAAGATTTTCATATAATGACAAAGGGATCAACACACCAAAAAAAGATATAACACTTGTAAATATATATGCATCCAGCATCAGAGCACCTAAAAATAGCAAAAACTAACAGAGCTAAAAGGAGAAATAAATAGTACTACAATAATTCGGAACTTGAATATCCCACTCTCAATAATGGACAGATCATCTGGACAGATAATCAATAAGAAAATGGCAGATTTGAACAACACTATAGACTGAATGGACTTGACAGACATATGCATAACATTCTATCCAGCAACAGCAGAATGCACATTATTCTCAAGATCACATGGAACATTTTGTAGGATAGACCATATGTTAGGTCACAAAACAGGTTCTTATGAAATTCAGGAATTTTGAAATTATACCAAGTGTCTTCTCTGACCACAATGACATGAAATTAGAAATCAACAACACAAGGAAACTGGAAAATTCATGAAGACATGGAAATTAAACAACATTCTGCTGAACAATCACTGGATCATAGAATAAATTAAAGGGGAAATAAAATGTTTCTTGGGGTACCTGGGTGGCTCAGTTGGTTAAGTGTTTGCCTTCACCTCAGGTCATGATCAAGCCCTGCATTGGGCTCCCTTCTCAGTGGGGAGTCTGCTTCTTCCTCTGACCCTCCCCCCAGTTACTCTCTCGCAAGTAAATTAAAAAATCTTAAAGAAAAATGTTTCTTGAGACAAATGAAAATGGAAGCACAGCATGCCAAAACTTATGAGATGCAGCAAAAGCAGTTCTAAGATGGAAGTTCATAGTAATAAACACCTCCTAGTAAAAAGATGGAATCGGTAACCAAAAATCTCCTCATGAAGAAAAGCCTAGGACCAGGTGGCTTCACTGGTGAATTTTACTAAACATTTAAAGAAGAATTAACACCAGTCCTTCTCAAATTCTTCTCAAAAGTCAAAGAGGAGAGAACATTCCCAAACTTACCGTATGAGGCTAACATTATCCTGATACCAAAACCATAAAAGGACATTACTAAAAATGAAAACTACATGGTAATATCCCTGATGAATATACATGCAAAAATTCTCAATAAAATACTAGAAGATCAAATTCAGTAGCACATTGAAGGGATCTTTTTCCACTATCAATCAAGATTTATCTATGGGATGCAAGCGTGGTTCAACATATGCAAATCAATCAATTTGATAGATCACATTAGTTGAATGAACGAAAAAAACTATTTCAATAGATGCAGAAAAGACATTCAACAAAATTCATTCTTTCATGATAAAAACTCAACAAATTAGGGATGGAAGGAACATATCTCAACATAATAAAGGCCATATATGAAAAGCCCACCGATAATGTCATACTTAATGGTAAAAGGACAAAAATTTTTCACTTATGATCAGAAACAAGATAAAGGGGCCCACTCTCACCACTCCTATTCAACATAGTACTAGAAGTCCTAGCTAGAGCAATTAGGCAAGAAAAAGAAATAAAAGGTATCTGCATCTGAAAGGAAGACGTAAAATTGTCTGTTTTCAGATTACGTGATTTTATAAACAGAAAGCCCTAAAGCCTAAACCAAAAAACTTAGATCTAATCAATAAATTCAGTAAATTTGTGGGATATATAATTAACAAAAACCAGTAGCCCATTTGTGTGCACTAACAGTGAAATTTCTGAAAAAGAAATATATTGATCCCATTTACAATAACATCAGAAACAATAAAATACTTAGGAATAAATTTAAGGAAGTGAAAGATCTCTAAGCTGAAAACTGCAAGACATTGATGAAAAAAAATTGAAGACACAAATAAATGGAAAGATATCCTGTGTTCATGGTTTGGAAGAATTAATATTGTTAAAATGTTAATACTACTGAAAGCCATCTTACAGATTCAGTGTAATCCCGATCAGGATTCCAATGGCATTTTTTATAGAAGTAGAAAAAAACACTCCTAACATTTGTATATAACTACAAATGATTCCAACTAGCAAAAGAAATTTTGTGAAAGAAGAATAGAACAGGACGTATCACACTTTTTTATTTCAAGCTATACTGCAAAGCTATAATTATCAAAACAGTATGACACTGGCATAAAAACAGACAAATTGCCCAGTAGAATAGAATTGAGATCTCAGAAATAAATCTAAGCATACACAGTCAACTAATATTTGACAAGGGAGCTAAGAATACTCAGTGGTGAAAAGATGGTCTCTTCAATAAATTATGCTGGGGTAATTGGATATTCACATGTCAAAGGATGAAACTGGACCAATATCATATACCACTCACAAAAATGAACTCAAAATGGATTAAATATTTAAATGTAAGGCCTGAAACTATGAAGCTCCTAGAAGAAAGCATAAGAACAAAGGTCCTTGACATGGGTCTTGTAATGAATTTTTGGATATGGCACCTAAAGCATAAGCAACAAATTAAAAAATGGACAAGTGAGACTATGTCAAACTAAAAAGCTTTGCACAGCAAAAGAAACCATCAAAAAGTGAAAAGACAACCTATGGAATGGGAAAAGAAATTTGTAAACCATATATGTGATAAGGGGCTAATATCCAAAAACCATAAAGAACTCATACAACTCAGTAGCAAACGAACCCCCCAAAAGCAAAAAAAAAAAACCCAAAACCCCAATTAAAAATGGGCAAAGGACCTGAACAGACATTTCTTGAAGGAAGATAAAGCCCTTTTATATAAAGGCCAGCAGGTACGTGAAAGAATGCTCAACATCAGTAGTCATTAGGGAAATACAAATTAAAACCACAGTGAGATACCATTTCACCCCTGTTAGAATGGCCATCATCAAAAGAAACAAGAGATAACAGGTGCTGGCATAGACAGAACAGAGGGAACTCTTGTGCACTGATGGTGGGATTGTGAATTGGTGCAGCCACTGTGGAAAGAGGTATGGAGGATCCTCGCAAAATTAAAAATAGAACTACCACATGATCCAGCAATTCTACTTCTGGGACTATATCCCAAGGAAATGAAAACACCAACTTGAAAAGATATCTGCACCCCCATGTTCATAGCAACATTGTTTACAGTAGCCAAAACATGTAAACAACCTAAGTGTCCATCGATGGTGAATGGATAAAGATGTTGTGATATATGATATAAATAATACCCCATTATACAGATGTGTGTGTTCATGTATGTATATAAGTTAAAAAATGAGGAAATCTCATCATTTGCAACAGCATGATTGGACCTTGATGGCATTTGAGTGAAATAGGTTAGAGAAAGACAAATATTGTATGATCTCATTTATATGTGGAACCTAAAAACAAAAACCAACAAAATTCCTAGAAAGAGAGATCAGACTTGAGGTGGGGGGAGGTGGGGAGAGTGGGAATTGGAGGAAGGTGGTCAGAAGGTTCAGACTTCCAGTCATGAGAAAAATAGCTACCAGGGGTGTGATGTGCAGTCTGATGGGGACAGCTACCCGTGCTGCGTGATAGATGGGGATGTTAAGAGAGGGAGTACTATGAGTTCTCACCACAAAGAGAAATGCTTTTTCTTTGATCCTCCTTTCATCTCTTTTGCTAACCATATGAGAAGGTAGATGGTAGCTGAACCTGTCGCGGTAATCATTTCACAATATACGTAAATCGTACACCTGAAACGTATACAGTGACGTATGCCAGTTATTTCTCAGAAAACGCTGGAACAAAGGAAAAGGCACCTCTTCAAGGACAAGAGCTGGCCCCTTTAGGAAGAGTCTTCTGAGGCTTAGCAGCTTCCAGGGATCATGGTTGGTGCTCAAGAAATAATTGAGTATCTGCTGTCAACTGATGTCCGAGACCATGGGAGTGATAAGGACATGGGACTTGCCCTTGAGGAGATCATTTCATCATTTATTCAACCAATTTTCTGGGCTATTTACTACAGGCCCGACACTGTCTTAAGCATTTAGGCTACTAAGGTGAACAAAACAAAGCCCTTGGTTTCATGAAGATAACACTGTAAAGGGAGACGGAGACAAAACAAGAGGGCTAAGATGAAAATGAGGGAGGATATGAGATAGAAGGAGAGCAGAGGTTGAGGCTGCTTGGATTTGGAGGTCAGGGGAGACCTTTATAGAGAGGTGACATCTAAGCCAGGAGCTCACTCAAGCAAAGGAAGTAGCCATGAGATGTTTTAGGGGACACTTGTTGCAAGCAGAGGGAACTGGAGGGCAAGGTCCTGAGTCAGGACAAACTTAGAGGTCCCAGGAAGGGAAGGAGGAGCAAACAGGGAAAGTAGATGTCATAACAGGTAGTAGAAAGGGCAGTGGCCAGATCTTGTAGGGCCTTGTAGGCAGCAGAATGTTGGGCTTTAGGGAAGGTCACAGAATTGAATATCCAAGGATAGACACTCTCCCAAGGAGAAGCGGAACTTGCTAGTGGTCTGCAACAGTCCCGTGTATTCAGAGTGAGGCTACTCCTTTCCCCCAGGCACACGATCGTTCTGCAGGGGTGCTGAGTGGCAGCGCCTTGTAGGCAGGTGGATTGAGCGGGTGGCTGGAGCAGCCTCTTCCTGACGGGGAATCACCCTCTGTTATCTACCATTACCCCGGAGCCTTTTCCTTCTCCTGCAGTGATACTGGCTCTGTGTTACTGGATCCTTATTATGATCTGGACCCTGTGCAGCCTCCCTACATCATCTCATACCCTCACGAGGACCGCAGAAGGTGGGTGGTGTGATTATTGGACAAGTGAGGAAGCTGAGGCCCCAACAGATAGGAGAATCCTCCAAGATGACTTGTCTAGGAAGAGATGGAAATGAGCTTCAAACTCGTAAGAGACGTGGGCTTTTGGCAGTTTTGGTTGAGGATGAATAGCTTAGGAAATGCCTCCTAGGGGGGAGGGTAGAGGTGGGGAGGGAAGGAGACAGATGCTGAGAGGCTGCGTATCATAACAATGTGTTAATCCAAGGGCAATTTTGCACCCTAAGGGGGCAGTTGGTAATACCCCTTCTGCTTGTCACACTGGGAGGTGGGTAGGAGTGCTGTTGACATCTAGTGGGTAGTGACCTGGATGCTGCTAACCATGGTACAGGGCACAGGACAGCCCCCACGGCAAGTAAGGTTGAGAAGCCTGGGTTAAAGTGTTCCAGTGCAAGCTCTTCTCTGCTTCCTTCGCTCTTCTGTCTCTGCCCTGGGGGTTCCTGCCGCATGTGCCTTCAGATCCAGAACTGAAATGGAAGTGGAAATTTGATACTCCATTGGGATGGTGCCCTTCCCCAGCTCTCGCTGCCGTTTTAGCTGATGTTAGTGAAGGGAGTTGAAGTGCTTGATCTTAGGGCAGGCGGGCCCTGATGCGGGACTGCGTCAGCCCTGTGGCCAAGGGAGGCGTTGGTGAACTCTGTGCAGCCGTTCCCTGTCTGTAAAATGGAGGTGATCAGTCCCCCTCCAGCCACCTCTCAGGTTCCTTGTCAGAATTCCATAAGGTAATAGACATGAAAGTGCTTTCACAAAAATACTACATAAATGCATTATTGCTTATGCTTACACCGCTAATAAAACTAAACCATCATTATTTTGCCCCTGACAACACTACTTTGTGGGGAACTGTGAGAATTTTATACGCGATAGTCTTAAAGAGCCCTGGAGAGATCTGTAAGGGAGCTCAAAGTCGCATAAGCAAACAGCTAGAGATGCACCTTGGGATTATTAAAGTGAGGTGGGGAGACATGTGGGTTCTTACTCAGTTACTCAAACATCCTTTGTTCGCTTCTTAGCATCATCATTACCTTTAGAATCAATATAATAACTTCATTACCCTTCTCCCACCCCTGTCAGGGCTCTGAGGGTGCAGTCTAAACAGAATAATTAATTAACAGAAATGAAGAGGAAGTTACTCAAGCAGTGACGAGAGAAGATCAAATAGCAAGAAGGCACCTGCAAAGATTTTCGCTCTTGTTTGACCTTGGGCAGAGGAGGCCGGGGAAGTCCCGGGATTCCAGCTCCACAGGCAGACTATCTGGGAATACCCTCTTACTATTTTTTCCACCCTGAACGGTATAGAAGATAATGAGGGCCACAGCTCGACCATCATCTGAAATGCAACCCAGCTCATTGCGAGAGAAGATTCTAGGGGGAGTGAGATAGTCTTGCCTGCTGGATCAGCATACTCAAGGCAGGAGCAGGATCTTGGATGCAGGATCAGCCTTATATTCAGAAATGCCCCCTTACTAAAATCCCTCCAAACTTCACTGGTCTCTGAAATTTCTTTTGGAAGAACCAAATCTTTCCTTTCTATAATTGAAGAGTCTATTCTTCCAAGGAGAGAGAAGTAAATAGTGTCTTAAATTTATCCTAAAGTACTATCATGTGATTACGAAAACTGAAGAACTCCTTTTCCTAACTCCACGGTTTGGGTATGGGCTCTAAATAAAGGCTGCCGTGCTTTGCCTCCGTATCGGTATTTATTGAGAATCACCACACACCTCTGGGATGTTACTGGTTTATACCTTTCCGTGACCTGAAGGCCCTTTGCTGTTTCTTTCTGGGCATCTGAATCTGCTTGTTCAGGACACAGTGAAATCCTCACCCATTGCCTGGGCTTCCCCCGCCTTCCCTCCCCCCCTCCGCTTTCTACCTACATCCCTGTCTTGCATCTCACAAAGAGCCCGGCTGAGGATCCGTGGGGTAGAGGAGAGAAGATCCCAGGGACCTAACAGATCTCAGGGCTAGACCCGGCTCCGCCATTAAATAGTTTGAAAAGTCTTTAGGCCTTCACTCCTTTGCCTCTGAAGTGGGAGAATTGGACTAGATATTTCAAAGAAATGTTCTAACTGTAAGATTATGGATTGAAGATGGGTTTTCTTCTTTCTGTGTGTCCTCTCTTTTATCACCACCATTCCCCAACCCAACTCAGTATTTTCTCCTCAATCTGAGTTCTTTGAAGAGAATATAAGAAGTGACCATGGTTTAGGGAGATGCAAGGAACGGCTCTGGTCAAGGGAGACGTGAAGGGGTGTTCATGGCCAAGGGGATATAGAGGGATGGACATGGTTCAGGGACATTTAAGGGTGTCCCTAAGGTACGGGGTTGCAAGGAATGGCCATGGTTCAAGGGCGTGCAAACAGTGTCCATGAGTCAAGAGGATGCAAGCCGCAGTCAGTTGTACCTTGGCAGGCTGTTGCCATCTAGAAAGACCTGGGTGGTAGGTTACTAATGCTGGCATCAGTGGAATTAGAAGCAGAAGGACTTTAAGACTCACTCTTTAAGATGCAGAACTCAAAAGGTCACTGGCTCACAGCTGTGGGCCAACGTGAATAGACAAGTTGACAAGATAAAGCAGAGCCTGGACAACCTTACAGAGTTGCAGATCCTGAATTCCTCATTTTCATGGATAATTACCATAGCCTTCAATTTTAGAAACATGGCAGTATGTCTGTGTACAAAATACTCCTCCTTCAGGTGATGGAACCAGAGCCCGTGGAGTGCATGTGACTCTGTTGCCCTCTAGTGGCCAGAGTGGAGTCGACTGCACAGGGATTTCCCCCTGCAGTTCGACTTCTGTGGGCTTGGAATTACAGCTGAGACAAGAGCCAGGATTCACAGAGTACCCTGGGGAAGCAGAGCATGAAGGGGGCTCAGGGACTCCTTGCAGCACATCTCCTGACTTGAGGTGATGCAGAGGGTGCCTCCTCCCTTCTATTTCTGGGGGTCAGATCGATACCACAGAGAGGTTGTGTTTTGCCTGGAGTCCTACAACACCCAGCTGCAGAGCTGGGATGTGCCTGCTGCTTGGGAGGTCAGGTGCCTGTGTTCTGGGCCAGCTAAGGCACCTGGAATCTGCTGTCACAGTCACACATTTGCTGTGTCACTTCCACCTCAGTTAGATGTTGTCTCTAGCAAACAGGTATCGTTATGTGGTTTTCCAATTAACACTTCCCAAGGGGAGCTGAGCTGGTTAATATGGATGAGGTTTTTTAACATTTGGCTTTGAAGACAGGGTTATATGCAGTTGTAGCAGAAGGAGCCAACATCTTAGTAATTGGCCAGGGTTTGTAGAGGAGCAAGGCAGTCTGGGATACTTGCCATCCCTGGGACTCAAGTTCTTTGCAGAATATATTATTGTGGTTCAGACTTCAGATGATTTTTCAAGTAGACTCGAAGGTGGGGCCAGGTGGGGATTATTCCAAGAAGGTTAGAATCCTGGACTCTAGTTACAAAAAGAGAGATGGATTGCTGGAGATTTCACACATGCTGTCGATACTGGGCTCGGGGAGAGAGTTCTCGGTAGGGTTCCCTTACTCTGATTTTTGCCCTTTGTAACAGGGCAAAAGTAACTTAAACAAGAGGATTCATATATGGAGAAGCTGAAGAGTGTAGTGGGATGAGTAGATATGCAGCACGACCTTGAATGCCAGGAGGTATTCCAAAAGCTGATGAGGCATGGGCAAGGCTAAATTCGATATGCCAACTCCCCTATCTTGGGGCAGGAATGCCCAGTTTCCCCCACAAACTCCCTTCCTGCTACTTCCCCTTCTGACAGCCTAAGTCATGAAAGGGAATGGGGGGAAATAAGACATTTCATATCATTAAATAACGATCCTTTGAAAACACAGTGTTTTTCCATCCATGGACATTTGGAACGTACCTTATGGTGGTGACGCTATTGAGGGCTTAAATGGTCCTTCTCTATGGCCTATAGCATTTCTTTGTTTGAAACCGAAGAGTTTGAATTACCTTTCCTAGTTCACAATAGAAATTTCATCTTATTTCTCACTCCCTACTCTTCTCAGTATGTAGTCAACATATAGCAATCTGGTGTCTTCTAGTTTACCTAAAAGTAAACATTTTATAGATGATTCTATAACGCTGAAGCCCATGCTTCTTGCCCACAAACTTCCTGCCTACTAAGCTTTAGAATCACCATTTTATTCTGAATTACTCTTTTATTCTGTCTCTCTCCAGCCCCCAGCCCTACCCTAACACAGCCAACCTCCATCTCAATTATTCACCCAATCCTGCTGACTTTTTGTCTCTATAGTCTGAGATCAGTTTTTTTTTTTAAATTTAATTTTATTTATTTGACAGAGAGAGATCACAAGTAGGCAGAGAGGCAGGCAGAGAGAGGGGGAAGCAGGCTCCCTGCCGAGCAGAGAGCCCGATGCGGGGCTTGATCCCAGGACCCCGAGATCATGACCTCAGCCGAAGGCAGAGGCTTTAACCCACTGAGCCACCCAGGTGCCCCTGAGATCAGTTTTTAACCAGATCAACGCTCAATATTCACTTTATGCAAAAGTCTTTTTAGCCTTGGGGAAATCCTTGTGAGCTAACACGTCAGGGATACCTGTGGTCATTCTAAGGTATTTGCAGGGACAAGGTTAAATGGATAGGGAAGAGATGGAAAATCAGCAAGAGGGAATGAGGCCCCAGGAGGAGAGGCATGTTGGGTAGTGCTGGGAAGATAGAGTGCTGCCAGCTCTAGCTATGGGCTGGGCCAGGCCGTGGATAGTATGAGGGGACTTAGAGAAGTTTCTGGAAGCACTTTATTACACTGCAGGTCATTCTGTTCCTTCCCAGCTCGCAGATGGCTGGGAAATCAGATTCAGTCATGTACTTTAGGGACAAGAGAGGGAGGGTCACATAGGAGGGAGGGATATTCAGGGGGCTGAAGACAAATTCATTTATCACCTGCTTTTTTTCCTATACTGACACTGGCCTTAGGTGCCCAACAGTAGAACCACCAGTATTTGACCCACTTTCTCCTGCCCAGTTTTCTCATTCCCAATCTGGTTGTTACACAGCAGCACAAATAGGGGGGTATGGCTGGGACTTATGGGAGAGCAGGTGGCTCCTACCAGCTGGTGCTAAAAATGCCCCAACTTACAGATATTTATATTTCACTCACAACAATCTTTGCTGTCACACATACCGTAATAAAGTCAGAAATGTATGCTGCTTGTCCTTTTGGGACTCCCTTTCCCTCTTCCTTTTGATCTTGTCCCCTCCGTTCATACCTGGTTACAGAGTTGAGAAGCCTTAGAACCACATCCCCTTACAGGTGGATTACCTTCTTTACCTTTGGCATCTGTGACGTGCGGGTGCCCTCTTCCTTCTTTCACCTTTGGCGTTGAACTTCCTTTGGTTGCTTGTGAAGTGCTCATGTTCCTAAAAATTCTGTCCTTGCCCCTTTTCCTTCTTCTAACCTCTTCTTTCTGGACAATCTCAGCCATCACTTTAATGTTAATGAGTCTCAAGTACTAATTGCCAGCCTGGATCACTTCTCAGGGGTCCGGACCTGTGTTTCCAGCTTCCTCTTAGGCATCTCCACCTATTTGTCTCAGGAATACCTCAAATAACACATCTAAGTCTGAATTCACTCTCTGCCCCACGAAGGTTACTCTTCTGTTACTCATTAGAAGAGTAGAGTAGAAATGAGTGGAGAGAATAGATTTCCATTTACTCCATCCCTTGGTAATTACCTGCACCTCTTTCTCTTGCTCATCCCACCTGCCCCTTCTACCTTTCACCTATAATTTGTCACTAGGTCTTGCAATCGTGCTTTTCCAACATTTTTTTTTTTTAAAGATTTTATTTATTTATTTGACAGAGAGAGAGAGAGAGATCACAAGTAGGCAGAGAGGCAGGCAGAGAGAGATGGGGAAGCAGGCTCCCTGCTGAGCAGAGAGCCCGATGCGGGGCTCGATCCCAGGACCCTGAGATCATGACCTGAGCAGAAGGCAGAAGCCCAACCCACTGAGCCACCCAGGCACCCCTCCAACATCTTCTTAAGTGGACTCTTTATAGGGTATTCATCAGCTTTGTTTGGCCTTTGAGATTTGCCTCCATGGGTCCAGGAGCTGCATAATGGTAATCTCTAACAGAGAATCTGGATATGGTTTTTCACCCAAATTTTATTTTAATGGAATATCTGCGTTCTTACTGGAAAGTTTTCAAACACACTATTACAGTAATGTCAATGAGTATAAAAGAGGCCAATAAACTTTCTTTCTAGGTTAAGAGAAATCCGTCTGTGAGACAACCTCTCTTCCTGAAGTTCTCTAACAGTGCCCAGAACCATTCTTTTTGGTCATATGGAAACTCTGGAGTGAAATACAGAGCTTCTGGGTGACAGTCTCTTTTCCATTATGGCTAATGAATGAGGGTAATCCTTCATGGGAGTTTGTCTTTCTGTAGCCTGAAGAATATTGATGTTTTGAAAGTAGACTCCTTTTGGCATCCATCTTCTTCCATCCTGATCCATTCTACCAGCTGGTATAGATACAGGTGATAAAAAGGTTTATTCTGTTTGTTCTCCTTCACATCTGGGTTCCTAATATCCTCAGTTAAATTCTCCCCTCCTTGAATTTCTCCTTGAAACTTAAGATCCTGCCTCAGAAAATGAGATCATACAGAAAGGTTGGGAAAATGCTCACAGTTACTTTGGAGCTACCTCTGCCTACCTTGAGATGGCATTCTCAGATGGACACAGATTTCAGATGTGCTGTTCTGGATGAATCACGATGAAGTCATCTGAGATGTGCTGCTCACCTGCAGCTCATGAGGACCCTCGAGGTCTCCTGTCATCCTCCTTTCAAATGCTCCCAGGGACTAATTCTATAAGCAGTCACTCCTGGTGCTGTCACCTTCGGAAAGCAATTTTCTTTTCTTTTTCTTCTTCTTTTCTTTTTTCTTTTTTCTTTTCTCTTCTCCTCTCTTCTCTTGTCTTGTCTTCTCTTTTCTTTTCTTCCCTTCCCTTTTCTTTCTTCCTCCCTTCCTTCCTTTTTCTTCTTCTTCTTTTTTTTTTTTTAGATTTTATTAATTTATTTGATAGAGAGCACAAGTAGGCAGAATGGCAGGCTGAGGGAGAGGGAGAAGCAGATTTCCCGCTGAACATAGAGCTGGATGCAAATGCGGGACTTGGTCCCAGGACCCCGAGATCATGACCTGAGCTGAAGGCAGATGCTTAACTGACTGAGCCACCCAGGCGCCCCAGAAAGAAATTTTCTTTTTGAATACATATAGGATGTAGAGACTTCTCCCTGGGTGAAAGTTTGGTTTGCTTTCCATATCAGCTATTTTTTTTTAAAATTCCAAGTAAATGTACCTCCCAAAGCAAACAAACTTCCTTTTCCCAAGTGACCCAGGCCTCAGATTTTAGAGCCTGACTTACTGTTCTATCAACTTTTCTCTCTTCTTTTCTTCTGTCCAGGCCACCTGGCTTCCTTCATTCTTCCCATGGTCACCAGGGACTGATGTCCTGAACGAGCAGGGGTGACACAGAGAAGAAAGTGAACTGAGTCGATCTCTCCCTCTGGATCAATACAGCTTTAGTGGAAAGAACAGTGGGTTGGGGAGCAAACATAGGGTCTCCAGATGACTCTAGGATATTTCAGGGGCATCAGTTTCTGCTCTGGGAGCAATGGTCCCATTTCTAGGGGTTTACACCCAGTCAAAACCCTACTCTGATTCCTTATGACTCTGAGCCCCTGGTGAAGGCTAGGAGTGGTGTTTGGGATTCCAAAGCAGCCTGGTATCTTTTTTTTATTTTTTATTTTATTTTATTTTTTTAGAAAGAGAGTGTGCCAGTGACTGTGCAGGGAGGGGCAAAAGGAGAGGGAGAGAGAGAATCTTAAGCAGGTTCTACACCCAGCACAGAGCCCGATAGGGGGCTCGATTTCACAACCCTGAGATCATGACCCGAGCTGAAATCAAGACTTGGATGCTCAACCAACTGAGCCATCCAGGTGCCCCCAAACCAGCCTGGTAACTTTAGAGTCCTTGATTGAGGATAACTTGAGGCAGGTCTCGTCTCTTAAACCCATTTTGTTATGGCATCAGAGAAATAGGTTTAGAACGACTTCAGCAGGGGAGGGATCCTAGCTTCTCTTCCTCTGTGGCCCTTCAGTCTGGGAGTTAGGGTCAAGGGAGCATCAGGAACCCACAGGCCCGATCTACACTCAGCACAGGATGACACGGTGGGAGTTGGCACCTAGGAATCTTCCAATTCCAAACTCAACCGTTTGTTTACATTACAGTCTTTTGGGATTTTTTTTTTTTTTTGAGAGATAGTGGACAGTAGAATTAAAACAACAAAACAAAACCATAAAAGAAGAACTTCCAAAGCAAATTGTTAGAAAGCAGCATGCTCCCTGCCCGGGCCTGAAATTTCTTCCTATTTGCCTTTCATCAGGATGCCCAGAAGTTTTCTCTGTTGCCCCCTATTGCTCTCCCTTCTGCCTGGCTTGTTTTTATGGCATTAAAGAGCCTGCCTGCTTACTTTACCAGGACACTCATTTCTTTATCCATTACGTTTTCCTTTTTTTTTCATTCAGTCTTGAGGTTTGCAATCAAGAGCCCTTTAACTGAAATCCTGGGCTGCCTGCAGCAGCTGTGGGGGTTCCCAGCCAACTGCCTTGTCTTCTGAAGAGTAAATTCCCTTTGACAGTACCACTTGTGAAAAACCAGTGCAAGTGTAGAGAATCTTACAGATAATTCAGGAAGAGAGAGGCCTTATTGGTGGGTGGTAGGGGAAGACAGAAGATGGGTTAATATTTTTTTCTTTATCATTTGACATGTTCAACTTAATTATATTCCTTGAGAGACCTCTAAATAGTCATAATTAGGAATTACGATAATAGCCGCCGTTGCCTTACACATGTTCGTTTGCTGCTTGCCTCTTCGTGACTGTGGGCTGTGATTAATACCAACCAGCATCATTAGGACACGACTTCTCCCAGCCTGCTGGGACCTTTGTGACTTTGGGTGGCCAGCCTCAAGGGGCAGGGGCACCTGGACTAGCCCTATGAGCTAGAAAGAGTGACCTTCCCAGACTCAGTGGAGTTACAGGAAGTGAAGTTGTTGGCGGTGTCAGTGATGGCCTGTGAAAATAAAGATCTGGTCCCCAGAATTTCTGTATCGTCTGTCTGCCTTCTATTTAAAAAAAATCTTTTTTTTTTGATAAACTTGCAGACACCATTCATTTGTTGATTTTTGTGTAGGAGGGTTACTGCGGTATTCGTACATGTTTATGATATGATAGTGTGGAGGGGTAACCTCAAGGAGGGTGTGAAAAGGGAACCTCCTAATCGAGAGTCTCAACTAAATACCAACTAGTACATAGAGAATCTAGTGTTAGGTTAAGGCAGAGTCCTCTGTGGTGTTTCTGAGATCCATTTTCCCTTTGATTGTGAATGGGGCAAGGTGAGAAAAGCTTACTTCTAACACAGCTGCTTGTTGGCCCTGAAGAGGATTTTAGCGATCCTCTTCATTCTGTTTATTTTGTTGTCCAAGAATCTGGGTCTGGAGGATTTTAGGCATTAACTGGGCATAGAAGCAGAGCCACTCTCACTAAGACCCATAATGGGTGGTCTTCACGTGGGACTAACAAAAGAAACCCCTTTACCCTCTGTTCAGCCTCTGACACTTGTAAGAACCCCCTGAGTATTTTTTTTTTTTTTTTGAAGATTTTATTTATTTATTTGATTGAGTGAGAGAGCACAAGCAGGGGGAACAGCAGAGGGAGAGGGAGAAGCAGGCTGCCTGCCGAACAGGGAGCCTGATGTAGGGCTCGATCCCAGGACTCCAGGATCATGACCTGAGCAGGGCAGACACCCAACCATCTGAGCCACCCAGGCGCCCAGAGTATTTGGTTTTGAATAACAATAGACTCATGTTCAAAGTCAGCACTGGCTTCCATAACCTTACAATGTGGGTATTATGACAGGCCAGAGATTTAAATGCGGAGTCCTACCTCTCAGGACAGTCTCAAAGGATACGCAAGACCAGATTCAGAGAATACATGGTCGTGAGCCTTGAGAATTCACATTCCAAGATTGTTCTCAGACTATCTTCCTAGAGGCATGGTTCTAAAGAAATACAGCATAAGGCAAAGGATTTTGATTTTCTTTCCACTACCTCCCCATGTTCTATCCCACAGGTTGCCTTGGAGTTGTCTTTGCTTCTTCTGAGTTTTAGTCATAATCTTCCCTCAGGCTCAAGAGGATGTCTGCTGCATTTTGATGAGATGAGTCACCTTTGATGTCACCGTCCTCACTTTCCTTGAACAAGGAGTCATTAGTATCTTGACACCCAATTGTATAAGTTAAAGCACTTCTTTGGAGCTCAGAGGTAAAAGCTGAACTCTAACACAGATTCCGCTGGAAGTAAATGACTGTGCCCCAAAAAAGGAGGAGAAAGGAGTTCTATTTCAGTGATGCCATTGGAATATTAAAAGAAATCCAGAGGGGGAAATAATCCATGTGAATAATATATATTGGGTCTTTGGCCTCTAATTTGACATTCAGTTCAGATCAGAAGTAACTCTGGGAGATCTTGGAATTTAATGTCCTATAAAAATGCTACCAGGCAAGGAGCTTTATTATACGTGGTCATGAAAAATATGGGAGGCGCCATCTCTGGATGTTTTTCTATCAAATCTTTACTCAGTTTCACACCCTTTACAAACACAAGCCAAAAGTGCTATATTTAAACATCTACATTTGTTGGGATTTCTTTAAAAAAATAAAACAAACAGAAGAATCCCATTTCACACGTGTTAAGTGGTGTAATAGTAAACCATATTTAACAAGTTGGGAAAGGCTTCGGTTTTCATTGGTGTACAAAACGTCTACGTGTAAATATTGGAACCACTTCTCACATGAAGAGTTTTTAAAATAATAAAACAATCACGCAGTTCAACATACGGAGTCAGCATGTGACGGCAGGCGTGTGAGTGTGTAAGTGTGTGCATCTACATGGTTTTAATTCCTTAGGATTAGTGGAGTGACAAAATGTGTGAAGGGAGATGGATGATGGCTATTTTAAGCCACACAAGAATGTGAGGGGGAGGTGGGGAATGAAAAAAGATCAAGCAGGAAGAGGGACATGGTGTAAGACTAGAAGAAAAGAATTTCTTTAAACTAGAAAAATCAAAGGAATGTGTTTTCCCCTCACGGCAACAACTGCTTTTTTCTAGGGCTTTATACATTAACACCTAAAAAATAGATTTGCACCATAAATACGAGCTGTCTTCAATGCATATCTCTGGAATTATTTTCCCTTATGATTCTCTTGTGGTCTGTTGACAAGGCCATGCTCTCATCTGACATTTTTCATTAGGTAATACCAACCGAGAATTTTCTTTGATCACGCTGCTCCCTTTGCCCAGAAACTCTTTCCATCTTTTTCACCTAGCCAACTTTTACTCCTCTTCTAGACTAGCTCAGCTGCTTCACCACCCAGAGAGCCTTCTCCAGCTGTCTTTGCCTTCTTCCTCAGTCTTGCTGGATTTTCCCTCTCTGAACTCCGAGCTCATGTTCTATTTCAGGGAACGCTGCCTCTCCCCCTGGGCTGCTAACTTCTGAAGGGTATGGCGATGTTTTATCCCCATTTGTATTCCTGGAGCCTAACATGGTGTCCTAGGTGCTCAGTAAATATTCTTGGAATTCAGATGTACAACCGTTTTAATGTTCAATCCTCAGTGAAGCCAAGGCTTTCTTTCAGAGGAGATCATCTGCTGGGGGGACATTTCTTGTTTAGCATCTGACAGTGTGTTGACAAACATCAAATGCTCTCTGTTGCCAAGTCCTTTTTACCAAACGGATTCAGCTCTTATTGGGGAATAAAAAATAACAGCGATTATTTTCTAGGAACGTGTATACCTAAGTGTCTAAACAGAAATCGTGTTCCCTTATTTACTGAGCAAGGAGCATTTTCCTTAACCTCTCATGGTTTTAGGTGGCTGATACCATTTTCCTGCTCCCCATTCTCCGAGGATAAATTCCCTGAGATTCTGGTTGGCATGCCTAGAATTTTTATGATCATAGCCACATGGTCTTTTGGATCTCTGGCTGTCATGAGCGTTTGTGAGGAGACTTTGGTAGGTTTTAGAAGTGGGAGGGAGAGCTCCACCTCGACCCAGGGAGTATACTGCTTACCCCATGCCCTGAGTCCCCGATGATCTATCTATCAAGGTGAAGCATTCACTCCAGTGACATCATTGTATTATAAGAGGATCAGTAGTTTGAGGATTCAGAGATGAATCTTAAAATATGGACTCCTTTCCTGCTAAGCTTCCATGGGAGCATTCCATCCTCTTTACCTCCCTCTTTTGAGTTGGGGCCTTTGTTAACCCCAGAGGAACGAGGTCTAAGAACTCCGGTGGGACAGCTGCCTCCTTACGCAAACCTGGGCTCTGGCCCACAGTCCTGAGACAATGATCTTGCTTCCTTCAGCTCAGCCCCCTGTATCATCATTGGCCCGGGCTTGACGTGTCTGGAAGTCCTCCTAATCCCGTCTCTAGGTCAGTTCTCTTGTTGAGCACCTGCTGTGTGCTTGGCATTGTGCCAGAGGCTGAGGATCCAAGTATGTAGATGACAGAGCACTTGCTTAGTGACCTTATCATGGAAAACATTCCTATCAGATATATTTCTATCAAATGTATTATTTGCATGAAATTGGATAGTTCCATTCTGATAAGTAATGGTAGAACCAGGCATGATATGCTGCTCTGCTCAACTAAAGCCATGGATTGTGTTAAGGATTTTGTAAGCGTGTGTGTTTATTTTAAGGAAATGGCTTAATTAATTAATTAGTAATTATTTAATTAATTAATTAATAATGGCCTTACTTACATCCTCAAATATTCACAGAGCCCCTCTGCCACCAGGAGACATTTTTTTTTGCCTAGCATTTTTAAGATGCTAAAGTAAAAGAGCTGGAGTTAAAACGGTCCCACGTGTTTTTCCTGGTGCCATGAATCAAGGGGGTGGTAGGGCTATGAGGGGAAACGTGAGAAGTTGGGTGGTATTTAACTGATGTGGAAACATTCTGTTTTTAAGCTTTTTGAGTAAAAAATAAAGACAGGAGGGAAATGGACCTTTGTTAAGAGAAAAATGTTGAGGCATTAAGAGCCAGAAACATGAAATAGAAGTTGGACCATTAAGGACATTGGTGGAGATGCTAGTGTTCTGTGTGTGTCTGGGATAGGAGACGCTTGCTGCCTTCTGATATTGGAGGTCAAAATGGAGTCCTTGGTGTGGGTCTGAAATGCCAGAACTTCCCATCCAGTGTGTTCTGGTTGCCCTAACTGAGAATATGCCTTCGGCCAAAAGAGATATGTTACTCTTGTTGTTATCCATGGCGACTGTGCCAAGCCAATATATCCCAGATATCACTGTGTATTAGAACATTTCTCTTTGCTGTTTTTAAATAAATTGACCTACTCATTTATGTATGCCTGTAGTTATGTGTATACTTATGTACAAAAATTCTTACCAGTTGGGGCGCAATGATTGACAGGAAAGCAGTTTTAGGAAGTCTCGTGCGTGGTGTAGTGTGGACAAGGAAACTATTATTGATCCGCTTGTCACTTGATCAGTTGTATTTAATGTCAGGGAGGGATGTCTGTATAGATTTAGAAAATAACCGTAAATCTTTGTCGACTGATGGGTAGTTCATTTGATAATCATTTAATGACAACTCACACACAGTGCTCCAGGACCATACCTGGGTCCCTGCCTCCAAGATGATAGTATGGTATGATAATTACTACCATAGAGGTATGTGGGGGCCAAGGACACTTGGAGAAGGGGCATCTGGCTTGGACACGGAGATCCCGAAGACTTCCTGAGGGAGATGAGGCTTGAGCTGTGTTGGGAAGAATGAACAGAGTACAGACAGATAAGGGGGAGACACAGAGGTGTTCCAGGAAATGCGCTCGGCATGTGGAGGCTTGTAGCAATCTACAGTGTTTGGGAAGCCAAGGGTGAGTGAATACTGCTCGGCACTAAGGCTACTTTGGGGAAAGTGAATGGGGATGAGGCTGCAGGGGACAGCATGGGCCAGATCACAATGGAAGTCAGATCATGAAGGCTTTGGATGGCTCAGGGAGCAATGGAGATTCATCCTGAAACCCATAACTGAAGACATTGGTCGACTTAAGGGAGGAGAATGACATACTCATATCTACACGGGGACAGATCACTTCAGTTGTGATTTAGAGGAGGAAGTGGTTAAGGACAGGCTGGGAGCAGAGAGAGGTCTGGAGACAATGTCAGTGAGAAGGGGCGAGATGGCACACACAAAAGTAAACTCATAAATCAGGGTTCTAATGAGAGATGTCATTAATTAAACTTACTTTTTATGAGGATGGTGCTTAAGTAAGCCAAGCCCTGGGAAGAGCAGTCAGACTATTTTAAAGTTTGGGTTAAAAAAGGAAATGAGTAAGAGATCATAAAACGAGGCTCTGGAATGTTACTGTATTTTGTAGGGCAACCGGACAACCTAGTGGTTAAACGCTTGAGCTTCAGAGTCTGACATACTCGGCTTTGATTCCTGGCCTGGTCTCTTACTAGTCATATGACCTTGGGCATATTGACACTCAGTTTTCCCATCTGCGAAATGGGGTAATAACATATGATTCCAAGGGTTCTTGTGAAAATTCAGTAAGAAAGTATATGTTAAGCACTTTCTAGCCCTTTGTGAGTACTTGGTAAATGTCCACTCTTCTTATTTTCCTAATTTGTAATCAAAAACAAAACAAAACAAAAAAGGGAGGTTGTAGTGAAAAGGCATGACATGGGTGTTAGTGGGGCTTTGCCTGTAGGAAATTAACCTGTGGTCTCCTTCTGACAGCTAGTACATGATAATCGATATTCGGGGATCTTGGAAAACATTTGTCCCATGAACAAATTCATGCAGAATACCAGGGAAATGAGAACCCTGGAAAAGTGACTTCACAGCATCTTTACCTCCCACTAGGAGGAAGGAAGTGAGAATGTATAGGGGAGAGATGGAGAGAGGAGAGGAGAGAGAGAAAGTAGGAGAAGGAATGGTGGGGGAGGGAGAGAGAGACAGACACACAGACACACAGACAGACTAGATTAGATTATGGAAAGGAAAGTTATATTTGGGAAGGTAATGGGATTGGTCAGATTTCTTAGCCTTTCTAAGCCTCAGTTGAAAATGACGTTGGACCAAGAGTCCAGTTACAAAATGGCAGTCCATGTAACTAGCATGCAGAGATATATTTTTTTTAAGTTGAGCCCACATTTAAAAACTGAAGATGTTACTCAAAAATAGAGATTTCTGGATTCTGTTTTAAAAAGTCAGAAGATCTGCCTGACCAGGGTCCTGCTCCTCCAAGGGCGCAAGGGCTGCTGGCCGTCTTGGGTGCAGAATCAGTTTTTGGTTCTCTCAAGCCCATCACTGGGAGGTCTGTGTCAGTCACTCACTGGCCAGCTCCACTTGTTTTCTATGTATCCCAACGGACTCAGTGGTCTTTGGATCCTATGTAAATTTAAAAATCTGTGATTTAGTTAAAAAATAAATATGTTCTAGAAAAAAAAATTGGTTGGGCAGAGTCTAGGTATGGATGTCCTTCATAAAATTCTATTCTCAGTGCTGAACATTAAGAAATCCAAAACCAGCACCCGGCACCAGGGTGGAGGTGAAGAGTAGGCGGGGAAGTGGATGGAGTAGGAAGAAGGAATCTGTGATTATTTCAGAACCCCAGATTTGAGCTCCTGTGGAATTTGAGTGGAGAGGCAGTGTGAAGGAGAATCTGCCGCGTAGGGTCCCTGGAATATAGATTGTGTTTTCGGAATGGCTGATGTATCAGGTGCAAGCAGAGCATGACAAAACAGCTCTGTGCTGTCCTTTCTTCTGTCACATTCCCCCGCCCCTGGCCCTTCCTTTCCTCCCCACACCGACACCCCAACCCCTGCTCCCCCTGCACCTGACTCCCCCTTGCTTTCCTGGCAGGTTCACCCAGAAACAACCAGGTCTCCATGGCAACGTGAAGACAGCTGAAAAATGGCAGCTAAATGCAGCTGCCCCTCATTTAATATCGACTCTGGCACTGACAGAACAGATAATGGGCAATAACACACCATTATGTTGTGGGAAAATGAAATGCTTCAGCAGAAGGCTGTCATGCTGGGGGGATTTATTTGTTACTGTACCAGCACCGATTTCTCTTCCCTTCCTTTCTTTATGTTCCTTCTTTTCCGGGGCAGATTTGGGAGATTCGGGAGATTTGCTATCTCCCTCCCTCCTGTCTTTCCCATCCTCCCTTCTGTAGTTTCTCTTTCTGTACTTCTTTCCATTTTCCCTCCCTCTTTTCTTCCCCTTTTGAATCACTCATGAGTATATAGGAAAGCACACATATGTAATAATAGCAATTATTTGCATAATGACTTACCCGTTAGAAAGCATTTTCAAATACATTTTCCTTTTTCATTTGGATAGTGAGACAACCATGTGAAGTGAGTGGGGACTGAGTGCCGATATTTGTTTCACAGATTTTTAAAAAGAGCTCGGAGAAGTTGAACAGTTGGCCCAAGGTCGGGTAAACCACTAGACATCAACCTTTTTTCCAACCCAGATTTCCGGGCCCCTAAAGAGGATTCTTTCCTCTCCACGACATGGACATTTCAGAGTCCCCAGTTCCACTCACTGTTTCTGAGGCAATACCCTTCAGCCCCAGAACAAGTTCCCCAGAAAGAATGTCTGTAGATCTTTACTTGTAGCAACAACAGCGTCTTACGCATCCTGCCTGCCAACTGGCCTTGGTTTGTCGATAGGATTGGATTATTTTTGTTTTTATTATTTTTTTAAACTCAGTACATCTCTGTCTGCTCATTACATCCCATTGTATTGTTATGTAATCATGTGCACTTGGCACACAGAAGGGACACGGTGTACTCTTTGACTGAAAGTGGGGATATTTTGTTGGATGTCAGCTTTCCTTTTTGCCAAAAGACTCCATGGTACATTGAGAATCAGGGGGCATTGTTGATGGACCTGGACTCCTTCTCTAAGCTGTGGCTGTGGTTTAAGATTTCTTTCTTAGATTTTCTTAGTTGGATTTCCAGACAGCTCCCATCTTGTCTTGAAATATTATTTACTGGGTGTTCTAAAGTCTAGAGCTTCCTAGGATCAAGTTCCTGAATTCCTTTGGTCTTGGGAGGTTTACAAATGGAGTAAGAATGGATATTCCAATTACGTTTTCATTTCCGTTAATGGCTACTGAGGAAAGAACTGCATAACATGAAATGTATGTGGACATCTAGAGGAGGCACAGTATGAGTAACAAATGCAGTGGCTTTTTTTTTTAATCCTAAGAAGGAATGATTTGTGTTGATACAGAGAGCAGTGCCTATATTTCATAGCAGGGGCTCTTAACCTAGGATCTTTCAGCTCCTTGAAATCTTTGCAAAATTTTATAGGGACATGGCAGTACAGAATATTGGTTCAGCCCATTGGCTTTAGCCATACCGACCAGGGTTTTGGCCCTGCCACTCGCCAGGTGTGTAGCTTTGGAAAAGTTATGCTCTTTAGGTTTGGGACTTTTGAACTCATCTGTGACTCAAACTGGAATTTCTTTTCCATCTTGTTCCTCTTCTGTCCGTGATGTTTTACTTTTTCTCCAATTCCTGCACCTTGAAACTCTTCCCGCGGGTTCTTTTCTCTGGTTGGCATACTCATTTTTAGTTGCAGAAACTCAAGAGACCTTTGGCAAAATGCTGACCAAGTGGTGAGGAAGCTGAGGAAACCAGGCTGCTAAAATTATGGGCAGTCTCTGGGTGCTGCTGCTTGGTTTTAGTCCCTGTGTGGTCATTTCCTGTGATGGCTCCTCAGAGTGAAATGAACCTTCATGTCATATCCTGCAGTCATGGAAAGTTCAAACGGGCAAGATCTGGTGATCATCCCACTTCTGAAGTCTATTGGTCCAAATCCTTGCTACATGGAAAGCAACCCCTTGACCAAAAGCTTTTTTGGTTCACCAGCCCCCTTGCTATCTTGTCTCTCTGCCCCCTTTAATTTGCTTGATTGCTTCAAGTTCTTATGTGGGTTTACTGCCATTTCTCATCTAAGAGTGGAAAATATAAAAATAGAAAACATGTTTATTCAGTATTTGCATTATTTTAGTGGTTCTATTTAATTCTTAAAAAGCAAAAGTGGCTGATTTGTGAGAATGAACGCTTTGAAGACTGAGAAATATTTTTAAATGTTTTATCATCTTAATAACTTTTAAAATTAGATTTTAGCATTTAGAAGAGTGTTCAGAAATTGCCCCATTATCTGATTTTTATTCATTATTCAAGGAAATGTAAGAATAATGAGCCCTTTATCTAGCTGTTGGAATTTTGGAACTTCCAAGACGATTGTGAATCTAAAGCTAGCCAGAGATAAGGGGAAACAGTCTTTAAACCAAAGGGAAAACTTATCTCATAGCCCATGCACTTTCTTCCATAGGAATGGAATGGGGTTAGACAGAGGCCTTAGAATTAGTTTTAATATCGGAGAGAAGAACCAAGAACTGGGCTATAGACAGCAAGTAGAATTGATAGAGAATGTTGGAAGTAGTCAAATCTGTGACCTGGGAGGACAGCAGCAGAGACAGAAGTGCCCCAGTGGGGGGCATAGAAAGAAATTCTAATAGAATAGTTCAGGAGACCAGAATCTTTTCAGGTACAAGCAATAGCCTCAAGAGAACTCAAGAAAATTGGGTGTAGTCTTAGAACAGAAAGCATACTCAGAAATCATGGAGGATTCAAAGAATGGGCCTTGCAGGGATCAACATTTCTTAGTAGCTTTATTAAAACACCAGTGAAATAACTGATGTTCATCAAGATTTTAGATCGCTAGACTCTTTGGGTTGGATGGATCTTAGACATCGTCTAGCTCTGGATTAATTAAGGTGTTCCCTGTATGTCGGCGCTGCTAAGACTACTTACCTACCCATGAGAATTTAAATACTGAGGCTGAGTGTAACCATTTAAACACTTTGATAGCAATTCCATATATGGGGACACCCAGATTAGTGGCCTGGTGTCATCGACCAAGGAGTCAACCAGTTCATCTCACCTGGTGAGTAACACATAGCGTGAGCTGCTAGTTCTCCATCTTAGCGTCATATATTGTCCTGATGGATTGGAAATTTAAAAAGCAAAATGAAGCAAACAAAACTGATTCTTCACCACAAAGCCTTTGCAAAGACCTTATCTAGTGAAAGAGCCTCAGTTTACATATGAGAAAATAGATGATTCATCCAAGCCAATCTAGATGGATAGTAGCAGAACCGGAATGATACTTTACCCACAAAAATTTTTTTGGAAGTACGTAAGTTATACCCAACATACTCTGTTTCCTAAGACAGGGAAAGCATGCCATACATTTTAGAAACATTTGGAATCTTCGGGCTCTTAAAAATTTAATCATTCCCCCAAAGACTCCACATTTCAAATGAGGTTTTGCTATATATACACACACAACTTTGTCGCCCCAAAGAAAACATATTTTGTACTTTAAGTTTGTTAAACTCTTGAGTCATTATTTTGTTTCTGGGAATTCTTAAAGATGATAGGGTCATGTTAGATGGTCCTTTTCTGGGTCAATTTTGCCCAAGGCACTCTCTAATAGTGAATTAGGTAATGAAAGAACTCTCATGGGCCCTTATGATGCAATTTAGGGCATCTTTCCTGGTAATAGACTAGTTGGGGGCCCAGCAGCTAGTGGAACTCCAGGGGCCTCAGAGCATGACTAAGTCTCCTCCAGTATCCACTTCTCTACTATGGAGTGGTGTGTGGCCCAGGCATATCAGAATCTAGATATGCCCTTGTGGCACCCTTGCACCCACTTCCATCTGGATCATGGCCAGATGAAACTGAACGAATGTTTGGACCCTTCTCCCACTCCCCTGCTTAGGTTAGATCGGTTATCTCTCATGGGTTGAGGTTTCGAACCAACTGGAAGTGGAGAGTATCACAGTGGTTACAATATTGTAATAATAACAACAATATCTCACTTGTATTACATTATACTTTCATCTCATTGGGTCTTCAATATAATCCTCTAGTGTTGGCAAGGCAACTCCTACTAGATCCTTTGTTGTAGGGAAGGAGAATAAAGGGCTCGGCAAGAAGAACGGATGTTGATTTGATTCCCAAATTAAAACTCCAGTCCACCCACATGTGTCCATCTCCATTGTCATTATCCAGTTCTGCACCACCGTCCTCTGTCACCTGGACGATTGTAGAAACCTAGCAACAGTCTCCCTGCTTCACTTTTAGCTCCTCTAATCGATTGTTTACATAGCAACCAGAGTGCTCTTTTTTAAAGTGTAAGTCATGCCATGTCACTGTAAGCTTAAAACCCTTTCATGGTTTCCCCTGTTTTAAAAATAAAGTCCAAATTCCATGACAAGGTTTGCAAAGCCCCGCGTGACTGAGCACCTGTCCACCTGTGACTTCAGCTTGTGCCTCTCTCCCCCTACTCCCCATCTGTTGGCCCTGTTATCTTTCAGACTCATCAAGCTCTTTTCCACCCCTGCGGATCTCTTTCCCCATTCTCCCAATGGCTACCTAAGCTCCTTTGCAAGCTTCAGTTTTAATTCTGCTTCTTCTGAGGACATCCCTGATCCTTTAATCTGAGTTAGCCCCTCCCACTTTTCCCTTTCTCTTTCGCACCACCCTGATCCTGTCTTCACAGAGCTTGACAAAGTTCAGAGTTCTACCCACCTGTGGGCCTCTTTGATTGAGGGCCGTGGCTCACACTGGACCACAAGATTGATGAGGACTAGATCCATGGCAATTTTGTCTACCAGGGAAAATTCAGCACATAGCTCACCGCCTGCCTCGGAGCTGGACTGCTATAAATACTAGTTCAATAAAAAATGAGAGGACGATAGCCCAAGAAGGCACAGATGGGCAAGGGTGGTGGGAGACAATGCCACTCTGCCTCTGAAATCACTCCCATTTCCCTCTGGTTTTGTTTTTAAAATGCAGCTGGGGCTTCCTGGAAGAGCATACAGCCTGGCACATAGTAGGAGCTTCATATGTGTCTGAAGAAATGATTAAAATGTAATGAAACCATGAATGGCATGTATAGAACAATTTATATTACAGATTCTGCTGCTGTGCTCTCTGTGTGTTTCTGGTGTTCAAGCACATGGTGTGATGTGATGTCACTGTCCCCCAGTTGCACTGTCGTCCTCCCTTTCAGTGGCTAGCTGTCCATCTCACCCCGCCCACCCCCCCACAGCTGCACTTGAACCCAGATAGCCTCTGACCTATCATTTCCCCTTTCTCTTGTCACTGCCAAAGTCTGTTCTGAGTGAGGAAGCAGCATGGTTAAAGAACAAAAGCCCTGATATTTTTTTTTTTTTCCCTGAAGAATACCATCAGGACGAAGGCTATGATTAATACACATAATTGAAACAAATGGCAGCTAACTGCAGAAAACCATCTCCCAGCTGTTGGAGGAAGGAAATTGCTGACAGCCGGTCCCCATTGAGTGGCTAGCAAAAGAAAGGAGCTAGTAGGAGCAAGAGAGAATACACATTGCCATCCCACATCACTCCAGGACTGTGGTTTGGGCCACAGATGCCCTGTGGGCTCGGTCTCATATGTGAGCTTTACCATAAGATTGTAGTGTCAACAGTTTTTAGAGCTGGGACTTAGAGTTGGACTTTCTGTGTCGGTCGGTTTGGCTTGTCATGAAGCTCTGTCCTATAGGATTGGCTTTTAGAGTCCTTATGTCCCAGACAACATTACTGCAAACCCCAGGTTGAATATCCTAATAAGGAGACAGGACACTTCTTGGCCTATATCAGATTTCTTTTTCCATCCTTTTCTTGTTCATTCGTCCTGTGCACATGGAACGGGGAGTATGGTGGGGAGGAAGAAGATATGGGTTTTTGCCCTGGTTCTGCTTTGTGATCCTGAGCAGACCCTTTCCCTTCCTGGGCCTCAGTCCGCTCAGTCTGTAATATGGGATATCAGACCCGAAGATCGCTGTCTTCTTAGTTCTAAGAGTTTGTATTAGGAAACAAAAAAGTACATGTACAGATTACACACATATATAATGTTACATTTATTTATCTATCTAGATGTTTGTGTCTCACTCCCCTTCTTCTCAGCGCACTGTTTTCCAGTTAGCACCCAAAAAGTTATATGGCCTTTGTATCAGTGTTACTCCGTGTCTGGCTAAACTACTACTGGTTCAGGTGCAGGATTTTATCAACACACAAATCAGAAGACAAGAAACCAGAAGCCCGATACTCTCCACGCACGCAGGGTTCTCCAGGCCACCACTCCAGAGCTGTGCATATCCTTTTGCGTTGATTTTGTTTGGCAAAACCAAACCATCTCAGAAGCCAAAGTGAGAACAAAGCCACGGGCTGAGGTGTGCTGTGATGTCTGACAAAGCTCTTTCCTCTGGGTCTTGAGCGGGGAGAACTTTGCCACGTGACCCAGTCACCCAGCACACCTAGCCCGTTCTTACTAAGACTGTGAGCATGAAGTCAGATGAAGGACAATGTCAGCACACCAGCTTTGGAATTAAATGCACCGCAGTCACCGTCCCTCTGGAAAACCGTGTGCTCTATGAATACTGACTCTGGAAGTGCACTCTCTGAACATCAGGGCCCGGAAAATAGCCAGGAGAGAATGTTCTCCCAGAAGAACCAACCTCAGCGAGCTTCCTCCATGTGCTCTGCTTTGTTTCATCATCTCATTTTATCCTGAAAATATCCAAGAAGTGATGCTGTCTTCTGTTTTTGAATAAGAAAACCGAGGATCAGGGAAGTTGACTGCTTTTACTCAAGGTTACCCTTTTAGTTGTGGGTATCAGTTGTAACCTTTTTCTGTGCTTTGGTGCCAAGGGGAAAAAAAAGCAATTTCTTCCTCCAAATAAAGGGGACTTCTGTAGGGATTCAAAGAGGAAAACAGCGTTAGCACGTCAGGACTCTTGCTTGTCTCTCTGACCTCTGATGATCCCCGTAACTTTACGTATGACTCCCTAATGTGATGGCTGTGTTCCTGCAGTCAGTTTTGGAACCTTACACAGTTGACCTTTACTCTTGCAACCAAGATCGTCTCCTGGAGGAATTCCATCAGGGAGGGTGGAGGACTATCCAGAAGCCAGAAGTCTTTACCTGCTGCTTGCCTTTTCCGGAGAGCTCCTCCACCTCAGTGAAGAGTCACGCGATGTTAGAGAGATCCAAAGCTATTAACATCAGGGAAAGGTCGAGGGACCCTGCCACGCTGTCACTGTTACCTTTTCATATGGACAGCCCTAATCCTGAAATTCCATTTCAAGTTTTCCATTTATTTTTGCCACCATGGACGGAATGTTCGTGCCCTTCCCCCCTGTCAGAGGCACACATTGAAGCCCTCACCCCCGGCGCGATGGTACTTGGAGGTAAAAGCAGGCTAGGAGCTATCTTCACAGGTGTGGGGTTACTGACTTGTATTCCTTTGGGAATCAGCCAGCAGGTGGGTTCTCCTGCTGGTAGAGCCTGAAGAAAAGAGAAAGACACCAACTGCATTTGAAACAATTTCAACATCGAGACATTTAATCATTCCAGACAAAGGCAGAGAGAATGTTTACGGAGCTGTTGGCCTGGCCCTTGACGTCATAGCTGGATAGCACTATCCGTAGCTGCTTGCAGACAATGTGTTGGGCAGCTAGAAAAATAACCTGCTTGAACTGCGTCTGATGAATTTCCCCTCCCTCTCACGTCTTTGTTCCCAGCAAACACATCCGTATAGAGCGGCCAGCAGATGACCCCTTCTTTATCAGAGGTGCACGTGGGTGCTGGTGGCTGCTGCCGTGTCTCTGGACAGTAGACGTGGCAGAAGGGGGAGAATTGCTGATACAGCAGGCACGTCCTGTCCAGGGCTGGATGGCGATGGTGTTTTTTGGTGTCTGGGAATCAGAATGCAGAGGACGGTGAAAGGACTGTCTTAGGTTATGGCGATGGAAATTACACTGAAGGCCAAGTAAACTGATGGCGAGGGAGCAGAGGAAAGAGGAGGAGGAAGATTTTTCAAGTGCTTCCCCTATGCCAGGTTGTTCTCTAAATGTTTTACTTGTATTATTTAAACCTCACTGTGACCCCAGATGACACCTACTGTTATTATGTTATTATGTCCATTTTATAGGTGAAAAAAACCCAAACAAAACCCAAACCCTGAGATTTAGAGAGTTAAAGTAACTTCCCAAGTTCACATAGGTTTAACCATTAGTGTCAAGCTAAGAGCTCTCCTCAGCTACCCCAGGAGATAACAAATTAGTTAAGAGTCTCCATCAGTTTCGGATGGATTGTGATTCTGGAAGGCCAGGTTTTACTTTGGAAGTTTCTGCCAATATTTGTAAGGAATGTTTAATTCCTTTGAGTTATAAGCTGTGGGGGTACGAAAGACCATGGGCTCTAGTGAAGACTGGCTCTGAGTCCTGTTCAGTCTAGTTCCAGACCTAGGAAGCCAGAGAACCAGCAACATTTAGAGCACAGGGGGATGTATTCTGGAGCCCTGTGGCTCTTGTATGGTCCCCCAGTTCTAGGAAGCTCCTGGAGAAATTTCTGATTTCCAGATGAGTAGCATGAAGACATAAGACAATTAGCATTTTCCTTTCCTCAATAAGATCCCTTTGGTGTTGACTTGACTAATTACATATTTTCCTAATTTAATCATGTTAGGCTAAAATTTACCTTTGCACAGTGTAGGTTGGGTGCAGGATTTATAAAACGAAAAGAGACAGTGGTTACTATGTTTTGTGGGGTCAAGTCAGAAAATTAGTACCAATCCCCAGGACTTCAGGACAGTTATTTGTATTCGAATAACAAATGCAGTAATTACAAAAGAATATCCATTTTTGAATTGCTTACAAGATTCCCACATGCATGGAGCAGAGGTCGTTTTCCCCTTATATCCTTGGAGATAATAAATCAGCATTTCTCTCAAAAAGCATTTGTTAATTTTTTTAATTCAATCACACTGCTCTTTCTTCCAATTAGGAACGAGTGAGAGTTTACTAAATTATATGTAAGCACTGTTGTCCTTGCTTGGATAATTAGTTTTCACCTCAGTGCCCTTTGTTTTGGTTGATGCATTTGCCCACTTGCATCTATAATTTGGTAGAAGTTTTTTAAAAAGTTGCCACTTTTGAGCAAGATGAACTGATGTCCCTGAAACGAATTTGGACATTTGGGCGCTTGCGACAGCAGGATTGGCACAATAAAGGTGGTAGACTCTTGCACATGTAAGTAGAGGGGGTACACTTACTATTTCTTCATTCTAAAACATTGCTTCTTTGAGATGAGACTTTTGTGGTTGGCAATAAAAGAAGTTATTTCCGTAATTTTAAGTTAAGGGGCAGAATGGGTTGGAGCTGTGGTCCACTGAGTGAGTGATTACTTGGAAATATTGGATGACCCGTAGATCTCAGGTTGAACCACCTCTCCAGTAGCATCCACTTCTCTCAATTCTTCCCCAACACAGACCCATGCATGACTTCAGATAATAAACACATATTTCAAAATGGCGATGGCAGCAGTATTGAATGAGATGGATTGGTGTATCTCATACTTTCTGTGATGTTTTCTGGAGCGGAAGCACTTTATTATGTGAAATTCAGCCAATTTGTCTTGTGATCCTTTCACTATGACCAGAGGCATTAGAGGCATAGAAATCCCCAAGGGGACATACCTCTTTTCATTTTGGTCCCACAAAGCAATCTTGAGCTTTGGAAAGGAGTCCTCCAAAGATTTATGGTCTTCCATTGACTTTTCTGCTCTCTCATAGCTTATAACCCACACTGCTAATTTTAGTGGTACAAAGAGGGCACCCTGTGGGTGCAGGCTGATTGGGGCACAGAATCAAGGAGGCACACTTGAGGGGTTAACAAGCCCTTCTCCCCTGACAAGGCCAAGAGATGGCAAGATTTGTGGGAGAAAGGTTCTGGTCCTTGTATTTCTCGACCTTTCCATGTTTTCATTTTGTAAACTTTGCAAGGAGAAAGCTTTGTCTTAGAAATTGTTGTGCTTTTTTTGCACTAAACTCATTTGAAGTAGATGATATGGCTTATTTTAAGATTTAAAGTGTAATTTTTTTATAAGCTGCTAATCGTAAGTGTTACCACTTATTAATTACTTACTAATGATCCCGGCACAGTGCTAAAGCCTTTCCATATATTATGTCATTTAGTTTCTACAATAAGTCTAGGACTTACACATTATTTTTATTTTTAATTTTCTGATGAGTAAACTGAAGCTTAAAGAAGTTAAGTGATTTGATGAAAAATCATGTGATTCCTAAGGAAAGATGGGATTCTGCCTACACTGCAAAGCCTGAGCAATGTCTTGGTACTGCCATTCTTTATATATTCTGTATGTTAATTCCGTGTTTTCCTTACTCCTAGGCTACAGAATTCAGATTTCGTGAGAATTTATGGTTTTGTTTATTAGAATTCTTCAGTGGCCTTGATTATTAACCTTTCCCTCTTCCTAGGATAGAGGAAGGGTTATTTCAAAAATGGGTAGCTTTTGCTTAAGAAAGGCCTGTGGCTGTGTCCAAAGTATAAAATATCTTTTTGTCCAGCGACATGTGATGACTCCCAAATTGTCAGTTGACTTGTTTGCTGACATGTTTCCGACTCCCTGTCTTTATGCAGAGAGCATAAAGAACTGGCTGGAGTAGATACCATTTTCTACACTAGCACAAATGCCCCACACCACACAACGAGGGAAATAATAAGGATATGATTGGAAAGGAGGTTTGCGGTGATAGGGCCAGGCACCCAGTGGACACATAATGAATCCTTGATTATTGTGCCCTCTCCTTGGCTTGCAGCCCAACATCGGATTTTCTCTGGGCTGTGGTTGAAAGCTGACACCTGCAGATTTTGTTTGTTCTCATATGTAGCTGAATAGTCAAAATGCTTTCTCTACCTCAAGTGGAGGCAGGGCAAGCATTATGCAGAGTTAGAATTGGCAGTTGCTAGGAGATGTAATTTGAGGGACTCCGTGGAGTACCTCCAACCAAAAAAAAAAAAAAAAAGCCCTTCCGATGCTTTGCAATTTCCCTGCTGTGGCTTGATTCCATTGGGCCGAGCAATGCCCCCTCCTTAAAGAAGTGCACATTCTTCTCACATGAGGGGGTAACTGTTATATCCCTAACATAATAGAATGATCTTTGGTGCTTATTAAAAACTTGAGGTAGAATAAAGGATGTGGGTGGAGGAGGAGATTGAGAGGTTTTCCATTGAACAGTTTGGCTTAGAGCTCACCCGGTGAGAGAGTCTACTGCACAGAAGCAGGGCCCGAGTGCCGAATGCTGCACGTGGGGGACATGCTTCCACCTGCTATCTGTTTCTGGGAGGAGCCTGGGACACTGGGCATCAGGGGGCTGGTGCGCTTCCTACAGAGCAGCAGGGAAGGGGTTAACCAGCCCTGAGCAGCCACAGCTCCAATCACTGGAGGAGTGTGGGAAGCACAGTAGGTGAGATTTCATAGAAAGGTCTCAGTGTCACCAGGGGCTGTCTCTGTTTGCATGTGCCGTCCTCAGGACAGAGAGGAAGTCTAGGAGGGCAGAACTGGAGAGCAGCAAGCTGTGACAACCTGGGGGAGATCCCTTGTCTGGGAGTCCCGTGATGGTGTTAGAGCCTTGGCTCTGCATCTGACAAGCTCTGAAACTCAGGGCAAAATCTCAGGACCCCTTCTGCTTCTTGTTCTTTACCCATAAAATGAAGGCATTTGACTAAGGAGCCTCAAAAGTTTCTTCTGGTTATGAAGACTATGAATAAGAAAAAGATAGTACATGTATTTCAGCAAAGCATGAGGGATTATTTTTTTCATACTCAAGCTCCATCGGTGATGGAATATCAGTCGTGTGATTCAGAGGACTTGCCTCTTTCATGCCCCACCACTTCCAAAGGATATTGATCTCAGTAAGATGTCAATCAGCACTCTGTTAAGGGAGGCTGGGGTTGTGTTCTTCTTTTTCTTTTTTAAATTCCATTTGTACTGATACAAGACCAGGGATGCTGATATCCTGTGCCAAAGGAAGGTCACTGGCAACTTTCTTGCCCCCTCTAGGGAGGCAAGCACCTCTCGGACTTAGCCCAGATTGCTGCATCTGGGAAGGACTTGGACAAAGTAGGCCCTAGACACAGGCACTGAAAGGGAGCCTTTCTTCCTTCTGGACTGTCAGGACACAGGTTAATTCTTCCACAGGAAGTAAAGGAGAAGTGATGCTTGACAATCAGCCACAGCTTTGGAACTTCCCCAGGCCTGGGTCCCTGGGAGGCTGAAGTGGGTTTTGAGCCTTCCGATGGGGCGTCAGGAGCTCGATCTGGCTCCATGTGTGTATGAGGCTCGGGGTTACCTGGTGAGGCAATGCAGGACAGTGGTAAAGGTCATCCAAATCTGGTTGTGAGCCCAATGCTGGTTCTTACCAGCTGAGCCACTGTGGACAGGTAAGAAAACCTCAACGCTCACATCTGTAGAACAGAGGCTGCTACAGAGCTCTTCTCTCAGAGCTGCGCTAGTTCTATGAGATGTCGAAGCAAGGAGGTGAGCACGGTGCGTGCCGTGGGGCCAACCCTCCACAATGGGTTGCCGCCGTTATTACTAAACAGTGCAGCCGTATGGCAAGTGAAAAAGCAGCCTTATATAAGGGAACAAACCACTGAGATCTCTGGGACAAGGAACTCGACCTGCAGCATTATACAACTCTTCTCAAATTCATCTTCCTTTATGAAGCTTGTTAAATCATGATGAGTTCTAACTGGGGTGCGTAGGTCTCCTTCACCTCTCTACCCACTGAGCCCCAACTGTGATAAATCACCTGTGTCTGTATAGTTCATTTCATATTCGACACAGACGGGGAAATGAAACCTGTCTTTCACAGATCTGCAGAAAACAGTCATCATGGGCACTTCTTAGACTGTCCAGAGAGTTAAAGGGATGATAGGTCATGATTTTTTCCTGTTAAAACAAATACCAAAACTTAGAAAAAAAATTTCCTTTTTGCCTTTAGACATGTATATTTGTTTATAATTTGAGAGCAAACTGAGGATGCTGCAACCTCTCTGGAGGGATGGGTGTGTCTCCATCTCCCCAGATATGGTTCATGTCAATATCAGGTAGAAGTTCTCCACATATCTCAGAGGAGACGAGAAAGGGATACAGTTTGCCAAGTGGGCATGACATAAAGGAATGTGTTTATGGGGTCTCCAGAGGGCAGTCCGCGCTCACAGAGGGCCTGGAGGAGGAGGTAGGAGGCCGTGGCCAGGTGGCTGGCTCATCTGTGTCATTGGGATGAGGAGCTTCTCTTTCAGAGAGCGCCTGAGGTCAAGAGCATCCGTACCACTTGGAATGCCTTCTAGGGCTCCTGGAGAGTGGAGAGGCATTTTATGTATCAGAAGCTACTGTATGCCGGAGCTTCTCCTTTTCTTGTCCTCTTTGTTTTCCCTCCCCAGCATGGTTCCCAGATATATTAACAGCCTTCCCATGCCTTCTGCAGCCATCAGGAAGAGGAATAAAGACGATCGGGAGAATCCCATCTTCTTGTGCTTGTCCCTCTTCACTGTCTTGGTTTGTCTTTTGTTTCTCCTCCTTTTTCCTTTCTCTTTTCTTTTTGGAAATATCTGTGTTGCTGCTCTGCACAAGGCCAGCATTTCTTTTTCCCTCCTCCCTCCCCCTTTACTGCTTTTAATTGTTTTGGTGCTTTTGTTTTTCCCTGGACTTGAGCACAGTGAGAAAGGTCAGCTGTCAGAGGAGGGCCGTACACTGCTGATAAAGCCTTCAGGAGATTGCACTGGAGTCATTAAGCAGCATTCCCTCCCGGAAGTCAGTCTCCACTGCTTCAGTGGGGAGAGAAAAAGCAGCTCAAAGAGTAGAAAAGGCAACCCATCTCAAGTAAGGGGCTTAGCCCTGTGAGCACTGAGCAGCGTACTCCTTACCCAGAGCCCTTCTCCAGGGGTAGATGCTGTCCAGTGCTAGCTCCGGCGACCCTGGGACATGGATGTAAATGTGCATTTGGATGAGACACACATGCAGGCCTGGGAGAATGGACTCTCACCTGGGAATTAGGCATCCAACATCCTGGAGGCCATGCTTCTGAAGTCGTCCCCATAGTTATTGGTTCCTGTGCCCCCCCCCCCGCCCGCATTGTTATTTTGCAGCTAACTCACTTATATAAAAATCAGAAAACCTGGGTTCTGGCCTTGGCTCTGTTGATAACTCCTTTAGAAAAACTATGCTAGGCTTGTAAAAAGAAGTAGAAAATGTGATTTCAAAAGTACTTTCCATCACTAGCTGGATTTTACCTTTCTCCACCTGCAAAGTAGGAGTAAGGAGCATATCTCTCCTTGGACACAGATGTGAAAACGAGTTAATTCCTTTTTTTTCCCCTAAGTGCCTTGATGTAGACCCAAAGTCAAAGTTCTTGGAACACATCCATATTGCCTGTCTGTCAGGAAATTCATGATGTCATACTGCAGAGCTTTAAAAGAAGTGGTGGACATCTTTGGGAATGGAAAAAAAGAAAATTAGAGGATAACAATACCATTGAGTTGCATAATTCTTTATGTGTTATTAAAGCCTGTTCACACTTTGTAATGAGCTGGTTTAAGGATACGCTTTACCTTACCGTACTTTAGAAATGTGACGTGCTAAAAATCTGATGGAACTCTTCTGTTTTCACCGTCAACCTACTACATGATGAGTGTTCCCAATACATATTTGCTAAATGGAAGAATAAATGAATAAACGAATGAGTAACTTAAAGGCTTCAAAAAACACAAGGTCAGTCAACACAAAAATAACCAACCTTGAGTGTTTATTTCAGAGTCTTTGCTCTCACAGGTGCCAAGCACAGTAATGGTTGCGTATAAGGAGGAGTTTGGTTAGATATTGCTGGCCATGGAGGGCGTTTCATCATGGGATACTGGTAGTTCTCCTGTCTTGCCATCGAAAAGGGAACCAAAAGGTTAATGACTAGAGCATAGTCAGCTTGAGAGAGTCACCGAAGAGGGTTCCTGTCCAGACCAGCCAGCACAGCGCCCCTGGAATATCACACAGTAGTTGCTCAGCTTCTGATCCCAAGGCACAGCCTTTTATACGAAACCTAACACTTACTGCACTGGGAGGAGTGATGAGATTGAAATTAGACCCAAGTCTAGCCTTGTTCTAAATTCCCTCATTGTCCATTACCGTTACTCTAATCGGGTAGTGTTGTACCCCTGAATCTCCGCTTCCCTCTTTGAAAACTGCAGGTAATGATACCTAAGTAGGTTGTCGTGAAGATTATATGAAATATTATTTGCATAGTACAAAGCCAGAGCTAAAGCTCCCAACAAACAGTAAGCTTCAAAAATGGTAGCTGGCAGCATTACCATCACCCCATCTCAGGGACTGTGGGCATTTTGTGGTGGTAAAATGGTGGTGATAATGCCTACTCCATGAGGTCATTGTAGGATTGAAAACACAGTGTATTTGTAAAGGGCCTCTTTCTGTGCTAGGCATATAGTGGAGGAACAGCAAGCACTAGTTGCTTTCCTTCCCCTTTCCTTTATGATGTCTTCTTACTTTTCTCCTTCAGTTAAGAGCAGCAGGGCACTGTCGCCTTTCTGTAAAGCGGTGCTCCAAAGGCCTCAGCAGGTGGGTAGTCTTAGGTGGTTGGGGTGTGGATAGTGGGGTAGCAGGGAGGGAAGAAAGAATGAGTAGCGCTCAGGGATGAAAGACAGACTTTTCCATGTCAAAGCTCTGTGCACCAGAGGCTGCGATTCTGAAGCTTTTAGAAAGTTTTTGTCCATTCCTGAAAGTTATCCTAACAGTTTTCAAGGGAACACCGCTGTTTGCATAAATCATTCCATACAGCCTAAGTAGTTACTTCTAATACAGAGGACACTTATGATCCCAAATTCAAACAATCGGCAAGCAAAAGCTGCTTATTCACAGTGGTATACAGTGATAATTGATGATGAGCTAGATGGCTGTAAGGTAGCATGAAATCTCGAAGAGCCTTTTGAATCCTCAAAGGGGGGTTAGGTTATTCTTAGACTGACTTTAAAGTTCATAAAAAGTAATAAACCATAGCGATGAATACACTACTTATATTGTCAGTATGATTATTTGTTCTTTAAAAACCAGAACGTCAAGTTTGAAATGGTCAGAAATTCACAACTAACAAAAGCATCCGATTAATTCAAGAACCTTTCTTTGTCAGTGATTCTAGGTAATGGAGAGTTTTTATTTGATCTGCTTAATTTTTTTTAACCTTCTGCTCTGTGACCCATGTAGAGAAAACCATTCTGGTTTTACAAGGTTTGTTCCCATTTTAGCACAGGAAGCCCCATATCCTGGGAAACTTCTCAGTCCCAGGCCATTTGGGATGGTCGGTTACTCTATCTGAAGTGCCTAGTGAACCCCTTTTTGAGGGAGTGCTACATTTCGGTGAACACCCAACTGAAAACACGCAAAGAAAAGATTCTCTAGTTCATTGGTTCTTCAAACTTTTGGATTTTCTTGACAAGTAAAATTTTTATAGAAAAGGGAAGGCGTAATATAGTGTTGACTACTTTTTATTTTGCCAATTAATGACATTAACAAATTTCATCTGTCACCACCATCATTTTATGAAAGACAGGAAATTCCAAAACAAAAAAAAGTAGAAAGAAGTAGACTGGAAGTTCCATGTTCTCAGTGCCTAGCACAGTATAGAGTAGGTCCTACATAAATATTTGTTGCATGAATGAATAGTGCGTAAATTTAGTTTTTATTAAAAAAAATGTGCCAAAGTGTCTGTATTTTCCTGATTGTACCACGATTGATGACAACTTTACCTAAGACCAATGTTTTGTAACCAATGTTTGGATTCAAGTCTGTGGACTATAGGATTTTTTGATGATGATTTTTCGTTGTGAATTATAGTAATGGCATTCTGATATCTGTCTCGGTCATATATTTATTAGTTGGTATAGTTAATCTCTCATGATATGGTGACTCTCAAAAAGAGATAAGCCAGTTTCTGGCCCTTTAATTCAGAGAATGAGATTTGGTCAACTTATGCTTAGACTTCAGTGCCACCATATTGAAATTCATCTTTGCTGAAAACTACATGGGAATTTCACCACATCTGGCAGGAATGAGCTACCAGTCTTCTTTGTATTTTTAAGTCTTGGACAGTGTTTTAGTGTACCCTAAATCTCCTTACTTTTTGTTTTGATTTATTCACTTAAAAAGTGTGGTCAGAAACCTTAACCAACTGGTGTTATGTACGTATATCCTAACTTCTGTAAGTCTGGGATCTTCTATGCAGTATCTTCATACCACAGTTGGGATATCCAGATTATTCATTATTTTATCATAACCCATGGTTAGAAAAATATCACTGATAAATTTTAACTAGTATTGCTGGAGAAAGTTAGGATTTTGCTTTTATTGACATCAGAGCTATAAATATCCATTGTACAAATGGCTATACAAGCTACAAAAATAACCAACCTTGAGTGTCTATTTCAGAGTCTTATGATCTGTTTTTTGTGTTCTTTTTGGTCATAAGTGAACTAGCTTTTTTCTCTTTTGCAAGCCCTGTGCATATTTCTGACTACAGTCTTTGCTGTCCTAACCTGAAGTCCAGCTGTCTGGCCCTGGAGCTTCAGTGAGCTTGTTGGGGGTGATGTAGCATCTGTACATGGTTTGTGAATCATTCTGACTCAGAAGGAGGGTTTCCATTTTAGATTCAATGCGTCAAAAGTGGATTTCCTTATTTATGCTCTCATAATTCAGTGGTTTTTGTTTAGCATTTATATATTTCCAGTATTGCAAATGTATAGCATTCCTATAATGTTTCTTAGTGCTCTTACGATCTGTATTCATATCCCAAAGTGTGTGGTTAGTTCATCTCCATGTTTGCTGAAAACCTAGCTTTGTTGGGCAGATAGAGGTTCCTATAGAAGCTGTAGAAGGGTGCTTTACAAAATTAGGTAATATACGTGAAAGTGGTTTGGAAAATATGACATGCGTGCTATGCAAATTTTTTTTTTTTTTTTTTTAAAGAAACGAATAGCTCATCTCCCACACGAATACTATTGACAGAGGTCTTTGCAAAGATACCCAGCCCTCACCAGGAGGCACCATGACCTGACCTGGGGGACAGCATATAGTGTTTGGAAGTTGACCTTAGTTTGTATTTTGGATCTGTTTCTTATTAGCTGTGGTAGTGTGCAGTTATTTCACCTCTTGTGAATCTCCATTTTATCATCTGTAATGTGGGGCTGGTAAAATTTTATTTCACATGGTTTTGTGAGAGTTGAACAAGAAATATACTCAGTTATCCCAGTGGAAAAGGTCCTCTTTCAGGTGACACGTGAACACAGATATGTTATCTCTATTAATAATACGTTGGTTCTTATGGTAAGTGTTTTGAACTCTTGTATCTTAAATCATCAAAACAGGTCTTGGTTAATTTTTGTCAAATATCGTATAGATAGTATTTGTTTTATTGGGCCTCTCTTTCTATAAGAGCCTGGAACATAATATAGGTTTAATTAATGTTAATTTCCTACCCTTTTTATACTATGGCAAAAAAATATTCTACTAAAAAAGACTCTGTTAATAGTCTGAGATGAAGAAATGATAATAGTGAAGTAAACACTTTATTATAGCTTTACACTCACTGTTGGTACTAGAATTGAATTTGCAGTCACTGAAGATTTTCTCCTTTACTTAAGCTTCTTAATTCAGGTCACTTGATTTTTTTTTTTTTTTTTTTAAAGATTTTATTTATTTATTTGACAGAGAGAGATCACAAGTACAGAGAGGCAGGCAGAGAGAGAGGGGGGAAGCAGGCTCCCCGCTGAGCAGAGAGCCCGATGCGGGGCTCGATCCCAGGACCCTGAGATCATGACCTGAGCTGAATGAAGGCAGAGGCTTTAACCCACTGAGCCACCCAGGCGCCCAGGTCACTTGATTTTTAAGTCTGCCTACATTTTTAGAGAACTTACCCTTCCCACCCCCTTTCGACATACCCCATCTTCATCCATCCCTGGGTTCAGATTTTTTCATTTTAATTACTTTAGACCCAGAGCATTGTCCCTCTCTTCCTGGGAGCCCTGGAACAGGGCAGTTTTCATTTTTATCAGTACCCGCCCCCATCTCCTCCATTGCCACGGTCATTTTCTTGGGAGGAAAAGGAGATGCATACCTACGTATAAATAAGAAGACGTGGCACATTTTCTAGGATTTTTACTTTTATATTGGTAAAGTTCTCCAGTTTGTGTCCCTGAACAGGGTTTTAATCACCTGGGCTGTAGTGCTCAGCACTGAAAGCTTTAAGTAGTACTGCAGAAATGGTAGATTAGCCACATTTAACAAAATAGAAAGTTTTCATTGTGTCATAAAAGTCTTATTGATCTTGTCCAGGCATTGACTCCAAGGCCTTTTAACAAGCCCCTCTGTCTAGACTTGTAGGCTAGAGCCACAGTGCTAACAAAGGAGGAACGGGGCTGGGCTGCTGGCTGCAGGGGGAGGCCAAAGGCATGGGCACAGATTCAGGTTTTTCTGTGGGGATTTTCTTAAAGAGCTAGGATAGTGGTATTCTGCTGTGGTGGGGGGAAAGGGTTGGGAGGCTTGCGTAGATATACTGTGACATACCCTGAACTCCCCTGGGTCGCGTCTCAGCACTTGACGTTGAGTGCTCCCCCGGTAACAAATTCAGGTGTTCTCTGTTTCTCGGCTCCCATGAGCATTTCCTCCCTTTGTGCTTAGGAGGCCGGACTGAACTCTGTCGTGTCAGTGCACTGAGCAGTGGGTCTCCAGCAGTGGGGAAGGCAGCGAGGGGGCAGGAGCAAGAATGAGTGATGTTCGAGTCACAGGGATCAGTTCAACTGCATTTCAGTTCACTTCCACATGTCTTTAATACATTCGGGGGTACGTGGGAGATTTCAAAAACATGAAAAACGGGTGCTCACAAGAGATGATTGAAGAGTTGACATCAACGTATAAAATAAAGAATCATTTGAGATTTATTGAGCCATTAGGTATTTCATCAGATCATCTGCAGAGATTTCACTTCTTGTAATAAAAAGCATGAAATATTTCAAACGTATAGTCCCTGTAGTAGAGGATATTATAAACATTGGTTTAGCTATTCCGCAGCTTGAACAAATTTTAATGTTTCGCCATTTTTGCTTTATACCCTTTTTATAAAGGCTTAGTATTATTTGAGTACATCTCTGGTTCCATTTCTTCTCTCCCTCTCCAGATGTAAACACTGTCGGAAATTGATGTGGGGATTGCTTCTGTGTTTTTCTATTCTTGTTACATATGAACGGAGCTGTAATATATAATGGTTAGTGATCAGTGTGTGTATGTGTGTGTGTATGTGTGTGAATTAGTGGAGGTAAAATTTATTGGCCACCCCCCATTTATCTTCGTTATTCTCTATATATTCTGGGCTGAGTGAAGGAAACATTAGGTAAAAATCTTTAACATCTTATACTTCCCTGTTGATCACCCAGATGAAGCTTGGCAGTTTCTAGATCACCTTTCCTCTTCTAGGAACAGGAACTATTTGAGCTCCTGAAATATCTGTAGGAAGTTTCACATAATACCAAATTGTCTTATTTTCTCTGGATACTTGAAGTTGGTTAGTTTCACCAACACAATGATTTAGATAACAGCCTACTGAGGCCAGAGGTCAATTAGAGCATCTTCTTCTGATGCCAGTGTGATGATTGGTTATGGTGGATTCTTGTTTTCATCTTGGGTGAAAGAGATTTGGAAGAAATAAATAGTTTAAAAGTTCACATGGGTTTTAAAACCCATGTTGATTGCTTCTAAATATCTTTTTTTTTTTAATTTTTTTTTTTTTTTTTTTTTTAGAGTGAGAAGGAGGGGAGGGGCAGAGGTGAGGGAGAGAGAGAATCTTAAGCAGACTCCCTGCTGAGTGTGGAGCCCTACACAGGGCGTGATCTCATGACCCTGAGATCATGACCTGAGACCAAATCAAGAGTCAGACACTTAACTGACTGAGCTACCAGGCACTCGGCTTCTAAATATCTTAATATCTGTGTGAGTTTTCCCAAATTCTGTGAACCTTTCATGACTTTACTATTCCTTTCTGAACAATATGTGTGGATACACTGAGTATCTAATTTGGGTAGTGGTTAGGGTCAGTATATGTGCCAGTGTATGAAGAAAAGTCATTTCAGATGATCTGCTTCCTGCTCTTGAATCACAGTGGGTATTTCTCATTGTTATTAATTCTGTTTGTATCAGAACTACAGTCTTCCATCCTCTCTTCTCCAGCTTTTGTCCCTACTAATATTTTTAAAGATTTTATTTATTTGAGAGAGAGAGACATAAGTGGGGGTTGGGGGGAGGGGGAGGCAGACTCTCCGCAGAGCCCGATGTGGGGCTGGATCCCAGGACCCTGGGATCATGACCTGAGCCGAAGGCAGATGTGTAACCGACTGAGCCCCCCGGGTGCCCCCATCCCTACTAATTTTTTTTTTTTTTTTTGGTCCTCATCAAGTCCATGGACTATAGTCTCACAAAAAGGCCTTCGGTACTCCAGTACACTTGCCCTAGTTATTGTGTAACTTTGAAAAAGAAGCGGGTTGAAAAGAAAACATAAACATTTAGATTATTCTTTTTGGACCGGTCCAAGGGGTATGTAGATTTGCGAGTGTGTGTATTTTCTGTATTTTTTTTATCCAAAAACTTCAAATCTCAATCTAACACTTACCTCCAGGGGAGCAACCAGGGTTAACTTCTCCATTACAATCACCTGTATCCTTTATGAAACTTCAAGAAATGTATCTTAGTAATAAGCACTGTGGCATAGAGCTGGCTTTAAAGTCATTGCTATAATTGTATGTTTGCTTGTCATTGACCTCGTGTGGTTCCAGATGTGTTAACTCTCTTCCTAGAATGAAAGCAATCCAAGGGCTGGTTGTCTGGGGTGACAGCCATAACATTCTGAATCCATTGAGGAACAGATGCAAGAGTCAAATTGGTGGTCGGGTCAAGGATCTAGACACCAGTTTTCTTGCTGGTAGAGCTGTGTTAGAGAATGTGGCTTCGATCTGCAGCCATATTGGGCTCCCTTGTATTTCCCCCCCTGGGTTAAACTCAACCACTTAGCCCTAGGGAGAAGAGCTAGAAAAGCTCGGGCCTTCTTCTATAGGTGCAGAGTCCACTCTGATAGGTTTGCTGCATGGGAGAACCTAGAGGAGAACTCAGTCCTTGGAGGAAGGGCACATATGCAGGAGAGAGAAAGACAGGACACGTGGGAATAGTGACTGCCTCATTAAGAAGCGTGGACCTATGGGTGTCAGACCCTTACTCTGTCACCAAGGAGATGACCCACTTCTCTCATTGGAGGAATAAAGGAGAGAAGGTCCAAGTGTTACTACAAAACCATTCTGTTCTGGAGAATGGGGAGGAAATGTTCTTGTGGAGTTGTAGGGACAGGGGAATGGAGTTCCCTCTACAAAATAGAGTGTACTATTTGTGTTCAATCCATGTGTGATTGACCCAAAATTAAAATGAAAAGCCTGTGGTGGAAGAAACATAATTATAGTTTGACTCCTATAGATGAGGTGGTTAAGAGGAAAAAAATGTACAGCATTTACATCAATTATTTTTTTTTATTGTGTTGTGTTAGTTACCATACAATACATCATTAGTTTTTGATGCAGTGTTCCAAGATTCATTGTTTACATATAACACCCAGTGCTCCATGCAATATGCCCTCCTTAATACCCACCACCAGGCTCACCCATCCCCTCACCCTCCTCCCCTCTAAAACCCTCAGTTTGTTTCTCAGAGTCCACAGTCTCTCATGGTTTGTCTACCCCTCCGATTCCCCCCCCTTCACTTTTCCTTTCCTTCTCCTAATGTCCTCCATGTTATTCCTTATGTTCTACAAGTAAGTGAAACCATATGATAATTGACTTCTCTGCTTGACTTATTTCACTCGGCATAATCTCCTCCAGTCCCATCCATGTTGGTGCAAAAGTTGGCTATTCATCCTTTCTGATGGCCAAGTAATGTTCTATTGTATATATGGACCACATCTTCTTTATCCATTTGTCTGTTGAAGGGCATGTCGGCTCTTTCCACAGTTTGGCTGTTGTGGACATTGCTGCTATGGACATTTGGGTACACATGACCCTTCTTTTCACTACATCTGTATCTTTGGGGTAAATACCCAATAGTGCAATTGCCAGGGCATGGGGTAGCTCTATTTGTAATTTTTTGAGGAATCTCCACACTGTTTTCCAAAATGGCTGCACCAACTTGCATTCCCACCAACAGTGTAAGAGGACGCATCAATTATTTTAAGTGGGTAGGCAGCCATATGCAGCACAACTACCTCAGGCCGTGGTTTCTTGGCAATATCCATTCTACCTTGGAGATGTCTCCTGGATCCCTCTTTATTGCTCTAGCAATTTGTCCACCCCAATACAAGGTAGGCATAGTTGTGCCACTCCTAAGCATCAGTTTTCCTCTCCTCTGTTGATCCTCCATCCCCAGTGCCTCAAGATAGGGCAGATAAGTCTCCAGCCTCATCCGGAGCCTGCGCTCCTATGCCCATTACTCCGCCCATTACGCATTGACCTTCTCACCATCCCATGAACACCCTGTGCTTTTCTAGTGACTGTACAAGTGAATACACTGTTTCTTCTAACTAGAATTTCATCCCCCTTTTGTATGGTGAACTCTTACTCATGCTTGAAGACACAGCTTAAGTTTGACCTCCTGTGTGGCGTCTTCCCCAACACTCAGGATCATTTATCCCTTCTTCTGCGTGCCAGTATCCCCTACAAAATAGTTACTATGCTGAATTGTAATTACTTGTTTGGGTTTGCGTTCTTACTGCCACTGTGAACAGCTAACAAGTCTGTGCCTGGGATCTGGGCCGTGGACTTTATCTGATTGATGTTTCACAGCAACTCTGTGAAATATGTACTCTGGTGATTCCCATTTTGTAGAGCAGGAAACTGAGGGAGAGAGAATAAGGGTTAAGGAATGAGCTAAATTTTCACAGAATCAGGTAAGTGCCAAACAGGTCTGTCCAAGTCAAAGTCTTCATCATTACCCTCCAAGTCCTTGAGTCCGCAGTCCCACTCCACCCTGGGCTGCGGGAGGGTGTCCCGTTACACGTGAGTCTAGGTCAGGACCTGGCACTTAGGAGGCATTTGAGTTGTTTTAGCTTTACTGTTTCTCTTCTTCGGTACGGTATCAGCTAATTATTCCTATTCATGGGGTTGCTGTGCGACTTGAATGCCGTCAGCACCAGGCACATCGTGTGGTACGTAGCAGGCACCTGTAAATCCTTATTCCTTAAATGAACAGAAAATTTAACTTTTATTGTAATGCAATAGAGAGAAATGCCGTCTTCAGGATGTCATTAGCTTTCTAGTGATTTCAGTGAAGCGTGATTTTCTAGGCCATTCTTCTGTGGACTGAGGCAGCTTCCCTCACCAGGATGCTAGCTGTTTATTTTCCAAGTGACAACTTGATTTACTGTTTTCCTTCTCATCACTTTCAAGAAGCATCTGCAGGCTAGTGAGTGACCCAGGCAGCGTGGAAAAGTCCATTTATTTCTCTGTTGTATCTTTCCCACAGAGAGTCTGAGGATAAGGGTTGGAAATGGCTCCGGGAGGTCAGATTTCCTGTGTGTTTTCTTTTGTAGTGCAGGATTGCTCATAGCGACACAATTTGCTGTCTGCTGGTACACTCTGCTTTTGAAATACCTGTGCGATGAGATGTGGCAGGTAAAGGATTCATCGTTTCCCCTTGGGGGATGGCTCTGCAGTTTGATCTATCCGAATGCTTTTTTTGGCCCTAAAATACACTGTAAGGGAAAAGGGACAGCAAGAACCAGGAGGACACTTACTTGTACAATTTTTTGCCTTTTTTACTCTGTGTGTTCCTCCTCCAATTCTAGCAGGAAGTCCCATTAGGTGATGTGTAATAGAATTCGCTCTAGTAAAAGGGTTTCCGTTTTTCCCTCATTTTTGCAAATATGATGATCTTACAGCCCAACCGCTAACTTGGAGGTCTGCCCACAGATCCCTTATAGAGGTGGGAGTTCTTTCTCTGGGTGTTGGATTCTTGGCAGGTTGCATGGAAAGGGAACAGAATCGTGCAAGAACAAATTCACTTTGCCTTATACCGTGTTCCTTCACCAGCAAACTACCCAATGGCTGTGTCAGCTCAAGGCACCTTTCCGAATTGAGTGCATATTCAGCGTCCCTAGGAATTGGGACTTCACTATGAGTTCATTTCTGCTTTGCGTACCCCCTGCTGAAGGCTGCTTTGTCACCATCAGGACTCTTTCTTTTTTTGCCTGGGAAGCAGTGGCCAGAAGAGGTGGGTGATATGTCAGTTTATAGTTGGAGAACCCGAAGCCTCTCACGGCGGCTGCCCCATTGGAGGACGGACAGTGTCGTCCGTCCCTGCTGTGTCCGTGCCTCTGGGGAAAGGCATCAGCAGGCTGGCCCCAGGACCACAGGCCATCCCTTTTTCTGGCAGGGAGGGCAGCAGCAGCGCTCGTCTTCTGGTGCCTCCTGAGTTCCAGGGTAACCAGTGAGGGTCATCTTAGCATCGGCGCCACACTGCTGCACGGAGGCCAGGTGAAGGACAAAGGATTCAGAGCTGAGAGCAGTTTTGCTCATGTCTCTGAGGGGCAGTCTCAGGCAGCTGGCTTCTACTCCCTTTCTGGAGCACAGCAGGTGTTCCGCTCAGGGCCAGTGGTTACAGCCCCTCCAGAGGCGTTGGCATTTTCATCGCCTCTTCTAAGTGGGGTCTCAAAATTCCATTTCCAAGGTCCTCTGATGGAGGTGAAGAGTGCAATCTTCCCAGTTTGGCTTTCTCCAGGCTGCTGCTAGAGAATTCTGGGCTAAAGCCAGCCCCGTTCGCTGTTCCTCTGCTTGGGCTCCTGCCGCCTGAGGGGACTCCGTGGTTTCTCCTTTCGACCCATTGAACTTCTTGCAGTTGTAGGAACAGATGGGGACGGGGGGGCTAGGTACCTGCTTGAGAGTTTGAGTTCCTGGCAAGGTGGTGATATATCGTAGCAAACGCAATGCAATGGGAATCAGAGGACTAAGGTTTTGAAACTGGCCTGAATGCTTTTCACTGTCTCAGGTAACCCATCTAGACTACGTGCCTCCAGTTCCTCCTGTTGGCATAATCCCAGCAAAGTGGCCTCGTGGAGTGTTGAGGGACTACAAATAATGACTAAGAAAGCATTTGGAAATATATGGCATTTAAGGAACTGTGTGCTGTATTTGCAAATGGACCTAGAATCCTCCTTTACCCATGCCTGAAGTGTTTTCCCTTGAGGACTTTCATGTCTAATGTTCTATCATTGTCCCTCAATTTTTACTTCTAGTCCTTGGTTTTCCATGGCTGCGTTTGGATCATAAGCGTGCAGACTCTGGCTTCCTCCTGTGGTCTGTGGTTTGCCAGTACCTCTGTCTCTCGGCTTCCTGTGTTGTCTCCTAAGAACTGTTTGCTTCCATTATTGCCCAACAAAAGGCAAACCTTCCTCGGGAAGGGTATCAACATCCAGGTTGAACCAGTTCGGGCACCCCCAGAAAAGAAAAGTAGTCCAAATGTGTTCTCAACCTTTTTTTTTTTTTTAAATCTTATTTATTAATTTATTTGTGAACGAGAGAGAGAGAGTAGGAGAGTGAGCAGGAGCAGGGGGAAGAGCAGAGGGAGAGGGACAAGCAGACTCAGAGCTGAGTATGGAGCCTGATGTGGGGCTCTGTCTCATGACCCTGAGATCATAACCTGAGCCAAAATCAAGAGTCAGATGCTTAACTGGCTGAGCCACTCAGGTACCCCTGTGTTCTCATCTTTTAATAGGGCTCTCTGCCTTCAGTTCCCTCTTGTTTTCAGTTCACTCTCCATTCAACATAAGTTGAGTTGCAAAATTTTTTATAAGATTCTGTGATCTTTTAAAAATACAAATCAGACCCCATCTATCCTTTCAGTAAAATTGTGCGGTGGCTACTCATAACCTTCAGAATAAAGCCCGAATTTCTTCATCTCAAAGCCTGAGACATCAAGCTCTCAGAAACCACAGACCCAATTAAACAGTGATATGCATTTCTCCACACTTCTTAGATTGCATGGTAAAAACATATTACACTGAATATTTTAATGTGCTTTGCAATTTCTCAGAGAAATGGTGATATTATTATATAAATCACTAGCTGGATTTTTTTTTGGGGGGAGAGAGTGGAAAATAGAATTGGATAAATGCTTGTTAATGCTATTTATATATAGTACTTGGATTAACAAGCCCTTTGAAAGATCAGTACTTTACATATCTTACACAAACTGATTTAAAATCTTGGGGTATACATGTCTAGATTGCATCTAGTGTTTAATCAATTGGACACTTACAAATAATGGGGAAATGATTTGTTGTCATACAGTTGAGCTTTGCTTTCCATGCTGTGAGAATAACATTTTTATTTTAACACTTACACAATTGATTGTAAACTTTGGGGTGATATAATTTAAGTGGATCTAAACAGTCCATTAGCCATGTCAGTGCGTTCCCTCTTGCCAAGCCGGGGCTTTCTGCTAAGCTGTTGTGTATACATTGTTACCTAATCCCCTGGGTCCATTGTCTCTACCTATTTAGCTGGAATACGTACAAGGTGACTGCATTGTCTCTTCAACCTCTTTCCCAGTGTCAACACTAAATACAGGAAACAAATTTGGGGCAATATTACATTTAGCTCTGGAGAGTTTGGAGAGTTGAATGGGCTTAGAAATGTGTTTGCCACTGTTTAGTTTTGTGCCTTTCAGTTATATTCATTGTCAATTGAGTATGGTTTTCCAGGTGATAAGACAGTGCTTAAACTTTGGCTACTGGAAGGAAATTAAGACAGATTGGGATCTTAGGAGAAATCAGTTGTGAGAGTATGCAAAGGAACGTTTTCACCAAGGTTCTCACTCTTTCTTCTTCTGTGCCCCTCATTTGCTCTTTTAGAGACCAGGTCATGCACTGTCACTGCCTCTTCTCCCCACACAGTCAGGAGGAAGGTGTGCCATGCATTAAAAATGTTACAATTTGGCTTATCTAGAAAATGACTCAGAGGGTAGCTTTCAGGTGTCTCTTACGTGTTGACATGCGGAGGAGATAAGAGCATCTGGGATGCTGCTGCTCTTGGTAGCCTCCCCCAGCCTAGGGAAGAGGCAAACCGAGAAGATTCATCATTGAATGAAGAGATAGGGAAGGTTGTGTATGGTTACAGCATTTTCCTTAGATTACTTGCAAAGGGACGCGCTTAGCTACATAAAATCTTTGTTGGTAAATTTGCATGGAGATTAGCATAAATATGCATGTGATTTACATAGACAATTTCTCACGTTGGTTTTATTTCTTATTTATTTATTGATATTCTCTTCTCTACAATGATGTCATTTTTCTTGTATGGCCTCCACATAAAACAAATTCTGTTGCTTTGAACACACCCAGAATCCAGGGAGAAAAGGGGAACGTTACTTTTGGTGAGTAAGTGATTTATGTAGGGTGGGGGGGGAGAGAAATAAATTTCTGGCTCAATTTATCCAGGGTTTGGTAAGGTAATGCATGGCTCTGTGGAATCATTCATGCTGTTTAGTAAACTAGGAGCATGTGGTACATCCAAAGTGATGGGTAAAAGAATATTTAGAGAAAAGTCCAGATAGGTACTGGAAGTCCAGAGTAACACCACTGGTGTGGTCTTGGGCAGCACGTCTTCTTAGTTGTCAGTTTCATCCTTGTTAAAAAGCAGGGGGCATTAAATCAGGTAAGCTCTAAAACCCCTCATGAGCTCCAAAGCTTATTATTTTTGCATACTCTTTGGTTTAATTACATGACAAATATTAAGCACCATATAGCACATCAAATAACATCCTGGAGCCTTACTGTTCTGTGTCAAACCTTTCCCCTTCGAAGGGTACTCAGTGATTAATTTAAGCCTCTCTTTAGAGGCGCTCATTTCCTTGTTCATTTATCTCAGTTCACTGGGCACCTAAGGTCTGACTTAAATGTTTATAGAAGACACCCATTACTATAGCACACATGGCGCCGAGGAGAGGCATGGAGTTGGCTCTGTGCACATTTGCATCCGTAGGAGAAGAGTTTAAAGGTGATAACTCCATTTGATTTGCCGTCTTTTACTCTAGGTCAAGCTCACCTCCTGGCCTACTGAACAAAGGCTCATCCAGTTGCATTTTCACAAAGCCATTTCTTCAGAAATGAGGGGAAATCATGACAATAGACAGGGCACTAGGGGATTGGATAGATCTGTTTCAAACATTTGGATGGTATCAAATTGCTGCTCCGTGATTTTATTTTTTTGGCGATTTTGGTAAAAAGCATCGGACATAGGTTATGTGCCAAGTAGTACTTGCTATTCATATATATATATGAATATATATATATATATGAGACTGGTCATTTATATGTGGACAGGACCCTTTTGCTTATATTAGTATGTGTGTGTATGCACACACTTGTATGCAAACAGAAATATGCAAGTAGCCACATATCATTGAGACCCTCTGAAATACACAGAACAAGCCTGATCTCTTCTCTAAGTCTCCGGAGTACGAAGTTAAGGTTCATGTTTTGAGGTTATCATGATGCTATAATTAATTTAAGATAGTCTGCATTGGGGGGTCACCTCTCCCATATGATGAATGATTCTCTGCAGTTCCTACCTAATCATGAGAATATATTTATTTTACTGAAGTGACTTACCAAGGGCTGTGATGGCTGATAGGATCTAAGTTGAGTGGAATTGACTTTGGTTACTAAGGCTGAAGTGTAGTTCTAGAAGAGAAAATAGAACTTGCTCAACTTATTTTGTAGCCCCACTCTGTAATGGGAAGCTGCCCACCCAGCCTTGTATTGTTGCCCATTTCCTTTCATGATGAGGTGATTTCACTAGCTTTTGGCCAACCCTGATATGCAGTAGGCCACTCTCAGTGAGGCTGCCTGGCAGGGGGACAAATGAAAGTCCATATGCCGGGTTTTGAAATTATAAATTACATCAACAAATGATTAAATAAAGCGTGTCATTTCCTTGATAAATACACCTTGGAAACTACCTGGTAAGCCAGGTGCACACTTAGAATTTTTGGATTCCTTAGTGTTCTGCACTGGGCAATGCTAACCCAGGGAGAACCAGGCCCTCTGGCTGTCAGCCTGTGACCTGCCCCCTTCCTCTTTCCACATTTGGCTCCATTCTGTATCTGTAAGGGCTTTGGTATAAATGCACGTGGTTGCCCACGTGGCCGGCTCTGTCTAACTCCCTGCAAGTGTTCCACCATTGTTAGTGCTCAGACCTCAAGGTATGCACACCAACGGCATGCTATGCTGTTGGAAAATGAGTCCGGGCCAGAGTCTTGCAGAAGCCCTGCCAACAGGCCAGGGGTTCCTTGGGTAGGGAATTAGAGGATCCCAGGGTGTGGCCTTGAAAGAGAATATATACTCCGGTGGAATGCTGTCTTGGCCCTGGGTGTTCTTTAGGATGGTCCGACCAGGGACATCTAAATTAGGAGACCCCAGAGCAGAGATCCCTTTGAATGGAAAGGTCTGTCTTGTCAAAGTGTATCACCAAATTCCCTTTTCTCCCCTTTCCCTCATCTGCTTGATCACCTTCGCAGGTCCAACCTCCTATTTAATAACCCTGTCACATTCCACTGCGTTCAGGACTGTACCATGGAAACCAAAGTTAGCTGGGTTATTGATGGATGGAAATTAGAGCCGGATCTTTCAGGGTAATTGATTTTTAGTTTTTGGTCAATAAAAGGTACCTAGAGCTAAAG
>CM052896.1:106110914-106131687 GCA_028534135.1 Potos flavus
TTGGTCAATAAAAGGTACCTAGAGCTAAAGAATCCTTTGTCAGAGCAGTTAATTATCCATTCTACACCAGCTCTCAGACAAGCATTTAAAAGCCATCATTGAAGCAAAAGCAACGTCAACCTCACTCTACCATTTTGCATAAAATTTCCCTCTAGGTTTTTCTCTGGGAAAATGGGAAGGAAATGCAGCAAGCTCTTCTACACCATTGCGTTGGTCTTCCACCCTTGTGAGAATAGACGGCTTCTCGGCAGTTACTGTCTCTCCTGGTTTCCCTGGTACTTAGACACAGATGCGGTAGAAGTGTTGGAGGGAGCTCATGCAGAGAGCAGCTCACTGGCAGGGGGGCACTGCCCTGGTGGGCCATGTGCTCCTTGGTATTTGCATGCACATGACTCATGCCAGTCAAGTGGTGATTCCTTTCCTCTTTCCTTTTCACACAGCCCGGGAGGAGAACGTGGCCACTTTCCGAGGCTCCGAGTACCTGTGCTACGACCTGTCTCAGAACCCGATCCAGAGCAGCAGCGATGAAATCACCCTCTCCTTTAAGACCTGGCAGCGGAATGGGCTCATCCTGCACACGGGCAAGTCGGCTGACTATGTCAATCTGGCTCTGAAGGATGGTGCGGTCTCCTTGGTCATTAACCTGGGCTCCGGGGCCTTTGAGGCCATCGTGGAGCCAGTGAATGGAAAATTCAACGACAACGCCTGGCATGATGTCAAAGTCACGCGTAACCTCCGACAGGTAATGGCTGAGGGGAGAGAGTGCCCGGAGGCTCCTCTTGGGTAGCTGGGGGCGGAGGTTTGTGAAGCAGGTGCTGGACGAGCTGGAGAAGGGTAGAGATAAAGCTTTGGATTTGTTGAAGCCTAACGTTCTCCCCAGTCTTTGCAGTTTCACAAGGAAAAATTATGAAAATATGTTTCTTCTACTTCAGTTTTCCACTTACGCTTGATTTTTTCTTTTCAGAAAAAAATTCGGTTATGTAGATAATAAAAGTTATAAATATTTTCCTTTTATTCTGTTTTCCTTCTTATCATTTTCTTAATTATGTTTGAATCTTGTATTATTGTCAAATTCAATTAGGGATGGTGTTTTGTTTCTGTAGCTTGCTAGATTTTCCTCATTTTTTGAATATGTTTTTCTTTTTAATTTAGTTAGCCGTTGCCATGATGCCATGATTTTAATTCCTTCCAGAAAAGAGTCTTCCTTTTTCTCGTCCTTTTAATTTACCACCTCTCCCCTGCTTTCATTTTTGTTGTTGTTGTTATGATGACCCGTAGCCTTAGAATGAATTAGCTGGAATCTTTCTGAATTCCTCTGTTTCTCTGTTCCTTGGTGCGGTGGTCCTACTTTATGGCCCCAGTCTCTACCTCTGAGGCTCTTCAGTTAACAGGGAGGCCTGGAAAGTGGAAGGACCCAAATAAAAAAGTCAACTTTGGAGCAGCCTTTCCTGGTTCTGTTCGGGCATGAGAACTCTCATCGCTTGCCGATTCTAAGCAGGCAACTCCGTCAGGTGACAACGCTCTCAGAAAGCCTTAGCCAAGTGACATTGTTTTCCGTCTCATAATGAATAATAATAGTCGCAACAGTAATAATAGTAACACCGCACCAGCCCACATCAATGAAGAAGAAAAGCATTTCCTATAAAAGTCAAGGTCGGTGCTGATGCGGCTTTCCGGGTTGCTATTTGCACTTGGTTTTTCTCCCTGTGATTTTGTCATTAAACCCAGTTAGACAGGGTTCGTCCTTTATTAATCAGAGAACATTATGCAAATTTCCAGGGAGTGCTTATCAGATTTTCTTCTGCAATATGATTGATTTAATGCCTTCTAATGTAAATATGAAAGCATAAGAACGGACAGATATTTGCATATGTTTTCTGTTTCATAAAAGGGCGACTCCTTAGCATTGTCAAGTGAACGGAGAAGTTTCACAAGGCACTGGGAACACACAATATCCAAAGCACCCATTGTAATGCTTAAGTATGTTGAGGAAGCTGCCTGGTTGGGAGATTCTCTTCTATCTGTGGTGATGTTACCAAATCATACAAGTCTTAGAGCCTCCAGTCATCTTAATACCCATGAACTAGACATTTTTGAGTCACTGTTCTGTTTTTCCTCCAAGGCCAAATGATCCAATTACTAATGTTTTCTTTAATAATCCCCCATCCATACTTAGCTCAGCTCAGTGGTCAAGAGGGCCCAAGTCGAATTTCCATTTGCTAACATGTAAGGGCGTGATGTGTTTTAGATGCCGAAACTAGACCAAAAAGGAAAATATGACCTTTTGCCAGTTTTGGCTGGCAGGTGCACAGTAACCCCCTTTAGGCTTTAGTCACTGGAGGGGAGAGCAGGGTCAGGCTATGAGTCTCACCAACCAGTCTGTCTCTCTGCTTCTCTCCCACTCTGTACACTTCCTTGCCATTCTAGAACGATTCCAATTAGCCGTAGAAAGGCTTACTTTTATTTCTACTAAAAACACTTTGCTAAAATAGAATTGGGCCCCAGTTCCATCCTTTAAACTGAGTGGGGGATAAAGGAAACTGTTCTTCATACATTGGTTGTGCTGTTTTAGTCCACGCAAGCAGAGGAGAGCAACCCTGGAGGGCTTCTCTTCCAAGTTCTAAGACCCAGCTCCCTCAGTGCCCTTGGACAAATCATTTAACCTTGCCACACCACAGTTTCCATTTGTGAGATGGTGATTACAATCTTCCCCAGCCATGTGTGGTGGCTAAATATGCAAAGCACCTTATGTTCCAGAAGGATTACGAGCTCCTCCATGGTCTGGGTGCTAGACTCACTGTGACATGCGCACGATTTATAAGCCGAGTATTCTGTTGTGAAGGTGACTGTGTCTGTCACCAACGATGCTGCTAAGCAAGGCTCTCCGTTCTGGACAAAGTGACGCTGGCCCAAGGGTGTTGGGGGACATTTCTTGGCAGAGGGAATATGAATCTCATAGAGAAAGTGGATCTTTCTCTATGAGAACGAAAGTGGGTCTTCATTGAAATCCCGACTGAATTTTGCATCCAAATGCAATTTATTGAAAGAGAGGGAAATCTCCGAAAAGCAGAGTTGATTTTGTAAATGTAATCCTTTCAGTGCTGAATCATCTAAGATTATTATTTTGCCCATTAAAAATCCATTTATAACATCTTCTTTAGTTCTGTAGGAGACATTTGAAGGGGTTGGAAGCCCCTGTCTATTTTAGTTAAACTGTAAATTGCTTCATAAATATTTGATAACAAGCTTATGACTGTCTCATCTACTTTTTTGGTAAGGTCGAATGGTTTCGGTGGCAAAAACTCATCTGCGGAATGCTTACTTGGAGTTCCCTGGAGTATTCGTTACTAAATGGAGCAGAACTTGGCCCCTTTCTTTCTTCTTGGTCATCTAGTCTTGGTTCTACCTTTGAGACAAGTCAGGACCGAGGCCAGCTACTTTCCTGGGGGTTCTGATTAAAGGAAGGAATGTGAACTGCCTTTTCCAAACTGTCCCTGGCATAAGGGACCAAGGTAGTGATGCCTATCTCTGGGTTTGTTTTGGTCTTGTTTTAAAACCCGTGACCTTGAACATGGCCCTCATGCGAATTGCTTTACCTCTGATGCCACTTCAGTGAAACCACAAACACAAAACTGGGGTTACCAATCTTCCAGCCTCTCAGCCTCCCAGCTCAGGGTGTGTTGGCCACTTAGCATTTGAAAATAGTCAGAGGAGACAAATCTCAGGGCTTGGTTAATCATGATTAACCTGCCAGTCCTCTCTGTTACCCATACAAGAAATTGCTTAAAAGCTTGAAAAGCACTTGCTAAAGGGGAATGGGGAGAGAGCGATTCCAATGGGCAGCATTCTGGCAAAGAAAACAAAATAATAACTACATTGGGAAATAAAGAAGATTCCCAACTATTTTGACGCACTTGGACAACACAGTTATTGTCGACCAAGAGGAAAGCAAAGAGGAGAATGTCCCCCTCCTGCTGCACACATCCACACAAAATCAAGGAAGTCATGGATCTTTAATCACCTATGGAAACCCAGAATAAGCTACATCATGTAGCCTTCTGATGCTAGAGGCGACCTGTACATGCTCTACATTTGTCGTTGTTGTGGTTGTTCTATTGAAAGTCATAATCATCGATGCATGTAGTCAGAGTCGGATATTGGGGAAAAAGAAAAGTCTCCAGAATATTGGTATTTTAGCTCGCTCTATCTACATATGAAATGATAAACTTTAGGGGTGTTTTCTTTCAGGATAGGTGGGCTGTGTATGTGCTAGAGGGTGGGAAGGGAAAATGATGTTCATTCAGAAGAGCCCTTGGAAAGTAAGTATGACACTCATTCTAACTGGGGTGAGGTCCAGTCTGAGTGGTATTGGGAAGAAGGGGGAGCTCAATGACAGGGTGGATTGCAGCTCCTTCCCTGGCTCTGCCCTGACTGCCAAGGTTTTCCATAGAGTCCTGGTCTCATTGTCTTCCCCACTCTCTTTTTCTGTGTCGGGTGCCTTTTTTTTGAAAAACTAACACAAGATCATTCATGCAATGTGTCATTTTACTAACCGACTAATGTACTAACACCCTAACGACTCATCTTTGTTTTTAGTTTTTTTAATTAACAATCGTTCTGTTCACAATTTTTAATTTCCTTTCTTCCCCCTTTTCCGCAAAGCACTCAGGCATCGGACACGCTATGGTAAACAAACTACATTGTCTGGTAGATATCATTCTTATTGTCTCTTTTTTTGGGTTTGCCGTGTGTTGCCCCCCTTTTCCTTCCCAAACCCCCCTTTTATCCTCCTTAGACTCGTTTCTTCTTCTTTTAAAATTTTTTTGTTGGATTTAATGCAAGTATTTCTTTTTTGTTAAAAGAGAGAAAAAAAATAAAGGAAGGAAGGGGAACGTGCCTGTCCTGGAAATGATATTTGGATGAGTTTGGGGCAGTTTCCTTTTCTTCAATTTGTCTTTTTTTTCCCCCCCTAAAAATATCTTTTTAAAGAAAGATTCCCCGTTTAGCTAAATTTGTTTTGTTTTGTTTTCTTCTTTTGCAACTTCCAAGTTACAGACTAGGGACAACAGGATTTCTATTGAGGACTTTCTTCTCTCTGTGTCTCTCTGTCCCCTCTCACTCTTCCTCCTTGCTCTTCCCTCCTCCCCACTCCTGCAGCCCATTTTTCTTTCCCTTTGGTGTGGCCACGGCTGCCATAGGTGATCTGGGGAGGAAAGTACTCTACTTCCTCTATTCTTCCTTTCCCGGCTTTCACCTTACTCCCCACCGTGGCTAGAGGGAGCTCGGCCAGTGTGTTCTCTGTACAGACTCTGCATGGCATGTTCCTGTCTCGTGGATTTCCCCATGGGCATCAGAGTTCGTTCCCCATTTTCCTCCTCATTACTAACAACCTGTCGATCATCAGCCCAGTTCCACGCTCTCCTCTCTCTTCATTTTTGTCTCCACTCTTCTTCATTCTCCTCTCATCCTTCATATATTTTGGGGTTGGGTTTGGACTTTTTCTTTTCTTTTTTTTTTTTTTTTAGTGAGGGAGGTGGCAGGCAGGGGAAACACAACCCTTTAGTTTTGAGTGGTTTTGTTTATTGTTTTCGTTTTTGTTTTTTTTTGGTTGTTTGTTTTTACTTCCATCTTGTGTTCCACTTTGTTCAGTGCATGTAAGTGTGAAGTGGATTTTGATTCCTCCCTTTAGTTTTCCTCACCCCGCCCACTTCCCTGCCCTTTCTCTTCCGCCTTTTCTCTTGGCTCCTGATGGTTTTCGCATGGGTGTGTCAGCGTATGGTGTGTGCACGCTTTGAGGCCCCATCTTTTCTCTCTGCCCTCTGCTCCTTTCATGGATGTTGGGCGTGTGGGTGCTATTTCTTCCCTGTGGGCATTATTATTATTTTTATTTTGGTTATTATGCCTCATATTCCTTTCTTTTTGTTAGAGTTGCCTTTTTGGTTTTGGGTCATTTCTTCTCTTGGTGGTGGTGATGGCAGTGAAGGGAGGGCAGGGGTTGGTGTCCTGGGGTAGTTCATGGCATGTACCATCCATGACGTGTCAAAAATGAGACCCCTCTCCCACCCTCCCCGAATGCATGTTTTTCAGCGTGGTGTGAGCCCCCAAAGAAACTAATAAAAAAGAAAAGAAAAAGAAAAGAAAAAAGAAAAAAAAAAAACCATCCACCACCAAAGACCAACCCTACCAAACCCCATTGTCCAGTGTCTACTTTGCTGTTTCTCACTACCACCATAAATAACAATCATTCAGAAAATAAACAATCATTTTACTAATGAACTGAGACAAGTGATGTCGTCTGAGGATAGTTCCATTTTCTAGCCTGACTGAGTAAAGAGTGCAGTGGGTAGAGCAAGTTGCTCATCTTGGCAATTCCCCCGAAGTCTCCTGGGAGTCTGCAGAGGAATGCTGGAGGCTTGGGTCACAGGGAAGGCAGACCAGAAAATGGAACTTGGCTGCACATACCAAAATCAAACCAAATTAGAAAGACTACCTCACCAAAAATCTTAATGAAAGTGACGCCACAGGTAGGGGAAGCCACCGGATTTTGATAGGACTGTAAAGTCATTGTTGGGATTTTTTTTGTCCCTATGTCCCTCCACCAGGTGACGATCTCTGTGGATGGCATCCTTACCACGACGGGCTACACTCAAGAGGACTACACCATGCTGGGCTCGGATGACTTCTTCTATGTGGGAGGAAGCCCAAGTACCGCTGACTTGCCAGGCTCACCTGTCAGCAACAACTTCATGGGCTGCCTTAAAGAGGTACAGGTCACACGCTCTCTTTAATTCGTTGACTGTCCCAGGAAAAATTGAATTTCCAGTTCAGTGAAGGGCTCTGTCCTCTAATCCATTCTTTGAGGCCATAGGTTATAGCAAAAAAAGACTTTGGACTTGCAAGTGTGGTCCTAGGTTTTGGTTCCCACTTAAGCTGGTTGCATGACCTTGGTTTTGCCACTTACATGCCTGGTGGTTCTGTTTCCTCATCTGCCTAATGGGGAATCGTATTCCACAGGTGGTGGTGCTTTATAAATTACACGAAATAACAGAGATGAAAGGACGTTGAAATCACAAGAACTACACCTTGTAAAGTTTGATGTTGTATTTGACTTGCAAGTAGGGAAGCTCTAGCGAAAAGTAGCTCAATTTGTGGTGTGTGTCTTGTCTAAACCATAACATATGTATTATTTTACCTTTGCCAAGCTTGGTTTTCCCAAGAGTCTCATTATTTGAGATGAAGGAAAATTTTCAGAATGTAACAGTACGGCCCAGAAGACTGGTTTTTCCTTTTCTTTTTTCTTTTTTTATCCCCTGAAAGCAAGCAGCTGTGAGAAAGCAGTGGGGCTTTGCCATTACTCATTTATTACTATTGTAGCTGATGTGTTGAGACCTCTGTCTGAGAGCAGAGGAGCTTCAGTCAAGTGTAAGTTCTCTAAGGTCAATTGCTGAGGCAAAAAGAATCAGACATGATTTGGTAGACTTCTTTCAGAATACTGTGTCATCAGAGCTGTGTACTGCACATTTTTGTTTAAGCTAAGCTAAGCCTGATTGCCTGAGATATCTATACCCCTTCCCTGGGGAATTTCCTTGAGAAGCTAACAGTGTTCTTCCTTGTAGATAAAGATCCCTGGTGACATGTTATGAGACTCCTCTGAGGGCACATGTTTATTCTGATTGTGGTTATTTGAAATTTGTTGGACATCGGTTATCATATGGGATGGCATTGGGCATGCGTCCATTCACGCCACTCGACTGTGAGCCGTGTCAAGACAAGAGTTGGGTCCATTATGCCTGGCACATAGTAGGTGTATTATGGCACATAATAAGTATTTTTGGAATGGATGCCTTTATCGAGTCATCATTGGGCACTGTGTTTGTGTTGTAACTGAATTTAGCGGCTCTTTCCAAGCCGTGGTCTCTATGCTTGAAGACTTTATAATCTAGGAAGGGAGATGAGATCTGGACAAGTATGGCTCAGGACACTGTGTGTTCTGTGTCACAGACTAAATATTCTAACTGAGTAGAATTAGAGGAAATAGATACATTTTAAGGGGAAGTCCGTTTCAGAGAAGAATTGATATTTGAGCTGGGCCTTGAGGCAGTAAACTGGTGTGAGTTGAGAGGAAGGGGCAGAAAGGAGAGACATGACATAGGAGGGAAAAATTCAATTACAGCTCCATATAGCTCTTGATCTGAAGGAGATATTACGGAAGCGAACCCCAAAAGGGTTTTCCTCTTTCTGCTGGATGTTAGCTAGCCTTCCGCTGGCTGCAGGGATGCCAGTGGTCATTCTTGATGGAATTGCAGTGGACAGAGAGCACTTCTGCCCTGGGATTTACTCCCATTTGGATAGAATAGAGGTATAAACCGCTCAGCATCTAATGAACCCTGAAAGATTCTTAAACAGTGTTAAATCAAACACACTGGAATTGTACTCATGTCAGAAAGAGATAGGAACATTCTGCTACCAAGGACGTGGCTCAGGAATGAATGAAGCATCGATTGCTCTGGAGAGTTCATCCATTTTTTTTTTTTTTTTTTGGTAGTGAAACAGCCCTGAGCATGGACAGGATTTCTCCTGGACAGGATCTGGGGGTGGCCTCTAGAATTAATTTTCCCCTGCACACAATTATACTGAACCATCTCTCAATTATGTATTTTGAGACAAAGGGGCAATTACCCAACTGTAAATTATCTATCAGGAAGGATGCTCCTGAACATTTTGAAACAAACCTCATAAACACACAAAGGTATCTCTGATGGCTCCATCCACACAAAACCTAGAGTAAATAAAATCTGCACACACACACACACACACACGCACACGCATACGCATACACACTGCCCAGGTGTAGGGAGCAGGAAGCTAAAAAAGCCCATAGAAAGTATTACTTAATAGCTTAAAAATTAAAGGCAGTTCTGAAAAATGGTGTCAATAACAGAAATAATTAGTACTTAGTAGTAAAAATATATACATAGCTAGCAGCATAAATCTGCATTTAAGCCCAGATCAAGTCAGAAAAAATAGAGTCCAGCACATGCTGGGGTAAACGGTAGGCAAAATGAGAGCTCCATTAACTTATACCCCCTTCTCTCTTACATACAGTGTTGTGGTGTTTCTAAGGGATTTGGAAAGCTTTCTCCTCTGAGTGTCCTAAACAGATAACTTTGACTCTCATGTAGTCCTGGCATATTCTTTCTTTCCGCTTAATCCTTACAGTTCACTTTTTGTAGGGCAGGTCTGGGAAATTCTTCTCTTGTTCTTGGTATTTGTCTTTGACAATTTAGTGAATGGTGGAATCTTCCAGCTAGGTTGGGATTTCTCTCCTTGATAAATCCCACATACCCATTTTTGCCCTTAGAACAGTGCCCAGTTATTTAATAAGCCCTTCTTACCTATCTCTTTCTACCTTTTTCTGCCTTTGCTTGCCCTTTGTGGCTCTGTGTTGCCTTGAGGCGACAAAAAGCCCTGGGCGCTTTTATGTATTATTTTCTTCGAAATGGGGGCATGGGAAAAGGACTTCAGAGTTTATCTTCTGGGTCGCAGATAACTTTGTGTGTGGTACAAAATAGGCTTTATCTTTGGAACTACAGTTACTTCACTGAAAAGTTAAGTTCTGGCTCCACAGTTGAGCAGAATGATTGTGGATTTCACCTGGGTGTGCACGTCCTAGCTTCCTACTGCTGTAAAAGCCACCACAAAGACTGTCCAAATTGTCCTCAGACTGTCGTGGTTCTCCACACACCCTAGTGATCAATACAAGATTTGTGTGCATTTAAACACTACCAGCTCAGCGTCTTGTTCCTTGTCGTGTTTCCATGTTTTCTTTTCTTTTTAATTTTATTTATTTATTTGACAGAGAGAGAGAGAGCGAGAGAGAGAGAGAGAGAGAGAGCGTGCGCCCAAGCAGGGGGAGTGGCAGAGGGAGAGGGAGAGGGAGAAGCAGGCTCCCCTGCTGAGGAGAGAGCTCGACACGGGGCTCGATCCCAGAACCCCGAGATCATGACCCGAGGCGAGGATAGACCCTTAACCAACTGAGCCACCCAGGCACCCCGTGTTTCCATGTTTTAACATGTGGGTCTTACTTTTGGTCTTGTGGGCTTCTAGCTCCTAGAATGGTTCTTAGCATCTAGCGGGCTCTCAGTAAACATTTGCTGAGTGAAATCACATGTTTGCAAATTAATTGTTTAAATAAATAATCTTAGAAATAAACATGTTTGTAAAATTAATATTTTAGATAAATGCTTCTAGGCACTATTAGCCATGTGATTTTCTTGGGATCAGTAAAGAACATCTTGACATGCAACAGCTGAGTCTTTCAGGAACTTCCTAGCCATCTGATTCAAGAGAAGCATTATATAGAAAGGCTCAGCAAGGCTAAGAGGAGTGGGTTGAACCTTTCTCGAGGAAGAACAGGATTGAAAAGGTTATGACAGAGGTATCATTGTATAAAGAAAAGAATACTGGGTTTGCAGTCAGAAAATCTGACTGGGAATACCAGCTTTGTCACTGGCTCTATGGCCTGGAATAAACCACTGATCCTATTTGAGTCTGTTTCCTCCCTAACATGGATATGCTAGGACCTTCGTTATGTTCTTAAATGAAATAACATACATAAAAGTAAAACCATACAGACATGTGTATATTGCTATAAGGATTATTATTAAGGATTGTGTAATACCTCTTATAAACAGTTTATGAATTACAAATATAACCATACACTTGCAAACATTAGCATGGGCAGTCTCTCCACATCTCCTATATTAGCAAGTCACAATCAGGAGGAAAACTAGCTTTATTCTGAGATTTACCCCACTAAAGTCCTTTCATTTTTTTTTTTTTTTTTTTTTTTTGAAGTGGAGAAACCCACCCCACCCGCCCTCAATCATTACCTTGTTTTGTTGCCTTAGGTCACGTATTTGACGATGGTCGGTCTCCGTCTATTAAAATGTGAGCCAACTCTGTGATGACGAAGGCCTCTGCTCACAGGTGTCTCCCCAGAACCTAGCAGAGTTCCTGGCATAAAAAAAAAGAAACACACAATAAGTATGTCTGGAATAAATAAAGGGATGAATGAGCTAACCTCATGGAGCTCTACAATCTGGTGCAATTTAGATCAACAGATACATCCTAAATCCTAAAATCCTAAATACTAAAATACATCCTAAAATCCTACAGGATACCAGGGACTGTGCTAAGGAAGATACAAAGATGAATCAGACACAGTTCCCACCTTAGAGACCACACCGTTAGTGAGGGAGACAGATACATGGATATAATTTCGATAAAAGATGGTTAGCAGAAAGAGGCATTCACAAGTGCAGTGGGGCTGTTGAGGAGAACGACTTACATATTCTGGGGTTCGGGAAAGCTCTGTGGAGGAGCTAATGTGAGTCTCAAAGACAAACAGAAGTGAACAGGGCAGAATGGAGGGAGTGAGGCTCCAGGACAATGGGGCGGCATGAGCCAAGTCACGGGCGCAGGACTCACAGTAGTGTTTGGGTGAGGAACTCACACTTTGCTCCTTTCAGGGCACAAATTATAAGATGAAGAATTTTGAAAATGTAGCTACAAAGTTAAGTAGGGGCCAGGTCATAGAGAACTTACTCATACTCTACCTGTGGACTTTATTTTCTAGGTTAATAGGGGACTGTTGAAGGACCTTAAGTAGTAAGTCAAGTTGTCACGTTGGCATCTTATCCATCAGGCTTCAAATTACTTGAGAATTGAAGTTACTCCATCCACTACTTCCAACTGGTGTATATTTTTGCCCCAGGAAGTTGAAGAGCAGGGTTGTAGGGTTGATCCATTGACTATGGCCTTGGGTCTGGAGAGTGCCTTTCAGAATCTTAAAATTTCTATAGGAAGGCACTTCTTTCTGACTCCCATTTCAGTTTCCAGTGACCCTCACTGTCAGGATGTACATTTCTCCTTTCCTTTGTCCTTGGCATCACTGAGCGGTTGTTGGATGAAGCACAAGTATCGGAGGAAAGCCAAGTCTGGACAGAAGTGCTCGGTAGTGTTTCTATCATATTCAGGACCAGGGAGAGGGAACTTCTTCAAGCCTATCACAGTATCCTCCTACATGTTGGGATCTTTCCTGTTGCTTGATTTGATTCTTTGCACACCAACCTCCTTTCTCCTCAATCTGTTACTTCTCCCCTAGTATGTTGGTTCTCTGTTTTCATCTGCCATTTGCCCAGGGAGAAGCTCAGTGCTGCTGAGATGTCTGGGATAGCCTGGTCTCTCTCACCTCTCTTTCCTCATGGAGTCTCTAATGGGGAGGAGGGAGAAGTAGGAGAATTGGGAGCGTGGAACACATATTTAAAGGAAAAAGGATTGGGTAGAACATCACTGTGCACATTACATCCCACATGCCTTTGTGATTATTAGCCATTTAAAACCGAATGGGATTTTGCAGCCAGAGATAGTCTCTGAACAGATGATTAATGGTTTAATTTGTAATAACTTTACATTTTATAGAACCCTGATAGGAGTCCACATCTGGTGAGCCAAGCTATTTAAGGCTGTGTTAATTCTGTTAATTGCTATACGTTTATTTGAATTGCTGGCACCTGCGGGCTTTGGGATAATGTGTTTGTTGTTGCCTTTTTCTTTTTAAATATACTCATTTTATCCCATCACACTGTCTTATGCTGCTGCTGTCTCTTACGCTATCATAGTTCTCTTCTGGTTTTTCTTTTGTGTTGTCCTTGCTTCTTCACTCACTATACTTTTTTCTCTTTCTCCCCCTGTTTTCATTTTCCCTACTTCTGTGCTTCTCTACCTCTTCTGTTGGTTTCCTTCCTGATTTCCCAGTCCATGATAAATCGCCCTGTTCATAATCAGATAAATTAAGTCATGGCACTGGGACTAAAAATCCCCTTTTTCCTAGCATTGAGAATACTACATGGCCCCAAGGTGAGCAGAGACCAAGTGAGGGTTTTTGAGTCAGCACGGAAGATGAGCGGAGAAACACAGTCCAGGTGTGAATCTTGTCTAGACTCATTCGTTACCAGCTGCGGTAGTGAGAGCAGGTCTTTTGAGTGCTCTTAGCCTCCGTCTTTGCGTTGGATAATAATACTTAGTTCAGGCATTTTTATGTCAGGAGCAAATGGGGTTAAGGAAATGGAGGTGCTTTATAAACTGTAAAGCACTGTGCAGATGTTCATGTTATTATTTGTTATTAAATGAAACCAAATTGATTAGATCTGGCTAGGAACCACATACTGCTCTTTGCTGGTTCTGCAATTTAAAAACTGCAGAAGTTAGGAGAGTCCAATGTGATTTAACAAGAAGAGCAACTGAATTGGAACTTGGCCTCCAGATCCAGTTCTGACGCTAATTAGAAAATCATATGGTCTCTTTGGACATCCATGTCTTTATCTGTAAAGTGAGAGTAGTGATCCCTGCTAAACCAAATGCACACTACTGTGGAGAACTTCTAATGTAGAAATACAAGTTATTGCTTATTAAATTTTGGATAGCAAGGTAGGATTTATTTTCCTACTGTTGGGAAGCTGTGCAAAGGAGCACTGTGTAGGCTTGGAGGAAAGCATGCTTTGACAGAAGAGAAGAACCAACACAAACAGGAGACCAAGAAGAGTAAGATTCCTACAAGGTAGAAAGAAGTGGAAACGTGACTCAGAGACTAGGAAATGGAAGCTGTGGCCGAAGAAGAAAAGAGAGAAACTGTGTCTCAGGAGCTGCCAGTTGGGTTGACCATAGAAGTTGCCATTTTGGGGGGTGCGGTGGGTAAAAAAAGGATCAAATATTGGCAATGCCATATACGTCAGCTTAAGAATGAAGTTTTTGGAAAGCAAATAAATTGGATCTTCTGGAAAAGAGATTACCTCCTAGATTATAAGAAACTGAAATGGGTAGGAGAGAGCACAGCAGTCTGTCACAGAGGAAGAAGAATAAAACCCTGAGCTGCTGGGAATTGTGAAGAACAGGAGGTTTATTTCATAGACGGGGCAGGGCGTGAGCACTTAGCCCAGGTTGGCGGTAAGAAAGGAATAGTATCAGGAGGGCTGAAGCTTCTTTTTAGTATTTTAATATTTAGTGTTTAGTATTGCCGTGCTGTGACAAACAGAAAGTGGTTCTTTCATTAGTACCAGAATAAAAATACTGAAGTATGGTTTGCTGTTAATAGTCAATGGGCTATTGTTGGAGAAATAGATATGGTGAGCATTTTTTTTTTTTTTAAAGACTGGTATCCATTTCTCCTTTTTAAATAAAGGTTTTTATTCCTCTTCATTTTCATTCCAGTGGTTCAATGGCACTGACTCCACTCCTGGCTGCCTTGGTGAGCATATGAGTTCTAGTCAATTAGAGACTTCCACTCCCTTGGCCATGGTTAGTGTGTTCATAGGTGGGTGCCTAACCCGATTTGGATCAGTGACATATGAGCTCAGGACTTTAGCTTATATGCTGTAGGGATGTAGTTCTCCTTTCTTTGGGTTAGAACTTGGGATGATTTAAAACTGAGTTTCTGGCTGCCATCTTGCCGACACATAGAGACCAAAAATGAAGCCAGAATGGAGAAAAGGAGAGCCAAAAGATGGGGAGAAACTAGATCCTGGATCTAGTTTAGGGCCCTGGATCAAACATTCTTCAAGCCAGAGTATCCCTGATTTCCAGCCAAGACTGAGTAATTCCCTCTTTTGTCTAACCAGCAGGAGCTGGATTTTCTGTCATTTGCAACATAGAGCCCTAAGTGATGTGAAAGAATTCCTCTTACTCCTATTTTACCCCCGTCTTCTCTGACAAGAAGGTAGGTTTTTGGAAAGGACAAGATAGACAAAGGTAGGAAATTTAATATCAGAGGCTGTTAGAAAGTACCTAATTGCTCTGCATTCATTCAGATTTCTTGACTTGGATGAACAATATCCCAGGATACAGGGAGAGTTTGTAAATAAGATTTTTTGAAATCCAGTTGTGGTTTTTGAGAAATGGTAGAGATTGGGGAAGGTTCCTCAAGACTAAATATGGAAAGAAAAAAAAAAGACTAAATATGGAAAAAAGTGTAGATAAATGCAAACAGTGGGCCTATGAGCTTCATTGGAATCTGGGAAAGATTTCAGAGTGCATTATTAACAGAAGGTATGAGCCCAGAGAAGAGAAAAAAGTGATCAGCAGAACCACAGTCATTCATCAGAAACGCTGAAAATAAGCCATATCAGCTGACCCAAACTCACATTTCCATTCCATATTGTTACCATACTTACAACTCAGGAAAGCATAACTAAATATCAGCAAGATATTTTGCACTACATTCTGTGATATCCTCACCAACAAGGTGAGGGAAAAGGAATTGGATATAGAAACTAGTCAGTAAAGGAGTAATTATTTAAACATACCAATGAGTCTTGACGAAGGATCTGTTTTGACCTATATGGAAATTTCAGGTAGATGTCATAGTGCTTCTTCTTACTTAGTGTTTATATTAGGGACTTGAGGAAAAGTAAGAGAGTATGCTCATCAACTTTTTAAATAGCAGGAAGCTTAAATGATAGAAAATATGTGCCTACATGATTTGAGGCTGAATTGATAGAGGTGTAATCTATAAAACAAAGGAGGTAATAGTTTTATTATATAGTTTATTGACTATGAGAGCAGGCTCTGGAGCTAGAGTTCTTGGCTTCAAAGCCTAGCTCTACTCACACTAGCTGTGGAATGCTAGGCATGTTACTTAACCCTCTCTGTGCCTCATTCTGCTTATTTATTAAATGAGAGTAACTATACCTGTTTCATAGGGTTGTAGTAAGTATTAACTGAGATAATAAATGTAAAACCCTTAAAATGATGCTTGATATATAGAAAACCTTTGATAGATTTTTTAAATTATAGTTGACACACAACTATAGTTATATTAATTTTAGGTGTACAACACAGTGATTCAATAACTCTGTGTGTTATGCAAGTGTAGCCACTATCAGTCACCATACAATGCTATTACAATACTATTGACTATATTCTCTATGCTGTATCTTTCATCCCTGTGACCTATTCATTCTGTAATCGGACGCCTATACCTCCCATGCCCCTTCGTCCATTTTGCCCATGCTTGTGCCCTTTAGCAACCACCACTGTATTCTTTGTATTTATGGGTCTGTTTCAGTGTTTATATCATTTTTAATTTTTCTTGTTTTTTTTTAGATTCCACATATAAGTAAAATAATATGATATTTATCTTTCTTAGACTTACTGCGACTAGCATAGTACCCTCTAGTCCATCCATGTTGTTGCAATTGGCAAGATTTCATTCTTTTTTTAAAACTGAATAATATTCCATTGTAAGTATATACCACATCTTCTTTATCCATTCATCTCTTGATGGACACTTAGGTTGCTTCCATATCTTGGCTATTGTAAATAATGCTGCAATAAACATAGGAGTGCATATATTTTTTCGATTTAGTGTTTTTGTTTTCATTGGGTAAATACCCAGTAGTAGAATTACTGAACCTAGCGGTATTTCTTTTTTTAACTTTTTGAAGAACCGTCACACTTTGGCCACACCACTTTACATCCTCACCAGCAGTGCATGAGGGTTCCTTTTTCTTCATATCCTTGCCAACACTTGTTATTTCTTACTGTTTTGATACCAGCCATTCTGACAGGTGTAAGGTAATTCATTGTGGGTTTGATTTGCATTTCCCTGATGATGAGTGATGTTGACCATCCTTTCATGTGTCCTTTTTCCATCTGTATGTCTTCTTTGGAAAAAAATGTTTATTCAGGTTCAAAGCCCATCTTTTAATTGGATTTTTGTGTGGTTTTTTTTTTTTGTTTGTTTGTTTTTTTGTTAAGTTCTTTCTATATTCTTTGTATTAACCTCTTATCAGATATATTATTTGCAGATATCTTCTCCCATTCAGTAGGTTGCTTTTTCATTTTGTTGATGGTTTCATTTACTGTGCAAAAGCTTTTTATTTTGGTGTGGTCCTAATAGTTTATTTTTGTTTTTGTTTCCTTTGTCTGAGGAGACATATCTAGAAAAATGTTACTAAGGTTGATGTCCAAGAAATTACCTCCTATGTTTTCTTCTAGGAGTTTTATAGCTTCAGGTCTCACATTTTATTTTTTAATCCATTTCGAGTTTATTTTTGTATATGGTGAAGAAAGTGGCCCAATTTCATTCTTTTGCATGTAGCTCTTCAGTTTTCTCATCACTGTTTATCGAACAGACTCTCTTATATCCATTGTATATTCTTGCTTCTTTTGTCATAGATTAATTGACCATGAGGTGTGGATTTGTTTCTGAGTTCTTTATCCTGTTCTGTTGATCTATGTCTCTTTCTTTATGTCAGTACCATTGTGTTCTGATTACTACAGCTATGTAGTATATCTTGAAATCTGGGATTGTGATACCTCCAGTTTTGTTCTTCTTTCTCAAAATGCCTTGGATATTCAGGGTCTTTTGTGGTTTTATACAAATTTTAGGATTATTTGTTTTAGTCCTGTGAAAAATACTATTGCTTTTTTCATAGGGATGGCATTGAATATGTGTATTGCTTTGGGTAATATGGACATTTTAACAATATTAATTTTTCCAATCCATGCGCATGGTATAACTTTGCATTTGTTTGTGTCATCTTCAATTTCTTTCATGATTGTTTTACAAAAGTTTTCAGAGTATAGGTCTTTAACCTCTTTGGTTAAGTTTATTCCAAGGTATTTTACTCTTTTTTTTAGTGCAATTGTAAATGAGATTGTTTTGTTAATTTCTCTTTCTGCTACTTTGTTATTTGTGTATAGAAATGCAGCTGATTTCTGTATGTTAATTTCATATCCTGCAACTTTACTGAATTTAGTTATTTATTTAAAGATTTTATTTATTCATTAGAGAGAAAGAGAGAGAGACAGAGAGCACAAGCAGAGGGAGAGACAGAAGGAAAGGGAGAAGCAGATTTCCTGGTGAGCTGGGAGCCTGACATGGGGCTCAATCCCAGGATCCCGACATCATGACCCGAGCCAAAGGCAGACACTTAACTGACTGAGCTACCCAGGTGCCCCCTGAATTCATTTTTTTGGCAGATTTTTTGGCAGATTGGTAAATTGTTTTCATCATCGTCATCATCATCACTATGTGCTAATATGATTACTGGAAGTATTTCTATTCAGTTCTGGATATTAAACTTTTAAAAGGTTAGCTATCTAATTGATAGATTAGAACATGTTTAGAGTGGAGCTATGAAAACGCTGAAGGACTCTGACATAAAAGTAGTTGACTGAGGGGCCCCTGGGTGGCTCAGTTGATTAAGCGTCTACCTTTGGCTCAGGTCATGATCCCAGGGTTCTGGGATCAAGCCCCGAGTCCGGCTTCCTGCTCAGCAGGGAGTCTGCTTCTCCTTCTCCTTCTGCTGCTCCCCCTGCTTGTGTGTTTTCTCTCTCTTTCTCTCTCAAATGAAGAAATAAAATCTTAAAACAAAAAACAAAGTTGACTGATCCAGGAGTATTTAACCTGTGGTCAAAGATGCCTGAGCCCAAGGTTTGGCTTCATGCATGAAGGACTATCCTAAGGAAGTGGGATTAAATGTGGCTCATATATCCTCAGGAAGAAGAACTAAGTTAGCAAACGAGTGGCAGCTGGTTACTTAATATAAAGAAGATTCCAAGAAGACATTTCAGTGAGAGCTGTTCAAAGCTGCCTTTAAAGTAATGCACTCTTTATCACTCAAGGCACCCAAGTAGGATCTGGGCAACCACCTTGCTAAGTTTGTAGAAGAGATTATAGCACCAAATGAGTAGACAGTGTTTGTTGATTTTTTCAGTTTCCTTCCGAACATAAGATCCTAAGCTCTTCAGTGAACAAGCCTTCTGAAAAGAAAGAATGAGACCAATTGATTAGACCAGATTTATTGTGTTGAAGAGTTTCCTGATTAATCTCCAAATCAGTTGACTTAAACATGTCCCACCAAGATTCATAGGGTTGCCCTTGTGGTAGGATTTGAGGTTCCCAGCCATGGCCGTCCCCTGTTAGTCACTTATAATTATTTCTTTTTCCTCAGACCTCTACTGGCACCATGTCCAAAACCATTATAACCACAGCAACTAAAATCATAATAGCAACAGTAAAGAGTAACAATTATCGAGCACTTAACAATGTAAATGTATGTGAAGTATATGTCTACACGGTTAAATGCTTCATACATATTTCCTAATTTAATTCTCACAACAAACTGGTGAAGTGGATCCTGTTATCATTACTAATTTGAGTTTAAGGAGATGAGGTTCCTGACTAGGGTCACACAGTTTAGCAAGAGCAGGAGTTGCGATGGAAACACTGCTGCTGCCTCCTCCACCAGCTCAGTCAGAAGACCTGGTGAAGAAGAAAAGGAAATTAGCTCCTCAGGAAAAGGCTGGTGAGTCTGTAGTCAAACCCACTCTAGGGACTGGTCTTTCCCTACCGTTTAGAGGCTCCGCTTCATAGGACAGGTCATTTAATCAGGCAAAAAATGTCCTTCTGGGAGATTGGATGCAATTACCTATTTCTTTCACCTTGCCCTTGAGTGTTCTGAGAAGAAGGTGGTTTTTGCTTGATTTCCCACTTTGGCTGGGCGAATCGATATTGCTCAACCTGTTAATGGTGGAATGATTTTCATTATGGGACCTGAGTGGAAGGTAGCTCCTCTTGGTATAAATACCAGGCAGTTGAATACCTTTGTTTTGAGATGTGTGGCACATCTTGACTTTTGTTCCAGCCTGGTATTTTCTGTGAAGTTGGAGCTATTTGCCTCCAGTGCCCCCAGAAAGCCAGAATGGGAGCAGCTACTTTTTAGGCTTATTATGAATTTTTAGTCTGATTCTGAGAGCCTCTTATTTAGCTTTGCATTTTTTTTCCCCTTCAGGATAAATTCAGTGGAACTCATTGCTTTCTAAAAATGTCACTTATTTACAGCAAATGTAATCTACCACAACATTCCCACTGAGACAAAATCTCTTGTGTCTTCGAATGCCTCAAAGGAGACCAAAAAAAAAAAAAAATATAGCAGTTCTTGTACACATATACCTACAGGGATAAAGTAATCATTGAGCTAATTAATTAGCTAATGTTTTTTTTAATTGCTTCGCAAAGGCAGAAATGACTATTCCATTAGTGTTATGTGCTTTTGTAACCTTGCATTCTGTCCCCCACATGGACATTGTGCCCTAACTAGTGTCTGCATAGATTTCAAGAGAGATATAAGGACACATTTTTCACTTCAAAAATCAGTAAAAATGTAGTAGCAGAGGGCAGTAACATTGTACACCAATTATCAACCAATAAAATTCTTCTTCCCTCTTCCTGAGCCTCTTTCTCACCAGCCAGTGTGGTCTAGCTCATATTTCGTGGAGAAAATAGAAACTATTTAGGCAATGCTTGCTAAACTTCTCTCCCTACATTTTCAGTTTTATCTTTAAAGATACTTATTGCTACCTTCTTTTATCCTGTCTTAACAGGATGAGCTCTCATCCTCCTCTCAGAGTGTAGCTACCATTCTCTTTTGGTTCTTTTGAGATGAACCTCTTTAAGGAGTCCTTCTCTTCTAATTATCTTAGATCTCTCATCAACCTCTTTCCTAGTCCCTCAGCTAGTGACATACTGAATATCTTTTCCAGGATTCTGTCTCCTGCTGAATTTACAACTTAGCACATTCCTTACTTTCATTGAACAACTGCTGGGGAGAGTTGTATATCCGTCCCATCTTGTCTACTTCATGGCTACCCCTTTACCCTTTGTAGTTGCGTGCCAAATTCTGAAGGGGCGTACCTACCCTCAGTGCTG
>CM052896.1:106132187-106175685 GCA_028534135.1 Potos flavus
TAAGAGTTCCTCTGTGTTTGCAAGCTCAGCTGTACACCTCTGTTCAGCATTTCCTCCCCTCCTGTCGCCTCCTGGAGTCTACTCTTCACTCGTGCCAACTCTCCCGCACACCTGTGATCCCTGCCTCTCTAGCTATAAGCATGTGCTACTCTTTCCTCACCTGAAACCCTTCCCTTGACCTGCACCTCCTTCTGCTCAGAGGAAGAATGCTTCTTTCCCAGACATGGTAGGAAAGGAGGCAAAACGCAAAATGGTTTTGAGGTTTGAGAAAGGAGTGGTGAGAAAGCTCACCTGGAGTGACACCTGTCTTCCGTAGAGGAGCGGTGAGGCAGGGTGCTGAGTGTGAGAAGAAAGGAGGAGTGGCTCTGGGTAACCCAGTGGGTTTGGAACAGAGGACACTGCCGTCATCACCCATGCACTCACATCAGGAGCCTCAAGGGAGCTTTGGTCTTTCCTTCCCACTTGCTGTCTTTCTTTTCGCCCTCATCTAATCAGCCACACACAACCCCACGGACAAGTCCCTTCTATTTCTCATTCATTTCTTTTCTTTCTGGACCCTTTCTCACCTCTCCCTCTGTCCCGGACCTCTCCCGTTGGTGTGGCGTCATCATGAGCCTTCCCACCCGCGTTCCCTCAGAGCACATCTTCCTCAGCCTCCCACTCATGGCCTTCTGTCCTTTGGTTTCCCCTTTGTCTCTGCTTCCTCATACTTCCTGTCTCTGTTTAACCAGAATAGTTATTTCCTCGTGTTCTAAATATACATTTTGAGTTCCTGCTTCTGAAACTTCTTTATTTGGGTCTCCTACCTAAGGATTTTGCCCTTTTCCCTCTGCTCTCCAACTCTTGCCCCTTCTTCTGGGACCCCTCTCATGGTTACCTGCTTGACTGATCATGCTGGTCAACGATGGTCTTTCTCACTTCTCAGTTCCACAATGCTTATTATATGCTGTGGTGCGTGTGAGCTCAGGCTTTGGAGGCAGAGTTCCAGGTTTAAATTTTTGGCCTGCCGTTTACTGTCTGTGTGCCCTTGGACAAGTTAGTTAGCTTCTCTCAGTTTCTTCATCTATAAAATGGGTATCTTACAAACTCTAATAGGTAGGTACTGTTATTAGGATCAAATGGGATAATGTGATATCAGTATAGAGTGAATGCTCAATAAATATTTGCTACTATTGTCACTTATTTGGTCCTTAAAATGCCCTGCTTTCATTTGTTAGCTTTTCTGGCAGGCATATAATTCCTTTGAGGGAGAGAGGTTTTGTAGTTTTAGCAATGTCGTGTATACTGCAGGTTTATTAAAGAGAGTTGAAAGTAATTTATATCCCTTGAATGAATTTCTTGATCGACTGTAAGGAAGTTGGTGTTTCTCCATACTGTAGTTTAACCCTAGTTGAAATAATCCCACTTGCAAAATGAAAACAATTTCTTCTTTGTAGATGGTAAAAAAAAAATCACATTCATGGGTAAATAAAATGTATGTGCATATTTGAAATATGAATGCAGCGATTTTCAATTTTTTAAGTTCCTCATAATCGAATGGGGTTGTGATGACGCTATCTTTCTTAGCACACCTTTTCTTCATGGATATTTCTAATGCATCAGTTTTGATAGGTGATGTTTAAAATGATGAAGGAAATGAAACCTAGTTGTAACATCAGGTATTGGCTTCATGACCATCCATGTCCCTTTCAAGTCTAAAATTCTTATAAATTTTAAATTGCTTTGAAATGTCTCACAGTCCCTAAATTACCTTTAAGGGATTGATTTAGGGAGCTTCTGTTATGTTTTAGGCATGGTGTTTGGAACACAAAGTGAACTGGGCCCAGTTCCTTCTTTTGGAAGAACTTAGAGTTCAGGGGTTAGCAGCTTTCTCTGTAAGGGACCAGGCTAGTGGTTCTCAATGGGGGAACATTTGGCAATGTCCAAAACATTTCTGGGAATTAAAACTGCAGTGAGGGGATGGATGGAGGGGAGTAAAGAGGTAATGAGGTGAGGGGGTAGGAGTGCATATAGTGGACATAGTGCACGAGCATTTAGTGGGTAGAAGCTGAGGCTGTTATTATTCATCCTACAAAGCATAGGACAGCCCCTCTATGACAAATTATCTGACCCCAAACTTCAGTAGTGCCAACTCTAAGAAGCTCTGGACCAGATAGTAAATAGTAAATCCATAGCAAAGATATGTTTTGTGGGCCATAGAGTCTCTATCATATTACCAAACTCTGGCCTTTGTAGCATGACAGCAGCCAGAGATAATGTGGAAACAATGGGTATGTTTGTGTTTCAGTAAACTAATTGCGTAAGCAGGAAGTGGGTTGGATTTTGTCCCAGGGTTATACTTTGCTGACCCGTGCTCTGATTGAAATAACAAACAAAACCAGATAATTATGATGTATCATAATAAGCTATTTGATCAAAATTTTCATGGGTTTACAGCGAAGCTCGCAATATGGGCAGTTAGCCGGACCTCAGATGTTAGAGGTGGTTTCCTAAAAGAAGAAAGTACCTAAACAGAACTTTTTTTTTCCCCCTAAGAGTGAGGAGTAAGGCAAACAGGACAATTCCAGGAAAGGGAATAGCATCAGCAGAGGCATAATAATGTGAACTAGCGTGGTGAGTGTGGGGAACTGATAATAAGAATAAAGGAAAGGAGGAACAGTGGTGGTGGTAGTAGTAGTAGCTGATTGAGTGAGTGCTCACTCTAGACCAAGAACTCATCGAAGTATTCCATATGCGCTAACTCATTTCCTAGAAACAGAGCTCAGCGTGGCTTGGGTGCTGTGAGATCAGCGTGTGTGGAGATGTGTGTATGCACCAGGGCTAGGACTTTATTCTGTAGGAGGGTAGAACTAGGAATGAGAAGAGCAGCACGGAAGACATCGGTAAGACTATCAACTTGACTGGGTGTTCTTGGTAAAGCCAGAGAGAGGTCACAGGTTTCTGGCTGGCATGCTATAAACGGCATGTAGAGATACTGGAGGAGAGGCAGGCTTAACAGAGAAAGTACTGTTTACTTCTGAATGGGTTGTGTTGGAAGTCCCGGTGTTACCTGGATGTCAGGGTCAAGTTCAGGTGGCTGGCACTGTAACCGTAGTCAGAATACAAGGATTATAGTTTAAATCAGTTACAGTTGATGAACTCCTGTAAGAAAGCCCATCACATAGAAAAATGGATTAACCCCCGCCCCCCAAAAAATCCTGAAAGTGATCAACGTTTAAGAAAAGAGTAGATTGAAAAGGAAAAGTTAGAGAAGTGATCAGAGAACCAGAGAAAGTGGTGTCATAGAAGCCAGGAAAGTAGCAAGTTTGCAGGTGGATGGCATAGTCAGAGAACTGAAAGTGCTGTTGTAGCTGAGAGGGCGGAGGTCATGGGAAATTTTGTTTTGGTTTTGAGTCAGAGAGACTTAATCGTTTTGAAATTCAGAGATTAAAAAAGCCAGTAGAATGGAGAAGCTAAATATATAAGAAACATAAATGTTGAAACAACATCCCAGGGGATCATGCCAAACTTTTCTTCTGTATTCATTAAATAAAGTACGTACAAGAAATCTTACTAAAAAGTATCTTGTAGATTTAGTTGGAGTTGCTGTAAATTAAAAAAAAAAAGGCATTTCTTAATGTAATCTCTCCATAATTCATGTTTTGTTTATATTCTCCTTCCCCCAATTGATTAGTTCTATCATTAGATTTTACTGCAATTATGGACTTGAGGGGCTTGCCATGTATTTGTTATCATAAAATTTAAAAGCCATCCTTGTAGAATAGAACTTTGGGGACATTTTTATATGATTAGCAAATGGGACACAAACCTCATAGATTTGAAACTTGAAGACACTAAAGAATATCAAGAAGACAATGTCAAGTCAGTTACGTTCAATTCAAGTCATTCATTGAATGTCATTCATTTTTATTAATGGTCACATGACAGTTTTTGGGTTTTTTTCCTGCTCTCGAACAGCTTGCTATCTTAACTGCTCTGTATGTTTATTGCACAAAGGATTTGCAGCAACTATGAATGTAGTTGATGAGAAAAGATTTACATAAACAAAGCACTTGAAGAATCTAATCATGAAGAAATGTAACAAAATGTTATCACATGGCAGAATCAGCGGCATCAACACTGCATACTAAAAACTTCTAGGAAAGGAGAGTCTAGCATGTACTGGAGAATTGGGAGCATCTCCATCTATTGGCTCTGCCTACGTGGTCATCTTTTCTAGAGAGAATTGGACTAAATTACTCTTAACAGAGAACAGATGCAAATGATGAAGGACTGGAGGGTAGGGGGTGGTGGGGGTGGGGACGTGATCCAAAGCATCAAAATACTGTTTGCTGTTCAAGGACAGACCACTCTTCTTTAACTTTATATCCCTCTGGGCTAAGGCACCATGGCTACCATTTATTAAGTACATGGTTAATACTGAATTGATTACATCTGGCCACTGGATTAGTGCAGCTGAGGCAGGCTGGACTGTGTGCTCTGTGGTTGCTTTTCAAATAATGGTGCTAATGACAAAGTTCAGGACTGTCCAAGAGAACGTGAGTCCTAAGAACTCCGCCTGTGGAAGGCTGGGAGCGAAAGACCCTTGTAAAAGAAGAATGAATGTTGCAAGCAGGGTCAGTGGGGAGTTGGCCACACCCACTGGGCTTCTCCCTCCGTTATAGCGGTCAATCCATTCATAAAACATGCATCCTGTGTGAATGAACGTATGAATGAACGAGTGGGCCAGTTCTGACTTAAAGTCGGCAAACAAGAAAGCAGTAGCCAAAGCTTCCACCACTGTAGTTTCCTATGCAAGAAATTGGTTTTTAAAGATAAAGCTTATATGAAAAAATAAATAAAGTGAAATCCACAAAAACCAGATCTCATCTCTAAGGGTTTATCGCACTGGCAGTTTCGTTGAAAATAACGTTGACAATGACTGCTCTGTGATTTTTGCTAGCTTTTAGTCCCTCTAGGCAAAAAAGCATTTCTGAAAGAGATTTGAAAATTGTGGACTCTGATAACACTGCTAGTTGTCAGGTTTTTCTCTAATGAACAGCTTATCAGTAAATGTGCTCAGTGGTTAATTACCACATTAGGTTTATTGGCATAAAGTGTAGTAGAATGCCCATTATCCTTATGCAAATTTAGATTTACTGCAGGTTAAATCCTGTGACCTGAAATCTAAGTTGCCTGTCATAAATTAACAACCCCATGTACTAGCCCCGCTGGGATTGGCAGGCACTAAGGACCTTAGGAGTGGGCTGAATGAATCAAGCCTGGGGAGGTGGGGCTCGCTCTTTAAAGGCTGGTGGAGCTAATTGTGTGGTAGAGGCTATTTGGTGTTTTTGTTTTATTTTGATTTAGTTTCATTTTACAGGGTAGCCAGGCAGTCCAAGCAATGGTTTAGGCAGCTGTCGAAGCCGAGGGTGTCATCCACCAGGAGGCATGGGGCTTTTGGAGGTTGTAGGATTCAGGTCCAGCTATGCTGTGGTTCCAAGAGGCCTGTCGAGTTAGGGGTATGGATCCTAAGATAAAGATTCAGATTCCCCGGTGTCTTTGTCAGCTTAGGCTCCTGTAACAAATACCACAGTCCCTGTGGCTTAAGCAACAGACATTTATTTCTCACAGTTGAGGCTGGAAAGTCTAAGATCATGGTGCTTACAGAGTTGATGTCTGGTGAGGGCCCTCTTCCTGGTTTGTAGATGGCCATCTTCTTGCTGCGTCCACAGCTGGTGAAGAGAGAGATCATCTCTCTTGTGTCTCTTTTTATAAGGACACTAATTCTATCCTGAAAGCTCCACCATCATGACTTAATTACCATCTAAGGGCTCCATCTCTGAATACCCATCATACTGAGGATTAGGACTTCACCATACGAAGTGGGGCTAGGAGTGGGGGGACACATTCAGTCCATACACCAGGGAAGACTTGGGAAGCAAAGCAGGGAAGGTCCATCTAAGCAGACTAGGTTCACAGTGGTCTCAGGGGTTTCAAGGGAATGGAGCACAAGGCAGCTTATTTACGAGAAAGTAGGCTGGTAGGAGGCCTCTGGGGCAGAGCAGAAATGAATGTTACGCAGTGGCCACAGGGAGCCCATAGCTCAAGAATGCCCCCTTGGTTTGCAGACCTAATTCCACACTTTTATCAGAAACCGAGGCAGAGGTGGCCCCTGGGCCTCCTGCCCCTGTCAGGCCTGACTCAGGAGCGGAGGGAACTCGGGGGAGCGGGGCTTTCACCATCCACTCTGTTGACTTGAGGTTAAAACAAGGCAGGAACCGGACTGACATAGTCAAAGCCTCATTTAAATCTGTTTGCTTAGGAAAGGAGGTTGGTGTTTGGTGTTTAGGGACTTCTAACACATTTGTAGGCACTGATTTTTCGGCAAACAGTGGGGGTACTTTCTGAAGCGCTGGAGCCCTGGCTAAGGTACCCTGCTCCCAGCACACTGAAATCCAGAGTTAAGAAGGAGAGACTCCCAGCATCTCAAGGACAGGAAAATCATTACTTCAGTTGTTTCTCCAAATGAGTCATGAGTGTTCATAAAGGAAAATAGGGTCTTTCATGCCCAGGGCAAGTCTCCAGGTAATTTTGGCGGGGAGCAACATTTCTTACCACACGGTGAGTGTTTATGTGGCTGGGGCAGAATAAGCTGTGGTTTCGGTGCTGATCCATTAGCAGTGACTGTGGTGAGAGAAAGTTCTTTAATTGGTCCCCAGGGTAAAAACAGCCTCGTATTTATAGACGGTCAGAAGAAGGGGGCGTTCGGGAGGCAGGTGGCTTTGTCAGCCCTACATCAATGACTTTTATGTCTTCCAGGTCACATTCAAATGTTTAGAACAGGAAAAAAGTAGTCCTTTCTGTCCCATCCTAAATTCAGTGTCTTGGTTGGAAGTATCCATAGAAAGTGCCCTTCCATCTTCGTAACTTCCCATTACAGAAGAGCAGTGAGGCTTTCTCTATTTAAGAACAGTATGAACCATTTTAGAAGTCTGATGTCGTCCAAGAATGACCAAGGCCAAGAAGGAACATGGAGGTAGCAACGTGTTGTCCACATAGCAACCGCTCGGTGTAGGGTCATGAACAATTACAGCAGTAGGCAAGTGGGTGGTACTAAGGGCAGAAGAAGCACTTATTTGTTATATAGGACATGTTAGACCACTTGTAGCTTTGAAGTTTTATTTGGTCGTCGTGACCTGCGAACTGACCTAATGTGAGAGGGCTTCTTTTCCTTGAACCTCATCTTGACCATTTGGCCTTCTGAGCACTAGAGGCGGGAGAGATCTCCCAGATGAGGATCAGCCCAGGATCATCTTCTAACAACCAAAGCATGGGAGAGAAGAAATGAAGGGAAGAGAACAATCTAAAAGTCTCATATGAAGAAAGACCCAAGAGATATTTCTCTTGAGAGCCCATTATACAGAAAAGAATCAAAGGAGGGACCCAAGCCATGTGCAGGGATCCAGGAGTTTTTTTACATTTATTATGTAAATAAATATCTCATTTATTTATTTATTTACATTTATAATTTTTATTTTTATTTATTTACATTTATTAAATATAATTTAATATTTTAATTTATTTACATTTTAAAATTTTATTTACATTTATTAAATATAAATATTTATTTACATTTTACATTTTATTTACATTTATTAAAGGTTAATCCCTTTAAAAGCTTTCAGCTCTTCTAGAGGAGCTCCACTGGATCATTGATTAGTTAATTTTGCTCTAGTCCAGTTTCAAAGCTTGAGGATAGGGTGAGGAGAGAAGATTTGAGCTATCCCTAGGGAAATTATTAGAACAAATATGTTTTATTATGCCAGCTCAGATAGGTGGATAGTGGTTGTGTTACAAAGGATTCTGGAAACGATTATCCTTGAGTTGCTGTTTATATCCTTAAGCAATATATCCTATCATTTGGGTGTTCAAAATTCATAGAAATCGTGTTTTACTGTACATATCTTTGTACAACTTGCTTTTCTATTCAACCTAATGCTTTCAAGATTTATCTCTATTCATGTAGACTTCATTTATTCATGCTAACTGCTGTTTAGTGTTCCATTGTAGGAATATACTTTGTTTTACTTATTCTTCCCCCTTCTAACGTAGCTAGATATTTATGTTGTTTCTAGTTTTCCATATTATATCAAGGCCATAGTGAACACCCTGTATGGTTTTTATTCACGCTTGTGCCAGAGTTTACCCAGGACGTATACTGAGAAGTGCAATTTCCTGCTAGGTCATAAAGTGGGTGTATTTTTAACTCTATTAGGTATTGCCACATTGCTCTCCAAAGTGGTATACAAATTTACACCCGCACTAGCAGTATGTAAATGATCCTGTTCCCTCGCGTTCATGATGGTACTTGGCATTGCCAATCAGTTGATATAGTATGAACCAACTTGGTAGAATATAAAGCAGGTTTACCCAGTAAAATATATGCCCAAATCCTCTCTCATTTCAAGTTCCTTTCTCCTACTGAGAATCTAGAGACATCAAGGTGTACAAATGGCATGTTTCCTACTTCATTTCCTTCCTAGGCTGCTAAGCCCCAGTGAGAGCCCTCCCATTCAGGTGCCTTTTGGAGCTGGTCTCCTCTTTATCAGCAGCCACTTGCTGTCTATCTATTTTAAATATTGTAGTTCTTCTATTCCTTACAGAACTTTATTACCCCAACCCCAATATCTTAAAAATCTTTTAAAACTGTCAGGATATATGGACATTTGAATGTTTGAATACCCATGTTCAGAAGATAAAGCCAAATACAACCAAATCCCCAAAGCAGGTATGATTAATGAGCAACTGAAAATGAAGGCACCAAAACTGTTATGAAGGGATGTTTTTATAGGAAAAAAAAAAAAAACTATTCCCCAAATATATTCATATATTTATTCTTATTTATTTATTTATATATTTATTTGACAGAGACACAGCAAGAGAGGGAACACAAGCAGGGGGAGTGGGAGAGGGAGAAGGAGAAGCAGGCTTCCCACCGAGCAGGGAGCCCGATGCAGGGCTAGATCCCAGGACTCTGGGATCATGACCTGAGCCAAAGGTGGACACTTAAGAACTGAGCCACCCAGGCACCCCCATATATTGATTATCTATCCACTTTAGGCTTTATCCTTCTGGGGTATTGATGGATAGATGGGAAGTCCTTGTGTTCTCCCTAGAGTTTAAAATGTGTGATTAGCTCTTGAATCTGTTGGACGCATGGTTTCCAAAAATTCCTCTCATGGAAAGTCTTAAAGTTTTGTCTTACAGTCTTCATGGACCATTTAGTTGACCTAATCTATCATTACTATTAGTGTGGATTCTTTCATTTAAGTATTTTCCTTGCATTTTCTATGGTAATTAAAACAGAATGTTTCTTTTGGTTGTTATATGATAAAGAAACAAAGTAAAACTTGATTATACAGCTTAGCCTGAAGGCCCAGGTATGTTAAAAAAGAAAAAAAAGGTCCCTGCCCTTAATTAATTAATTAATTTCAGTTTGGTGAATTAATGTTTCTAGTGTGCCAATGTATAGAAAACTGCTAAATTTTCCAGGATAAATACATTGAGATTTTTCTACCAAGAGTGGTACCAGTTTTGCTTTTTTTCTTTGTGAGACAGAACTGAAGGTTGTTGCTACAGTGGGCTCGGAGATAGCCTAAAAAATGTCAAGGATGGAAACTTTGAGATCATTGAATTATTGGGCTTCAATAAGCTAATTTATCACATAGCTGTGTATTAAGTGCATCTATATGTCAGGTTCTGTGCTAAGTGTTTGAGACAAAATGATGATCAGATAGAAGGCAGCCCTCTCCTTGTTGAGACTGGGGTCTAGTTTCTGTCAGCTTTTGAATCAGTGTGGTTTTAAGGACATGAGATCCCATAGCTGAATGGAAAGATCCCAATGCCTCTATGGCTTTTACTTTTATTTTATTTTTTATTTTTTTTATTTTTATTTTTTTTGGCTTTTACTTTTAACTTGAAAAAGAATTTCTGGTCTGTGACCTAAGATTTTATTTTTTTTTTTATACACACACACACACACACATACATATATAAAATAAAAAATAAACATATATGTATATATAGATATAAGATTATAAATGTATAAGATTATATATAATCTTTTATTATATTCTGAATATTTTGACTGCAATAAGAATTTTTATTAAAAATATGTCTTGTATCAGTGCTAAAAAGGATATGGAACGGTGACATAGGAACACACATAGAGCATAATAGCACAGAGGGAGCGTTTTTAACATACAGGTACTTAGAGGGGTTGAAACAAAGGCTGAAAACTATGGTAAAGTATATAATCTTTATAAGAAAAAATTCAGTTCATCATCAAATAGTGTTAAAAGCTGAAAAGACATTTTTCCTGTGGTGATATTCTCATTGTGTCTTTTTCCCATTTAATGTAGTTCAGTGTAGTGGATGTGTATTAAATATCTATTATGTATTAAGCATGTGCTTGCCACAGGGACACAAAAATTAATATAAAATGTTTTTTTCCTTGGAGGGGCCCAGAGACCAGTGGGATATATTGGCAAGCAGGTTGAAAATAATTGTAGTAATTATGAGGAATGAAATGTGCCAAAGTAGAAAGATGTTTAAAATACCTTGTGAGATTTCTGGTTTTCCTGGGTAAGCTTGTATCAAAGCAACCCTGTCATTGAAAACAATGAGAAAAGCAGGAAAAAGCATAAAAATAATCAGTCTGAAGGCATCAGAGATCTACCAAGATGGAGAGGACTTGAAGGGCCAGAGTCCTGAAAAAAAAAAGAGAGGAAGCACATGGAATGAGACCAGAAGTCAACATATATTTCCCCCCTTAAGACATTTCCCAAGAGGGCAAGTAGAACATGGTATCAAAGAGGCAGAGGATGTGAGAACTTTCAGTAATCCCATAGAACTGAGGAGACAAAAGCCGAGTCCAGATCTATTGAAGGCGGAGGGGCCTAACAAATACTCTAGGTTTTCCTTTGTGACCCCCAAAGGGGTAGACCCTAGTCATAAGAAGAGCTAACACAAATATACTAATTTTCCACGAAGACTGAAACATAGCTTTGAATCTGTTCAGTTTTAGAATGCATTAATATCTACCACTATTCCAAGTGCCTGCGAGAAACAAAAATATTTTTTTCCTGGAGGATATTAGATTATCCAGAGCCTCAAATGATTTTTTTTTTCAAATTTTAATACACAGGGCCTGGTAGTTAAATATTGCCAACTCTATTAGGTGATAAGACCAAGTGCTAAAAACTAAGAGAAAAAACCTGCCACTAGAAATAAACCTATAGGAGAGCCATATGTTAGATTTATCAAAAATAAACTTTAAGATAACTGTAATAAATATCCTCAAAAAAATAGAAGATAAGATGGAAAATTTTGACAGAGACTCGGGGTCTCTGTTAAAAATATCAAATGGAAGTTCTAGAATGGAAAATATATCTAAAATTAATACCTCAGCAGATACTTAAGAATATAAGACACAGCTGAAGACAGGATTATTATCTAGAAGATAGATCATAGGAAATATACAGAGTAGAGAGAAAAGAAAGGTGAAAATGTCAGAAAAAAAGAGTGGAAAAGACTTGTGTGGCACAGTGAAAGATCTAGTGTTCATGACACTGAGGTCAGGGGACTAGAGAGAAAGGATGGTGAAGGAACAATGGTTTAAGATATGTTCACTGAAAATTTTCCCAAATGGAAAAAATACATCCAGCCACTGATGAAGCATTGCCTAGAAGTGCAAGTAGGATAAGTACTAAAGTACATCTTAGTAAAATGGCTGAAAACAAAACAGCAAGGAGCTCTGAAAAGCAAGCAGAAAAAAAGAATTGCATTGCCTTCGTAGGAACAACAGTAAGATTTAAATATGACCTCTCACGAGAAACTATGGAAGCCAAAACATGATCCAAAGCATCTTCAAAACGGTAAAATAAAATAATTGCTCCCTCTGCTAGAGTTCTATCATCAGTGAAAATATCCTTTAAAAAAAAAATAGAAACTTATATTTTTGCAGAGGGAAAAAAAAAAGGGAGAATTCATTCTTGGCATACTTGCTCTAAGAGAAATACTAAAGGAAATTCTTTAGGCAGAAGGGAGATGATACCAGATGGAAGCATGGAAATGTAAGGAGGAACGAACAGCAAGAGAAGGTATAAAAACTTACGGATAGTCTAAGAATTATAATAGATTGAAAGCTGCTAATGCTACTTGCTTTAAAGACAGAGAAAGGGGCCGTGAGCTGAGGAGAGAGGGGTGGCTGCTAGAAGCTGGAAAAGGTAAGGAAACAGATTCTCCCCCAGAACCTCCAGAAGGAGCTCAGCCTTGCCAACACCATGTCTTTATCAAAATGAGGTTTGTTTCAGACTAAAGAATGGTTGGATAATAAATGTGTTTTATTCATTCATTCATTTATTTTTAAGGATTTTATTTATTTATTTGTCAGAGAGAGAGAGAGCACAAGCAGGGGGAGTACGAGGCAGAGGAAGAAGCAGGCTGTCCGCTGAGCAAGGAGCCCAATATGGGACTCAGTCCCAGGACCCTGGGATAATGACCTGAGCCGAAAGGCAGCCGCTTAACCGACTGAGCCACCCAGGCGTCCCTAAATGTGTGTTGTTTTAAACCAAAAAATTATAACATATGATGGGATTTCAAATATATGTCGAATTTTTTAAAATGACAAAAATATCAGAAGAGTCAAGAAAAGAATAAATGGAGTTAAAGGGTCTAAGGACCTCAAGTTGCCTGGAATGTGGCTAAAAATAGACTTTAATAAGGAAAACTGTCAGAAGTAGAAATGGAAAAATGATCAAAGAAGTTGAATTTATAAATAAAATTTCCTCTCAGAGCGAACTCCTGGCCAGGTGGAGTCACAAGTGAATTCTTCCAGATGTTGAAAGAAAATAATCAGATGTGGGCCTTAAACTAGACAAATAGACCTGTGGAACAGGAAGTCCAGAAATTGGCCCACACCTATTTGGACACTTGATTTATTAAAGGTGATGCTGTATAACAGAGGGGAGAGTATAATCTTTTCAATATATGGCTCTTGATCAATTGGGTATCTTCTTTTTTTTTTTCAATTGGGTATATTCATGGAAAAAATGTTTATCCACTTCTGCCTCACACCACACACGTAAACCAATTCCAAGCGAATTGTCTACCTGAATGTACAAGGCAAAATGTAAAGCATCTAGAAGAAAATAGAGAATAATATCTTCATGGGCAATTAAAACACAATGTAGTATCATCACATGATCACCAGCATGGGTATCAAAAAAAATGACAAATCAAGTGGTAGAGAAGATAAGAAACCACTGAAATCCTCATACACTGGGACTGGTATAAGAACTTTGTGAAATTGATACACGTATTTTGGAAAATATTCTGACAGGATGTATTAAACCTGATCGTATGCATGCCCTATGACCCAGCAAATCCACTCTTCGGTATATGCCAACAGAAGTATGTATACATACACATCGGAATATGTGTACAAAAATGTTGCTAATAGTCCCAGACTGGAAGTGACCCAAATGGCCATGAACAAGAGAACAAATAAATAGAGGGGGATTTGGGTGGCTCAGTCGGTTAAACATCCACCTTCGGCTTAGGTCATGATCCCAGAGTGCTGGGATCGAGCCCCGCATTGGGCTCCCTGCTATGTGGGAAGTCTGTTTCTCCCTCTCCCTGTGCCCTTCCACCCCCACCCCCGCTGGAGCTCTTTCTCGCTCAAATAAATACAATCTTAAAAAAAACAACAAATAAATAGATTGTGTTATATTCACAAAATGGAATGTTATACAACAATAAAAATGAATGAACTATTTACAACATAAAATCTCACAAACATAATACTGAGTGAAACAAGCTAGATGCAGAAAAGTGTATTTATTATAGTTTTCCATATACATATATATATATATATATATATATATAGTTTAAAACAAGCTAATCTATGGTGTTAAAAGCCAAGTCATCTTGGAAGAAGAATGAAGTGAGCATGGCAAGAGGGATTCTTCTGGGGTGTTGGTATGGTTTTATTTCTTGGTCTGGGTGGTGAGTACATAAGGATGATCACTCTGAAAATTACCTGAGCTGTTGGCTTTTGATTTGTACACTTTGGTGAATGTTTTAACAGTTTTAAAAAATATTTTAAAAAATATATATATTTTTAAAGATTTTATTTATTTATTTGACAGAGAGAGAGAGAGATCACAAGTAGGCAGAGGCAGGCAGAGAGGGGGAAGCAGGCTCCCCGCTGAGCAGAGAGCCCGATGCGGGGCTTGATCCCAGGACCCCGAGATCATGACCTGAGCCGAAGGCAGAGGCTTTAACCCACTGAGCCACCCAGGTGCCCCTAAAAAAATTTTTTTTAAAGTACTTATTTTAAAAAATATTTTGTTAGCCAAGAACAACATATTTTGCATGAAGAAGGCTTGAAGCAAATTTGAAAACATGATTTGCCAGACAGAAGAGAAAGGTAAAGAATATTCCATTAAAGGAATAGACTAGGCCAAGTATACTGAAGGAAGAGGATTTGTGTTATTTTAAGTAAGAATTCGAGTGCGTAAAACATGGGATACATATGAGAAGAGTGGGAGTTGAGGCTAGAGGTATAGGTTGAATGTCATTTGTAGAGTGTCATAAATTGATCGTAGAACATGAAGAGATTACAGGTTTTTGAGCAGAAAGTGTAATAGGGAATTTTGGATTGGGCTACATTTGAAATTCCACCAGAAACAGACTGGTTTTGCCAGTGAGTTCTGAGTTTGGAATTGGACTTTATTTTTCCTTCAACCCTTTCCTTCCCCTCTTTACATGTGAATACAGAGTCTTCCATCTCATTTTGATTGGTTCTTTGATTTGTAGCAATCCAGAATAGAGTGGTTTAGTTTTACCAGCTTGCACAAACAACTCCTTTTTTGGTGGCTGTTTCCTGTTGTCCCTCTCCTTGATGGATATCATTAAGTGCCTTTCCCAGATTGAAGAACGCCTACACTGAGGCCCTCAGTGTCTGAGATGGCTGGTCTACCTCCTGACCCAGCTTGTCTACTACCTGAGAAAATGCACCCTAAACAGGTCCCCTAGAACTCCAGCTGAGCTATGCATTGGCAGGAAGAGACCACAAACACACACTTCATTTAATTTCTGAGTTAATGCCCAGGGATAAAAGGATTATCAGAAACATGGTGACCACATAGAGAAGGAACAGATGTAATGTTTCCCAACACAGCTTCACTTGGCACCCAGGGTCCTTCATAGCAATGAACAGCTGTGAGAGACACTGTGTATTTGAGGTTGAGTCTTTCCAAGTCTTTCTGGAAAGCTCAGTTCTTCTGACCCTGCCTTTGTGTGATTGGGGCTTATGCCACGTTCTGACAGAATTGATACTGATAATCTGTGCATGTCTGTTTAAAGGAGTATTTTCAGATATTGGAATCTCCTGGCTCTTGACCTAAATGTAGCATAACAAGGCCACATTGTCACAACATCCACGTGCAGGTGTCCTGGATAAGTAGCAGTCACTTCTGGCTTTGCAGTTTTCTAGAAGACTCTTTTCTATATAGACACAAATACCCTTAAAGGGGAAAGAGAGAGAGAGAGAGAGAGAAGCAGAAATTGGAATCTGTTTTTTTCTGAATCTTTATAGCAAGCCTGTCAGCATGTTTCTAGTTTTTAAAACCAGTGAGATACGTCAGGCCAGTGACGTGTAAGTTGTTCTGTGGAGACGACAAGTTCCTTGAGAATGGTGGAGGAAGAAACAGAAGTGTGTCTTATTCTTTCGGACCTAAGTCATTTCCAGGTAGTGAAATTCCGGTAAGGAATGGATTTGGCTTATTTAATAAATGTTGAGCCTAAAGAAAAGTGACTAAATCTCCCAAAGCAGCTAATTTTCAGGAAACATTTTTGGAAAAGTGGGTCTCTCCTGCTTAATGTCCCAGAACCATTCCATGTGTGTCCTCTTGTCAGTGATGGAGATGAGAAGCTGCTCTGGGTTAAAGATGTGCAAGAGATCAGGACGTGCTCTCTCCCTCAAGCCACGACTGGTGTTCCTTTGCTGGTTCATTCCAGGGCTGGGAATTGGGCGGGGTTTGCCAAAGCCAACCTGGAACTTGTTCTCCATGCTCTGTGGATTCTGTTTCAGTTGTCTCCTCATTCACTGTTCTGTCCACTTCTCCGCCAGAACCGTAGATGAGTCTGAGCCTATAGCACAAAGTGTTAGCCATACAGAGGTTCAATGCCAGGGCAGGAAGGGAGGCCGGGCCCCAAAAGAGCGTGACAGCCAGATAGTCAGTGGGCTGTTTGAGCCCGGGCTTTAGTAACGTGGCTGCCTGTACCCTTGTGGAATTACATTAGCCACAGTGTAGTCTTTAGCTTTGCAGCCTCAGAGTTTCAATTGTAGCTGACAACAACAATAGCAGGAATAGCGATAATAAGTCAGTACTCATTGAGCCCTTCCTGTATGCTAAGCAATGTCCCACTTTACGTTATGAACTCCTCTCATAACGTAGGTATATGAGATAACTCTAGGAGGTAAGTACCACACTGTCACCGGGGAGGAGAAGGAGGAAACCAAAGCACAAAGATAGTTTGCCCAAAGCCATACAGCTAGTTAAGGGCTGGAACTGGGATTAAAATCCGCACAGTCTGGTTCCAGAGCCTACTACATTCATCGCCATTGGCCATACTGCCTCACTAGCTGTCCCTCAGGAATCATCAGAAAGTAAGAAATTGTTTTGCACACGAAGGAAATTTCTCTAGTAACTTAGTACTACACCAGGATACCGTGGAGGACAGTCATTCGGGAGCTCTCCCGTTCCCTCTAGGGCAGCAGTCACAGGCCACATCTGGCTACTGAGGACTTGAAATGTGTTTGGTCTGCCTTGCCGTGTGGTGTGTCGTAAGGATAAAATACACACTGGCTTTGAAGACGTAGCACCCTTCCCCAGATCTTAGAAATCATCTCTTATGTTGATTACATGTTGAAATGATAAAATTTTGTATAAAGTTAGATAAAATGTATTATTAAAATTACTTTTTTTTAACTTCTAAAAAAATCTGGCTACTAGGAAATTTTTAATTATATCCATGACTTACATTATGTTTGTTTTGGACAGCACTGCTCTGCAGACTGAGAAAAACACATGGATGTGTTTTTCCTCATACCTGTGAAACCAAGTCATTCACCTGAACAGTTTGTGGTCAGCCTGAAAGACTTTGTTCACCATTTGCATTATGGGATCCGAGCAAGAGGTGCTGGGATATTTAGTTTTAGGGATATTTCTTTTAGGGTATAGAAGAATTCACTGAACTATCTTTATTTCAGCAGAGTGCTCCCGCTTCAAAGGAGAATATAGAAGGGCAAACTAAGTGAAAATAAGTAAATAAGAATAAAAAGGTATTGACCGGAGGTTGGGATTCAGATAGGCAGAGCAAGATTCTGCAGAGTATACCATATCAGTGATTGTGAGTGTTTTCTAGGAGAGGGGAGGGCATTGTATGTGGTTAAAGTAACTGGGGACCAAGTTGTAGAGAATCTTGGACTCAGAAAAAAGGAGTACATTAAGACTGAGAAAAGTTTACTTTCCAAGTGTCCTTTTAGATTCTTTATTGATCAACAGATTATTTTGTCATGAGTGGCTTCCTAATTTGTGACATACTAAAATTTCTAAATTTGCTGGGTTTTTTTAATATTAGTTACACCTTAGATTAATGATTCCCTGGTGAAATTTAGAGACACACCTGACTCACTCCAGCAATATTTATATAAACACTTTCTAAAGATTGTTTACTTGCAGAACATCCAAGCATGGATAATGCCATCCACTGAATGAAGATTCTCATTTTCTACTTCAGAGGCTTGTTCTCTTACTAAACCTTTGTCCCTTAGGGTTGATAATGGACTGCATCTTATTGGAGGGCCTTTTTTCACTGACTGCATCAACCGTACTGATCCTGGAATTGGATGAACTTGGAAGTCAGGACCTAACAGCCAGGGTCTGTGGATCTTGGGCATGAGTTACCAGGCAGCCCGAGGTGTGAGGAAGGATGGAGGCCTCTAGAGGGGCAGCACATCAGAGCTGCAGTCTATATGGAGGTTATATTCTAAAATGGACATGTAAGGTTTAAAACAAATGCTTAACAACTTTACCCTTACAAGGCTTTTCCAGCTTTTCCAGAAACCCAGGCCCCTTGAAAGCTCTGAAAGGGTTAGCATCATTGATTTCTTGTTGCATTTCTGCCAAGGTAGTTCTTTCCAGGAGATACGAAGGCTGGGCCTCCTTGGAGTAAGGCAAAGGGTTAGGTGGTAAATAGATGATTCTCTCACTTCCTCTCAATTCCCTCCACCCTGAGCATGGACAGTTGAAAACATGTGAGTTAAATGTAAGCATGATGCAACCCCACTGTACTGTTTAACTTACTGATAGGTAAACTGACCTGTATTATGCTTTAAATATTTCAGGTGCATCAATTCACTTTTTTGCACCTAATGTGTGAAGGCAAAGGTGAAAAGGCAAGGCAGTTAAGACTTTTTTTTTTATGGGAGAGCCCTGACTCTGGTCAGGGAAAGAGACAAGTAAACAAATGGTCATCATGCAATGTGAGAAGGGGCCTGTAAAGCAATCCAGGGGTCAGCAAAGCCTATCAGGTGGGACACACTGGCCCAAACCACTATTTTTTCTCACTAGGTTGCTGCAACAATCTTCTAAATGCTCTCTCTGCTTTTGTTTTTACCCCTCGCTCTCCCCCTTCCCCAAGTGTATAGCTCCCTAGCAAGCAGAACATTCATCTGAAAACATAGGAGGAACATAGACACACTCCTCTGCTTAAAACTCTCTACTGTCTTTCCTTCTTGCTCAGAAGCAGAGCTCAAGTTCTTAGCAATCTTTTAAGACCTTGTAGGATCTTGCCCCTGCTCCCTTCTGCCCTCATCTGCGGTCTGTCCCTTCTTGTTCCCCCTGATTCAGCCACACCAGCCTCCTGGATGTTGGAACATATCATTCACGTGACTGCTCAGTAATTTCGTGCTTGTCTGCTTCGTGGGATTCTCTTTCTCTGATGTCTACATGGCTTGTTCAAGTTCTTGCTGAAATGTTACTATATTTTATAGGCCTTCCCTGGCTGTCCCGTATATGTAGTAACAAATTTCCATCCCATCCTAGCATTCCCCCTCCCTTTTATCTTGCTTATCATCACCTGACATACTGTAAGTTCACTTACCTATTCATCTCACTCACTTAGATTCTAGGGTCCACGCGGTAAGACTGTCTGGTTTATCGGTTTGGGGATAGTACTTGGCGTATCGTATTCACTCAGTAAGTGTTGGTTGAATGAATAATTCATTTTTCTTCTCTTGCGTGGCTTCCACATCGGTTTGCCTAAAAAGTGGATGGATGAATCAATGGTGAATATATTCCCTTGACACAAGCAGAAGCAATTGCTTCCTAGTGGACTATCTCCTGGGAATGACTTTACAGTTCTTTATTGGGGCAGAAGACTTAGTCAGGACTTGTCAGAAATTCTTGGGTTCAACCAAGATGACATCTCACTCAAATAAAAATGACCCTTAATCATCTGTGGTGATAGTGGAGCACATTGGAAAAGCCAGTTTTTGGAGTTGGGGAGAGGAGGTAAGAGAGGATTGGGCTGGCCACAAAGAGTTTCCCTCATGTTGAGAAATCTGATTGGCAACACCTGATTAGCTGTGAGATTAAAACTGTGTGTGTATATGTGTGTGTGCTTTTGTGTATATTGTAAGTATAAATATATTTGACCTATAGAATCAAAATCAAAGATTCCAAAATCCAGAGACTTAAAAATCCTGAAAGGCTCTGAAGGCTCAGTAGAATCCTTGGTGCTTGGGGAATTTTAGAAATGTGAGGAAGACTTGCCAAATTCCCCTATTTCACTACTAGCTTACTGGGTATTACTTCTGCTGAGGCTAGATGTGCACAAGTGAACACCACCACCCACCAAAGCCCCAGCTTTCCCCGAGCTCACATTCTGGTAGCTGGAAAAGAGAGTAAGAATATAAATCTAATGTATATGTGGTGACATAGATGCTATGAGGAGGGAAAACAAAGCCTGACAAGGGAGTAGAAGGTAAGGAATTGCTTAGACAGTTGAGTTTGTAGGGAGCTAAGGCTTGCTTGGCAAGAAGTCAAAGGGCCAATAAATGCAAACACATGAGAAGTAGGTACTTGCTGAAGGGATATAAAAGAATGAATGAATTAAGCAAGACCAAGCTATATAGAGCCTTTAAGCCATGGGAAGGAGTTTGGATTTTATTCTGATTACAGTGAAAAGCCACTTTTTAGCACTTTTTAGCAGGGGAATGACTGATCTAAAATTAGAAAAATCCCTCAGATGGCCCGTAGTATGTACTAGTAGAGACAGAAGAGGGGTTGCTGGCCATTGCTGCCCTCTAGGCAAGGAAATATAACACTGTGGATTACAGTAGTGGTAATGGAGATGGTAAGAAGTGGATGGATGCTAATGGAGATAGAGTGAATAGGGTTTATTGATGTATTGGTTATTGGATGTGAGAAGTGAGTAATTAAGGATATCCTTATTAGTCAAGATAAGCTAGGTTGTGTTGTGGCGACAAACTCCTACAGTGTATTGGAGGCTAAAAACAAAAGAGGGTTATCTCTCACTAACACATCATATCCTTTGTGTATCCTTTGATATTTTTATAATCTTCCTCACTCTGGGACACAGAATGACAGGGTAACCACTTAGTGGAACACCGAAAAGGAAGAACAGAAATTTAGAGGGTTTCATACTGGAACCATTGAGTATTTGGCTTGGAAATGACACATATCAATTCTGCTCAAAATTAATTGGACAAAAGGAACCACACAGCTCCACCTATCACAAGGTGGCCAAGAAATGCAGTCTTCTCTTGTGCAGGGGAGGGGGTCATGTAAAGGATCAGAATTACTCAGACAGCAGCACTAATGACACCATGAGATATTCCAGGTTTAGATAACTCTTAATAACATCTAAGTGGGCGTGCTTGAGGGAAGTGTGCTTGGGAAAGTGAAATCAATATTTTTGTTTTAGCCATGTTTAGTTTAAAAGCCTGTTACACAGAGATGTCAAGAAGGCAATTGGAAATATGAGTCTGATGATCAGAGAAAATCTATGGCTAGAGATATAAATTTGAGCATAAACAAAATATATATGATATTTAAAATATACATGATATTTAATGTAAATGGATATTTACATTCCAGAATATAGCTGGAAGAGAGAGAGGGGCAAAGAGAGAGCTCTCGGGCTCTCAACAAGGAGAGGTCTTACAGAGGAGAAACTGACAAAACAGATTATAATGGTCGATGGGGATGCAAGAGAGTATGGAATCTTAAAAGATCTTTAAGTAAATCTTGCCAGAAGAAGAGCAAGCCAAGAAGTCAAAGGAATTGAGAAACAGTCATTGGTTCTGGGAGGTTATGGACCGCTTCAGTGGTGTGGTGTGGGTGGGAGACTAATTTGAAGTGGATCAAGGAAGGAATGGTTAAGTGTAGGAATTGATGAGAGTGGGTATAGACAACTTTTGGAAGAGTTTTTCTGTAATCAGAGCAGTAAAATGGGGTTGGTATTGGTGTGGGCAATATTTTGAAATACTTTGGCCTGAAAGTAAGGCCACCAAATGAAAAAGACTCTGATATTAGTTGGAGATAGGAGTCTGAACATAAAGAATCAGAGCTGCCATAAATATTTAGTAGCCCCCTGCATAGAGAAGAGTTGGGGGTGGGAGTGTAGATGAGCTCTGATAGGAAAAGTGCAGAGAGAAGAGCATGGAGACATCAAGGTTGAGCCTTAGGGAACACATGCATTAATAACATCAGGAGAAGAAAGAGTAGCTAGTTAAGAAATGGGAGAAAATAGGTTGAGTAGATTACATGTCCTGGAAATCAAAGGAAGAGGGCTTCAATACCTTTTCAAGAAGTTTTTCTTCAAGTTCTATGTTCTCATAAATATGTAGCACACATCGTGTGCTTTCAGGCTAAATTTGCGATAGACTACGTAGTTGATTAAATATATAGCCTAAGAACTATGGAACACTTACGGTAAATTTTTTTTTAACCTCAAATAAGTGGGATTGATGCTCTTTACTTTTATATTCTTTTTGCTATCATTTCCTCTCATCATTTTGAAATTTCTCTAAAACCGAAAGATATGGCTAGTGACATTCTCATCACTGTCTCTTCCTTCTCGTCTTCCTCTTCCATCATTGTCATTATCAGTTGTCACCATCACCGTTATTAAAACAATCAGCATCACCATCAGGTCTCATTAGATGCATTATTTTGGCATTTTAATAATTTGGTCAGAACTCCTTATGGGCACGCGCTTTAGTATCTATAACAGGACCTATCGACAGCACTCGGATTATGTGTTGAGTACTTGGTGCGAACTTCAAAGATGGACCAGGTTCCTCCCTGAGTTCTTTCAGTTCATTTTCCTAGGAAAGATTACAGAATCAGAAGGGAAAATAAGTGCCCAGAGGGAAGACAAAGAGATACAGTGTCACTGGAATAATCTGGCAGAAGTTTCTTCTCTAATCAAGTTAGTTAGCTTTAAGAAGCCATGTGGATGAATAGTTCCGGATTGTAGCTGCAGGGTAAAGTGATGACTACATATCTTTTTTTTTTTTTTTTTTTTGACGACTATGTATCTTAATATCAAATAGGATAAAAGTGGAGTGTCTCCTCCTTAAAGCTAGGAATATTGTGGTCTTATGGCACCCCTTCTCTGGAGTGTAATATGTCTCATTTTCAGATCTAGTGGTCTGTTGATTTCTTGTTTCACTTGCCTTTATACCTCTCTCTCCCCTTTCCTCTCTCTCTCTCCCTTCTCAGGATTTCTCATTCCTCCTGTCAGTAACTTGACATCTACCTAGTTAATTCCTTCTATCAATGACTTGACATCTACCTAGTTACTCAAGCCAGAGATCTGAAAGTCATTATTGTTCCCCTTCTTTCCTTAAACATTTCTCCAAGGCCCATTTGTCCTTAAGGCATGTTGACTTGACTCATCTCTGGCTTCCTTTTGCCACTGTCTTAGTTCAATTGCTCCTTCCTTTCTGGATTATTACCGTGTTAGGGACCACAGACCAAGTGTAGGACAGCAGTGTGAAGAATAGATTGAAGGAGGGAGACATTGGTGTTGGAATTAGGACCAGTTAGGAAGCTTTATGGTACTTGCTCACTTGAGATGTAATCTGGAATCCATCTCCCCAAGGCAGAATTGGCCACTGTGCATTGAATCTACAACATAATCCTCTTCTAATGTCACTGTACCTACGTATGTTTACATGTGTAATACCTGTGCTGAGAGGTGAGCTCCTAAAAGTCGGAGACCATGTCATTCATTATAGAGCCGAACATTTAGTACGTTCTCTATGGTTATTTACTGGATGATTAAATAAAATGGAGGCCTTAGTAGAACCAGTGGCAGCAGGAATGGAGTGGAGACAAAGAACGTGAAGACATGTTGGCTACAGAGCCCAATGGACTTGGTAACAAGTCGATACAAGAGGCAATGAGGAGGGAAGGATCAGATATTTCTACAAAAATTTAAACCAGGGTGACCGTTAACAGACATAAGGAAGTCAGGAGAAGGACTTGATGAGTTTGCTTTTATGCAGGTTGATTTTAATGTTCTGCAGAGAATTTTAATTTTAGAGAGATGGATTATTCTAGCAGACAATTCAGATTTGGGCCTCGGGCTTTGGAAAGTGTTTAGGTTTAGAGATAAAAGATGTGTGAATGGGTGAAATTTCCAACTGAGGTAAAGTAGTGAAAATGGGAAAGAAAGTCTTCTTCAGATGCTGGGGAAAAGCCTCTTTTTAAGGAATTTGGAAATGATGCTGATGATAGAGGCAGAAAATGAGTCATCGAAGAGTTCCCTGGAAAGTGTACAATCAGGAAACCCTGGAAAAGGGAATTTTGCAAAGGGAGCGATTAAAAAAAAAAAAAAAAAGCTATTCCACAGGTATTAAATATTCCGAGGGCTGAGGCCTAATTTAAATTTAATTAATAGGACATTAGTAATCTTATTTCAGAATTATTCACTCATGAGCTAAATCTGTTTTATTTTAGAAAGCAACTAAGTTAAAACACAGTATTTTGAATGCTGCAAGACAGGGTAGTAAAACATCTCTTTCATCTGTGGTTAAATAAAATTCCTTTTATTGGTTTTTCTTGGAACTGTATTCTCTAGCCACACAGTCAAATGGAATCCAGTGATAGTAGCCAAAGAGATAAAAGCTAAGTGTCTCAATTTATTCCACCGCTACTTTCAACTTTCTCTACTCATTATTAGGTGTTAGGCAGTGGATTTAAAGTTGCTGATAGAATTCAAGTTGATGCCTCCTTTTTCTTTGCCTTAGATGTAGGGACACTCTAGTCTCTCTGGATTTTTACTATTTTCTGTGTATTTACAGTTTGAATAAAAGTAAAGGAGCCCTAGATAGATCCTAACACTCTTTCAGGTGCAAGGCAGCCTATAAAGAAGCTAGGAAGGAGGATGCCATTATTCATGTCTCTCCTCCATCCTCAGCTTGTGGTGAATATAGAAAGCATAGCCAGTAAATGGCCCATTAGAAATGGGGAGCATAGTGACTATGTAGGGCCAGTGCTATGAAAGTTCGAGGAAAAGTCCTTGGAAAATCCTGGAAGCGTAAATCTGATTTGGTACTATTTGCTTCATTTAGCAGTAGAAACACTTTAATTTTTTAGTGTAAACATCTCCTTAGGAAGCATTTAAAATTTTTTTTTCTACTTTTTTAGTTTTTATTTTTTGCTTCTGCTCTGTTATCTTTCTTCCTTTAATTTAAATTCACTTAGCCAAGGTATAGTACATCATTGGTTTCTAATATAATGTTCAATGATTCATCCTTAGGAAGCGTTAAATGAAACATCTGATAGTGCTTACTTCCATGCCAGTCCAAAAATAAACTCGAAGGATCAAGGAGCCAGAGGTAAGAGTAGGTGTGTTTTTGCAAAGTCTTGGCTTTCTCTCAGGACATCTATTAGACTTTTGGTAGTAGGACGGTCCCCCAATTGCCATGTGTTCCCCCAAGCTCCTTACCTATTGCCGTGTTCCCTTGATCACTCCATTGTGGCCAGATTAGATGGTACCAAGCTTTTCAGCTGTTGCTATGCATTCTATCTGCTGTTGATATGGATTCTAAAGAAAGTAAGAGAAGTGACTACTGATTGGAATATGCAACAGTATGTGAGTCTTGGTTGAAGTTTTTTTTGTGATCATAGGATTCTCCTGATCGGGATGATTTCCTGAGAAATCATAACGGCATCATGGTTAAACAAATGTTGTTTCTGAACATTTTTATCCAAAGCAAATTGGAATATATGAGCCAATCATACAGCCTAATGCTTTTGAGAATACATTTGGGAGTCAGAGGACTTGAGTACAGATCCTAGCTCTGCCACTGGAAAGCTTTATGTCTTCTCTTGATTTCTCCGTCTCTGTCTCCTCATCTATAAAAGGAGGTGAAGATGCTGCCTCATAGATTCTAAGTATGAAGCGTTTATCACAGTTCTTGGGCACTTAGTATCTATCCTTCATTATAGGTATTAGACGTAGCAAATCCAGCTGTCTTTCCTTATCACTATTAGGGGGAGGCCTGGATGCCTCAGCAGATCTGGCCAGTATAGGTCCAGCCTTCCCAGAGCCTTCCACAAGTCATCAAGCCCTGTCATTTTTTTTTTTTTTTCCTCTTAAATTTTTCTAAAATCTTCCCCCTGCCACCCCTTTTCCATTTTTACCATCACTATTGTAGACATGGGCATTATTTGCTCATGAGTGGATTTTTTGGTAAATACCCTATTCGGTTGCCATATTGTCCTTCATGAAACTAGGTTCTGCTTATGTTTTTCTTCTTCTCAGATATCTGCTTTGGATCTTCGGTGCTCAGTTTCATATTTAAAACTGTAATTTGGCGTGAGCCTATTTTATCAGCCTAATCATCTAATTTTCATTTTCTTGATGCATTTTTCTTTCCCGACACACATATCATTCTCAAGCCAAAAATAATTCTTTTCCTTGTAATTTATATTTTTGGTCTTATATATGTCATGTGGCTGTAGATTTTCAAATTGTTTTTCTACTTCTTCTCTTGCTTTCTTTTAATGTATTTCCTTTGTGACTACCAGTTTAATCTTTTATACAGTGCCAACCTGACCTTGTCACTCCCCTGCCTGAGTGGTTCCCTGGCACCATTAGGATCAAATTAAAACTGCTCAGTTGAAAAAAAAAAACAAAAAACAAAAACAAAAACAAAAAAAACTGCTCAGTTGGATGTAGGTCTTCTAGGGTCTTCTTATCCAGGGTCTTTCTCTACCACCACTCCCACTAGATACAGTTCAGCCCTACTGATCACTCTCCATTCTATGAATATGTCAAGATTTCACACCCTTCTCTCTCTCTGCCCATGTTATTTCTCTTACTTTCCTCTTTCTCCTGGCCAATGCCAATTTTTTTTCTAGTCTCACCTTAGTACTCTGTCCCATGGAAGGCATTTTCTGATTGCCCCTCACCCCCTCCCCATAACTTGAATTAGGAGCCCATCTCTGTGTTCCTGGTAATTCAGAATACCTTTTTAAAAAAAATCTTTCTCACGCAGATTGCTAACTTTTCTGATTGTCTCCCCTTCTAACAGAGGATGTCATTGCCACATCTTTTTCAGTTTTGTATTTCCATAGAGCATGACACCGAATAGATCACAAGTGTATGAATAACTGGATATATGAGTACATGTCTGTTTCCTTTAGTAGAGTTAAGTTCTTTGAGGGAAGAACCAGTGTCGCTTTCTTTCTGTATCCCTCAGATTTCCCAGCATGGTCCTTTGTATATAGTAGTTGCTCAGTAAATGCTTGGCAAATGAATAACAATAGACGTGTTTGTCTTTCCACAGAAAATGTCTTCAGGGAAGAGATTGTGTTGTAAAAACTAGATAGCTCCTGGCACAGTGAATTATGCATAATTCATGGTTTGTTTAATTCTTAAGTTTAATTTTTGCTTTGATTTGAACTCCAATTATAGTGAGTTGTGAAAGTCACGCAGCTTCTCTTTATTATATAAGCATACACTTGATAAAACTGTGGAATCAAAAATCTGATAGCTAAGTTTAGCTAATAATTTCAATTTCAGGGACTGAGTGACAGCTCAGAACTAGGAGTGGATTACTAGCATTGATGGGCCTAGAGAATTTTCCATTTTTACTGGTTTTTTTTTCTCTCCAAACCAGAGAAGTCCACTTATGGCAAACCTCACAGAAGTCAGGCCTCACCACGGGGGATTATTACAAGTCACACTAATAGGAGCTAGGGAATGAGCAGGAAAAAAAAAATGTAAAAAATTTATTTCTTACAGCTGCTGTAACAAATGACAACAGACCTAGTGGATTAAAATAGCAGAAATTTATTCTGTCACAGTTCTGGAGGTCAGAAGTCCGAAATCAGTTTCACTGGGCTGAAATCAAGGTGTAGGCAGTGCTGTGCTCCCTCTGGAGGCTCTGGGGGAGTATCTGTCCCTTGCGTCTTCCAGTTTCTGGTAGCTGCCAACGTCCCTCCCCTTGTGGCTGCGCCCCTCCAATCTCTGCCTCTGCCCTCCTGTTGCCACCTTCTCTCTGTGTCTGATCTCCCTTTGTCTCCCCCTTAAAAAGATACCGGTGACTGCATTTAGGGCCCACCTGGGTAATAGAGGATTCTATGGCCTCAGGAGCCTTAGTTTAATCACATTTGAAAAGACCTTTTTCCAGTAAGGTAACTGCAGGTTCCAGGGATGAGTCCATGATATCTTTGGGGAACATTATTCCGCCCCCTACAGAGACAGATGGTTTTCCCTTTGCGGACTCAAAGTGCTTAGTCTTCTAGCAACTTGGTTTGCTTACAGACACACCTCATGAGTAAATAGCCTGCAAACTTATGGCCCATTTAAAAGAAGCCAAGAGCTGTTATCTGGAAGGGTCTAATTTAGGTCAGTCCTAATGTCACTGGACAGGCGAGTATGGTAACATTCCCAGTTCTCAGTATGAAAATAAACAATACTTTTTGAGGAGCTAATTAAGTAACTAGAAAAACTGGTTGGAGTTCCAGGCGAGTCAGCAGTGGCAGCCAATTCCTATTATCTGCCTCTGTTTTGGATGGATCGTGGTTTATTTCTGGGGGAATAAGTGTGCTCGGCTCGCCTGGCATTCACTCTTCTGTGTCCAGCAGTAGCTCTTGCCAGCTGTTTAATCAGGAAGATCACAAAGGGTCTAGGTGGTCACTGGGAAGGGGGATCGAGGTGGTATCAAGAGAGAGGAGCGGCTCTAGGGTAAGCTGTCCCATGCAAAGTCAGAGCTGGGACTTCATCAACTCTTGAATTAGGGAAGAATTTCGTAGTAGAGCCTGGGATGAAGACTCTTCCTGGCTCCTCTATACCTACTTTACATCTCTCTCCTATAGTCTCAGGAGGGCATTGACCCCAGGAGATTTGATGGGTGTTCCTGAACATGCTTCGTTCAGTGTGCCTACTCGATTGTGACCCACTAGCCTAAGCCACAGGCAGGAGAGACAGATTCTTCTAGTGATTGTTTTGTAATCCAGATAGCTGGGGAAGTTGGATTAAAGGAGCGATCGTAAAGAAACATTGATTTCTTTTCTGTTGTATAGAGGCTAGGAGTCAAGGAGTAATTGAGCACACAGGCTCTCAAGCCAGACTTACCTGCGTTTCATTCTGGCTCCATTACATAATAGCTATGTGACCTTAGATATTAAAATCTCTGACCCATAGTTTCTTCCTCTGTGAAATGAGGATAATAGGAACCTGCCCTTACAGTGTGCTCTGAGCTCTTCTAAACAGGTTCCATATACCTAATCTAATTTTCACAGCCATCCTATGAGGTAAGTGCACTGTTACTACCCCACTCCGAAGATGAGGAAATCGAGGTGCAGAACGGTAATGTGTGCAGACAACGCAGAAAAAACAAGCCAGATAGCTCACCTTCAGCTCACGTGCTCTTAACCATCGTTGATGCTGCCTCTCATGCCACAGGTGGCTGTGAGGATAAAATAGGCTGGTCCTCTGTACCCCCAGGTGTCCTTGGAGAGTTCTGGCTTACATCTGTTGGTCGGGTGAATTATGAATAGTGCCCTATTCGACTCTCAGCGGTAATGTCATATCTTGATTTGGATATTTCTCATGTGAGGATTAAATATTTGTATGTCAAATACTAAGAACAGTACCTGGCCCCCAGGAAGCCCTCCATTAAGGCCGACTGTTGCTGCTTGTATTACTGTCACCGCCACTCACAGTCATACCAGGTCTGGGAGGCTTAGAGCTAGTGGGTTAACTCAGGTTCTGAAAATGCATATCATAGGGCCACCATTCCCCGTCATTGGTCACAGAACAACAGTTTTACTAGTTACATGCCCTAGGCATTTACTAGTACATGCCGATTCTTAATTGATCAAACTGGACATGTAATTAAAAGTACGTACCCTTCCTTGTTTCGTTGAATGTAAGACTGCAAGATCTCAGAGAATGGAAAATCTGAATTTAAACTGAGCTTGTGGGTTTCTCCATTTGTATGAAAACTTATTTGATTCCTGAGAGTGATAATGAATTTTGGACCTCTTAGGCATTCTATATCTCTTTCTTCCAGTATTCCTCTCTGCCTATTTCTCCATCATTTCTACCCCTAAAAGAATTTTAATTCACAATAGTTTCCTATTCCCTGCCTATAATTTGGTATCTTATGATAAAAGACCACAGAAATAGTATAGAAATGGACACACTATAAATGAGGAGCGAGTCATAATAGAAATTATAATTGACACCTTAAGATACAAGACTTAGAAAAGCTGTCTTTAAAAATGTGATTTGTGTAACTGGTAGTGAAATTCATTTCAGGTTAGTTTTGCATGGCATAAGGGACATCTAGTGGTTATCTAGGTCTCTGCAGATTTACTAAAGGTAACATAAATTCATAGGTTTAAGTACTGGGACTGAGTACCATCACCTTGAAAGAGAGCCCCAAGAAAAGAAGGGGAGCCTTCTTTGTTGCATAACTCTATTTTGAAGTTAACAAAGAATCAAAAAACCTGTTCAGAAAAAAATCAAGTTGAGTCCTAGCATTTCTGTCTATATTATTGTTAGTTTGAACCCAGCTCTTACTTGCTTTCCTACCAGGTTGGAAATGATTCTGTTATCAGTTACCTGCCAGCCTGGCATATTTTTGCTATCACTTTCCCCACCTCTTCTGCTGATTGCAGAGGGGCTCTTTGGACCACCTTGAAGAGCCATCTGATTAGAGCCTTCATTAGGCCAGAAGCAGAGCTGCTTAGCAGGCCTGGGCAAGAAATAGTTTGTAATTGCCTCTGACAGGCAGATCTTCTTTGGAAGCTCCTAGGCCATCAGGAAGTCATACAATTCTGGTCCACGTGTACTATATATAAATGAATGAGTTTCATATTATAGGAAGTTGAACTGCAAAATGCCAGTGTGAACTTGCCTTCGTAGCCCAGAGAATCTTCATGGAACTTGCCTGTTGGTCAGCATCTCTTGGGCTAATGTATCACTATCCATGGTTTTGAACTCACTGCTTCTGTCTTCTGTACTGCATAGAATACTTTCCTCATATACTCCTATTGTTTCCAGCTAATTGTGTTAGACTTCTTGAAGGTTCTATTTCACTGAATCTTTTTATAGTATTTCCCCCATTCTTCTGCCTTTCGGCCTTTTAGATAATCTCTTTCTCCAAAAGCCATTTGGCATTTCTATTGTAATCCATCTTCTTTCAGGGTAGTTGGTGGCAGAAGGCTTCATTGTTAGGAATTCATTCTTGCTTTTTGACTCTGGGTACAGAGAATAAAGGCTCTGAGATACTGTTTCAAAATCTCCATGTGTTTTCTGTGGCAGTCCAAGCTACATTGTCATAAAGAGGTGGGCAGTAGTCCCTCAGCACTTTCCAGAATGGAAAGCAGAGTTGGTGCTGAGTTTTGTTATCCTATCTCTTTGAGTAGCTTACTAGAATTTGTGATTTTTTAATTTTATTTTATTTATTTATTTATTTTTTTTGCTGCTTTATCTGTTAGTGTTTTGTCAAGACACATAAACTAATGACAGCTGCCACTCTTGGGTACAGAACTTTTTATATTGGTAAACTGGAAATGCAAGCACATTTCCTAAGCATGTGCAGTAGTGAAAACCAAATATTCAGCGGTCTATCAAATTCTTTTTAACTGTGATACTTTAGCTCCCTACTCTCTCATCTCATTACTTACTGTCAAGCAGAATGAATATAGAGGCTTCTTTCTGCATTATAGTCCTCCTTGATTTAGAGGCATCAGGAAGTAGTCTTTGGGATCTTCTTGTCTGTTGTCCTTCCCGTTCTTTCACATCTTCCTGCAAGTATGTACTGATTTTGTGTCAGGCAATGGGAGACACAGAAAGAAAGGCACAGTTTCCTCCCACTTGAGTGGCTTCCGGTCTGCTGGGAAAAACAGGAGCAGCACAATGTGATAAATTCTATGGCAGCAGTTAAAACATGGAGCCATGGGGGCAGAGAGGAGGCACTCAGATGTAGGTAGGAGTAGAGTGAGTAAGAGTGTTAGAGAAGGCTTCCCAAAAGAGGTGATACCTAAACTAGGCCTCAAATGGCCAACGGTAGTTATTCAGATAAAGAATCCAGATAAGGCTTATCTTGGGGAAAATTTACTGGTGGAACTGCAGAACTCGACAAGGCTGGTGACAGTGAAGTGGGGACTAGATCCGGAAGAGTCTATTATGTAATGCTGAAAGTTTGCATTTGATTCTGAAGTTGATAGAGAATCATTGAAGGGTTTAAGTGAGGAATGACATGTTATCCTCAGGGAAAATAGTGAGATGATTAGAATCATTTCTAGTCCTTGGAATAAAAATAACAGTAGATTCCTAGTGAATCAGGAAGGCACTTTTACATTTTGTCACCTTTCCAATCAAACTGCTAAAGGCTTCCTTTCTACTCTAATGGCCCCCCCCCTTTTTTTTTTGCAATTGCGTAATGTCTGTATTTTTAGAGCTTTTCATAATCAGGTACCACCTACTCATCTGATCTTAGTTCCTCTGCTTTGTGACATGGAACTTTCACTCTAGTCGGGTCGGTGCCCTCATCAAGTATTCTAAGACAGAAGGAAATGTAGGCGTTCACTGGGTAGGTCTGTTTAGTACATAAGTAAATGCAGGAACTTTGAGAGTACATTTATTGAGCCTCTACTGTGTGCTAGGAACTTTGCTGAACAGCGGTCATGCGTTGGCTACCACATCAGAAACACATAGGCTCTGTGTTTATGAAGCTTACAGTCTAGAGGACCATGACAACGCCATTCTTAGAAAGCAGAAGGAAAAGAAATACAATCCAGGTCAAGTTTCTGATCACTGGCACTTGCACGTTCACTAACTGGAGTGACAAATATGTCACACTCTAATTCTGGTATCAAATATATCCTCCCTTTAAGCACTTTTTCAACATTTTCTAAGCATGTAATGGCAGGGATTTTACCTCTTCAGGTTCCTTTTATCCCCTATGGTGTAGAGCTAAGAGTAGAGTGGTTATTTAACACATTCACATGGGTTATGCGTCCAGTATTTTAGTGTAGCTAATTTACATTAAGTTGACTTTGTGTTAAGGTTCACCTCAGGTTACACTTCTCGGTGAGTCGCGGTAACTTCCTAGAGCACTGCCATGAGAAGGATTCTGAGACTCCATCTGGGTTGAATGGGCAAGAGAGTGGGATAGAATGACATCAATTAGCAATGAATACCACCTGTGAGGAAGAAGCATGGAGATGCATATTTGCCAACATGGTTCTTGCAATAAACGAAGGTCTTTATAGTATTCCACAATATAGTATTCCACAATATAGTATTCCACAAACTTGATTGGCTGGAATCTTTTTTTTTTTTATGGGATACATGAACATATGGTGGCCTGTTCCTGATCAGCCTTTTTAACTGAATAAAGTTCTCAGAAGTTCTCTTTCTTGAATAAAATTTAGACCTTTACTGTGATTGTGTTAAAGGTTGGAAATCTTTCTCAAAGTTTTAGTGTCTCCATTTGTAACTGGAGACATTTAGTGTCTCCATTTGTAACTGAGCATCAACCTAATTATTTCCATTTCGCAAAGAAGCCATCAGACAAATATTTGTCTAAGTCTTGAGCAGAAGTGGTAATGACCTGCATTATTAGCAAGGCTCTTGGGTTGGAAACCATGGCTTTTTGATTCATGAGGACAGAGTAACTGGCCCACAGCTTTCTCTGTCTGTGGTTGGCTGCCTGGATGCCCAGATGACCGGAAGCTTTTTTCAAAACGTGGGAGGGACTGGGGACTCAGTGATTCACCATTAGTTTGCCTAGATTGTTTCTGTCACTCCAGGTTGCCTTGTGTCCCTTGTATCTTTTCCTGGGCACTCTTTTACAAACGGGACCACAGATTGGAGATGATAAAATGGTGATCCTTTGTGAGATCCACTTGCGGAGATGTTTGGTTTGCCCCCCGGAGTGTTGGATCACTCAGCATTGAAGACATTTGATTAATTGTCAGTATTCTACCACTGTCTTTTGAAGCCTGTAACTCAGTTCCCATTTTCTACCTCTGGTGCTTAGTGTTGATCTTTGGTGGATCCTTCCCAGTGTTCATAGAATACAAAGCATGAAGATGGTGGTGTCCATGGTGTGTAGCAGTTGGGGCTTTGGACCTCAGGTTTGACGTCAGCTGTAGGTCAGCAGGCAGAGTTAGTTCACTGACCCCTGTGAGCAGGAGCGTAGATGCAGATGTGGCCCTGGCCATGCCAAATACTAGGCTCTTCTGACTTTGGAAGTGAGGAGGACCATCTGCTGTCACATTTGTGTTTGGACTTCACTATTGGAGTTTAGTCAGTGATACATTCTGATAGAAGATGTGAATTGATAATGAATCCTAAATCTGTGCGTGTGTATCGTGGGCCATGTGTGTGAGAGAGGAAGAGGGAGAGTGAGAGAAACGAGGAATGGCCGCCATTAGGCATTTATATATATTATAAATGCCACATTAGGCAATTGTGTGTTTTTATATATATATATATATATATATATATATCGATTGATTGATTTTAATTTTTTCTACTTTAGAGTTTCTTAAAGCCAGTCTGTCACTAGTTTGAGACCTGTCTCTTGAGTAGACAGTCACCTTAGAACTTACCCTCAGAGAAAATCTTTTCCTAAGATTGCTTCATGCCAGGCCATCCTGTCTGTTGATTTACTTCTGGCTTTTCACAGAAAAATAACAAAATTCATAGTTATTTGTAGACAATTATTAGATAACTCCCATTTGTTGAGTGCTTATTAGGAAGGGCAGGCACTGTGTCCAGTATTTCTGTATACAACAGTATTACCTTCTTTATTTCTTACAACCCTGTGAAGTGAGACGTGCTTTCCACATTTCTACTGGGAAAGACTCTGAGGCTGAGACAAGTTAACTATTTTGTCCAAGGTCACATAACCGGCATGGGTGGAGCAGGACCCAACCCCAGTGAGTGAGACCGTGAAGCCTGGTACCTTAAGCACTTGAGTCCAACATCTAATTTAATGCAGACGTGAGCATTTATTAAGCACTTGTACAAGGAGATGCTGGTTCAGATTTTAAAAGGTGTGGTGCATATTTTTTGGTGATAGGGTGTTTGAGGTCTGTTGAAAAGATAGGACCTGTGCTTATTTAAAGGAAACAAGGTTGAATGTTTTGAGTGACAAAGGAGTGGAGCAGACAGTTTATAGGGAGGAATTCACAGTATACCAAAGACATCCGTTGCCCGAAGGACAGAGGGAAAGTAGGGCAGAGAAAGCAGGATGTGTGATTCTGTAGTGACCCTGGGAGCCAGATTCTTTCAAAGTGCTTTTTATTTATGTTTTTACCCTGAGTGGGAATGTTACACGGTAATAAGATTAGCCAGAACATTTATCTAGAAGCTGCACTATCCTGGAAACTGAAGAGAAAAAAGCTCAGTTTTGTTATTATCTATTGTCAATGGATTAAATTCGCGTGGGGGATAAATATATCTTTGTCTTTGGCTTGTCGTATATGAACTGTTCCACACATAGGTATAAAGCTGAAAGGCTTTATTGGGATCTGGAGTCAACAGTGTTCCATATCAAGGACCGTGACCTGGTTCCTGGCCATTCTGTTCAGCCTAGACGCTTCGGAGAGTGTCCCCCAGCATCCTGAATTTCAGCTGTCCTCCACTGACCTGGATCAGAGCAATGGTGCTCAGGCCTCAAGTCACGAACCTATAAATGATGGTCTTAGAAGCTGACCTGGTGGTTTTTATTGAAATTGTCCTTTATGTAGACCCACAGAGGATTGAAGATGCTTTAAAAACCAAGAGGAAAAAAAGAAGCCAGGTGGTGTTCTCCTATTGCTGCACAGGAGAAATAGTACCAAGAGGCCCTCTGGGCATTGCAGGGCACAACCCCACATCCCCTCATTCTTTCTAGTTCCCTTGCTGCAGTGCAGAGGGATGTGGCATTTATAGCAGAATGCATGCAAACTTGTTCTCAGGGAGCTGAGCACAGAGTGGTCTTGGAGAAGATGGAAGAGAGAGGAAAAGAAGCACCTCTGTGAGTGGGGACTGTCTCTGCCCCTTAGATTTATTCTCATGGACCTGCCTTCTAACTCCAGTGCCACAAATGAGTTTAATATACAAGGCACAACATGTAAATTAGAAGAGTCCCTCCTTTTCCAATCAGGCCAAGTGGTCTGGGCAATAGGAAGACAGCTGCATCACTGGCAGGCAGTGGAAGGTTTCTAAGTTTGTCAAATGGCAGGATCAGCAAGGACCAGAGTAGCCAGAGAGGGCCTGGAGTGGGTTCGGATGTAGGTCCTGGTGAAGGGGCACCAGGAGAGGAGAGGAAAGCGTGGTAGTCTGGGAAACATAGCAAATAAAGATGCAGAAACACCCACACTTGAGCTCAGACAGAAGCCTCCGCGGTGACTCCTGAGTGGGGAAGAATGGGACATAGCAGGTATGAAAGGCTTCGCATGACACGATGGAGCTGGGCGTGGTTTTGTACTTGATTAAGGGGTTTTTGCTCTATGGGTAAGCATGGGCCAAGGAGAGCCTAGAAACTGCCACCCCTAGAGTGTGGCCCTGCCCCAGTGCAGTCAGAGAGATCTGGGTTCAGGCTCCAGTTACATCCTCAATGGGCTGAATGATCTTGGGCAAGGACCTGTCTCTGGTCTGTAAAATGCAGCCAGAGCTACCTAGTTCCCTTGCTTACCGTCTGGCACATGGTAGATGTTCAGTTGATGGAAATTATTTTCGTTATATTGTTCCCGCTCTCCTATCTTGCCTTAGTCCTCATATAGCTCCTGTGTGCCTTTGTATGAGGGATTCTGGAGGCATCGAAGTACAGTTTTTCTGAGAGAGTCTGTCTTAACTCTGAGACTCAACTGTTTTACTCCCTGGCGTCCTAGGCATGAGCTGCAAGTCCAAATGGCAGTCTTTACAAGCCTCTGTGTGGGGTAGTCAGACCAGCTTATCGTTCTTTGTGACTGTCTCTGCCACTCAGTCTATGTGACATCTTCCCTCATGGGGAGCCGCTTCCACTTGTCTTTAATTGGTCCTTGTTGGGGCAGCTTGTCAGCAAGCCTACTCTCTGTCACTTGATGCCGCATCTCTTCCTCGTTCACTCATCAGTCGGGGACTTGCCTTTAGCTGAACAGAGAACACTGTACTAGATACTAATTTGCCTCGTAAGGGGGTCTGGCAGGGTCTCTTGCCTCCATGGCCTACCCAAGGCCCTGGTACCTTTCTGCATGGCTGTGGTCCTGGCTGTGGTCCCGCACCGGGCAGGTGGGGGAGGCAAGGATGCCAACCATGGAGCTTCCCAGTTGAGTACCACCAGGCGACAAGACCCCTGTCCTCCTGTCCCTTTCTTCCTGGTGGGAGTTCTCAACATCAGGTCAGGCCCCAGGCAGTTTCTGACAGTGGGCCAGGACCACTGGAGACAAGTGTATGCTGTTATTTCTTCCTAGGTTTGTGTACTGGTGTAGAATTTTCTGTGTTCTACCACGTTTAACATCCCTGTCGATCTTGATAATAGCCCCGGGGGAAAAGAGAAGCTGTTCCTAGAATAGGTTTTTGAGGTTCTCGTCTTTGGAAATGGGACTTAGAGAGGTTACCCAGCTGTCAGTAAGAAAGGTGAGGAAACTCCAGATAAATAGACAAGCAGTTTCCAGGCCGTGGAGCAGAGAGAGAGAGAGCTCACCTTCCAAGAGCTTTTGAGAGAAGTCTGGTTATCTTTGGCCAGTTTGTGGCCCTGATTCTCCTGTGTGTCTCTCTGAAAACCTGCGTTGTAGTGATTTACCTCGGGTCTCAGTCTCAGCTGTGTACCTTTCTCAGAGATGAGCCCCTCTTCACAGTACCCTGTATCGCTTTATTTTTATTTTTTAAAAATATTTTATTTTATTTATTTATTTGTTTTCAGGGAAAGAGAGAGAGATCGAGCAGTGGGAGGGCAGAGGCAGAGAGAGAGTCTCAAGCAGATTCCTTGCTGAGCGTGGAGCCTGATGCGAGGCTTGATCTCAGGATCCTAAGATCATGACCTGAGCTGAAATCGAGAGTCAGACGCATCACTGACTAAGCCCTCCAGGGGCCCCTACCCTACCCTGCATCCCTTTAAAAGGCTTTTTCTTTTTTCTCTCCTGCCTCATGTAGGGATGCCTGAGTTCTTTATCCACTTATTATTTAGTGGAACCAAGCCTCAGTTTGCCCCCTGGGATGAGCTGTTGTTATACATTAATAATTAATCTTAACAAGCAGTTCTAGTCATAGGCATTTAACCAAATGCAGAGAGAGCCAAAGTTTGTTTATGACAGAGAGATTTCCCATGCCGGGGCACAATAGTGGATTTAGAAAGGAGAAGTTGTCAGTCATTAAACTTTGTTTTTTTTTTTTTTTTGAAAAAAGAAAACTTTTAATATATAATTTCATGTGAGTACAATTTTTATTGAAGTACAAAATGCAATATTAGAGGTGTACAAGGTATTGATTTAACAATTCTATATATGATTCTTTAGTGAAGTAAGCTAATTTAGTGAAAAAAAGTGAGTCCATTTGTTAAATTAGGTTTTTTGGTCTCATTATTGTTATAATGTGTGATTATATATTCCGCATATCAGTCATTTTCTTTTCCGGTTCACTGGAGTGATTGATTGCCTAAGGATCTTACAGTATTTCCCCTTTTCACACGGTCAGTCCAGTAGTGCTGAGATGAGAAATTCAGGAAGCTAAACTTGCATGACTTTCCATGTAATGTTAAAGATGAGCTTCACAAGTGCCGCTAGTGGGATCTCACTCCAAGTAGCCACAGTGGTAAATCACATGGACTCGAGCGCCCAACTCCCTGGGTTCAAGGCCTGCTCTGCCAGTCACCAGTTGTTATGATTGTGAACTGGTTCCTTAAGTACTCTCCACATCTGTTTCTACATCTGTAAAAGGGGGGAATGATGGTAGGTATCTCAAATGGGTGTTGTCAGCATCCGATGGGATGGTAGGCTTTAGATCCTTACCATGGTATCTAGTAGTAGGTCCTCAGTAAATATTAGTATCACTGTTATTTTCAGTGTTACTGACTATGTTTAGGCCCATTGTCAAGGTCATATAGTAGGTGAGGCATTTTCAATTCTTTGTCATTAGTTTATTATATTAAATTATATTAAAAGGTCAATAGTTCTGCTCTACTCTCTCCTGGTGATGGGGAAGAGAAGGGAAACAATTCTATAGCTGGATGTTAGGGATTAAATGATTTGTACTGGAGTGACCCATCCAATTACCTTTTTATCACTGAGATGGATTGTAAGACTTATTTTATAATATTTAAGTTTTGTTATTTTGCTGAAAATGGAGATGATAATACAACCTTTTTTGGGGTCATGGAAAGGATGAAATGAGACTAACAGCTACATCACCTCCCCACAAAGGAGCTGAGATTTCTGTGCCCTTACTCTGTGCTGCTCTAAGTGCTCAAAATGTATTAACTTATTTCATTCTTGAAAAATATTTTACTCCTGTGTTCCCATTTTCAGAGGAGAAAAGAGATCCAGATAAGTTAAACAACTTTGCAAAGGTCACACAGCTCATAGGTAGTGGATGTAGGACTTGAGCCCAAATCCGGATCCTGACTTACAATTTGAATAAGATAATGTAAAGCACATAGCAAAGTGATTGCCATAATCAATACTGTAATGTTAGTCCCTTTCTCTTTCATTTTTTTCCTGTTTATTGGAAAGATGTGACATTACTTAGAGATCAGAGGACCAAGACCCATCCCAGGGCACTGCAATCAAAATTCAGTCTAGTAACGGCAAAACCGCTTTCGAATTCTGATTTTGGGGAATATCATTAATCCCTGCTTTTATGTGGATTACACTTGCTTTTGAAAAGCATAATAGTTTTTTTTTTTTTTTTTTTTGAGTGTTTTAAGGTGTTTTCCCACCGTATGTATATGGAGGGCACATACATGTGCAAAAAACACAGATCTCCTTTTCCACCAACTCTAACACTTAATGTTCTTTCAGTAATACATGTGCATGGTGGGAAAAAAACAATACAACAGGGTACTGTGAAAAGTTAGTCTCCCTCTTATTCTCGAATATGAAACTGACAAACCCGCTTCCCAGTGACAATTTTATAGTTTCCTGTGTTTTCTTCCAAAGATGTTTTATGGATTTATGAGCATATATACATATTACCCACATGCCCCCCCAACACACACACACACACACACACACACATAACACAATGATAGTGTAGTACACACTTTTATGTTCCTTGCTAATTTCACTTAACAGTATTTCTTGAAAAGCATCCATGTCAAAACCAGAGGACTACCTTGTTTTTTAGGACTGCATAATTGTCCGTCATGGGATGTGCCAGTCTGTTGTTTATGGTCATTTAGGTTGTTTCTGGTGTTTTACTAAGTATTCTTCAGTAAATATCTTTGTATTTAAATATTACTATTTGTGCAACTCAGTCTCTCTTTTGATTTTTGCTTGTAAGCTGGTATTGTATAACTTTCTGACAACAAAAAATTGGCCAGAAGGAGTCAACACAAAAGGAATAAAATAGAAATGTGGGGGCTTTTTCAGGGCTTATGTGCACCCCGGAGGTCTCTTCCGATGCTTTTTCAAATGCTGTAGCTCCCATTTCTCATATTGTTTCAGACATATTGTGTCCTGAAGCCTCTTCTTGGGCCTTTTTCCCGGGTGCCCAGTGAGCGGTGGCTGGTAACTGTTTGCAAGATTGATTCATATGGCACTTGTTCGGCTTTTGACAGGTTGTTTATAAGAATAATGACATCCGTCTGGAGCTATCTCGCCTGGCCCGGATCGGGGACACCAAGATGAAAATCTATGGTGAAGTTGTATTCAAGTGTGAGAACGTGGCCACGCTGGACCCTATCAACTTCGAGACCCCAGAGGCGTACATCAGTTTACCCAAATGGAACACCAAACGCATGGGTTCCATCTCCTTTGACTTCCGCACCACTGAGCCCAACGGCCTGATCCTCTTCACTCACGGCAAGCCCCAAGAGAGGAAGGATACTCGGAGCCAGAAGAACACCAAGGTGGACTTCTTTGCTGTAGAACTCCTCGATGGCAACCTATACCTGCTGCTTGACATGGGCTCGGGCACCATCAAAGTGAAGGCCACTCAGAAGAAAGCCAACGATGGGGAATGGTACCACGTGGACATTCAGCGGGATGGCCGATCAGGTAGGAAAAGGCATGGTGGTGATTGCGAAGAGAAGGAAGCTGCAGCTTTTCAGTCTGTTTCCTGACTTTTTTTTATTTTTTTTTATTTTAATGTTTGTGCTTGCATGCATGTTTGACTCTTTGCTGTTCTCTTTAATGGTTGTTGTAAGATTATGTTTCTGAACAAGAAACCTGTCTTGTCGATGGTTCATGTGGTCCTCCTTCTCTTGTCACTCACAGCACAGCCATCTCAGTGATAGCTCCAAGGCTCTGGAGCCAAGCATGGTTTTAGAAGTAGCATTTTCACTAACAAAAAGAGGCTGTCATGTCAATGTGATGTCTTTTTTTTTTTTCCCCTCCTTTTCTTCTCCTTTTTCTCATCACCATGGAAACACAATTGTGACATCACAGATGCTGCATTATGTGATTACTCTGTAGGATAAGCTTCACTGTGCAAGAGTTTATGCAACGCTACGCCCTTCAATAATTGGCAAGAGTCATGTTGCAGGGAGAAATTATGACAAGAAAGGAAAAGGAAAATTGATTTTTCCTGAAGTCATGTTCAATTTAAAGCCTTCCTTTGGTGTGAGAGCCTGTATTTCACTCCTTGCTCAGACCTCACTAACTCTCCCTTCCTCTTCATAACCTTTTACATTTGGTTTAAATGGCTTTGTTTGTTTCTGCAGCCGCAGATCAAACAAGCTAGCCCCAGGCAGTACATAGCTACTGTGGAATGGTAACAAAGAGAGGGAGGAAACACACATACACACACACACACACACACAGTCTGGAGGTTTTGAATGCCTGAACAGTCTGCCTAGCTTTCTCTGGACCATGTGGCAATGAAGGTCACATTCTGTGCCATCAGGAAGGACATTTCACCCAGAGTGGTAACTAGAGCATTTGGATTTCACACTGATTTCCTGATTCTCCATTTAGGTGGGGTTATACTCAAGAAGAAGGGTCTTGGCTATGTTTGCTCTAGTTTTAAGGATTCTCTCTCCTGGGAAACATAAAAAGTCTTTCATTTGGACATTTTCATGTAGGCACACTTGGCCACTAATAGAAAGCAATAGGTTCCCTCAAAAGGCTGCAGCCAGGAATGGCTGAGCTTTCTGGGGATGGCTTTTCTACATAATCCTGCAGCCAGAGGGATGATGGAGATGGGCAGTGTTGCCCTTAGGAGGAGCTGGATGGGTTCTGCGGAGAGTACAGACGGGTGGCAGATTGCAGCCTTGGCTGGTTTAGCACCCAGCAGGATGCTTTATTGATTGTCTGAAACCTAATCAGAACCAAGAGGCTTCAAATTAAATGTGCTTGTTGACTAAGAATGAACAGTTTGTGCTTTTTTAACAGAAAAAGACACAAAAAACTAATTTCTCTGGAGACCGAATCTTTTTCTCTCTCTTTCTTAATTTACCCATACAGTGTCAGCAGGGGCAGAACCAGAAAGCTATCCTAAAATTACAAGGGAAACACTTCTGTTGGTTTTAGGACCATGTGTTTTGGAGTTCCATTATGTCTGGAGTTCCATTATGGTTGATGGGTGTCAGGATTGGCTAGCCTAGACCTGACACAGCTTAAAGGTTACCTATCTGTGTCACAGGCAGCCTAGAGCACGGGAAATTGCCGGATGTTTACTTCTGTTTATTCCCAGCACTGATTGCTTTTTCAAGTGGGGCAGTTAGTTGTTAGAACCCTTAGTGGATCCATCTTTGACAAACCTGTCTGGATTTCCGAAGCCTTGAATTTCTTATCAGGAAGCTATAGCATTGGCCAATTCTGAAGCATTTGCTCAAAGCCCATGATAATTTACTGAGCAAACAAATCCTTATCTCATGAATGTGCCATAACATAAAACTTTGCTATGATCTGTTAAACTTCATTTCTTCACGAGGGTATTTTCTGGTATGTTTTTAGTTATGAACCTGTACCAAAGCGAGTAGTTATAAAAACATCTGCGTACGCGAGTATGGTGCCTCCTTCCTTGCTCATCCTGAAGACCGACATGGGAAAAATATGGTGATCCCTCCGCAGTTGGGGGACTGGTTCTTGAAACTTGATTAAGTGCATTCAAAGCAGTTGTGGTCACACACTCAGAGGATGGATTTCTCTCGGGATGTATTTATGGCTCCAGCATTTAAATCCGCCCCAGTGCCATCCTTATTTGGCAATAGTTGCTCCTCCAGGTTGGGGGATCAAGCAACTCTGTGGGCCTGTGAAGGTGAGAGAGAGCACGCAGTGCAAGAGGAAAGGAGATGCAAGCCTCAACTTCCTCATTTGTGAAATAGTGCCCTGGTTAGCTCCTCCCTCGCAAGATTGTTAGGAGGATCAAGTCCAGAAAAGCACACACAGTACTTAAAATGGTGACCAGGACGTAATTATTGGTATGTAGGTTTATACCATTTTTTTTTTTTTTTCATTTGTAACCTGTTTTTTTTTTTTTATTTATTTTTTATTTTTTAATTAAAGCATAATGTATTATTTGCCCCAGGGTACATGTCTGTGGATCCTTAGGTTTACAGCACTTACCATAGCACATACCCTCCTCAATGTCCATAACCCAACCACCCTATCCCTACCCGCCCCTACCCCCCAGCCACCCTCGGTTTGTTTCATGAGTTTAGGAGTCTCTTATGGTTTGTCTCCTTCCTGATCCCCTCTTGTTTCATTTCCTTCTCCCACCCCCCACAACTCCCCACCCTGCCTCTCGAATTCTT
>CM052896.1:106176185-106231836 GCA_028534135.1 Potos flavus
CCATAGCACATACCCTCCTCAATGTCCATAACCCAACCACCCTATCCCTACCCGCCCCTACCCCCCAGCCACCCTCGGTTTGTTTCATGAGTTTAGGAGTCTCTTATGGTTTGTCTCCTTCCTGATCCCCTCTTGTTTCATTTCCTTCTCCCACCCCCCACAACTCCCCACCCTGCCTCTCGAATTCTTCATATCAGAGCGAAGTAAGTCAATCAGAGAAAGACAATTATCATATGATCTCTCTGGTATACCATTTTAAAAGTGAAAACGCTAAGCCTCTTTCTCCAGGGGAAAACCTCGAGGATAGAGTGGGGGAAGCATGTGCCACAGACATAACCCGCCCAGAGCCCTAAGGCTGCCTTTGTAATTTAGAGTGTACTTCACACTCTTGATCTTACATGATCTTCTTGGCCCTTCAGGCTATCCCTTTCATAGCCCAGGGGACTGAGACTCAGGCAGAAGTGAGGGCTGCCTGATAAATGGCAAGACCCGGGTATCTTGGTACCAATAAAGCACTTTAAGAATACCAAATAAATTTAAGATTTCTGGCATCATGTTCAGATATCTCCTTAATTTTACAGTTTCCTTGATTTTATAGTTTAGGAAAATGGACTGTAAAGTAGCTTGGGGACTGGCCTGGGGTCAGAAGGCCATTTAGGACTCGAATCCCGGTTCCCAGTTCCCAGGCCAGGCTCTAGGTTTGCATAGTCTCATCGATGGGTCCACAGCTCTGCTGCTGCTGTGCCTCGTCTGCCCCTCTGATCTCGTCTCCTGCTCACCCCTCGGGCCCTCCCATTCTACCTACACTCTGGCTTACCCCAGGGCCTTTGTAGGTGCCATTCCCCCTGCCTGGCATGTTCTTCCCCTTGGACTTGGCATGGTTGGGTCCTTTCAACATTGTGGTTGGACGCACCTCTCACCTGCCTGGAGAGGCCCTCACCTGCTGTACGTTTTAAAGGAGAACCCATAGGCCGCTAGCACCCATTTCACTCTCTTCCTAGTACCGACCATTACCTAATTTCTCTTGCTTACTGAGTCATTTGTGTAATTTCCGTGCTGGAATATCAGCACCACAGGAGCAAAGGCGTACCTGTCTAGTTCATCTCTGTGCCTACCAGTATACCAGAGACAAAGCAGGTGTGCAGTGCATATTTATTAAATGAATAAACACAGATGTTCCAGTTAAAACTTCTCCAAGGCAATGCTCCAAATATTCACTGGCGAGGCTGGCAGCTAATGGCAGTATAGAGGGTATTAGTGCATGGAGGGTTCCATTCTTTTGGGCCTGGCGAGTGAGGGGTGAAGACTCAAGCAAGCACTTCCAGAACCCTTACTCTGTCCCACACCCTGAGGAGCAGTTTGCACGTACGAACTTGTGTAATCATCACACCGGTCTGTGAGGAGGGGACAATTATTTTCCCATTTTACAGATGAGGACATCGAGGCCCTGGCAGGTGAAATCACGTCTTCAGGGCTACGCAGCTAGTACCTGATAGAGCTGAGGTTTAAACACAGGCAGCAGCTGGGCTGCTCTCAACCTCTTTGGTAGGTGACTTTCCAGCTGAGACTCTGTAGCAAAAAGACATCAGGTTAGGTCTTCGTTCACTGAGATGGTCCTGAATCCTCCTACCAGTGAGAGTGTCTTAGCAGCAAAGACTGGAACCAAATGGCCTAACATTTTCCCTTCTACTGTCTTGAATCCTTTGACCCCATTGCTGGCAGTGCTCTCACCTGGCCAGGCACCAAGTCTCTGAGCCCACCTGCTGGGCTCCTTTCACTCGGTTCATTGACTGGCAGCCTCACCTGCGATGCCCTGAGGGCTGTCAGCTCACTCGGTTTCCATCCTTCCATCCCAGGTACCATATCAGTGAACAGCAGGCGCACGCCATTCACCGCCAGCGGGGAGAGCGAGATCCTGGACCTGGAGGGGGACATGTACCTGGGCGGGCTGCCGGAGAACCGTGCCGGCCTCATCCTCCCCACTGAGCTCTGGACTGCCATGCTCAACTACGGCTACGTGGGCTGCATCCGTGACCTGTTCATCGACGGGCGCAGCAAGAACATCCGGCAGCTGGCGGAGATGCAGAACGCTGCGGGCGTCAAGTCCTCCTGTTCGCGGATGAGCGCCAAGCAGTGTGACAGCTACCCCTGCAAGAACAATGCTGTGTGCAAGGATGGCTGGAACCGCTTCATCTGTGACTGCACGGGCACTGGCTACTGGGGAAGGACCTGTGAAAGAGGTGAGCTGGCCCTCGTGGGTGGCATGCAAGGTCCGGGTGGCCGTGGTGTAGGGCAGGTGTGTCCCGAGATAGACCTACCAGTGCTTTCTCTGTTTTACAGAAGCATTTCCTCCCATTCACTGCTTTCCAGATTATACTCTTTCTGGATCTGGGTGCGTGAATTTGTTTAACTAGGGTTGGATCCCAGAAAGGGAAACTTTAGAGTAAATATTACCAAGCTCATGATACTTTTTCGATTAAGTATGAGACATCTTATATCCAGAGTGGGTCAATACTTCTCTTTTGGGTTTCTGCATGGGCTAACGAACCTGCTGTTTCATTTATTCATTTAACTCATGCGTTTCGGAGCTTTCTACATGCTAGCTCTTGGATTAGGCCTTAAAAATACACTATTGAACAAGGTAGACCCAGGCCTGATCTCATGGAGTTGCTGCCTGGTGGAATATTTAGTCATGAGACAAATAATTACAAACATGGTGAGCTTTGTAAGAAGGTAGTGTGATGTATTGGTTAAGAACATGAACACTGGAGCCAGGCTGGGTGAGAAATCTGACCTTTATGGAGTGATGTGAACTTTATCAAGATAATCAATATCTTTGAGACTTGATTTCCTCCTCTGTAAAATAGGGGTAATCAGTTTCCTACCTCAGAAGGTATTGGTGATGATTAAGTGAGTTAGTAGGTTCCCAGATGATGACTTAATAAATGTCAGTGATTGTTACCGTTGTAGTTATTGTCATAAACATCATTAAAGGGAAAATAGAAGTTTGGGGGGCCCTCTGCAGGGGGACCTGGCATACCGTGGAGGTTCATAGAAAGCTGCTGCCAGGAGGAAATATGCAATCTGAGACTTGAAACAGAAGTAGGAGTTAGGTTGGCAAAGAGGTTGGAGGAAGGCATGTGTCTTAGACAAGAAAGAATGAGTCAAGGGACAGAGGTTAGAAACCGTGTCACAGCTGGGGAAGTGAATGAAGTCCAGCAAGGACTGGAGTGTGGCGTGAAGCGGGGGGAAGGGTGTGAGAGGTGGCTGAAGAGGAGAGGAGCACACAGGCCAGGATGCTGGGGGAAGCCCCTTTCCATTCACCACGTTGGCATCTTGTATTTGCCTGAATTTACATTTGGGCAAAGGGCAGAGATAAAGGTAAAAAGAAGCAGCATCAAGGCAAGGAGATTCTGGGCTATAAGCTGTGTCCAATTCCAGCTTGGTTCATTCTTTTATATGCCAAGCTTACAGACTTCAAGCTGGCTGTCCATAGGTTGTCAGCCTCTATTTTATTTGAAGGGATAATTTACATAGTTACCAAGTGTTTGGTAAGAGTGTAGCTCTAGGGCTTTAAAGATACTGCATATGCAGTAGACGTAGTTCCTGCTCTCAAGCAGTTTATCATTTCTTTATCTGAGCAGTTGAGAGGTCTCTACGAGAAGCAGTAATAAAATGACACAAGGTAGCAGCATGAGCGCTGTTGGTGGACCCGACTGGGAGGACAGGGAGATTGAGGGAAGAGAAGACTTTCTTGAGGAGGGACCTGCAAGGTCTCATCCATAAAGACCACCAGTGGACAGAATTGTCCAATATCAGGAGTCTGGGGATGAGGATGAATCCGGAACAAGCCTGGAACAGGGGCTGGATGACCAGGCAAAGATGTTTTCAAGGACTGGCTTTTGTGAGGTCCACTGTATAATTAGTTAAGGGGTGTTTCAAGAGAACAGTAGATATTTCTTTACAGCTGGATCAAAAACAGGACACAGCACATTGGGGCAAAGGAAGAAGAGAGAACTTTCTTGGAGCTCATGGAATGTAAATTCAGAGTCACTGAATTTTCGAAGCTACCACAAGCAGAGTAGGAGCTAAGATGAGGAAGCAGCCATCTGGAACACAAGTGGGCCACATGGGGCTGGTCAGTCTGTCAAGCTCCTAGACTTTTTCCAAATGTTGTTGGAGGGTAGACTACCCTGGTCCTGGTTTGGGTCCATAGGAAGGGCATTCAACCTCTGAGATGAGTGAGACAGTTTTGGTGTAAGCCACACCATTGCAGATCTTTCACTCCTTCCCCTTGGGATTCTTCCCAACTCAAGGGCCTTGGGACTGCTGAAGACCGGCAGCAGTGACCGTAGCCAGCTGCACAGTGTCTCTGAGCTCACCTATTCCAAGGGCAGATCCATGGGAGTTGGTCCAAGATTTGCCAAGAACAGTGAAAGTCACTGCACCTTTTATGTTGTCACTTCTGACTAGTCATTAAGAGGCAGCTGATTGGGGATATATGAGGGACAATTATTCCTGGGACAGTGCTGCCAAGTCATCCATTCTGGCCAACCAAGAAGGAACATAACAAATTTAAGACATTTGATCTATAAGTCACTCACATCCCAGACGGTGCAACCGATTGTTTTGTTCCCCTGCTAATTGTTTTTTTGGCCCTGTATTGTTCCTGACACCATGTTCAGAATGAATCAGTGGAGTGTAAAAATGATAGGACTCCACTTGCAAGCAGAGAAAATAGAGTTTCCCAATGACATTGTTTTTCTTTACTGAAATGGATTTCTCAGTGGAGATGCTTTGAGTGTCTTTTATTCATTTTTACACATGATACAGACATTTATTGAAACCCTTGTATGTTACAGGCACTGTATCAGATTGTGCAAATGCAAAACCACCGACATAACTCCTGATTTTGATGAAGGGGTGTATAGTCCTTCCAGGAAAACAAAGGGAAATGTGGGAAATGTGCTAACATGTGGTAGATGTTTTGCTATGTGTTTATAGCGGGACAGTAGGGCAAACAGATGGGAGAGGCCATGCCTGTGTAGGGGAGTGATGGTTGGGAAAAGGGCATTTGAGGTTTCTTGAATATTTTTGTCTCCTAATTCTAACAAAACTATGATCCTATAGGCACTTCTGAAGAGTGGTGAAGGAAAAATATTTGTTAACATTCTTTATGTAAAGACCATAATCCCCTTGGGATCCGGGAATGCTGCCCCACCCACTGTGACCCCATCAACTTGGGCACTCAGTTTACCATTTTCTCTAATTTTTTCTATAAACATTAACCCTAAGCCTAGAAATGATCATTTGTACTAAATGTGGTAAGATTAAGACAATTTCTAAGGCAATGTGTCCAGTCTAGCCCAAACAGTGTCCTCTACTTGGACTTTGTTGTGGGTTCAGTCCCTTGGTATCACTGGTCCCACAATAGGAATGGTGGGGTTAGAGAGACATTTGTTTATATAAAACAAAGAAGCTTAGGTGGGATGTTAAAACTGGTATTCAGAGAAAAAGCAGAGTTGGGGGTGGCCCAGGTCAGACACTAGATCAAAGCCCAAGAACTCAAGCAAACTGAGCAAGTATGTCAGTTTGTGGGGCGACACCCAGATCAAAGCTGTCCTCCAGAGACAAGGGAATAGGGCAAGGGACCTAGGAAATATGTGAATATGTGAGATCAAGGTTAACTTGCAGGTGTATCTTTCTCTTATAGTAAAAATGGGTGACTCTTGTTTGTACCCTCATGAGAGTGTTTCTACTGCTTGTGAAGATAGCAACTCTAAATCTTGACATTTAACAATCGTCTGGATGTTGTATTTAGATTGTTTTGGGATGATCTGATGCTATTCTAAGAAGATGTAGATCTATCTTCCCAGCCCAGTTGTTCAGCTCTCGCTATTTTGGCTTGTTATTCATAGTGATGTGGGAGACGTCTGTCTCCATGACCCAAAAAGCAAAGGCCTGTTTTAGCTGCCTAATGCCAGTCACTTTGGTTAAAATGCTTGTCTACTAGAAGACCACCTGCCCTCCTGTGAAGCCCTATTGTTTCTAGGAAACATTCTAGCTTGTCTTTCTTAAGAAGATATCATCAGTTGACATGGAACAACCACGGCATCTTCTCCTTGTCTGTGTGGCCAAACTGTCTCGTTCAGTTGGTGGGAGCCAAGCATCAATAGCCAAGACTATGGATTTGATTAGTTCGTGGACCATCAAGCTTCAATTTGGCGAGGCCACTGCAGAGTCTGTCCTCTCCCCTGGATGCCTTTTTCTGAATGTATGCCATCATTGATTTGGCAAGCAGGAAAGGAGGATTCAGCATAAGTCTATTCCTATGACAAGAAAAATAACCCACAGTACAGCACTTATAATCGGGGTGCCTGGTGGTTAATGGCATGAATGTTAGAGTCACATAGACCTGGCTTCTGTGCCGCTTCTGTCACCCACTAGCTAGGTGACCTACAACCAATTTCTCTCTTAATTCTTCTAAGCCTCAGTTTCCTTATCTGTAAAATGAGGTCGCTAATACTTTCCAGGTCGTGTTCTTTTGGTTGCAAGCTACAGAATTGACTATGGGTAACAGAGTCAGGGAAGGGGATTTACTGCATGATTACGTAGAGAGGTACTGATCGAATGAAGAGCTCACTAACTACATCTTGAAAAGGGAAGCAGAACATCTCCAGGGACCCCAAGGCACTGCAGTTGAAGTGATTCCTCTCTCCTAACTTCCAGGTTCTGGATTTTTCTATCTAGTATTTACATTTTCCAAAAACAGAAACTGATTGGGCCAATTTGGTTTGTCTGTCTTTCCTTCCATGAGTCAGCTCTGTCCAGGTGGGTGGTCACCTAGAATAGATAGGAAGGATCACCTAGAGGCACATGCACATGTGTGTGTGTGTGTGTATACATATAAATAAAATGTTACTGAACCATTTTCTTAGTGCTCTTCCATGGCTAAGCTCAGCATTCCCGACCCATAAGGCCATATCCTGTTACAGATATCCAGCCACATGGAACTGCTTCTGTCTGGTAAAAGAAAATATTTCCTAGGATTGTGTAAATTGGATGCCTTTGAGAATATCAATTTGCACAACCAAGAGAATGTGATGAGAGAGTAAATCTGCTCTTCTCACTGGTTCCCGGGATTCCATTCATCGGATAGAAACACCAGCTGAAAACCAAGAATGCAGATATTTTGAGTTTTCTCAAGTGACTCTTGTTCCAACAGGAAAAGAGTGCGGACGGCAGCTGCTCCCCCTTCCAGCTCAGGAACTTCTCTTTCAGCCAACCCTCTGAGTGCTGCTGTGTGCTCCGGGGGTAGTGGCAGCACCTTCTGCCTGGGTAGGCTGAGATCCTGCCATTAGATGAGATGGGAATGTGTCATTTGGATGCCTCAGGGAAATTATGGCATCAGAAATAGTAGAGTTGGCAGATACTGTTGATGTTCCCTGCACCTAATCCTTGTTTCAGTAGGTGAAGAATTGGAAACATCACTTTCACTTGGAGTAGCTGTAGAATGGTTAAAATTCATTTTTGACTCTTAATCTAGTGCACTTTCCATTACATTGGGCAGCCTTTCCTTTCTGTATATCTGAAAGAGATTAGATTGTAAGGTCATTAAGGGAAAAACAGTGCGTGAAATATCTCTGCGCACCCCTCTCCCCAGTCTGAGGCACTGTGCTGTACACATACTATGTGGTCATTAAGTGTTGGAAGGCCTCCGTTCTCTGTCCTGGGGCTCCTGTTAGGCTGCACACTCCCCTTGGTACCTTCATCCATTGCCATGGTGTCAAAAGTCATCCACATATCAGTGACTCCCAAATCCAGGATTTCTAGCCTGCAACTCCCTGGAATCCCACATTTCTGAATCTAGTTGTCTACTTGAGATATCCATTTAGATTTCTGATAGGTATATTAATCTTAACATTGAAAAACACAAATTTTGAGTCCCTCCTCCCAATGTTAGACCTTTTTTTTTTTAAAATAGTTTTTCCCATCTCAGTAAATGACATCACCATTGTATTTGGCATTCTTGTTGATTTTTCTCCCATCTCATTAAATCTCTCAGCAAATTCCTGTTGATTCCTTATTTAATCCCATCATGATCTATTCACCTCTCTCCCTCTCCACTACCATCATCGTAGGTCAGTCTACACTGATGTCTTTTTTTGACAACTAGACAGCATGTCATATGATTATGGAAAGCTGAAAATCATTTTGTGTATTTTTTTAGAGTATTAAAGTTAGATTATTAGAATGTTTCATATTTAACACATTCTTGCCTTAAGTACCTTTAGTTTCTGTGGCTTTTTGTTCCCCGTATTATAGGAAATGAAGCTGTGATACTTCTTTGGAAATAACTTCAACATTATCATAGCAATTCCACAAGTAGGCATCTATCTCTTCTCTCTACCAGGTGTGGTGAGCTAAGCTGTGAGGATGCAAATTAGTAGAAGATACGGTTTCTGTTCTTCATGAACTCAAAGTCTCGTGGAGGGGATGGTGAAGTAGCCTGCAAATTGTAGTGCAGTCTGCCAAGGGCCATAATTCAGGGAATAATCATAGGGAAGAAAGAGATAGCAATTAGAAATCAAAATATGTTTAGCACAATATATCACTTTGTAATTGGTTCTGGATCTACTGGGGTCTGCTCAGATCGACTCCCTGGTTTAGGAATAGAAGAAACCCTAGGTTCCAAGGTCAAATATAATAGTCCTGATCACTCTTAAAGGTTCCAGTGCGATTGAGGATTTGCCCCCATTCCCCAGGGACACCCAGGCCCCTTATTTAGATATGTGACCTTGAGATTCTTACTTGGATACTCTGGCCTCTCTGTTCTGCAAAAATAAAATGAGGCAGTTAAGTTTCCTGCTCTCTCAGGGCCCTTCCAATCCTAAAACTCCGTGATTCTCAAATGTCATCAGCTTGGCAGTGTCTTTCTTTATCCCGAAGAGAGGGGTAAAGGTGAGTGAAGGGCAGGATAGGAGCGCAAGTCCTTGTTCTTTACAGGCTGTGGAACTCTCTGAGTTAGGAGGCTGGATTTAGTTTTATCAGTACCGCAATGAAGTACTCTGATTCCTTCATCTATGAAAATTAATGCCTTGTGTATTGGGAATACTTCAGGCCCATGATACATAAGTTTTAATTGATGGATTCATGAATAGAACCTTGAATTTCTTAAGAGCATTAGAAGGCTGTCACCCCTTCAGTCCAACTTTTACCCCTTTTGATGGATAATGACATGTATCAGAGAAAGGGGCTTTTTAAGAAGTAGACCATTCATCAACAACCAACGTGTCCTCACTTTTTTTTATTTGTTGGTGCTTAGCTTATCCAGTTGTATCTCCGGTGACTACCATAGTGGCAAGAAGACTTAGCCTCCTCTTTTTCCTCTTCTTGTTTTCTGCGTTTCCCTTCCCACAGGCTCAAGTTAATGATCCCAGGAAATTGGCCCAGAGTCCACGAACCCCTCCTAAGTGTTATTCCACCAGGTTGGGGTCCGAGATACTGCTGATCACAGCTGCTCCTGTAACTTCAAAGAGAGTCAGGGAAGGTGATTCTAGCTCCTCTGGGGTCTTGAAGTCAAGGACCTCAGAAGGACAGGCTGGGGACTTTGGACATCTTTGAAAAATCTACAGCTAGGCCTGTGCTCAGCCTGAGAATGTGAGGGTCAGAAATTTGGGGCAGCATGTGACAGCTGCATAGAACCTTTGCGCGCCTGCTGGGGGCTGTGGTTCTGCCAAATGCAGGGACATGGTGGCCATTTATGTGGCCCCTCCGTACCTTCATTACTTTTATTATGCCTTTGCTAAAAGCTTCTTAACTACTGGCAGACACCTGCCCATTGTGGGTACAATCAATTGAGATGCTGCTGAATTATGAGAAACAAGTACTTTAAAAGGCATATAGATTATCACAGCCTTTTCGAGCATCTCTGGCTTTGTGTGTCTTTTCACAGGTAGGTGAATCCTTCCCTGTTCCAATCTGGATTATGAGGAAAGGGAAGTTAAGAGATGTACTATTTATTGAGGGAAATTCTTTGCCTGCTGTATGTTAAGTTCTTAATATACACTGGGCCATTTAACCTTCTCATCCATCCACTCTGCGGGCTGCATATTACGATCCTCATTTTCTAGATGAAGAAACGAAGGGCTTGATTCATTCATTCCAAAGCACCTATTGAGCACGGTGTGCCAGAGGCTGTGTCGAGTCCTCAAGATACAAAAGCACTGATTGTGTCACTCCTCATAAGCATACCAGTAAATTCTGGTATCTGAGGAAGGTGGGACATAAATGCAGGGAGAAAGATCTTGGACAGCACCACAGATTGGGTGACACTCACGCTGAGGCTTGGTAGAGTAGCTGGGCTCTGCCTGGTAGACCAGGCAGACCAGCCAGGTAAAGGCATTCCGGGCAGAGGGAACAGATACACAAAGGTGACTTAGGTAAATAGGAAGTTTCCCTCGTGGATAGAATCTAAAGCTTGGGAGTAGGAGAAGAATCTGAGGGAACGTTTTAGAAGGTGTGGCTCGAGGGGTGGCAGGGCCGGTTGTGAGGCACCTCGTTTGCTCACGCAACAAGTTTGGACCTTATCTCACAGGAGGCGTGCCATTTTTAGCGGTGGGATAACAGGATGGCACGTGGGAGACAGGAGCCAACGGACCAGTGTGCGTTAGTTCTGTTTGCATTTGCATTAATTCAGGAATGAGAATTAAGAGCCTCCTCCAGTGAGGTAGAGAGAATGGAGATTGAGTTTTGGGGACCCATCCAATAGATATTTAAGGGGCAGTGTCAATGGGACTTAATTGTACAACAGCTAAAGAGTGACTGGGACTGGATTAGAACAAAGTTTGGCCAGAGAAATTATCATGTCTTCTCTGTTCTACTCAGCCATCTCAGATCAGCTAGAGATTCTTGGGAGGAGTGGGGAGGACGTAGCTCGGAGTCACCTACGTGGGCTGGTCCTGCCCTGAACATATGCAACTAACCCTCTGTCTGTGCCTCGGTTTCCATGTTTACCACTGAGAATATCCACGGTGGCTGCTTAATTGGCTTGTTGGGAGCCTCTGTTGCAGAGACAAAGTGTGCGATGTGCTTGTCCTTATGCAGATAAGCCAGCATGCCCCTTTTTGAACCTAGAATTCAGCAATTCAAGAATGAAAAAATTGTCTGGCTGGTGTTTTTATCCCATTTTTTTTTCTCGTGTTGTAGAAATAACCTAGATAAGATTTTTGTGTTTAAGCATAAGATACAGGCTGGACCTTAACAGTGGGAAGGAGGGTTGTGCCAGAAGGGAACATAACCGACGCACATGCTTCTCCATGCTTCAGGTGGTTTGTACTTGGAATCAAGACATGACTCTGGTATAATCCTAGATTTTGAAGAATTACATTAAAATGGTCTGTTGTTGATAGCTGTGATGATCTTGTCCAAGCTCTTTGGCATAGATTTGATGGGAAAACTAATTATAGTTTCTTTGTCTCTTATAAAACTGGCCATATTTGAGATTAAGCCAAAAGATTCTTTCCTTAGAGATAGGAAAACCAGATTTTTAATTTTCCTGTATTCGGGTCTCTCATTAGGACTTTACAGCAATGACACCCAGGACCGAGGATCGGGTATGTGTCTGTGCGGAGAGCACATGTGTATAATTTCCTTCTGGTTTCCTAGACTTTTCTCTGTTTTATCATGTGATCTGTTTTCATCCAATTTGGGGTTATTAAGGGTGGGAGACAGCAGCCATGTAGCAATCATGAAGGGAAGGCACAAACTCAAAACCTGAAACTGGATTGACCTGGAGAAAACCAGACAAGAGTGTGAAGACTCATAGATCTATAGGCTCAGATGTCATTTGGTACAAGACCCTCTCCCCCCAGTTTTTGTTTGAGGAAACTGGGGCCTCCAGGTAGGAATTGAGTTGCTCAAAGGATAGAATATAATGTTCTTAACCCCTCACTTCAGTTCTCTTGCTTGAATTTTTCAAAGAAATATGCGCAGGCAGTATTTGTTTATATTTTGTGCAGGTATGTGTTTATGTCCTTGTGGCCTACTAAGCAGTAGAATCATGGCCCTATAGGAGAAGCATTTGGTCAATCTCCAGTAATTTAGTCTTATTGGTAAATTGTATTTGAAATGTTGGCAACTGATTTAGAGAGAAGAAATGTGGAGAGAAAGACACGTATACATTTTTCTTTTCTTCCTTTCGTCACCCATCATCTTGCCCCATGAGCAACAAATAAACCCAGCCCCACAGAGAGGATGTTGTAGGGACAAGTGCCTCTGGGACTTTGAGCTGGAAACCCTGGATCTGAACAGCTTTTGGAAGGCCCCCTTCTGTGAACTGTTGGACCGCCATTTCCCTGGCAAAGAGATGCAATCTTTCTCAGAGAAGATCATTTCATGCTTCTTAGCATGTCTAATCTTTACAGCAAGGCATTCTCATCAAAATGATGACAAACCCCAACAGAGTCTTCTGAGAGGCCAGTAAATCAGAAACCTTATGAAATCTGCGGGATTAGCATGCTCTCCTTCTTTGTTTCCCCAGGGAAAGAAAGCCCGGTGCCTTTCAGATTTCAATCTTCTCTGCAGGCCCCTTGTCTGGAGTTGCCTGCTGTGGCCCACTGGTATTTGAATATTGTTTTCCTACAGTTGCCCACGGCCACATGCTCACACTGGCCGAGGGCAGCACGCTCTGTATCTCCATCAGTGACATTGTAAAGGAAAGATAACTGCTCTGATGTTTGCTTAGTTGAATTATTCCCACCCTTGAAATCTTCCTTTCTGGGTCTGAAGATAGTGGCTGGCTCTTAATGTCACCACCCATGGCGGCTGGCTGTTGCTTACAAGGACTGCATCTCCAGCTGGTTTTCTCTGCTCCCCTTGCCCCATTTTTCAGTCTGTAAAGAAACTTCTTCCACAAACAACCTGACTTCTCCAGCCCCTGCAAAGTGGGGCCCCCTTCTGTGGAGCGCTACAAAGTCAGGTCTATGTGGAGTGCAGAAGTGGAAAGAAAAAAGATTGACGAATAAAAGTGCTGTCAGCAGTTCAGGCGATAAAAACAGTTATAGGGGATGGTGGGGAGGGGGTGACTCTTGCTGGAATTTATAGATTCCTATTTACAGCTGGAAGGGACCTCTGAGGTTTTTGAGTCTAACCTAATCTCTCTGATACATAAACACCCTTGATGAAAATTTCTATAATGTTTGATGGACTCTGGGAACATTTATTCTGTTTCCATATGCTGTGGAATGCTTACGCTTAGCAGTGGGTAGCTTATTTAATTGTTGTAATAACTGTAAGGTAGGTGCTATTTTTAAAAAAATTTTTTTTTAATATTTATTTACTTATTTATCTGTTTTCGAGAGAGAGTGTGCATGAGCACGTGCGGGGAGTGGCAGAGAGAGAGGGAGAGAGAATCTTTTTTTAAGATTTTTATTTATTTATTTGACAGAGAGAGAGAGATCACACGTAGGCAGAGAGGCAGGCAGAGAGAGAGGGGGAAGCAGGCTCCCCACTGAGCAGAGAGCTCCATGTGAGGCTTGATCCCAGGACCCTGAGATCATGACCTGAGCCAAAGGCAGAGGCTTTAACCCACTGAGCCACCCAGGCGCCCAGGTAGGTGCTATTTTTATGCTCAATTTACATCTGAGGAATGGTAGGGTCAAGGATAGGTTAAAAAACCTGTCCAAAGTTGTCTAGTTCTTCTGGGCCCTTCACCCCCAAACCCACTCTTTTCTGATCAGTAATACTCTGTGACTTGTAGTGACATATGAGCTCACCTCCCATTTCATTTTTGGGTAGCCCTGAATATTCAAAAAAATCTGCTTTTGGACCAGTCGGTTAGCGTCTACCTTCGGCTCAGGTCATGAACCCAGGGTCCTGGGATCAAGCCCTGCATTGGGCTCCCTGCTCTGCGGGGAGTCTGCTTCTCCCTCTGCCCCTCCCCCCAACTCATTCTCTCAATCTCTCTCTCTCTCTCTCTCTCTCTCTCTCTCTCTCTCTCTCTCTCTCCCTCTCCCTCCCTCCCTCCGCCTTCTCTCTTAAATAAATAAATTATATAATCTTTTAAAAAGATTTCCTGTTGCCATGAACTGAAGTCTCAATTCTTCTAATGTCTCTCTCTCTTTTTTTTTTTTTTTCCAAGATTTTCTTTATTTGACAGAGAGAGACAGCAAGAGAGGGAATACAAGCAGGGGGAATGGGAGAGGGAGAAGCAGTCTCCCCACTGAGCAGGGATCCCGATGCGGGGCTTGATTCCAGGACCCTGGGATCATGACCTGAGCTGAAGGCAGACGCTTAATGACTGAGCCATCCAGGTGCCCCATCAATTCTTCTAATATCTTTCTTTTGATCTTGGTTCAGGCTTCGGGAACGATACAGGATTTATCCACTCAGGTGACATTTATTCAGTACTCAGTATGCCTTGGACACCTGGGATATATAGAACTGATCAAACCTAAGCGCTCGTCTACAATAGACCTTCAGTTATTTCAAGAGGACTGTCATTTTCCACTGAAGCATCGGTCGTTCTCAGGATAGATATCACTGCCTTCTTCAACCACTCCTCCCCTGTTGGGGTTGTGAGTTCCTTCATAATCTAGTGGTCATTAAAGTGGCCGGAGGAAGGTGAGAGGGGCCATGCACTCACTCAGTGGAAGCATAGTTTCCAGTACCAGGGAGCTGTGTGAAGCAGGGAAACCTCTTAAGCAGCAGGCATGTGTTATTAAAGCAATAGCCTAAGTGATTATCGGACACTGTGACATCATATGGACTATGGGCTCGTGTGGTCAGTGGGGTTCACTGGTATATTTATGAGGAGTGTATGCTTTTGCTAGTTTCTTCACCTGAAAAAAATGCCTTGGGCCTACAATAGGCAGCATACATTTGCTGCCTAATTGTATTTCTCAAAATAGTTCTAGACTGAGTGGGTTAAAGTACATATTTCAAAGCAAGGCTGCATTTATTTTTGGCCACGTGAACTTCTCAGGGTATCACTACACAAGGAAACCAGGTTTTTGCCAAGTATCAGCTAACATAGAATCATCGGATGCTAGAACTGGTCACAGCCTTAAGAGTCATCTAGTCTCATTGTGGTAATTTACAAAGGAAGAATCGAGGTTCTTGGTTATGTAAGTTGTCCAGAGTCACACAGGCAGCCATGGTGGGGCTCCTAACTCAGGATTTTGAATCCTAGACTGGGACTCTCCATCCTAAAGCCATGTCAGGAGGTGCTGTACCTTAGTTCCCTTGGCGTGGTCATCCTGCGTAGATGACAACAGTTGTGTAGAGCAACACAGAACCTTTCTGCATAAGCTCAGGGGTTCCTTGCCATTTTTTTTTTTTTTTTTTACATGTAATAGTCCCTTTATTTATTGCAAATAGGCTAGGCGATTAATTCACAGTTAGCAACTTATGGCCTGGAAAATCTCATTACCCGAACTTTACATTATCAACACATCTGTTTAAAAAGAGATGCTTAAAGAAGTGGTCTGAATATCCAGATTCCTGATCATCTCCAAGAAGGGGGAGAAGCGCTGAAAGGCAGTTTTGGAGGGAGCGTGGGTGGTAGCAAGGTTGTCAAAGCCACTGAAATTCAAACATCAGGGGGCATAAAAAGGGAATCCACATTTCTTGAGTGCCCACTATGTGCCAGGTATGCTTTGGTGCTTAGGTTAAGGTGTGGGAGCTTTGGAGTCAGAGCTGGGTATGAAACCCAGTTCCATCACAGATTACCGTGCAATCTTGGGTGTGTTTCAACCTCCCTGAGCCTCTGTTTTTCGAACTATAAAACAAGCCTTTTTGGGGTTGTTGTGAGCTTAAATAAAATGATTATGTAAAAATATTAGCATGAGACCTGCAACTTTATACATGTTCAATACATAGAACAAGCTTATAAAGTATGTGGTATCATTAGGATTTTTAAGATCATTAAGCCAAGGCCCAGAAAGATTAAATAAGTTTCCATATAGTCACAAATACTGGGTAGGGTATTTTTAACCCAGTCCATTAGGTTTTGTATTATACTTTGCCATTCCTTAACAGGGAAGATCTTGGAGGTACTGGGGATCAGGTACTTTGAGAGGCAAAAAGAGCGTGGGAAGTGTAGAGGCCATTTTTGGTTTTATCGGCCAACTGTTTGCATTCTCAGTTTCAAGACTTTCAGTGAGTGAACTTGAGGAATAAGCAGACAAGGAAACTGCCCATGTGCAGTAAATTCAGGATTTAGAAAAGCAGTCAGGATCTTCCACATCCTCTTGCCTACTTTCTTGGTTCCTAAGTAAAGGTGAGGAACTCCAATTTTTCACGAGCTGGTCCAGAGAAGCTTAGAGTGGGTGCCCTGGACTGGAAAGACATCGTCCTATTACAATTTATCCAGGGTTAACACACACACTCTCATTCCTCAGCCACAAAACTGGGCCTTTCTCAATTTCGTTTTGCTTGTCCGTCACCTGCCCTAGCCTGTGAACCATCAAGCACGTACCAAACATCCCGGCGCCAGGGCTAGAAAAGGAGCTCAGTCTGTGTTGTGGAGGGAAAAAGTCAAAGGATGAATGGAAGCCTAAAAGAATGGGACTAACTCTAAGATTTACTTTACTGAAGGTAGAATTCTGGTTTATTATCTCATTTAGAGAAATTTAGAGAAACTTGGTGCCTGAACACCCTTCCTCCCCACCCTCGGCCCACACAGAGGTTAGGGTTTTCTGGTAGGCAGAGGTTAGGATGTACCTGGAGAAGACTCATGCAGGAATTCCTTTAGGCCGGGGCCTAGCCTTTTGGCCCTTGTTGCAGCAATTCCCATAACCCAGAATTAGCTGTTGAGAGGCGAGATTCAGTGTTGCTCCAAGTGAACAGATGGGCAGGCATGGGGAGGAGGAAGCTCGGATAGAAGGCGAAGGGCACTTGTGCCTTCAGGGCAGGCATTTCTACCATTTAAAACAATGGGGCTGACCTTGCACCTCTCCTTAGTGAGAGAAGCCCCCAGTGGGTCCCCTCCCTTGTCACCCTTGTACCCTCCTTCCTCCTCCTCATCTCCTCTCTTCTTCATTATTTCTTCCACCTCAACCCTACACAGTCCTTTCTTCCCTTCTCTCTCCATTTTTGGGCCTCGGTACGGCAATAATGTCTACCTTTGAATGGGCAGTTCCCTTGCCGAGGGATGAAATTGACCCTTGTTTATTCAGCATGATAGGCCTGGAGGCTGCCATTAAATAGGGCTGCCAAAAGCAGCAAGGTGGCTGGTGCCGTGGGCTACCTAAGTAGGTGGCAGCTGGTAGAAGGGAAGAGAGGATGGCCCCAGGTCACTGCAGGCACTTTGTCTAGCCCGAAGCCATCTCCATGTGAACTGTGATAATTGAGAAAGGGTCTCAGCAGCGGGGGAACAATGACTCTGCAGAACCAGGTGGCTAAAGCACAAGGGGGGGAAGAGGGGCAGAGTATTCTTGACCTGGCTGCTTCAGAAGAGGCTCTCTCTGACTGTGGTTGGCTGGTTGGGCTTGCCTTTCGGGCTTTCTCTAAAGGGAGATTGATGCCTGATGGCGAAGTAGCATGTCCTCAGGATGAAGCTGAATTGAATTACTTCATAAAATTTCTTTTCCTCTTTCTTTCTCCTTTCAGCCTTCTCACTTCTTTCTCACCTCTCTTTCACCTTGCTTCTTTTCTTTCTGCCATCCCTTCTAACACATTTTGTTTCCTTCCTCTGTGGAGAATGTGTTTTCTGTGGAGAATGTGTTTGGCTCATCTCATCTCTTTTCACTCCTGAGTTGCCTTGACGCGATTGAGATCATGAATCTTGACTTTGGTCAGACTGTTATTCTGTCTTCATAAAATGCTACTTATAAACCAGTCTCTACATTAGAGCTCTGTGAGGCATGTTTACCACTGTTGGAAAGAAGCTTCCTAAAGAATTATTCTCAGTGGCTTTTATTATCAACCTTCTAGGTCATGGATCGCCTTTAAAAAAAAAAAAAAAATGAACATTGATTTTTATGATTACAAAAGCAACATATGTTCTCTAGAAAGTTTGAACTGTGTGAAAATTTATTCAACATTTATTTAGCCAATATTAATTGAGTACCTATTTCATGGCAGATAATAAAAAAAAACCTAAAATCAAGCATAATTATATCAGAGATGGTCATTGTTAACCTAGTGTAAGCTTTATTCCATTCCTTTGGGCAATGTGTATATACAATATATTTTGATATCATTTTAAAAGTAATTCTATCCTGACTTTGTTCAGTTAGAATTATATCTATTATATAATTTCATAATTATACCCATAATTTCAATTTAGCTTTATATCACAAGCTTTATCTCAAATCATGAAGAAAATATTCAAAAATATGATTTTTAATGACTTCCCAGTAGGTATATTTGCCAGCTACTGCCTCAATCATGTTGTTAAAAAGCCACTTGAGACCTTAGTAGCTTACAACAAGCATTTAAATTGTATGCGGACAGGTTGGGGTGGCTGTGCTCTAAGCTGTGAAATGACTGGATAGAGCTGCAGGTTTTGTTGGTCTCCATATTTTCCTTGGACACTGCCCAGGGAATTTTATCTTGTTAAATGGCAGGGAATGCAAGAAGCAGCATGGAAGCATCTAGTGCCTCCTAAGACTTCTGTCTGCATCTGGCACATTGTCACTTCTGTCCACATTCCCTGGGTCAAAGCAAGTCATGTGGCCAAGCCCATCGTGGGATGAGTTAATACACCCCACCTACTCTAGAGGAAGATACTGCAAAGTGACAGGCAAAGGGTGAGAGTGTCTAATACAAAAAAACCCAGGGAAGGTATGAAGAATTATCAACAGTGATCCAGTCTACCATAGTAGACTATCTGATTTTTTGTTATCACCGGATGCTCAAAGCAGACTAGCTATTAATGGGTGAAGGGGAGTGGGAGGTACAGGCTAACAGTTACAGAATGTTTAAGTCATGGGGATAAAAGCTGCAGCATAGGGAATACAGCAAATGGTATTGTAATAGTGTTGTGTGGTGACAGATGGTAGCAACACTTGTGATGAGCATAGCATAATGTGTAAACTTATTGATTCACTATGTTGTACACCTGAAACTACTATAACATTGTGTCAACTATACTGCAATAAAAAAAGTGACTAGTTATTGATCTTTGCTGTTAGCCTCTAATGTGCCCCGTATTGGTATTAAGCATATCATGGGATTCTTTTCCAACCACATAGGCTTCAGAGGACATCAGAGCCTTCTTCACTAGCCCCATTATCTTTTCTGTCTGCTTTGTGGTTCCAATATATCTTTCTTTAAATTTTTAAAAGATTTTATTTATTTGTCAGAGAGCACAGGAAGGGGAACACCAGAGGGAGAGACAGAAGCAGGCGCCCCAACTGAGCAGGGAGCCCGACATGGGACTCGATCCCAGGACCCTGGGATCATGACCTGAGCCAAAGGCATGCGCTCAATGCACCGAGCTATCCAGGTGCCCCCCAATGTATCTTTCTATTGATACTTCAACTGATCCCATCTCTAGGAATTTGATATCTTACTTCACAGATTGTCTCCTAGACCAGATAAGAAACTAGCTCTGCTTTTAATGCAGAGAATGCTTATGACCATCACTGTAGAAGGGCTTGAAGAGATGAAGCCTAGACCTAGTAGGGTCAGTTCCAGAAGATCATCAGCCTCAGAACCTAGAGGTGAGGCAGAAGGATTGGATGCCTGGTTTGAGATTTGCCCTCCACAACATAATGGAGGGAGCCCATGAGAGGCTAGTGGAATAAGATGCTTAGACACTTGGGTTCTCCAGTTATTTATTTGTTTTAAAACCAGAATCACTAAATTCCATTCTGATTTGCTCTTTATGTCTGGAATCCTCTTCTTGACGGAGATTTTATCAAGGCTCTGAGGAATATATATACCGCTTAAGGTTCTGGTATTCAGGCCACTATTTTTGGTACTTCTCTATTCTTAACACTTGGGGTCCTGCTTCTCTACAGGTAGACAGACCTTTTAATATTGTTTCTTTTGTATTCATACTTCTGTTTTCAGTTTGTATTTAGTTTTTGAAATACATACTCTATTTCTCAAATTAGGTAACATGCTCTGGGAAGGCCAGGGCCATGCCTTCTCCCCTGCTCAGTACCTGGCACATAGAATGTGCTCAATACCTGCTTGTGGATGGTGATAGGTTCAGGTCACAGGTACCCTCGATCTTTTCATCCCAAGACTTGGCAGATCTTCTCTTTACCCATGTATTCTCCCTCCCATACAGATCACTTGGTTCTAGGCTTGTATTTCATGCTTACATCCAAACTTTCTTGCAGGAAACCTAGTTTATGTATTCATTTCAAAGATAATTTTGTAAGGAAGGAATGTGATCACCTACGCAAAGTTTGCCAATGTCAAGACATCAGTCAGTACTAGAAGGGCCAAGTTTTGAGTGGTCAGAAATAATAAAGAGGCTAATTCAATAGACACGAGGCTTAAAAAATTGTATTTTCTCCCAAAGAGAAACTTTCCCTGGCCAGAATTTTGTAGGGAGCTTCTTACCCTAAGTCAACTATATTGAGTTAGGATACTCTGAGTGTGAAGAAAAAGAGAAACTGGTTTAGGGGATGGAGGAAGGGATATTATGTGAGAGTAAGGCTAAGTTATAAGAGTGTTAGGAGAAAACCACCTATTACCACTATGCTTTACTACCATTCAGCAAGTATTGATTGAGATCCTATCATGTGATGGCAACTATGAGAAAGGATACAAAGGGCAAAAGATATCCCCAGTCTTCAGGGAGCTCAATGTCACCTTAAGGAGAACATTAGACTGCCTCCAGGAAGATGGGTTGCACGCAAAGCCCATTCAACCAAGATCCTGTTTTACTTGAATGACCTTGTTTAAGATGCAAGCTTGGACTGGAAGAGGAGGGGGTAGAGAATGGGCTTAGACTGCAGTCAGAGTAGAACTCTCATTTCTTTACTCCCAGAAACAATAAGCACGGTAAGACTTTTCCCTATAGAGGCAGAGAAGCTTCTGCAAAGATTACATCAGGATATTAGTGTAAAAAATTGAAGTTTGCAAAGAGAGCCAAAAAACACACATCTGTATCTGCAAAGATCAGTGAAAACCCACACACACACACATGCACACACCTTTTCCAGTTTTCTAGTCCTTGTATCCACCATTCTTTGACTAATAATTACAGTTTTAGATGCAAAATCAAAATAGTCATTTTAATCAAAGAATCAACATTTCAAAGACATATTATATGGAAGAAAGCTCTTGCATATTATACTATTTTTCACACCACCATTTAAAATGATACTCATTTCGGGGCGCCTGGGTGGCTATGTCGGTTGGGCGTCTGCCTTCGGCTCAGGTCACGGTCCCAGGGTTCTGGGTTCAAGCCCCGCGTCGGGCTCCTTGTTCAGTGGGGGGCCTGCTTCTCCCTCTCCCTCTGCAGGCTACTCCCCCTGCTTGTGCTCACTTTCTCTCTCTCTCTCTCTCTCTCTCTCTCTCTCTCTCTGACAAATAAAATCTGTAACGAACAAAAACAAAACAAAACAAAAGTAAATAAATAAAATTATACTCATTCCAATGTTAGTTAAGTGCCCACAATATGCGAGACACCCTGCTGGCCCTAAGGGGTATGATGGTGGGTAAAAATTGACCCATCCTTGGCCTCTTGGAGCTTATAGTCTAGTGACAGGACAAAGACATTTATAAGTAATCACCAATGAAACGTGCAATTTCAAACTCTGTTAAACTTGAGAAGTATAGAGAGTGAGGCCTAGATGGGAGATCATGGAAAAATTTCCTGAAGGAATGATGCTTGAGCTGATATTTGAAGGATAAGCAAGAGGTAACCAGACAAGGATGGATGTAGTCTTCAAGGCAATAGGGTGTTACAAAGCCCAAGGGATGCAAAGGAGTGGTGTGGCAGATCGGAGTCCCAGAACAGAATATAAACTGGTGGGGTCAGCACACAGAGAGGGTAGCTGGAGGGGAGGTAGAGGCTTGGTCATACAGCCTCTTTTTTATAGAGTGTTACTGATTCAGAATTTATCCTACAGGCAAAGGAAAATTGTGAAATAGCTATAAGCAGGGGAGTGCCATGACCATGATTTATTTTTTAAAGATCACTTTGTCTATGGGATGAAAAGTAGGTTGAAATGGGGTAAGAGTTGATGCTAAAATACTAGTTCTCCAGAAACGAGCCCATGGTGGACTAAATTTGGACTAGGGCAGTGACCATGAATGTGAAGGAAAGTGGGTGAATGTGAGATATATTTAGAAGGCTCTATATTCATAGCATTTGAGATGTCAAAGAAAAACAAATCAAGACTTAGTATGGAGAGAGCTTTCATTCAAAAGCAAGGGAGGGGAGGGGACTGTTGCAATAGAGAGGTTGTTGTGACAATAAGGTCTGAAAACATCAAACAAAAAAAAACAGAAGAAAGATTTTTCTTTTCTAAGGTAAAGGAAAAAGCAAGCAGAGATAAGCAGAATCTTTGGAGGAGATTCTGGGCAAGCAGGGGGAAATAATCATTGGGGTCTGATAGGAAAAGATTCTTGCCGTGGTTAGCACATTCCTAGAAGAAACTGCTAAGGGGGGCATAGTCCACTTTCTTGTGCATGCTCAGGCTTGGGGGCCAGAGGTAGAGAGGATAAGAAATGGCAGTTGTGAACCCTTGGTTGGAGAGTACAATCCATGACCTAAAAGATGAACTGACTGGGGACAAGAGGAGACAGCAGCAGCTTCTCCGTGGATCATTGAATCCTTACACTCCTCTCTCTGTGGGATAGATGATATCTCCATTGCACACCTGGGGTTTATTTTAGGGGCTTACCCCCTTGAGTTCATTTATCCACAACACCCAGAGGAGTCTGTTAGAGTTGGGGAGGTTGGAGTAGGAGTCAGTTTTCCTGTCCCCTTCTTTTATAGAAGAGGAAACCCAGGTCCAGAGAGGGAAATTGACTTCTCCAACATCTCCCCTTGATGGTGGGGAAACTGTGACCTGAACCCAGGACTTCAGACACCGAGTCTGGGAATAATTGCACTTCATGTGGCTGCTTCCCATGAGATAATTCTCAGACACTTCAGTGTAGCATTGCAGATTCCTCCTGGGGAGGCACGTTGAAGTGCTTTCTACCCTCCTACCCCCTATGTAGCTAAGTGCATGGGTACTGACCACACACAGTCTTACTCTGAAGGCTAGCAGATGTCCATCTGAAGTTGCATCTTACTGCTTTGAGTTTTCAGTTTTCATTGTCCTGCTCCACCCTATGCTCAGCCGGGCTTCAGGATGCAGCTGAAAGACAATATGGTGGATAGACTGTAGGCTTTGGGCACAGGCAGAACTTGAAAGGAAACTTAGGTTGCCATTCACTAGCTATGTCACTGAGGCCAGTCATTTATGTTCTCTGCGCCTCCTTTTTCTCACTCATAGAGTTGGATAATTATAATTGCCTCACTTGATGGTTGCAGGTGTCTTTCAATTTCTCTGCTTGGGCTGTGCGGATCTGCTGGAGTGGTTTGGGATCTGGCAGCTGATCTGGCAGGGTCCCGTTGGTACCCAGGGGTCCATCACGGTTCCCAAGCGCACTGTAGGAAATCGTGATGGAATCAGCACGACGGTGCCTTGGCATGCACCCCTCGGGTGAGCCCTAAAAATCTGCTCAGCCCATCTGGGGGCTTCCCATCAGGGCTGCACCAGCCTGTGTTCCTTGCAGGTAGTGAGTGTTTTATTCAAGCTTGTAGATAGGCCGTTGAGGCAGAGAGCTATAGAGACACCCAGGGAGAACTTTGCTCCCAACAGGTACCCACCTTGCCCCCCAGGCAGGGACGGGAAAGAATTTACCAGGAAGTAGCAGAAAAAGAGCATAGAGATTGGAACATTTTCAAATTCATGTCAGAAATACAGTCTTAGCTATAAATGACAGCTGTGGGCTTAATCGCTGAAACTCTCTTTCCATTCAAGAGCAGCATGTGTCCCCTGAGGAGGGGTGGCATTATCAAGCAGTTAAGTTGTTAGAGGCTGCTTAGGGGTTGGTAGGCAGTCAGCAGGGAGAGGGGAGGAGGGAGCCTTTGTGGCAGTGACCTGGGTGTCGTCGGCACCCCCTGCCTAATGTCGTCCCCCCTCCCCCCTCCCCCCAGTCCCTCAGGATGGCTCTGATATATCTGTCACTGAGGGGGTTGGAAGGTAACATCCCTTATGAGGGAAGCCAATGGGGCCAAGAGAAGCAATGCCTCAGCACTAGCTTGAAGAAGCTAGTGGGCTGCTTGAATTCTAAGGTTTGGGGATTCAGGAAGGAGTTGTCTTTCTTCCATGTCAGCACCACCAAGGTAACAGCAGGAAGAACAGCTGCATCCACAGGGCACTCCCGCAGCCCCCCACACTGGACACTGCGAGAGCTAATGCTTCTGCAGCGCTGCCCAGCACTCCCGGCACTCAGGTCCTTAGCCATCCATCGTGTACTGAGCCTCTGTTCAGTGCCCCACGTTGTGCTAAGCACTGGGAATAAAGCAGGAACTAAGGCAGCCAGAGCCCTGCCCCTTCTGGAGCTTGCAGTCCAGGGGAAACGAGTAAGTGACACATCTGATGAACCCAAATCTCGTCCCCAAAGATGTCAGTTCAGGTGTTGGTGCAATGAGCCTCAGCGTGGTTCCCCCATACGGGCCTCCATGAGGAACGTCAGCTGATGTGAAAGGCCCACCCCTTAGGAAGCGGTGTTCCTCCTGCACTTCCATCTGGGGCTTGCTGCCCATCGCGTCAGAGGGCCGAGGAGCGTCTGCCTCTGAGAAGCTCTAGGTCATCAGTCACCTTCTGTTTTCTTTTAGGGGAAAGTCCTAAGCTTCGAGAGGGAGGCTGGAAAGGCACGGGCCAAAGGAAACACTCCTTGCCTTGTGCTTTCTCTCGCCTTATGGTTTTCTCTTTATCTTTGGTTTCATCGGTTTTATGATTTCATTTTTCCTTTTAACACCGTGGCTGGGTTTTTAAACCAGAGCCAGAGGAAACAGGCGTCGTAGGGGGACGTAGGGGGAGAAGGCAGACGGAGGGAGGAGCTGTGCGTAAAGCGGAGTGCCGGGTGGCATTGGCGTCGAGATGGCGCCGCGCACACGGGGCTAATGGGCCTGCAGAAGAAGCCAGAACATCGCAGCCATAAAGCAAGAGCCTTGTCGGCTGTGAATACAGATTAGAATGGAAAGGCGTGTTGTGGCAGCAGCCCCGCACGTGCTTGTTAGGCCTTCCTGGCCCCGTTCCGGAGCCTGAGTGCACGCACCGGCCTCCCCTCTCCGCTGCTGCGCCCGGTTCTTGAGCAGACGTTCCCCACCGCGCATGCGCACTTCTCCCATTCAGGTCTGCACCCACACAGTAGGACGCGCTCTCTTTCATCATCTGCCTTCTGCCATGACCTTTTCCCTGCTCTGCTTTCCTCCTATATCAGTCAGGAGTGACTCCCGCTGAAAGTGTAGAGAACTTTAATCCTCCACGGCAAACTTCTTATGCCTCATGAGCTGCCCTGCTCATCTTGAGACCAATAATTGGAGGAGGGGATAGAATTTCTCTGCTTGGCTTGGACCAATCAGGCTTCATCTTCTCGGGATGGTGTAGGGGCCTCCTTTGTCTGAGACAAGGGCTTTCCCCCTCTACCTTAACAAATCGGGGTTCTGTTGTCAGAGAAGGGAAGCAGTGGCTGCTGGTTAAGGACTGGACACTGTCTGTCACCCTTCTTTGAGGTCCTCCTTTTGCCTCGCTTTGCGGCCCTGGAGTCTCTCCATTTGGAGTGGGTGTGGGAAGGAGCGTCTGTTTATAAACATTGTTTTTGATGTTTAGAAGAAGCCCCTGTGCAGTTTCTGACATTCGTTGCACTTTCAAATGCTCTGATCCCTGCGCTAGTCTCTGCATTAGAATTCCAGTTGTGGAAGGCTTTCTAGGCTTGCTTTTCCAAAAGAAATTATTTGGTTTTATGGCTGTGTTGGAACGGGCCACTGCTCACGGGTGAAGCTGACTCCATTTGTCTGAATGAACATCACTTCGTGTCTTGGGGCGTAAGAGCCCAGTTTCTTCTTTTTTGTAATGAGAAAGCATTTGTTTCTTAGTCTTTTCATTTTTTCCTCCTCTCTGCAACATTCCTCCAATCACTATCTTTCCATTCTCTGTCAACTTGTAGTACATTCTTGTAAAAGATACCCAAGTTCACCACCAAGGTGAATGATCTCAGTTTCAACATATAGCAGCAGATCTCTTTAATTTGCTAGGGATTTTTATGTACATTAATCATCAATCCGACACTACTACCATCCACATCTGTGCCTCCTCCTTACAAGGCCCCTGTGAGAAATTCCTTTTAAGCACCTCATATTCTTTAATATTTTGGTCACTTGGATAATGACCAAAGAATAAGCAGCTTGTCTTTTGCACATTGGCTTCCGGGAAACACAGAGAGATGGACACCTCAATCTCATAAGCTCTTTTGCTCTAATTATCAGTGATCATTTTTCTCTCTCAAGACTCTGCCTTACCATCTAGTTTATATTTTGCCCCGCTATGGCACATTTTTCTTATGGTTGACTTTAAAATTTTAGTCTTAGAGGTTGAATAAATTTTAGCATTTAAAAGAAAACTACTTTGTGTAATGAGCTTTGTTGTTCTTATTGTACGTATGAGGATGCTGGGGAACTGAGGGTTTATAAGTCTGAGGCGGTGGTGGCGGTTCCTGTCAGGGACCCACTCTGGCGATGGGCACATTTCAGCTTGGAGTGCTGTAGAGAGAAGCATTGTCAGTCTGTGTCCCTTACCGAGATAGGGGTTGCCGTGATCGATGGCAGGGACCCTTGGGGGTTTCATGGCAGAAGGAAGTGGAGAAAATGCTTTCCCCAAGAAATCCAGAATATGACTTACTTTCTAGTCATACAGATGATTTCTGGTGCAGAACTCCTCTCCCCACTCCCTGTTCCTTTGCCCCTGGCTACTTTAATAGTAAGCAGGAAAGATATGGTGGAAGCAAAGAAGCTCAATGGAAAGCCATCAACATTTTATTTGGTTTGGAAGCCAGAGATGCAGAGAGTAAAAAGCTGACCAGCATTTCCAGGGAGCAATAGAAGAATCTTGGAAGCTTACCCTGAGCTCTGCAGAAACACTGGTTGTCCAGGGTGTGGCGCCGCCTCATTTCAGTCAATCAAGTTGTCAAAGGGGGTAATTGTTTCCTTGTGTTACTTACTCACTGTGAAAGTTATCTTTTTTTTTAGCTGGCTTCCCACAGGAATTGATGGCATCTGGCGATTGTTTACTTCTTAGTCTTCATCTAGAACAGTGCAGGAGTATCTGAAGGAACAACATTTTTGGACAGATCATGATGCCATGGGAGAACACATGTGGTGGTGGGCATACGTCCCAAGCCGGCACGCTTTCTCCAGGACTTGGCTCTGAAGAAATCAGAAGGCAGTCGTGCCACAGTCCAATAAATTGTTGAACGTTGGGTTTTGGCAGTTTCACTGTTGGCCCCCTACGAGTCTACATTAGGCACTAAATAATAAGAATACTGAGGAAATTAAAAACTATTTCAGAGCTAGAGAAGGTAATGACTATAAATAAGAAAGGGAATAAGCCACACACACTGTGTAAATAGCTTGTTTTGCTTAAACATTAGTTAAGCCACGTTAAATTTAAAGGGTGTTTCCATTAGCCAAATGTATATAGTGTGTGTTGTAGAGTGATTATTGCAAATATGACCAGGTTTTCTGTCTGGAGTAAGAGAAAATCTAGGCAGGGCATGGCTGACAGGTTGATCCCAAATTCCCAGTGTCCATCAACAGTGGGATTATGACTTTATAATGAAACTCTGTCTTTATGTAATACTATTCTTATTCCATTTTACAGGTGATGAAAGCTTATAGGCAAATTACATTTTAAGCTTTGTAATAATTTATCACGGGAACTGCTTGCACATAGACTCTGAGGGTAAGGATGATCTTTGTTAAGCTATAGCTCTTTAATTTTCTACTTCTTGCAAATAACAGTTTAGTTTTAAACTTAAGGAACCACCATTAACCAATTCATTAATTAAAGTCTAAAAGCCCTTTTATTATCAATCATAATCACTTCTTTATTTAAATTGAGCTTTATTTGGTTTATTGCCTCCATTATTGCCTGAGAGAGGAGGAGAAATCTTATGTCATCAGGCTTATGCAGGATACGGCAATTTTAGGATCATGGGCTTCAACGTCAAAAAGGTTTGGCTGTAAATCCTAGCTTCCTCATTAACCAGCCTGGCCACCTTTCTTGAATGATTATAGTCTTTTAAAGCCTCAGTTTCCCTATCTAAAAAATAGGTTATCTGTTTTGTCTACAGTTGTTACTGACATGGGGCAAGATGATCTTTCCGTGGAGTTCCTGCCCTGTCTAGTGTTCAAATTGTAGAATTTTCCATGAATTGGGCTAAATAAAGTCCTTACATGCTGGTGTTTGTTTAATCAGTATTCTGTCTCTAGTCTGCTACTCTGCTTTCCACAAATCCACTAATTTTAGATGATTGCCCCAATTTGTGTGGGTCAAGATTTGTCTATCTGGCTGACTCCCAATTTTATTCCTCTAGCCAGAATTTCCCATGAGCCTCATACACACATATCTGACTACTTACCTAACTTTTTTTAAAAAATTATTTTTATCTTCTTTAAAGATTTTATTTATTTATCTGACAGAGAGAGAGAGAGACAGCACAAGCAGGGGAGTGACAGGCAGAGGCAGAGGGAGAAGCAGGCTCCCTGCTGAGCAGGGAGCCCAATGTGGGACTTGATCCCAGGACCCTGAGATCATGACCTGAGCTGAAGGCAGACGCTTAACCGACTGAGCCACCCAGGCATCCCTTACCTGACATTTTTAACTTGATATGTCACAGTCAATTCCAAAGAGAGTTCTTGTCACATCAAGGCATCAATGACAAATATCTGGGAACCATATTTAACCAAATTTGGTTAGGTAAGACTTAAGTACAAAGAGTGCCTATGGAGGAGAGAGGAGACTAAGGAGAGAAAAAAGACACGACTAAGATTGTGGAAGACCCTGTATGCCAAGTGGAGAATGTTCATCTCTATGCTGGAGTCAGTGGAGGTTATTTTTTTTTTTTAAGATTTTATTCATTTGAGAGAGAAACAGAGGAAGTACCAATGGGGGTGGGGGGGGGGGAGAGGAAGAGGAAGAAACAGTCTTCCTGCTGAGCGGGCAGCCTGACACGGGACTTGATCCTAGGACCCTGGGATCATGACCTGAGCCAAAGGCAGATGCTTAACCCAATGAGCCATCCACGTGCCCACTGTGGAGGGGTCTTTTGACGGAAGTCTTCTTAGTCAGTGTGTAACATGGTCAGATTTTTTTTTTAAGATTTATTTATTTTTAGAGAGAGAGAGCATGAGAAGGGGTAGGGGCAGAGGGTGAGGGAGAGAAATCCTCAAGCAGCCTCCCTGCTGAACATGGAGCCTGACATGGGGCTCAATCCCAGGACTCTGGAATCATGACCTAAGCGGAAGGCAGACTCTTAACCGACTGAGCCCCCCAGGTTCCCTGCATGGTCAGATTGAAGCTTTGTTAAGATGACTCTGAGGGGGTGCCTGGGTGGCTCAGTGGGTTAAAGCCTCTGCTCAGGTCATGATCTCAGGGTCCTGGGATCGAGCTCCGCATCAGGCTCTCTGCTCAGCAGGGAGCCTGCTTCCCCCTCTCTCTCTGCCTCCCTCTCTGCCTACTTGTGATCTCTCTCTCTCTCTCTGTCAAATAAATAAATAAAATCTTAAAAAAAAGTTTAAAAAAAAAAGATGGCTCTGAGGACCATGGAGGAGACAGTTTGAAGGGATCCTTTGTTACCTGAATTCAAGCAAAAGAGAAAGAACGCTGGAATACTCCATTCTGGGCAGTGAAATCCTGGTGGCTTTAGATTTAAAACATCAGAGCTGAGAAGGGCTCGCTACATGAGCTGGTAAAATTTCCTTTTACAGACAAAGTAACAGATACCACAGAAGTTCCTCAGCTTGCCCAAGGTTACTCAGCGGGCAGATGGCACACACCAGACTAGCATCCTATGGTCCTGAGATACCATTTTGTGGGTTTATTTTGGAGAAAAAGAGAATTCCAATTGTCTGTGCTCCGCACAGTTTTATGTATTCCTTAAAAGGGGACGGATCTTAAATGGCTTCATTTTGGTGACATTATTTTCCCCATTTTATGGACATGGGTTTTTAGGCTTGAGGAGGTGGACTTTTCTAAGGTCACACAGTTAATTAGTGGCAAAGGTGTTACTTAATGAACCCAAATCTCTTAATATCAGTTCCCATACATTTCCTGTGACATCACATGGAGGTCAGTCCCTTCTCTAGGACAGTTTCTGTTCTTGTAAGCTGCTATGGCTGTTTGAGTGGAAGGTACACACAGAGATATTGGGGCACTGGGTAGGAAAGGATCCCGTGGGGGACGCAGGCACCCATAGGATGCGTGATCACTACGACTTCTTCGTGGCTTCAGCACAGTCAGCAACCTTGTAGAGTCAGAACCCTGCTCCTGATCGGCAGTCTTGGTCAGCGCACTAAGAGTGGCTTTACCTCCCAGTCATGGACCCGCATTAGTCCAGCTCTGAGAGACTGATGTAGAAAAGCCATAATGTCAGTTTACTTGAAGTCCTGTAAGAAATCTCAGATGGACTGAAGCTCTCCTGTCAGCATGACTTGCACTTTATTTGTACTTTCTTTCCATGGAGAAGTTAAATTCTGGTTAGAAAGTTGTTTGGTGGATGCCTGGATGACTCAGTCAATTAAGCGTCTGCCTTCAGCTGAGAGTCCTGGGATTGAGCCCCGTGTCTGGCTCCCTGCTCAGCAGGGAGTCTGCTTCTCCCTCTACCTCTGACCCTTCCCCCGGATCATTCTCATTCTCTCTCTCTCAAATAAATTTTAAAAATCTTTAAAAAAAAGTTATTTGATGAGCTTGGAATCTGAAAAAAGGAGTTCAGGTCATCTTGAGCCTTTTGCCTCAACTGAGTTAGCTTGTTGCTACTGTCCCCTTTCTTCACCTGTCCATGGTGTCAGAGTGCTTTTGGTCAAGATGCTGCCTCCTGCGAAGAGAGAAAGCCCATCAAAGCCTTCTTTCCTCACTCTCCCTTCATTCCTTATCCTACCATTGCCGAGTGTTGTCTTTTCTGATTGACACATCATTTCGTTAGGTACATTAATACCCTCCATAATATTATCATAGAGTTTATGAGACTGGGAACCATTCTCTTTCTTTGATCTACTTGGCCCATCTCTGCAATGAGCCTTTGTGTGTTAATTTATAATTATTTTCTCATAAGATGACCTTATTTCCATTAAATCTGTATTTATCAGAAGCCCTCTGCTTCTGCTTCCTTGTTCTATAGACTATACAGGGCATGGTACCAGGCACAGTTTTTTCTTTTATCCTATATCCTGAGAGGATCAATTTTTCCATTTTTATTCTAAATGTGAAATCTCATCCAGAGTGACAGGGGCACTTGGTAGCTCCTTTTTGTATCTCAGAAATTGATTCTCTTTTGTTTAGATGAAAGCATATTTATTTTCCAGGAATGTGTATGACAGAGTGAAAATAGCAGGAGTTTTGAGTTCGTTGGAACTGCGTTCAGATTATAGTTCCGTGATTCCCTTAACCTCTCTGGACCTCAGTTTCTTCCTTGCAAGGTAAAGATTCTTGCAGCTACCTTATGGGGATTGCAAGGCTGAAACAAGATTAAATGCACTAATTTCTTTAATATACATAGTATCTCAATTATTGCTTGTTTATTCTCACTGAAACGAGGACATTGGTTTATGAAAGGGAGAAGAATTGTGTTCTCGAAAAGGAACGGTATTGATAGGCTCTGATGCTGACAGCTCAAACTGTAGGTCCTGGCATCTTAGAGAAAAATGCAAGGATGCCCACTGCTCATTAGATTAAAAGGCTAGTGAAGTCCTCTACGCGGTAAGCAGATTTTTGCCATAGTTAATGAAAATTGGTTTCTAATCGGGTCAGAAATGACATAGGTTGGTGGTGGCATGGTCTCTGTGCCACAGGATTCCCAGGGGACTCAGTCAGACCGTGTCAGGTTGCTCTAAGTGAGAACATGCAGAGACCTTTAGAGATTTCACAAAGGCATGCCCTTTGCCTCGAGCATCTAACCATGTGTGTTGACCTTTAGTAGGATGAGTTCTTACAGTGGAGCTGCTCTGGGGACAAAACCTCACGACTTTGTTAACCTGAGGAAAATAGCACTCTTTGTCGACTTTCCAAGCCCGCTGTGGGTGTGCTGGTGTGTCCGCGTGGGAGTTCTGGAACTCAGAGGGCTTTCATGACACCCTCTGCAGTTGTACCTGATGCCCTTAACTGGAGAGGATGGGCGCAGTCCTTTCCATCTGAGGAAGGTGAGAAGTGCCACCACCAACCTGTTTCGGGACTGCATGTGAGAACAATGCCTGAATCTCTGTGGGTACATTTACTTTTACCCATACAGGGTGTTGGCACAGCCCCATCACATTTGCTTTTCGTGCTTCCTATTCAGTAGCTTAGCTAGGAAAGGGTGTGTGGGGGGGTGCATTTCCCAGCAGTAATGCCGTCAACACATTTTCCAAGTAGTGTGTTGACAGGGCCATTGTTAATACTATGGCGGAAGGGTGACTGAAGAAGCCAGACCCTGACATACACGCGAATAGGCAAATCCCACATCCTGGTCCCCACCTGTTCACGTCTGGTGATGCCTCCGTCTGTAAGGAGTACATAGGAGGCCAGGACCGGTGTGGGCAGTCCCATTTAAGAGAAGAGGAAAGCCAAGTGCCAGAGATGGGAAGTGAGGTGCCAAGACCCCAGAACCACTACACACCTCAGGCCTGAGAGTCTAGTCCTCCACATTCCCCCATATCGCATCTCTGGCCGGTGTTATGTGGAAACTTCAGAGACGATCAGATTCGAGCTCAAATCCTTATGTGAGTCATCTTCTTCACCTCCCTAAGCCCAGCTTTCTCATTTGTGATATGGGTATCACAAATCTATTTCTTAAGTGCATAAAATGAAATAATATGCAGGTGAGGTATTCACTAATTGTTAGTTCCTGTGCTCGTCCCGTTTTCTTACCAGGAAACCAAGGTGCACTGAGCTTTAGTGACGTGAGGAGCCTGTGTGGCTGGTGCATCATAAGAAAGCAAGGATATAACCATATTTTTCTGACCCAAATTTCATGTACTTCGGTGGTAGTTCTAGAGCCCAGTACAAGAGTATCTCTTTCTTTGGAGAAGTTGGTTTCCCTCCCCATCTACTAATTCCTACTTGTTTGAACTCAGAACTCCCCTTTAGTCTCTGAAGTTACAATTTATTCTGACTGGTTCTATAGGATATAGCATCGCGTCCAGGCTTAATTGTACTTTTGGGAGCTCCTTTACTTTTTACATGATAACCACTGTTTTAGTTTCAGCTTCTCAGGAATTTCCTGAAACTCACCATTCTCACACTGTCAGCCTCTGTTAGGTTACAGACTGTTTTCCCTCCTGCCCCAAGACCCTTCGTACTTCCTTTAGTTCCCTTCTTATCCATTCCTGTCTTTTTTCCCTATTCCTTGCCCTAAAGCCTTTGTGCATTGTGGGACTTTGTCCGAATGTGTTGGGAATCAGTCACTTTTCTGTTGTAGTTATATTCCTTTAAGCATTTCCATGTTGCATGGCAAAAGGGCTCCTGAATACTGGTGAAATTATTAGATAAAACATCTACTCTGGGGGAGCTGTGGGTGAAAGGTGTTGCTCATCTTGACTTCCCTCTCACTTTTTCCAGTTCAGTTCCACATAACAAATGTTTATTGAGTACCTACTCTGTGCTGGGTCAGATTCAAGGGATATGTAACTGAATAAGACAAAGCTCTGTTCTTTACAGAGTTTGCAAGTGTGATGATGTTATCATAAGGGAGTCCAGGGTTCAGAGCAGGGCTCCCTGGATGTAAAGTGAAGAATGAAGGTTGGTAGGACTTAGCCACGAGAAGAGGCTAGAGTAGGCGGGGAACATTCAGGGCAAAGACAATAATATGGTCACATACCCAGAGCCAGGAATGAACAAGTTAGGAATTTCATCTTACAGGAGAAACCACTGAAAGGCTTAAACGAAGGGTTGACGTGATACGAGATTACTTTTTATTTTTTTAAAAGATTTTTTCTTATTTATTTGAAAGAAAGAGAATGAGTGAGTAAGAGAGCAGGAGTGGTGGTGGTGAGGGGCGGGGAGCAGAAGCAGACTTCCTGCTGAGCAAGGAGCCCAACGAGGGCCACCATCCAGGGACTCCAGGATCATGACCTTAGTTGAAGGAAGACACTTAACCGACTGAGCCACCCAGGCGCCTCGATACGAGATTTCTTTTTTTTTTTTTTTTTTTGAGATTTCTTTTTAAATGACCGTTTTGATTACAGTGTCCAGATTGGGCAAGAGCAGGGCAGAAGCAGAGAGACAGACGAGACACAGTGGAGAGCCTTAGTCTCAGATAGCGCTAGCGGAGAGAGAAACCAGTGAGAAGATTGGAAAGATTTGGGTCTAGAAACGGCAGAACATGTCGATGATTCATTTATGGGAGATGAGGGAGAGAGCAGAGGCAGGTACCTATCTGTTGTTACAGAGAGTTAATCCAGTCACCTACATTGGGCTAAAATGTGGAAGTAGAAGTACTGTGGCCGGAGCAGCTCTAACTAGTAATTAACAGCGACCCCCTGCAGCTTCCTCCAAAGTGACTATGCTGGGCCTGCCAGACAGCACAGTAGAACCCAGCCTAGCAAACCAGCCAGCAGAGCTTCCTCAAATCCCAGTTTTTAACTCTTCTTATCCAAAAGGCAGTGCATGGGGCATAGACACCCAACTCAGAAATTCCTCTGTTGGGTAGAGTTGGACGCTCTTTTCTCACAAAACCCTAAATGAGAGAGTCGGGCCACATTTGCTGATTTCTCTCAGAAACCTAGAGATGGGGAGAAAAATAATTTCCTGAGGAAGCGAACCAATTAAATTGTCAGTGGGCTGAGCAGCGACTTCTTCCTGGCTCTTCCGTGGGCCTCCTGATGGATGGACGTGGGCCCTGTGGTAAAGAGATAGCTCTAGAAATGCACAGCAATTATTGATTCTAAGTTGACAAATGAGAAACAAATCTAATCTAATCAGCCAATCAGAACTCATCACTTTGCCCCAAACGATACCTATGGATTGCCTAGCACTATTAAGAAAAGCTTTCATGTTCATTTCACCTTCACTGCCCTTCACCCAGGGTCTCTGATTTCTCCTCATTTCATTTTTGTGAAGTTTTGATTTAAGAGTTCGCCGGTTATTTGGACAACTTGTTAGTTTCGCTTGCATGGGGGATATAGTCCATTGTAGTTCAAGAAATAGAAAGAAGGGGGCATACTCTTTTAACAACAGATTTCAAATCTGAGGCTGATTGTCTGGGAAAATCAGAGCTATTAATTTATTTCATTAATTTCATTTTGTTTAATTTGTTTGCAATTCCAGTGTGCCTTTCTTTTAATCCTAGTGGGAATGCAGGGATGGTTTGGGAGAGGATGCCTGAGAACCATCCAAACTCTATCCTTTGGGGATTCTGTCTTTCTGGGTTTCCCTTCTCTTCTCCCTCTGCACACCCCACCCTCCAACTTTCTGTGCCTTCAGGCCCTGGAGCTGGTGCAGGAACTACCAACCAATGATACACCTGCACGATCCCCAGCTCCTGCACGTTCCTTCTCCCGTAAGTCTTGTGAAGGTGCTGTTCCTAGGGCTTTTCTGTCCTGTCCCATCAAGAAAGTCTTCTGTAGGTACGAGCCCCTCATGTAAACTTCTTCTGGGCTAAGATTGGGCTGAATTGCTGATCTCTAAATCTGAATTGCTTCATTCTCCAAAAGCCCTGCCTGGTCCTTGCTCTTTGTTTGAGAACGGCACCTATGTAAATGGATCAGAGGGATTCTTTGTTTAGAATGTCATGGAAGGTATCACAAATCCAGCTCCTGTTAATGTCACTCTTTCTACCTGGCCCCTAGCTCTTGGTTGGCCTGGAGAACATTTACAGGTCAGTGGTTCAGGTTGGGTCATTATCTATGAAGGTGGGTTTTATTCCTTATTGTTTCTGCCTGTCTGTGTGTGTATCCTCAAGAGCAGGTGGCGTTCTGCTGGGAGCTTGTCTGCCTCTCTCATTCTCCCCCAGCCAACAGGGTCTATGTGTTGTGACACAGCCCATCTTCTAGGTGGCCCACGAAGTTTCTTTGCTGCGAAATGACACCCTGAGTCCCAAACATTTACACAGTAGATACAGCCGAGTATCCTAGATGCGTGAATGAGCACATGTTCCCTTATGCTGAGAAGATCCAATTGCTGGAACTTCCAGCTTAGAGGAAGTCTCACATGGAGAGAGGTACAGGTGACTTTGCTGTGATTAGTATCTATTGCGATGCTGGAAGAAAAGCAGCCAGACTGGGAGGTTGGGTGGGCTCGGTGTGTCTTTTCCATATTTTTAAAGGGTAATGTGCTGATCTGGCTTTATCAAAGCTACAATGATAAGATGATGGCGGAAGCTATATTAAAACAAGGCCTGAGGGGTGCCTAGGTGTGCAGTCGGTTGAGCATTCAACTCTTGTTTTCTGCTCAGGTTGTGATCTCAGGGTCCTGGGATGGAGCCCCATGTTGGGCTCCATGCTCAGCGCAGAATCTGCTTGAGATTATCTTTCCGTCTCCCTCTGCCCCCCCTGCTCATGCACTCACTCGCTCTCAAATAAATAAATAAATCTAAAACACACATACACGCACACACCACCACCACCACCAAAAAATAAGGCCTGAGATACCCAGAGCAGTTAGACAAAGAGGAGCAAAATTTTTCCCTGTTCATCTTCCCTCAGCTACCTCCCATCAAGAGAGGGCAGGGGCCCCATGCCTAAACTCACCGTCTCTGCTGATAGAACCTGTCCGGGCACGGCCGCCTTTACCACGAGGGCATTTGTGTAGGTAAAATCCCAAAGCACCTTTCGCAATCTCTCATGATATTTTCATGTTTATTCTTATTGGAGAAGGCTGAAGACTCTAGAGGTCTGGGGCGCTCCCTCTGTCTCTGAGAGCTCGAGTTCTCAGAGCTCAAGCCCCCAGTGCCAGCTGACCCTTCCCCCCAGTTTCCCTCTGACAGCTCATTACTCAGGAACCCAGAGGAGCAGTTTTCCAGGGTTCTATCATGACAGTTTTACAATATTGAAAATATATTAAATCACCACTAAGAGTGACAGGCATAATTCCCACTAAGGTGGGGGAGACTGTTTCGTCAGGCAGCTTAGCGTGAGGAGAGACAGTAAGAGCCTTTAGGCTCTCTCGAGCTTCTTTAAAAAACAAAAACAAAACAAAACAAAAAATAAAAACACTCAAAAAACCAGAAATCCACAGCTTTGGCTATAATACTGGTTATGCTCAAGCCTTTTTTTTTTTTTTTTTTTAAATACACATTTTTTACAATTTCGCAGTCCATGTCTCCATTATGGTCCCTGTGACCCAGAAGAAGCTGTAAACAGGGATCCTGGGGATCCTTGAGTTAATCTGGAGTTCACAGTGGTAAAGAGAAGTCACCTGCCCTCCAAGGCATCTCTGGTATTTTGGGAAGGAAGCAGAGCCTACTTTCTCACGTGGCAATTGGTTCCCTTAACAGTTAATTATCAGGGTGCCTCTGCTGTGCCTTTGGGGATGGACTGGCTTGGGGGAGGAGGCCGGTGGCTGCTTCGGCTACTCTTTCTCCCTTGTGTCCCTCTTGGCGTCCCCTTCTTCCTCGCCCCTGTATTTCATGTGGGCCATGTCTCCCATTAGTCTGTTTTCACAACCAGTGCTAATCTAAAAATCACAGTTATTAGACCACAGTCACCACCCCCAAAGTGGCTGAAGTGGCTCCGAGTGTCTCATGAAGTCCTAGGCATGTGTGGTCCCGCCACCCCCCTCTAATTAAGGGCTCTCCTTGTTCATCTTCTACTGCTGGCTGCTCTCTTGGAAGCGTGTGCCTGTGGTGGAGGGGACAGAAGTGGGGAGTGAGTGAGGAGAGTGCCATGGAAGCTTCTCCATGGATGAAGACCTTGCCTAACAGCGGGACCTGCTGGAGCCACAGCAGCACCTTGTTAGGAACATGCTAGAAATGCAGAATCTGGGCCCCACCCAAGACCTAGTTGTTTGTGTTTTGTGGCTTAACATGATGGCCAGTGATTCATCTACACCTTCAAGTGTGAGAAGCAGTGGGCAGGAAATAGATAGGTGGGTGTTAGGGACTGAGTGCTTGTGTCCTCCCCAGACTCAAATGGTGAGATCCTAATCCTCAAGCTCATGGTATTAGGAAGTGGGGCCTTGGGGAGGTGATTAGGTCACGAGGGTGGAAACCCCAGGAATGGGATTGGTGGCCTTATAAAAGGGACCCCAGAGAGCTCTCTTCCCCCTTGCCTCTCAGGGCACCGTGGGAAGACAGCTGTCCATGAAATAAGAAGCAGGCTCTCACTAGACACCGAATCTGTTGGTGCCTTGGTCTTGGACTTTCCAGCTTCTAATGCTGTAAAATAAACTGTAAAAATAAATGTTTGTTGTTTAAGCCACCCAGTCTATGGTATCTTTGCTGTAAGAGCCCTGATGGACTAAGATAGAGTAATCCTCCCTTATCCATGGGAAATATGTTCCAAGACCCCCCATTTGGATGCCTAAAATTGCAGGTAGTACTGAACCCTATCTATAACCCTATAAAAACATTCTGCCTCTTTTGAGCTTATATTTGGTTTTTGGAGGGGAGTAATATAGATTTCTGCTATTAAGTTCTTAATTTCGTGGACACTGAAACTGTTCGGGTTTTGGGCTATTTAGAGAGTCTCCTCTCTTCCTTTGTGGGTTAAGCCGTTGTCACCTTTCCAGTAAGATATGTTACCTGAAAGGGCTTTTAAGAAAGTTAAATATATTTTATCCTGCCCCTGTGGATACAGCATTTTTTTTTTTTAAATGTTCTCAGTGAATAATGATGAGAATGGCAACTAAAATTTGAGTGTTTACTCTGTGCCGGTCATGGGTCTAAGTACCATACTTAACTAATTCGGTCAGTCCTCCCAGAGCTTATTAAAAAGGAATTCTCATCAGCATTTTACTGATGAGGAATCTGATGGTTCGAATAGTGTGTAACCCACCCAGGCTGTACTCGGCAGAGCTGGGATCCACGTAAGAGAAATTCAGCACTGAGGGTGCAACAGACTCCGGAAAGGGGCTATATACATTGATCCATTCGACAGAGGAATTCAGAAGAAGCTTTTCAGAAAATGAGTGTGTTACCCCATTGCTTACCAGCCTTCCTTGGCTGCCCCAGACTCACAGAGTAAGTGGTAACTATTGCGAACCTACAAGGCCCTGCACCTGTTGGCCCCCACATCTGCCTCCAGCCCCAGTCCTGGGCATCCCCCCCGACCCCCCACCTGTTCTCTGCATGTCGGGCCACACAGGTGTTCTTCCAGTCCCTCGTTCTTGACCTGTTTCTTCTCCCCACAGGGGCTTTGCACATGCTGTTCCTAATACCTAGAATTTTCTTCTTTACCCTTCTCACTTAATTTCTCCTCCACAAACTCGGATTTCAGTTCATTGGCTTTCAAAGCCGTCTCTAATTTCCTTAATTAGATCAAATCCCTATGTTATAGATTCTGTTAATTCCACATATTTCTCCATTGTAGCACTTGGTAAAAATCATAATTTTATGCTCATTAGTGCAGTGGTTCTCAAATATATGATCTCTCCGGCAGCAGCCTATTAGCATCACCTGAGAATGTGTTAGAAGTGCAGATTCTTCCATCCACCCCAGGCCTACTGACCCAGAAATATGTGTTTTACAAAGTATACAGGTGCTTCCAATGTACCTGAGTTCTAGAACTACTGTTTCAATGTCCTTCTTTAATTGATGCCTTTAAGAGGAGCCTCGCAGGCTGTCGATCCCATCAGGGCAGAGATGGAGTTGTTCCTGTTCTCCTTTCTATCTTTACTTCTAATCTGGCACATATTAGATATTCAATTAATAGTTGTTTAGTGGATGGATAAATGAATGAACTCGTTTGATTTTTTTTTTTTTTTTTTTTTTACTAACTTTTAAAGGAGCTATTACTTCAATTTTACTGATAAAACCCTGAGGCTTTGGGATTTGGGATTGGCTGGGAGGCATGTCCAGTGAACTTGAAGATTTTCCCTTTGGAGGAAATACCAACAGTGTGACAGCTCTAGGTGCAAGACTCTTTTGTTGCATGGATTTCACTGACACTTAAGGGATAGAATAAGGCAGAGGTGACCCGACCTGCCAACCTGAAGAAAAAACCTGCTTCACTTGCTTCCTTATTTAAGCCTTTATGGAGTATACTTTACCAGATGCTCTTGGAGTTACCAAAATGAATATTACCCTCAAAAGCCTTATATTATCTACGTCTACCTATCTGTGTGTCACTCTGTGTGTCTTTGTATATACATTCTCTGCATATGCATGTTTTTATAATAGACTGTTAGGCAAACAGTGAGGTGCTCAAGAGAATGATAATCAGATGAGGACAAAATACTTCCAGTTGAAAAGCATAGGTTGCTTCAGGCATTCGCATGATGTTTTTTGACATGAAAATTATGAGAGCTATCTCTTACAAGACTGCTTGTAGCAACTAAAATAATATTAGGGACATTCGATTTCCCATTGCATTATTTACCCCAAACCATTTAGAGCTACCCTGGACAACGTTTATGTATTTTGTAGGGGAAGAATAATATCCATGGGAAACTATTTCCACATTTTTAAACTTCAAAATGGTTTATCACAGAATGAGAATTTGGTTGTATTTGCTTGCTTAAATCATTTATTCCATTTCTCTCTTGCTCCCACTTTAAAAAAAAAAACTGCTTTTGTTTAAAAAAAAAGAAAAACCAGCTGTACTTAACAGCTGGTTTGGAATCATGGCATTGAGGAACTGGGGAATTTGCACAATTAGCAGCTATATATAGATACCAGCTCCAGGATGAGAATATTTAACGGTGTGCTACCAACTCTGATCCATGCAATAGACTGATTAAAATCTTATTTACATTTCTTCCAAGTTCTTACAACTCCTATTATTTCTCATTTGGTGCATCACTGGATTTGGTGGAAGGTTTATCAGATTTGGTGGAAGGGGAAGCTGATACTGTCTGAGTGTTTAATGGACTGTTTTCTCTTCCCAGCTGATGTGTTATATTTTGTAGTTAGTCTGAGTTTGAAGAACTAGCTTTGCAGTGTCAGCAGAAAGTGTTAGTCCTTTTTTTTTAAAGATTTTATTTATTTTATTTATTTATATGACACAAAGAGAGAGAGAGCAAGAGAAGGAACACAAGCAGGGGGAGTGGGAGAGGGAGAAGCAGGCTTCCCGCCAAGCAGGGAGCCCGATGCGGGGCTCAATCCCAGGACTCTGGGATCATGACCTGAGCTGAAGGCAGATGCTTAATGACTAAGCCGCCAGGCGCCCTAGTGTTAGTCCTTTTTGAACATGTTCCCTTTCTACCTTTTTTTTTTTAAATGTACCAAAATTTTAAGCCGAGGATCCAGATTTTCATAATGATGATTAAAGTTAGGATTTTTGTGTGGCTAATTCATCAACAAATGTTGTATGCCTCTAATGTGCTGGGCAAAGGTAGGCATCAGGAAAGACATGGGGTCTGTCTTCAACATACTGAAACTCTTAAGTTTAAGGAGGCACCAGGGATGTAATAAATGTAATGGAATTCTAAATATAATGTGGTATCCTGGGTCGCTTCCTGGAACAGAAGGAGGACATTAGTGGAAAGCGGGCAAAATCTGAAAAAAGTCTGAAGTTTAGTTAATGGTAATGAGCCAATGTTAGTTTCTCAATTTTGACAAATGGACCATGGTTATGTAAGATATCAATGTTGGGTGAAACTGGGTGAAGGGCATATGAGAACTGTGCTAGATTTACAACTTTTTGGTAAATTTAATATTATTCCAAAATAGAACGTTTATTTTATTTTATTTTTTATTTATTTTTTAAAGATTTATTTGTTAGAGAGAGAGCGCGCGCACAGCAGGCAGAGGGAGAAGCAGCCTCCCCACTGAGCAAGTAGCCCCATGCAAGACTTGATCCCAGGACCCTGGGATCATGACCTGAGCCCAAGGCAGATGCTCAACTGTCTGAGCCACCCAGGCACTCCTAAAATGTTTATTTTGAAATAATAGTACTGGGATATTAATAAGGACTTAATTTGAAAACTCCTATGATCATTTAGGGAAATAACTGTTCTCAGGAGAGAACCCCATTCTTGCTCCCTCTGCCCCTAGTCTTAGAAGATGTGTGAGGAACTGGCTGACCTTTGGGGAATGAAGGTGTCTCCTGTGGATCAGGGCTATGCAAAACGACCACGGTCCCGTGAAGCAGCACTAGGCTTGAATTCAGTGAACTTACACCTGTTTGCCACTTCCTAATTGTGTAATCTCAGGTCACTTAATGCATCTGAGCCTTGGATTTTGCATCTGGATAATGAGCGATCAGCTTGTGCAAATAAAGGGACTTCTCTGAATAGCGAATTTGAAAGGAAGTAGTGCGGTAACAGTGCTGTCATCTTTGCTCTGGAAAGGGGAGAAAGGGATCCAAGACCCATCCAACCAGGGCCCACGTGACTAATGAGCACGGAAAGCACTTCCCAGGCTGGAGCCTTCAACAACTCCAAATCTGCTGCTTTACTGAAACTACAGAGAGGAAAAAAAAAAATGGCCTGCCTCAGAAAAAAATGGCCACACGCGTTCTTTATCCGCTTCCAGTGGATGGTGTATGGGAGCCTTTTCTTGGTCTTCGGTGTGGCTGCAAAGGGCAGCTCCAGACTGCTCTTTTATCTCTTGTAGTAGCTGTGCTCTCTTGCATTGCACCTTGGGGCAACTCCATCCTTTTTTCTTTTCTTACAGTGCCTTAGATGGTCTCATGGCAGCCCTATACTGTTAAGTGTGAGAATAAAATAAAATATCGAGAAAGCTCCGGTGTTTTCCCTCGCCTTCCACCTCCAGGGGCTATTTTGTCACTCTGTCCCTCTTTGCTTTATTTCAGCATATTTAGCACACAGCCTGTAGCGGGGCCGATGCAAAACCTTAGCTTCCCTGAATTGCCTGCGCAGCTTCCCTCGCCAAGAGGAATTGCTGTGGATTTCCCTTTGAGGAAAAGCCCGTCTGATATTTTGTCTTCTTTCATTTTGCTCTCTGTGTATCAGCAACACAGCAGTGCTGGCTCAGGAAAGAGAGGCTTTTCAGCAATCCATTCACCTGCTAGCTCTGATTTTCGTCAGCCGGATGTAGGAGAAAAGACATTGTCCCTCCAGCTTCACCCGCACCACGGATGCCCTTGCGGACCTCCTCCTCCACCAGAGCAGGGGTCAGGCACCTGAGGCTCATGGGGCTGCTGTGCCCACTGGAGGGTAACTACCCAGGGAGACAGGGCCGTGTGATAAAAGTTCTCACACCCTAAGGCATTTCGTAAACAGTGCGCACTTGGTGGAGCTTCTGGTTGCTGATAATAGGTGATGATGATAAGAATAAAAACATAAAATGAGTTCTTACTGTGTGCCTGCTTCTAGCTAGGTGCTTCATGCCAACATCTCATTTGATATCCCTAACCATACTGAGAGATACCATTCTTAAAAATATTTTTACAGGGGCTCCTGGGTGGTTCAGTTGGTTAAGCATCTGTCTTCGGCTCAGGTCATGATCCCAGGGCCCTGGGATCAAGCCTCACATCTTCTCCCTCTAACTACCAACCCCCCTGCTGTGCTCTCCCTCTCTCTCTGTCAAATAAATAAAGTCTTTAAAAAATTTTTTTTACAAATGAGAAAACTGGGGCTCGGAAGTTAAATAAAATATCCAAATAAAACCACAAGGTCTGGGAAACAGAAGAGAAAGTAATTTTGGTTACGCAAATATACTGCTGAACACTGACCTGCTACTTTTCCTAATTTATGTCACACATCACTCATTGATCTTTACATACAGTTTTTTGCCCCTGGAGATTCTGGAATTGGCCTCATACTGCTTTTTAACCCTGACGTCTGGGCAGTCATTGTTTATTGATCAGTGTTGACATCCAAGATAAATCCTATTTTCCATCCAGTGAGTAACTGTTGAAAGAAAGGAGGATAAAAGTCTTTGGGCTGGGGCAGTCAAGCCAAAGCTTCACAGAGGAGTAGACATTTGGTCCAGCCTTGAAAGAAAGGTGCAGGACCTGGGTAGGTGGAGTTAATTAGATAGTCGCTTAATTATTGAGTGCTTACGTACTATATTTTAACTGTTGCCCATGGCTGCTGTTATTTCATTGAAAACCCACAGCATTTCTAGAAGGTACATACCATTAATATCCCCATTTACAGAGGAGAGAATAATGCACAGAGAGGGTTAGCAGCTTGTGCAGGATCACACAGCCCATTCAGAGCAAGGCCAGGATGCTAGCCCAGGTAGGTTCTAGAACCTATATTCTCTATCAGTGTACCATCCTGTTTTTTTTTATAATTTTTTATTTAAATTCAATTTAATTAACATATACAGTATTATTAATTTCAGAGGTAGAATTCAGTGATTCATCAGTTGCATATAATACCCAGTGCTCATTATTTCAGGTGCCCTCCTTAATGCCCATCACCCAGTTACCCCATCCCCCTAATCACCTCCCCTTTAGCAACCCTGAGTTTGTTTCCTAGAGTTAAGAGCCTTTTATGATTTGCCTCCTCTGTTTTCATTTTATTTTATCTTTCCATTCTTTTTTTTTTTTTAAAGATTTTATTTATTTATTTGACAGAGAGAGAGAGAGAGAGAGAGAGAGAGAGATATCACAAGTAGGCAGAGAGGCAGGCAGAGAGAGAGGGGGAAGCAGACTCCTGCTGAGCAGAGAGCCCGATGCGGGGCTCGATCCCAGGACCCTGAGATCACAACCTGAGCCGAAGGCAGAGGCTTTAACCCACTGAGCCACCCAGGCACCCCTCATCTGTTTTGTTTCTTAAATTCCACATGTGAGTGAAATCATATGGTATTGGTCTTTCTCTGACTGACTTGTTTCTCTTAGCATAATACCCTCTAGTTCCCTCTGTCCTTACAAATGGCAGTATTTCTTTCTTTTTGATGGCTGAGTAATAGTCCAGTGTGTGTGTGTGTGTGTGTGTGTGTGTGTGAGAGAGAGAGAGAGAGAGAGAGAGACATCTTGTTTATCCATTCATCTGTTGATGGACATCTAGGCTCTTTCCATATTTTGGCTATAAACATATTGCTGCTATAAACACTGGGGTGCAGGTGCCCCTTTGAATCACTATGTTTATATCCTTTGGATAAATACCTGGTAGTGTGATTGCTGGGTTGTAGGGTAGCTCTATTTTCAACTTCTTAAGCAATCTCCATACTGTTTTCCGGAGTGGCTGCAGCAGCTTGCATTCCCACCAACAGTGTAAGAGGGTTCCCCTTTCTCTGTATCCTCGCCAACATCTGTTGTTTCCTGACTTTAATTTTAGCCATTCTGACTGGTGTGAGGTGGTATCTCACCGTGGTTTCGATTTGTATTCTTCTGATGCTGAGTGATTTTGAACATTTTTTCATGTGTTGGCCATTTCTATGTCTTCTTTGGAAAAGGCATTATCCGGTTTTAAGAAGGCAGAGATGTCTGTGTATCCTAAGTATCTGGCCCAAAGCAGGTGCTTAATATATAGTGAATGAAAGAATGCTTTCTTCCTTCATCCAAATAAAAGAGGAAATGTGTTCAGATAGGGGAAATAGCAAAAAATAATGACAAAGAGGAGGAAATGTCCATATGTTGGTAATCAATGGATTTCTATATAGGGGAATTGAACATATATCTGGCAAGGTGGATTGGAGCTAGCCTAAGGCATTTGGACTTTGTTTGGTTTGCTCTTGTTTTCAAGGTCATCAGTCTGTCCCTTTCAGGCTTGTAGGAACCATCTCTTCTATATTTTGTGGTCCCATATGGTGAAGATTATGTGTAATTACTTGCTTGGAAATTGCAGTCTAAGAAAATAAACTGTCCCCACATTGTTCCCATAAGCCTTTTGATGATGGCTTAAGATTGAAACAAATGTTGGGATGCCTGGCTGGCTCAGTTGGAAGAACATGAGACTCTTGATCTTGGGGTCATGAGTTTGAGCCCCATATTGGGAGTAGAGATTATTTAAATAAATAAAAACTTTAAAAAAAGATTAAAACAAATGTGTTGGTGTGGAAGTGGAAGCGGTTAGAATTTTCTGAGGGAGAAGTGAGCTTGAGGAGGTAGGAGATATCAGGAGTGGAAAGAGTAGGTGAAATGCCTGGGTCTAAAAGATGTTGATTATTGGCATCTATTTATTTTGCTTCTCAAAGTACTAACCACCAAACAGTTAAGTTTAGTTTTTTATCTATTTATTTTAAAGTTATTTATTTGAGAATGAGAGAGAGAGAGATGGGGGAAGAGGAGAGGGAAGACCCATGACCTTCAGATCATGACCTGAGCTTAAATCAGAGTTGGAGGCTTAACCGACCAAGACACTCAGGCGCCCCAACCAAGCAGTTTAGATCACTGTACTGGCATTTTTAGAACTTTCTGGCAGCTTGCATTTCATATAAATTGAAGGAATTTCAATGTACTTACCACCCTAGAATGCCATATCTAGAACTGGGGAAAGGGAATTAATCATCCAAAAAAAATCTTCATTGAGCATTCAGCTTCAGGAAAAGATCAAAATGGATCAGCACCCACCCCCCCACCCCCCACCCCCCCGTTTTTCTCTTCCCGCTGACCGATTTACAACACCTATTTCTTCTCAAGACCTAGATATCCCGAAAAAAATCCTCTGTCTCAGAAAATGGAATTAATCCAGGTAGTATTTGGACTCTTGCTGATAATAAAGTCAAGAGAATGATTTCTGGGTTACCAATAGGCTGAGAGTGTGAAAGTCAAAACCCATTAAAAACCAGGGGAATTGTCTGCGAAATAAGGCGGCTTTGGGAATGTGTGGGTGGCTCTGCTTTCCGGGGGGAACGTGCAGTAAATCCGTCTCTCCGAAGACGGTTAGCATGTTTAACTCAGTGACATTTTCACTCATAACACTTTTGTCTCTCATCTCACGCAGAGGAGACGGTGTCGGTTCTGAACAAAACAGAGCTTGGACTTCTACTCCACTGTGTTTTCCATCTATAAACTCTTATCAGGGTGATTACTGTGGGAATAAAACCTAGCAATTTGAAGAAAAAAAACCATTTCGGTGATGAACTAGTCTGTGGCTGGTGGTAAAATACACATTGGGGTCTCATTCAAAGAATTAACCAGGATTAAGGAAAAGCCCCTTTTCATGGGAACTTCTCTCAGGAATATCTGTTTATAAACGTGCGAGAAATGAGTGCTGGTGGGCACTTTTGGGGCAGCATTTGGTGTAAACCCTGGGAGAAAAATGTAATAAGAAGGGCATAATGGCACGTAGCGTTGATTCAGATATTTTTGTGTACATTATGTCACTGAAATCCTCCTTACAGTTCCCATCAAGCAAGGCATTATTATCCTTATTCTATAGATGGGGAAATTGTCGTTCAGATGGATTAGATGTCTTGCCTCAGGTCCTGCAGGGACAAAGCGGGAGCAGGGATTCAAACTCAGATCTGTCCTACCCAAGGACCATTTTCTTAATCACTGAACTGTCGATGAACAGTGATTCCCAGAGGTCTTTTTGTTTCCTAATAATGCATCATTGTCCATGCTGGACTGAGCCTGTCTTCTCAGAAAGGCGAGGCGGCTTGATGCCTCCTGATCTCTCTTCTAGCATATAAAACATCTCCCTGAGCTTGCCACCAAATGCAAAATGCACTAGCATTCTTTGTATCCTTGCATTCTTTAAAGTCAAAAGCATTTTTTTTAACGTAAAGTGAGGGACAGGCTTGGGGTAGGGAATGGACAAGCATAGATAGAATAGCACCTCTTGGGGCGCCTGGGTCGTTCAGTCATTAAGCGTCTGCCTTTGGCTCCGGTCATGATCCAGGTGTCCTGGGATCCAGAGGTCCTGGGATCGAGCCCTACATCCTGGGATCGAGCCCCACATCCATCGAGCTGGCTTTGGGCACCCTGCTCAGCGGGAAGCCTGCTTCTCCCTCTGCCTGCTCCCCCTTCCCCTACTTGTGCCTCTCTCTCTTTCTCACTGTCAAATAAATAAATAAAATCTTAAAAAAAAAATAAATGAATAGCACCTCTTCTTCTAACTGGCTATGATCTGCCTCTGGAAAAGCTACCCGGTCCCTCTGAGTCTGTCTCCTCACATGTAAAATGCAACTTGAACTGAGTACATATTTTTTTAAGGAGAAGTGCAGTGATGCCTGACAGCACCCAGCCAGCAGGGAGGTGCTGGGTGAAAAGAGATGAGGAAGACACGGTCTCCACCCTGAAAAAGCTCAGAGTCCAAGAGGTGGGGAGCAAACAAGGAATCAATGTCAGCCCCATGTCCTCAGCTGAAAAATGAGGGTAATGATACTGTTTTCTCATAGGATTGTTGTGAGGATGACATGGGATGATGCATGGAGAGCAGTTAGAATGGTACATGACACATAGTAAGTGTTTGATAAATTTTAGCTGTAATAATAGTAATTATTAAACAGATTTGCACCAGTGTTACGGTTGCTCAGGTGAAAGAGGTCAGTCATCAGGCTAAGTCGGTGAGAGCCTCACAAAAAACAGCAGCATCTGAGCTGGGTCTCGGCACATGTGCCTTCCACGCTGTCTCAAATTCTGCTCCCTGATGGTTAATCTTATAGATAAGCTTTAGTTAGTGCAGTGGAGTGAAAGTTGGTGATGACAGGAGTGCTGGTACGTGTTGGCATAAAGGTGGAAGGGAATGCAGTGTCCTTGCCAGCGAATCTCAGAATTTATGGAAACACGAATATCCAGCCAAATGAAGATTAAAGGCAACACTGTTCCCTTCGCTGCTGATCCACTGCATTAAGAACACCCTTTAAGAGGAGTCTCAGCACCTGTTGGGGAGCAAAATTCTTTGGGGTTTAATTGTAAAGAAGACAAGGTATAATGAAACAAACCCAGACTTACATTCAAATCCTGCTTTACCATAACTAGGTGGTTGATCTTGGGGTAATGACATTGCCTTCCTGAGGTTTCACTTCCCCAAGTCTTCAACGGAAGTAATAATTACATGCCTTGAAGTATTGTAAACATTTGAGATAATACATGTGAAGTATGTGGTGTTTTGGTAGATTCTCAGAAAAAGAAAAGTGCTATTTATGCATATACTCATAACTATAAATAGAATTGTCATTTATATATATATGTAAACATAGACTTACAGACTCCTATATGTGATATGTGTAGTATAATTCCATTTATCATTATGGTTAAGTGCCAAGCACTGTGTTATAAGGGCTCTATAGGAAATATCTCTTTTAATCTTTTCAGTAAATACACGGGTATGTGTATATGTTATCTTTATTTCGAAGAAAAGGAAATTCAAGTTTAGAAACAATATGGCTGTACCAATAGGACGGGGATAGGATCGATGGAGAAGATGCCAACAGACCCAGTTGGAGGATGTAGTTTCTTGGATGACAGAGGATATAGAAGCATAGAGAGATGCTACAGTGTAGCTTTTAAAGCAGCATATCCCTGAGAGCGGTGTGGCTTCCCAGGGCTCCTGGTGTCTCCCATGGGACATATAGCTGTGGATGATACCACCTGCCTGGGGTAAGGATATGGTTGTGCACAGAAATCTCCCTTTGCTGTTCTCAAGGGGGAGGGGGGGCTAATTTCCTAACTGTCCTCCCTCCATGTCTCACTGTTCTGGAAATTCTAGTTATCATGGGTACAAAGGAATCCTCGTACATTTCTGATAGTTGACAGTGACAATGGATGTGGATTCCTTAGGAACATTCCCAGTGAGAATTGGCTTTAGGTCTGTCTACAGTTCCCTCCAGCAGCATGGTTGTCCAAGATCCCACAACCAGTACATGGAAATATTAGAACTCGCAGGTGATCTGTTGAACTCCTGAATGCTCCTAGCGACCATGCCATCCATATGCAATTAAGATTTGGGTTGTGCATATAATTTGCACATTTGTTAAGAGGAAAGGGAGGGGGTGCCTAGGTGGCTCAGTGGGTTAAAGCCTCTGCCTTCAGCTCAGGTCATGATCTCAGGGTCCTGGGATTGGGCCCCGCATCGGGCTCTTTGCTCAGCGGGGAGCCTGCTTCCCCCTCTCTCTCTGCCTGCCTCTCTGCCTACTTGTGATCTCTCTCTCTGTGTCAAATAAATAAACTTTTTTTTTTTTTCAAATAAATAAACTTTAAAAAAAAAAAAGAGGAAAGGGAGGACAGCAACACATCAAGTTCCCAAGCAACAGAAGTTATCTGTTCTTTAAGAAAGTTATGTATTGGGGTGCCTGGATGTCTCAGTGGGTTGGAGCCTCTGCCTTTGGCTCAGGTTATGATCTCAGGGTCCTGGGATCGAGCCCCGCATCGGGCTCTCTGTTCAGCCGGGAGCCTGCTTCCCCCTCTCTCTCTGCCTGCCTCTGTCTACTTGTGATCTCTCTCTGTCAAATAAATAAATAAATCTTAAAAAAAAAAAAGAAGTAAGTTATGTATTGCACGATGCTGGTGGAAGTAGGGATTGAAGGAGTTCGAGAAGAGAGAGGGCCAAGGACTGGAATGACTGCAGAGGACAAAGTGCCTCCCAGATGTGCAAGTGACTCCTTCTGGGGGCTTTGCTACATCTCACACACCGTCAGGCTTCCTTGTGTTCCCACTACACACAACCACCAGCGCTCACCGCTCAATGTGAAGCTGCCCATTCTTCACACTCCAAAACAACATGTGGGAAACATATTTTTTTTTTTTTTTTTGGGAAACGTATTTTTAAACAGCTTTTTACTTTTTCCATCCTTTTTGAAAAATAATTTATATATATATAAACAGGATTTTTCAAAAAGGATGAAAAAAGTGAAAAGTCATTCAAAAAACATATATATGTATTTTGTTGTTTAGCTGTGTGTGATTGATTTTTCTCTGGCTTCATAAAGAATAACAATTGCCAAGCCTAAGGTATGTTAAAAGAACACGAAGAATTTTTCTCTCGCTTTGCCAAAGTGACTACTGGCTTGGGGGAAGGTTTGGAATGCATGGTGAGAAACAGCTTAGCAGAGAGGAAGTAAGCGGTCATGTCTTAAATGTAGAACATTATGAGAAAATGCTCAGGGTGGGAATCATGCAAAACAGAGGCAGTGAATTAGATCAGGCTTCCCGGAGTTTTCCTGAGGAGTACATCATTCCACCTTGCTCAGCTGACCACCTTCCGAGGTTCCCTGTCTGCGCTATTTGGCCTAAGGTGACAGTACCTGCCTGCCCAGCTCCACCCAAGGGCTGAGAGGGCAATGCCTGAGAGGCACAGTGTAGTCCATTCATGACAGCCAAAGCAGAAATTAGAGTTTGTTTTGCTAGTGAACGGAGTAGGTAGAAGAACTACTTGACCTTCAGCTGGGCAGACAACTAGAGAAAGGGAGCTAAATTTATGCCATGGTCAGGGTGGCAAATTGCCCCTTCTCCTGAATTGTTGTCCCCCTTTTGTTTGCCTGGCATACTTTTTTTTTTTTTTGCCTGGCATACTTTTATTCATGCTTGAAAACCCAACTAACTGCTCCTCTTGGAAGCTACTTTCCTCAGGCATACTTCATAGCTTCCACATTTGTCCTTGAATGGACTGTGTATGTTACAGTGATGACTTGACAAGTTTATTTCCCTTCCTAGAGTCAGTGTGAGATTGTGAGCAATGGCTTACTCATCTTTGTACTGCTCCTCTCCAGTAGAGTGAATTTATTGACTCAAGTGTTTGCAATAAATGTTTATTGGATGAATAAACGTTGAAACCTGTATGCATTACAGCTGTTACCCCACCCATTGATTCTTTGGGCAAGGTCACCTGTCACCTGACTTCTCTTTGTTTCAGTCTGCATGTCGATAGCCAGCAGAGACTTCTCATGTACCCCCATTGTATCTAGTTGCTGTTTCCTCTGAGCTGCTCAGTGGTTATGCCAAAACGGACTTTAACAATCTGTGAGCCATTGGGCAGACTGAAATACCTGCCCCTGAAGGAGACAGTGTTTATGCAAGAGACTCAGGACCCAGCCCATTGAGCAGTTCTTTGTTTGGGTTAGTGCCAGAGGTAACTCCAAGGAGAGGTTCTTCAACCTAGGTTTTGAGATACTCTTCACCAGCTAAAGCTGCCATCTTAGTATAAAGGTTTAGTAATCATGGGTGCTTCCTGGCCAGCTGTATTTGCTCTAGGACCTCTAGTTCTCTTCACCCTGAACAGCTTCCTTATAAAGCAGAATAAGGAGAAAAACAAGCAATGGGAAGGGAAAAAGTGCATTAGACCACATAAGCCAAGGCATCTCTCTGTAGTTTCGTTTATAACCATAAACTTCTGTGTAATAGGTCATTTGTAAAAGGAACATATTTATAGTAGTCTGTCTAACCGATTATATTGCAAAAACAAATTAATTGTTCTTAGGCTGCTTTTACAAAAACTTAAAATATCTTACCTCTCTCCACTGCCATCACCCATATCAATTATCTCCAGCTTGATGCGTGTGGGTGGCTCAGTTGGTTGAGTGTCTGACTTTGGTCACATGGTGATCTCAGGGTCCTGGGATTGAGGCCTGTGCTTAGCGGGGAGTCTGCTTCCACTCTCCCTCTCCTCTTCGTGTTCTCTGTCTCTCTCTCAAATACAAGAATAAAATCTTTAAAAAATAATAATTTCCAGCTTGATGCCCATGTCTAAAGGGTAAGAGTCACCGGAGCTGGTTGCTGGTACCTGAATCACATTGAGTTACGTGTGACAAGCTAACTCCTTGAACCCCCACATCCTCCCCAATGCCTTTCTTCCTTGGACTTGGTACCTTGTCTTTGTGGGTCCCAGAAGGTAGAGAAGCAGTCACGTGACACAGAGCCAGCACTGCAGCAAGGGTGGAATGATCCAACACACCTCTGTGTGCCCAGGCTGGCAGCGTGTCATGCCTTGGAAGGACCACGGGTTTTGCAGTCAAAGAGCCCTACCGGAGTGTGAAACCCATCTTGTCATGGGGGGGGGGGGCGCTCTTGAATCCCTCTCTTCCCAACTCTCCTCATCTTCAGAGGCAGGTTTGCAGTTTCTCAGAGAGCTGCCAGGATGGGAGAAATCTCACTGCATATCAAGATCCTCACACTCAGGTTACACTTCCCCACCAACGAAAGTTCCCAGTGACTCTCTGGGTTAGCTTTCTCTTGGTGCAAACAAATCACCCCGGCCTCAACTGCATACAACAACATACATGTTGCCTCACAGTTTCTGGAGGTCTGAAGTCCAGGCATGGATTAGTTGGGTTCCCTGGGCTTTGAGGCCTCACAGGGCAGCAGGGAAGGTGTTAGCCAGGGCTGTGTTCTCATCTGACCCTCGGGATCTTCTTCCAAACTCACATGGTGGTTGCCAGGATTCAGTGTCTTGCAGGTGTAGGACTCAGGCCTCCAGCTTCTGGAAGCTTTCCACGGTTCCCTGACACGTAGCCCCGAACACGGGTGGTTCACAATATAGCCACATGCTCTTTCGAAGCTAGCAGTAAAGAAAGCAAAGAAGTATTTTTATGTATTTATATTCATTAACATAATCACAGGAGTAATATCTCATGACCATAGCCTTATTCTGTTGGTTAGAAGCAAGTCACAGGTCCCACCCACACTCAAGGGGAGGGAATTACACAAAGGTAGGAACCACTGGAGGTGAGTGGGATCCTCAGGGGTCACCATTGGATCTGGTCTATCCATCCAACTCTCAAAGGGCCCTCCTGTTTGAGCTAGTTGCTAATTGTTTCAGTGAGACTAGTTTCATCTTTCCAAAGAAATGGGCAACGGCAGATATCTGGGGAAGTCTGAGCTGTTTTCACATCCCTTACCGGTGTAGGCAAAGATAACTGATGTAGGGCTTTTGGATCTTGTGGGTCCAGACTCAGAGTTCTTTAAAGGACAGTGAGGAAGACGGAAGCTACCATTCAATTAGGGCTGGAAAGTGCCACAAAACCTACTTGCCATCCTTGAACTATCCTGTACATCTTGGTGGGCTAGGAACATGGGGTTGCCTGGCAGAGTAGAAAGGGAAGTGATCTCAGCCCTGAGCCTGACCCAAGGTCCTTTACACACTGGGCCTTTAGTAAGGACACCAATGATTTGTGTAGAACTAACAGGAATTCCAGCATATAACATGCCCTTTACCCTCCCTAACAGTAAATATCAGAGAAAACATAGAAACCAGCTGGATGGGTGGCACAGCTGGTTAAGCATCTGACTTGGTTTTGGCTCAGGTCATGATCTCAAGGTCCTGAGATCCAGCCCTGCGTCTGGCTCTGTGCTCTATAGAGAGTCTGCTTGGGATTCTCTCTCTCTCCCCCTCTGCTCCCTAGCCCCACATGCTCGCTCTCTCTCTCTCTCACTCATAAATAAACCTTAAAAAAAAAACAAAAACAAAAACCCTAGCTGGTTGGCAATGTAGTAGAACACAATTATGTTTACAAAGAAAATGACGTATAGGTTGTGAAACTAGAGCAATTGTTAACACAGCGACTAAGACACTGTATGAGTTTGAGTTCTTTGGGAAGGAAAAATACATCTGTAAATAAGTTTATTTCTCTGGAAGTATTTGCTTTTCTTTGTTTGCCTCTCCACATGCTAAATGTTTCTTTATCATGCCTTCATGATTATATGAGTGGATTACTAGGAATGCTCTTATTCTTATTATTTCCTAAGCCTTACAAGACATAAAAGAACACTCTGTGCCTGTCCTTGGGCTCCATTTAAGTTAGAGAAAAACAAAATTCATGTACAAGAAAAAGTTCTTATAAGATAGAGAGACATAGGCTCATTTGTTTTAATGGAGGTCCTTAGTCATGGATTATCAGTAGAAAGCAATTATATAGTAAGTGCAATTTTAACAAGACTTTGTGCTTCCAGTTGCATAAGGGATCACTAGAGAGTAAGAGACAAGAAAAGACTATTTTATTGGCAGAAAGGAGAAAAGATATATACATGTATTTTATCTATTTAGGGATAAGTGCAAATACATGACAATAGGTCCTTATGGAAAGAAACTGCTTCTGAGTATCTTTTCTACCCTTAAACATCTGGGACAATGTTAGGTACACAGCAAGCATGTAATTAACATTTACATATTTTGGGAACAAGGTTTGGGTGCTAACATGTCAATATTTGGCTATAGTCATTTACTCCAGAGGAATGGAAATTAATTGCCAAAAAGCCCCCAAACCAATAAGGTTAATCTATAAGCTTATTTTAACCCCGGAGACGGTAGATGGTAGTAATTCCTCTGTTTATTCTGTGGAATAGAGTATACGAATGATTTTTTTTTTAATATGAATGATTTTTAAGTAAATATATGTGGACCTAGTTTACTTTGTAGATGACTTAATAACATCCGTGCATTTGGTCACTGGATGAAAATGTATCTTGGAGCAAAAATGTGCAAAGATGGCTCTTGCTTCTCCCTTCCTGTTTTTAAAAAGTGGCAGATTTGCTGACTGGGGAAAATAATGTGGCCAAATGACTGCCTAGGTAAGAGCATTTGAGCATTATAAAAAAAAAAAA
>CM052896.1:106232336-106254037 GCA_028534135.1 Potos flavus
ACGTCCTTGCAAATGGCAAGATTTCATTTTTTGATGGCTGCATAGTATTCCATTATATATATATATATATATATATATATATATATACACATATATATATATATACCACATCTTCTTTATCCATTCATCTGTTGATGAACATCTAGATTCTTTCCATAGTTTGGCTATTGTGGACATTGCTGCTATAAACGTTCGGGTGCACGTGCCCCTTGGGATCACTACATTTGTATCTTTAGGGTAAATACCCAGTAGTGCAATTGCTGGGTCGTAGGGTAGCTCTATTTTCAACTTTTTGAGGAACCTCCATACTGTTTTCCACAGTGGTTGCTGTAACTCGTTTTTCATGTTTTCATGTTTTCTTCATGTTTCTCATAAATTTAGTGGCCTGACTGGCCCATAATAAATACTGAGCAGAGGAATCTTGTGAATCACTGTGTAATTATGACCTTACTAAGGTGGGTTTGTTTGCACTTGAGGAGTGAACTTGCCCAAGATCCCACAGTCAGGGGCAAAGCTGTTCCAACAAACGCGAGCCCTCTACCTCTAAATGGGTGCTTCCCCCCTCAATATCCATTACCATACAATAGCAGAATCTTTCAAACCAAATTATTCCCACAGCTCCTGGGACTGCTAGAGGGAGATTCTGTGGGTTACAGGGGTGAGACCCCTGCTCCCTTCCGTTCTTTGCTCTTCCTTCCCAGGAACATGGGGAAGAAAGCATGAGGTATCAGCCAGCCACTCCCCAGCTGTAGGGAGCTGCCTATTAGCCAGAACCTGATAATTACCATTTTACGAAAGTAACATTTGGGGCATGAGCAAGTCTCTCATAACAGAATGGAGAACCAGTGCAGAATGCAATTCCCTCCCTCCTCTGTGGATTCTAAACCTTACTTGGCTTCATTTTATTTTCTTAATTTTTATTTTAGGTGTAGAAGCTGCTGTCAAGAATGACAAATTAAGTTGTGTACTGTAGTATTCCAGCTCTTTTCCTGTTGCTAGGCTGTAATTAGGGCTAGAAACTCCTCCCCAACATCAACATCTTTGCCAGCCTGCAAAAACAGAACACAATTACTTATTTGTTTTAGATTGGTTTTCTTCAATTAATTTTAATAATCCATGTACTTTTCTTTCTTAATTTCTTATTTGCATATGCTGCATTGGCTATTACTTTATTTCTGTGCTGTTTCCCAGATATAGGGAATTAGCTAGCTACACCAGATACTATATTCCAAAGATTCACCAGTCACACAGCATTGCAGTGGTTAAATACCAGGCCTGCAACGTAAATCCTGGGGTTTTAGAGAGACTTTGTGATAAAAATTCAGGACCTGAGGCCCCTTGGAGGAGAGGGGAGATATCTCTAAATATCTATCATCTGTAAATATATGTATAAATATACACACACATATATGTATGTGTTAATATACATGTGTGTATATGTATGTGTATATAATTGATAAAATCAGTATGTGCCCATTTTGAAAAACAAAAGAAGAAACCTGGGCAATATTGAAAAAGTAAAAGATAACTATTACTTAAAATTTATCAACCAGAAATAACTGCAATGTACATTTCAGTACAGTGAACATTTTCTTACACATAGGAGAAAGTGCACTTAATTTTCTTGATATCTCTGATTTTTAACCTAACATTCTCTTGTAAGCAGTTCCCTATGTTGTCCTAAGTCTTTAGCCTTTTTATTATTTTAAATTACATGTACATTTTTCCTGCATCATCAAATTCATGGATATTTGCTGCAGAAAATTTGGCCCATACCGAAAAATATAAAGACGAAAAATAAAATCCATGATTCCACTGCTCATAGTTAATAGCTAGTACACTTTAGTATATTTTCTTCATAGATACATTTGTAGATTTTAATGAGCTAAATAAAATTTAATAATTTCTAACAAAACTGAGTTCTATTATAGCACTGTATCTTTTATAGCATTGTAATCTTTTTTCCACTTAAAGTTTAGCAAGAGCTTTCCCCATGTTAATAAATGTTCCTTAAAATGATTTTTAAGTGGCTGCATAATATTCCATTGTGTTATTAATAAATCTTATTAATAAATCATAAGAATCTAGTACGCAGGCTAAATGAGAAGAGTTCAGCCCACATCTGGGTCTGAACAAAGGGAATAATTTTATAGATAGAGAGGTATCATAGTTCCTTACATGTTGTATGGCTCAAATATCAAAATATATCTTAATTAGATCCTATTCTATGAATATCTATTATTATTATCATTATTAATAGTGATCACATATTGATCTCTATGTAGTAAGCATCATGTATGTTATCCAGTCAATATTTGCAACTCTTTGAAATGGATATTGTTATTCCCATCTCATCGTAGTTGAAGAACCTGAGAGTCAAAAATAGAGGCTGAATAACTCATGGTTAATGAATGGCTTAGCTTGGATTCCACCTATCTATCTAATTCCAGCATCTGTGCATTTAACCAGTGCACAGTAGCCATTTAATATTATTAATAGATTCTTCTGTACCTTTTCCTGAGTGTATTTATTTTCAGCCTATATACCTCCTGGATAACATAATTCATAATCAATATTTTCACTCCACACCCAGTGTGTATAATCTACTATGCTCAGTTCTGTTGAGAAATAGAAGTAAAAGCCATGGTACTTGGTCAGGAGCTGCTTACAATCTCATTAGGCGTGCAATGTGTAAACATGTACAAAGTTTAGATTAATAAAACACTTAAAGAACTATACAAGCATGTATCCCATGATAGTACAGAAATAATTTCCGAATTGGTTTACAGTTCAGTGGAATGCCTTGTCCTTGTGGGATAGAATATAGCCTGAAATATTCTACTAGTCAATAAGTATTTATGATACAGAGAATACATAACTGTCGGTTATCATAAAATATTCTCTTTTTAATTCGAAGACATGCCCCTTCATTTTGGCATTCCTGAATTTGTTAAAGAAACCCATGTTTGATTTCTTAATTTTAAAATGATTTTTTTTGGCCAGTTATAAATTGTGTTAACCCTGGGGACTTACCAAGAGTCAGTACTATATATGATCCCAGAGTCTGCTTCAGATAATCACACCCCAACACCTAAGATAGCAGACTTTGGTAAAGTGCAGCCTAAAAATTATTTTATGGAACAAAATCATGTAGCCATTTTTCATGAATGGCTCTTCAAGCACAAAGGAATATAATGCTAGCTGTATTTACAATGTATAAGTTATCTACCAGACCCACCCCATATTTTAATTCTGACTCTTAGACCAGTAGTATAACCAGAGTTCTGACTCAGTGTTGTACAACCTCAAAGGGCCTGCCATTTTATCATTCTTTCTTGTCTCTGATTAAATACCTTCTTTGCGTAGATCTTTATATAACATAGAGATAGATCTAATCCTTCAAATGGCCTCATAATTTTGTATAAACCTAGGCAGATAATCATATAGGGGATATAGGATTTAGGGAAATTCATTCTGTTGATAATTATGAGTGGAAATGTGTAGGTCATTGTGGCATTATAGTTAATTCCTTTTCATCTTATTATATATTGGCTTAGGATATAAAATGTGTACTAATGTGAGATATGTGCACTAGTTATTTATTTTTCTTGAAATAATTCCTCCATAAAACAAATTGTTGCTGATGAAAATGCTAGATGATTAGTCTCATTCACGAGGATTTGTGTCCTGCATTTTGAAGGACTTGATTAGAAACACTGAACTTTGGAGCTGAAAGGAATATCTGAGTTCGTTAAATCCAGCGGTTCTCCAACTTCCCTGTGCATCAGAGTCCACCTGGGAGGCTTAGTGAAACACAGCTTGCTGGGCCCCACCCTTCAAGCTTCGGATTCATTAGATCGTTGATGAGGCCTGAGAACATGCATTATAACATGTGATACTGATGTTGCTGCTTTGGGAACTATGCTTTGAGAACCACTGCTCTAGTTCGAGGCTTTCTTTTTACAAATGAGAAAACTGAGAACACACAAGAGGTCATCCACGTATATGTATAAACCAAATCCTGCCCTTCACTGCTAAGAACCCTTCTGTGGTTTCTTGTCACACTTAGAATAAAATCCCAAATTGTTATTATCCAGAAGACTTTGCATGTCTGGTCCCTGCGCATCTCTCCACACGTGATCCCTATAGAGATTTATTGCACTTTATTCTGGCATTCAAGGACCATGTTCTTATTTTGGCATAAAAAGAAACTAATGTGGGCACATGGCATAGAGCACAGAGTGAAGGTTTGACTTATAAAAGTTGGGTTTTTTTTTTAAAGATTTTTATTTATCTGACAGAGAGAGACATTGAGAGAGGGAACACAAGCAAGGGGAGTGAGAGAGGGAGAAGCAGGCTTCCATCCAAATAGGGAGCCTGATTTGGGGCTCGATCCCAGGACCCTGGGATCATGACCTAAGCCGAAGGCAGATGCTCAACGACTGAGCTACCCAGGGACCCCTTATAAAAGCTTTTAATACCGTTTTTCAATGCATGCATATCCCTGGGACTCCAAATACATCAGATAATATTAGCCTCATGCTTAGTGGTTTATCAGTCTGTACTTCCATGTAATGGGTCCATCTTGATTTCTCTATTTTATCTGGCAGAGAATTTGATTCTCATTATAATAATAACTAACATTTATTAATCAGCTATGTACCACATACCATGCCAAGCATTTAACAAACATTATAACATTCAATCTTCATAAAGACCATACAATGTAGGTCTTACTTACATCTATTTTACCTAAGAGGGAACTGAGACTTAGAGGATCAAGCAACTTTTTGAATGTCACATTGCTGATTAAGAGTCAGTATCGAGTTTCAGTCTATGAGGTCTGGGGCTAGAATCTCTATTCTTAAATAGTAAGCGATACTGACCACAATGATAGCCTGGAGTAACTACTACATTTGTCTAAACAGCCCCAACTGGCCAAATAATGACAGTGTCTTCTGGCTGCTGTTTTACTGATCATTTATCTTAAAATCAGGTGATGCCTTTGGAGGAAAAGAAGGGAGCTTTATCTTGAATAGATTCTTTAAGAACATATGAAGAGATGAAATCAGAGTTTAGCATGGTCACATTAAATCAAAGGTCAATACCTCAGGGTATCAAATCCTTTGTTTTGATAATTGAAGAATTTACGTAAGACTCAAGAGGAGACAGACATGTCTACTTTACCTGCTACTCTTCAGCTGTTTTTGAGAATGGTTTATCCTTCCTACATCTTCAGTAATAGAAAAGTTGAACACACTGAGATTGCTTTTAGTAAGGGTAAAGAATTCCGTATGTGGCAGCTCATGGGGTAAGAAGAGTAGAACTTTCTTTAGTCTAAAGTTACAAAAGAACCCACGAACACTGCTTCATTAGTGGTGTTAACTTCGGTCAAGACTAAATCATTGGTCAAATGAACAAATACTTTCTCTTTCTTGAGGATCAGAACAATTTTGGAGCTATCTTATTTTCCTCCTAAAGCGAGCCTGAAATAAGATGAGTTTTACAGAAGCAAAGGCTTCCAGTGTTTTGTTTGCTCATTTGTTTCCTCTTGACAAACTACTTTGGAAGTATCCGTACTTCCTGAGATTTTGCCATGAAAAATGCTCCCTTCTTTTCTTCTTGCCTTCTTTTTTTTGTTCTTTCTCTTTCTCCTTCTTTTCTTTTATTCAAGCATTAATTCCCTTACTCATTCTGCACATAATTATTTCACACTCACCATGGGCCAGCTATACCATATTTATTTTTAAATTTGGAAACGCACTAGAACTGAAGTCTAAATGTGGGACCTCTGTAGTGGTGAGACTATCATGAAGATCCTCATGTGATTCAGAAACTGAATCCACATGGATGGAAATACAGGCCCAGTTTTATATCATTATACTACCTTCCATTCTGGAGCAGCACTGTATGTGCATTAAATATGTGCTTCTAATAAAATTTCTAAATACACCACCAGCAAATATCATTTTATACCTTAAAAAAAAACCATCACATATGAGGAGGGTATTTTTTAGAAATGTAAAGGTGATACAACATTAGGAAATATATTAATTAAATTTGATGTAAAATGATAATTATATTAAAGATAAAGGAGGAAAGCACATTACTTAAATAAATACATAATATTGATATATTATGGTCATTAGTCAATATATATTGTCTATATATAGTCAATATAGACTGATTATTAAAAATAGTCTATATATAGATATAGTCAATATAGTCAATATATATTGATTATATATTATTGATTATTAAAAATATATTGATTATTGAAAATAATCTAACCAAACTTAGATGGGAATATAACTTTTTTATTTTGATAATAGAAAGTTATCAAGAACATATAGTAAATATCCTATTTATTCAGATTAGGAACAAAATAAGGATACCCACTATCTCTTGTTTTTATTGTTGAAGTTGAGAGGCTAGCCAATAGAATCAGAAAATAATTTTTTAGAATAAAAGATGCATAAGGGTTGGAGAGAAAGACCGGAATTTCCTCTTTTATAGAAAGTTTATGGGGCGCCTGGGTGGCTCAGTGGGTTAAAGCCTCTGCCTTCGGCTCAGGTCATGATCTCAGGGTCCTTGGAACGAGCCCCGCATCGGGCTCTCTGCTCAGCAGGGAGCCTGCTTCCCCCTCTCTCTCTACCTGCCTCTCTGCCTACTTGTGATCTCTCTCTCTGTCAAATAAATAAATAAATCTTTAAAAAAAAAAAGTTTATGAGTGACTATTGGTAAACTAAAAGTGATATCGGCAAGTTTGTTGAATAGAAGATAAACATACAAGCTAAATTGCTTTCTCTACAATTATAATTACCAGTTAAAATGTAAAACAAATAATTTTATGTATCATAGCAACAAAAAATATAAAGTAACTGCGCATAAATCTAAAAAGATTCAAGACCTTTATGAAAAATGACAAAATATTATTGAAGTCTATAAAAGCCTTGAATAAATCATCAATATCTATCATGTTCATGCATGAGTCGGCTCCATAAAGATGCCAGTTCTCCCAAAATTATTTCATAAATCCAGTACAACTCCACTCAAAATTCCAACAGAATTTTTCATCAAACCCGACACAGCTGACCCTATAAACTCATATGTTAAGTTCAAGGTCCAAAACAGCCAAGACAGTTCTCGGGGGAGGAGGAGAGAATAATAGAAAAACGACTTGCCCTACCAGATATTAAGACATATTTTATACGCATAGTAGTTGGGATAATGTGACACAGACACACGGACCCGTGGGACAAAATAGAGCTCAAGGACGGTCTCATGCAGTATTGAAAGCTGATGCCTGGCCAGGCTGATGTTACAAATCAGTGATTAATGAACAGACTAGTTAGTAAGTGGTGCTGGGATGATTGGTTATCCTTATGTTTACACCAAACTTGAAAATAAATTAAGAGTATTTTAAAAATTTGAGGCGCCTGGGTGGCTCAGTTGTTAAGCATCTGCCTTCGGCTTGGGTCATGATCCCAGGGTCCTGGGATCGAGCCCCACATCTGGCTCCCTCTCGGCGGGAAGCTTGCTTCTCCCTCTCCCACTCCCCCTGCTTGTGTTCCCTCTTTCGCTCTATCTCTCTCTGTCAAATTAAAAAAAAGAATCTTAAAAAAGTATTTTAAAAATTTAACTGTGAAATGCAAAATTTTAAAGTTTTTAGAAGGAAATAAAGGAAATAAATCTATGTCCTATGGGTGGAGGTTTCTTTTAAAAAGTCAGAAAGCACAGACATAAAGAAAATATGATAAATTTGATTACAATTAAGTTTAAATTTTGTGTTTAAAGAAAAAGGTGATTAACAATAGACAAGCCACAGACTGGGAAAAACTATTGGCAATGAATGTAATATATAAGGGACTGGTATCATAAGTGGTAAAAGGAACTCCTATAAGTCAACAAAAGAAAGACAACCCAACAGGCAAATGAACAAGGGTTATGAATAAGTAGATCCCTGATCCCGAAATCAAAATGGGTAGTAAACATGTAAAAGGATTTGCTGCCATGCTACTAATCTTGACAATGCAAATGCAAATGATATTGTGCTATTCCTTCAAAGCACCCAATTAACAAAAATTAATAATTCAGATGATAATAAGTGTTGGCAAAGAGGAGGAACAAGGAGAACTCTCACATGCTAAACAGTGGGAGTGTAATTAGGGCAGCCACTTTGGAATGTAGTCTAGTATTGAAGTTGAGCATGACCTTAGGCCTACCAATTGCGTATCTATGTGAATGCTTTAGAGAAACTCTCAAGTTCACATTCAGATAATTACTAGAATATACATTGGAACACTGCTTGCAATGTAAAAAAAAAAAAAAAAAAAAAATCTAAATTAGCAGAGAGTGCATGAATGGATTGTGGTATTTGTGTACAATGGAATCCCATCCTAGAGGAGCAGCACATGAACAATGTTGGGGAAACTGAAGACAATAATCTTGAATGAAAACACATTATGGAATAATGTACAGAATGATACCATTTATGTAAAGTTTATCATCATGTGAAGCAATCCAACACACTTTATGTCAAAATCTTCATTTACTGTATAAAGAATACAAAAACTTGCATGGACATGATGAATGTCCCAGTAAAAAGTTTACTTCTGGGAAGAGAGGGGAGTGTGGCTATGCAAAGGGGGTTTACCTGTGCCTGTAATATTTTATTTCTTCAAGAAAGAATCTGAAACAAAATACATCCGAATGTTAAGAATTAATAAAAGCCAGATTTGGGTACACAGATATTTATTTATTATTCCCTTATTTCTACTTCTTTGAATGTAGTATTTCAAAATTAAATAGAGAACTACCTAGCCTCTCTGAGATGTGGATGCTGAGTGTAGAGCCAGGTTTATTCCCTAAGTTCTTGAACTTTTTGCTCTAGATGGGACTGGTGAGAATTGTATATGACCATGTAGCATAACTATTCAGACTCTCCGGGAAAACATCAAAATTGTAAATATTAAATTTTGAAATATCAAGGCTCAACTATAGACATACAAAGCCAACTAAGGACTTAAAGAATAAAAATGAAGACAAAGCAAAATAAAAGCAATTTGCTATGGAGATCAGAAAAAGATACAATCTTTTCCTGTCCCCCAAATCAGACCTGAGACTGGCATTAGCCTTTGTGAAGGATTATCTGTCTAGATGAGCAACCGCCAGCCCGGAAACCACGCAGGGTAATATAAAGCAAAACAAAACAAAACCTCATGTGAAGGGAAAAGAATACTCCACAAAATGGCCGCACTTTCCCAAATACATCCTTCCGCTCCCCAAACACCTTTTCCATCCTTGACCTTCTCATTGGAAACCTCTCCTTAAGCACTTACACACAGCTTTGCAAATGTTAGAGTGACATTTGGACTGGGCTTGCGTGATCAGCTCGCCCGTTGTCTGGGCTCCCCCAGGGGCCTGCCAGGCTCCAGCACAGCAGTAATAGCCTTGCAGGCCTCACCTCCCAGAGCTAGCAATAACATTTACCAGCTACAGTTTTCTCTGTTTTCAAATATTTCTTCTGGCCCACGTGACAGAGATCCAGCTCCTCCATAGACTGAGACCTGAAGATAGTGGTTTAGGGAGAGGAGATCCCTCCTTTAAGAACTTTTAACATTTACCTTTCACCAGAGATTTTACTTGTGTTTTAATTTGGCTTCCCTCTTAGGATTCTGATATGTTTGGGAAAAATTAATTACTAAAATTGCACACCTGTAGAGGAAGGTCTGCCTTCGATTATTCTCACGTCAGTGGCAACTCTGAAAAATAATATCCCTGGTTGGTGAAGAATCAGATCTGAGTGCTCACTGAAATCCTCAGGAATCCGGAGTTGGCTAGGATATTGTTAATATTTATAATAATTAATAATATATAATATATATTATATAATAATATTATAATAATATTTATAGTAATTAATAATTATTAATCACAACCGTAGAAAATAATTTTGGAGCCTTGCTACACTAAACAGATGCCCAGGCCTGGGTTAGTCAAGACTTAAAGAAGTCAAGATAGCTGTTTTTGTTTGTTGTATTTCCAGTGCCTGAACGAATGAATCAATGAATGAATGAATTCATGAGAAAGGAATTGAATATCCTCTTAACAGCCTAATGAGTCATGTGCTAATATCCTTACTTTACTAATGAGGATGCTGAGGCTCAGAGAGATGAAATTGCTTGTCCATTTACAAAGCCAGCAAGTGTCAGCCTGAGAACTTATTGCTCTGTTGTAATCTGAACATAGAGAGGCACATGTAAGTCAGGAAAGTGATGATAAGCACTGTCAGGGAGAAGCAAAAACGAAAAGGAATGAACTAGAATTCCAATTAATAAATATAGAAGGAAAGAGGGCAAGAGAGAATCACCACTAGGCAATTGCTACTAATAAATGTTGCCGATAAAGTTCACTGATGGATACTAAAATTAGTGGGTGAAAAGTTTGGGAGGAACATTTTATTTGCATAGACTCACAGTATCTTCCCCAAGATACTTACCAAGGATAAAGAAAAAGGCAGTTATTTAATGATGAAAAGACCTGGGAAATGCCAACTTAACCAAGTAATCAAGAGCACATCACCAGTAACAAGACATGTCAATATTACAAACCCGTTGATACAAGGCACGGAGAAAGACACAAGGGATTCTCAGAGGATTCTTGCCCAAAATGCATAATGTCACTCCAGTCATGAGAAAACATTGGATAAAACCAGATTAGGGATATCTGATAAAATGGTTGATCAGTACTCTCTAAGAGGACATGAAGGACAAGGAAGGATTGAGAAACTATTATAGAGCGGAAAAGACTACAGAAAAATAAAAACTAATGCAGTGTGGATCCTGGAACAGAAAAAAAAGCATTAGTGAAAAAGTCATAAAATTGGACTAATATCTGAAGCTTATTTAAAATGTTGCACCAATGTTAATTTCTGTCATTTACAATGATACTGTGGTTAAGTAGCATGTTAGCATTAGGGAAGGTAGGGCAAGAAGTGTAAGGGAATGCTTGGTATAATTTTTGCAAGTGGGTAAGTAGATAAATTTGGGAAAGTAGGTAAGTTTGGAATAAAATGTTTCCAATAACAACCCAAACAAAATGACACAAAAACTGAATAGGAGATAGATTTGCCATCAGATTTGCTTGCAGTATTCAGAGAGAACCAAACATGTCAACTAAAATGGAATGCACACAAAAACTGTCTTGTAGGCACTGTGTGTGATGCGTGTACACAGCAGGTAGAACGGGGCCACAGAGAACGAGCGATCAGTTTTTCTTGGAAAGGGAGTGCAGGTAGCTGGGACAGGTTTCATATAGAAGATGGTGCTCGAGGTGTTTTGTTCACCCACCATCTTTTTTATTGAGCCAGGGACTCTGCTAGAAAAGAGCTACATAGTAGTAAACAAAAAGGAAAAGGTATCTGCTTTCGTGGACTTAAATTCTAGGCGGAGGAGTAAGATGATCACATCAACAACAACAAAAAATCAAATATTGTAAGTGCTGTGATGAAAAATAAGTGAGCTAATGTGATAGAATAGCCTGGGGAGAAGGGCAGTTAGAGAAGGCGATTGGGGATCACCTTTCTGAGAAGAGGATAGTTAAACTATGCGGGCCAGGGCCTCAATGAGATGAAGCCAGCCATGCAAAAAAGATCAAGGAGCAGGTAGCTCCATGCTGAAGGACAAGTTGGCTAAATCCTCCAATGTGAGAACAAACCTATGTGTTTGTATTTAAGGTGACAAAGGGAGGCCAGTATGCTGAGCTGTGATGGACAAGGGGAGAATAGTAGATGAGCTATAGAGGTAGGGCGACCAGGTGGTTTGAAGTCCAAATTGACACACTTTAGAGTCAAAGGTGGTACTATTAATAATTCCATCAGGACAATGGGAGTGAAATGAAACTTGTACATATGATCACCCTATAGAGAACAAACAGATCATGTAGGACTTTCAATCATGCAAGGAGTATAAATGTATTCTAAGTGCATTAAGGAGGCATGAAAGCATACAGCAGGGGAAGGGAGGGATCCCTCTGGCTGTCGTATGGAGGGTTGACTATGGAGAGCAACAAATGAAAGAAGCAGGGATGGTTAGAGGACTAGCAAGAACACAGAGGTTTTGGAGTCTTGAGCTCAGGGAGTTGACATGGAAAAGGAGAACGCTGCCTCATTCATACAGTTTTGAAGGCAGAGTCAATGAGCGTTGCTTACTGTTAGTAGACAGGCCAGTTAGTAGACATGCCAAGTGGATAAGGAGTCTAGGAGGTTCCATACAAAGGTAGCAGTGAGAGCAAAGCCACAGGGACAGGGTATATTCTAAGAGCCAATAGTGAAGGGCAAAAGTGAAGGGGCACAGTGGGGTCAGCCAAGTAGGCTGGAGAGGCGACCAGGGGCCAGATCATCGAAGATTCAGAATTCAATGCGAAATTAGTGCTAGTATATACTCTGGTGCCATTGAAAGCTCTTGACTTGAAGGCAAGAAGATTTGATTTGTGTTTTGAAAAATAACACTAGCTGAACTATAAAAGAAAATAAAAAGATAAAATTAAAAGGAAAAGAAAACTCCTGAAAACAGAGATAACTTTCTGCTAGTTAGAGAAATAAACAAGAAACCAGAAACATTTTGAGGGTGGTACAATAAAAGGAGGGGACTTGAATTTTTTTAGAAACTGTCCACCCATTCATCAGACAAACCCTTGGTTGTCTAGTGGTTTGCAATATAATTAAGTGTTGACTCAGGGATGGCTGAACGGTGTCTTTGAGTTAGGAAGAAGCTTCAAGAGGAAAACTTTAGGGACAAATTAATGTCATGTACCATGTCCCTTCCTTCTTCTGCTCCAGTGCTATTCTTGGCCCACTTATTTCTAAGTTTTAGCAATATCTCTCAGACTGGTATGCCTCACAAGCAATTTTGGCAAGCTGAGCATGGTGACAGAGCCAGATAACTTGTTCCCTGTAGACTTATAAACTCATCAGCTGTGGGCTGGGAATATAATTTACAGTATACTTTGCCAGCCCTATAAAACAACTTTCTGTTTGCAAGGGAATGGGGCCCTGACGAGAAGAAGTGTTTATAGCTTAATCTGAGCTGTGTTCTCTATTGTTGCTGTAGTAGCAGACCGCGTATGATGCGTTCTAGTCTTCTGCCAGACAGCTACAACTTTTTTTTCTTCTTGGCAAGCTGAGTACAACATCAGGCTTTGCTTTATATCTACCCCTGTATCCTGTTACCTTAAGTGGTGGTAGCACTAGCATGCACCTCTATCTTTTGGGACAAAGGAATTGAGACATTCCTTCTGTTGCATGTTCCACAACCATGGTTTACACCTTGATGAAATCATCTGATGTCTTACTCTTCTAGATAAAGTTCTTATAAAATGATATTGCTAGAAGGCGTGAGAATGGGAAGATCTAAGATATGCCACCCCTGTATAGGCAGGCAAATGGTGATTATCTTCCTGCTATTTATTTTTCTACTAAGTGTACTTGCCATTTATATCATCATAGGCTAACAAGGTTACTTGTATTGAGCCATTACCCCAGGTGACTGTAGCTAAAATTAAAGCTCCACAAAGTAGGAACTTCTGTTTTGTCCATTTCTAGATCTCCAGTCTAGAAGAGTACATGGAAACATAATAGGTACTCAAAAACAATGTGTTGAATAAATATGTCCAAATATTGACACAGCAAATCTGCCCTAATGATTTGGAAATGAATACTACAAATGATGTAGTTTCCCAGGAAGACCATGTTCTCCTGTGAGTTGGCCAGGGGGTTGATGAACTGATGGGTCAGCCTGAGGCATTACATAGGATCTAACATTCATTTTAATAATATTCTAAGAGTTGCAAAATTATACAGAATTCAATTCCAGGAGCAATATATTAACCTGGTCAACTCTAGATTCTACTGTGAAAAATGGAGAGTTGTGAGATTTCCCACTATTAATTCTCTTTTTGCTCATAGTCATATCGACTAGAAGAGAGATTTTTTTTTTTTTTTTAGAAGAGAGATCTTTTAATTCATGTTTTATGTGCATTGAATTCAATGTCTAGCACTGTCACAGTTATTTTTGTCCTCCCATTCCATAGCTAACTCTGCTTAAGTGATGTTGGAAGTAGCTTATCTCTCTTTCTCTCTCTCACACACACATGATACATATAACATGTATGTGTATCAACAATGTTCTGAAACAGATACTTCAATAGATCTATATTGTCGATTTTGTATAGCCTGATGGATTTTGGAAGCAGGATCCCAAGTAGAAAAAAAAAGGTCTTTAATATCTCTATAAGGAAAAAAAAAAGATTTTTATATATTACTTCCATTTCCTCAGTTATGAAATAAAAAGGTTTGAATGTAGGTAAATTTTACATTTTTAACTGTAAAATTTTGTTCAATTCAGAGAAAGTAATTAACAACTTCTATGATATATATATATATATATATATATATATATTTTTTTTTTTTTTTTCTGATAAGGGGACAGAATGATTCTCCTTTAGTCAGTTGGACTTATGGAAATTTCTTCATTGGTTTGACTTTCCTAGAAAATTTAATTTATATTTCCAGACAATTTGATTTTGATTCATGTTGAAATAATGGCTCAGTCTCTTTTTGGAAAAAATATTTCTAAAACTGAGGTTTGTTGAGCTGGTGCATTGTGAAGCAGTTAACCAGTAGAAAGTGTATTCTCTTTTGCCGCCCTGGAGAACTTGTTTCTCTGGTCTTGCTTTGGACCATACTAAAGCAATCACATTCCAGTGAGCATGGCTGTGTGTAGACTAGTTCTCTGAAACTTCAGCCCAGCCATTTCACAATCAGAACACCAACAACTAGCATGGAAAACACAAGGACAGGCATGGAGTCAGTCGTTAATCACTTCCCTATATCAATTCAGTGGTATCGTGTAACAATATTTTAGAATAAAGCAAAGGTGATGACCATACAAATCCATTCACTCCAAATTCATACCTGTGGTCAATCATCCTTGTTGATGGTTCAGAGATACAACTTTATTTAAATTTTGATAACCAGATATCAATAATAGTGAAGGCATATGTATTCTCTGGAATACTGGCAAGAATATATGACAGAGAGGGGCAGCAAGCTTTGGGCAAAAATGACAGTCTACAGAATAGTGTTGACTGTCTTTCAGAATGAATAGTATAGCTGGATCAGAATACCAGGGTCCATCACTGAACATAGTCTGCCCATGACTGCTGTGAGCAATGCTTACCATCAAAGGTATTAACAGAACCTCTGACTCTGGGGTTCTTGAGTGTTATCTTTACCATGATTATAAAAGTAGACTCATTGTGTAGGAATTTTGAGAACAGAAGAAAGCAGAATGTCTACTTTATTTCTCTATTTAATCCAAGTAGACTTCATAATGAAGATGAATACAAAGTGCTGTACTTAACACTTTATAATTCCATTCCATTTTACAGTTTGCAGTGCTCTTTCAAACATATTTTATTATATGATTTTTAAAATATTATTCAAGATTTACATAAGGGAAAGGGGAGGCCAGAAAATATGTGGCTTTCCCAAGATTGCCTGCCCATAGGAAATGGAACTGGGAGTAGAATATGGATCTCCTGACATCTAGGCTCTTTCTAATGACCAGTGCTACCTCTGATGTGAGAGTATCCTCACATGAAAGCAATGGGCCATCTCTAGACATTAGGGAAATTAAAACACACATGTGCACATACACATATAACATTCAATAAGCACCCTTTAATATATTTGGATATTTTCACATTCATGCTTCAGGCTTCACCTTTGTGATGTATTCCTTTTTGCAACTCATTCTCTGCCCTTTTCCATTCAGCTTTGAACCATGAGTTATCCTATATGGATTGCATTAACAGGCTCCTTTGACTTCTGTATTCCAGTTGAGTTTGCCCAAAAGGAAGCACACAAAGGGGGTGAGAAGGAACGATGACAGTGAAGTCTGAATTTTTAATTTTCTTTCTCTCTTCCTGTAAAATGACTACCAACTGGCTCTTTGACCTAAGGCTACAGCTCTTGTGAGGCATTTATAACTCTCTTCCTCGGAGTTCTGGCAATTGACTTTTCCCTTGCTTCATGAGGCCAAGGGTAGTAAGGGAAGTTGCTTTTAATAGCCTTGAATACCACATTACCCCTTGGAAGGTTCACTGTGCTTTACCTATACTTTTGTAAATATTTGCCTTTATTAAACTTTCATAATCTGGCGCAATTTGAGTGGGCTAACTCTTTGCTATTAGCGTCCTGACTGATTCAGTTTTATTATTTCATGTTATAGATGGGGAAATGGAGACCCAAATGTTTCATGGTTAAATAACATGAAGATCTAGGATTTCACCCCAGTCGTCTAACTTTAAGCTTATACAGTCACAGTGACACACACTGAACAATGATTCTGAATAGGGAGACTAACCTATATTTGTAATTAGAGCTCTGCACAATAGAGCTTTCTTTCTCTCTCTCTCTTTTTTTTTAATTAACATATAATGTATTATTTGCTTCAGGGGTACAGGTCTGTGAATCATTAATCTTACACAATTCACAGCACTCACCATAGCACATACCCTCCCCAATGTCCATCCCCCAGCCACCCTATCCCTACTCCCTGACCCCACAGCAACCCTCAGTTTGTTTTCTGAGATTAAGAGTCTCTTATGGTTTGTCTCCCTCTCAGTCCCATCTTGTTTCATTTTTCCTCCTACCTAACCCCCCCCCCACGACCCCTTGCCCTGCCTCTCAAATTCCTCATATCAGAAATATCATATGATAATTGTCTTTCTCTGATTGACTTATTTCACTTAGCATAATACCCTGTAGTTCCATCCATATCATTGCAAATGGCAGGATTTTGTTTTTTGATGGCTTCATAGTATTCCATTGTATATATATACCACATCTTCTTTATCCATTTATCTGTTGATGGACATCTAGGTTCTTTCCATAGTTTGGCTATTGTGGACATTGCTGCTATAAACATTTGAGTGCCCGTGCCGGTTCGGATCCCTACATTTGTATCTTTAGGATAAATACCCAGTAGTGCGATTGCTGGATTGTAGGTAGCTCTATTTTCAACTTTTTGAGGAACGTCCATACTGTTTTCCAGAGTGGCTACACCAGCTTGCATTCCCACCAACAGTGTAGGAGGGTTCAATAGAGCTTTCTTGAATGGACTCAGAGAGAATAATTCTCAGAAACATACCACTGCCCTTTATAAATATTATGTTTTGAAATTTCATAACATGTTTAAAAAATAGAGCTGTCTGGAAGAAAATTGCATAAGATGATTGCATCTGGTCTCTCACAACCCTATTCTGTCTTTCCTGTACCATCAGAGTTAGCCTGAAAAGTAAGTCTGATCATGTTATTTCCTGCCTAAAACCCCTCTATGTTGACTAATATCAAAACTTCTTAACTGTGATTATTCAATCTCTTATAGTGGACCCTCTACATATCTCTTTAGTCTTAACTTTACCACCCCAATCCAAATGCTTAAGCCCATATGAAACGACTATAGTGGTTCTCAGCTAGGGTGATTTTTATCTCCCAAGAGTCATTTGGCAATGTCTGGAGACATTTTTGGTTGTCATGACTAAAGGGAATGCTAATGGCATCTAGTTGGTGGCCACCAGGGCTACTTCTAAACATCTTACAATACACAAGACCCCTCCAACAACTTAAAGTTTATCTGGTTCAAAGTGCCAGTATTGTCACTGTTGAGAAATCTTGTTCCATATTAGGCACATTGAATGCCACATAACCATTTATCAGATGCTGTGATACATGATTTTATTCTATGCCCTTGTCAACTTTGCCCCTGTACATATGCTGTTCCCCCAGCTGGAAGGCCTTCCTATCCCTCCCTTTGTTGTTCATTCCGTCTCATTCTTGAAACTAGATATACCCCTCCTCCCTAAAAACTCTAGGCAAACACATAGACACCTGAGCTGAATTCCCACAGCACTTCGTCCATTCTTTAGTATAATACTTTACCTGTTTGTGTCTATAATTCCAACTTATTATAATCTCATTAAAGACAGAAGCCATGTTACTCCCCCCCCCATTTCAGCACAGTATTTGGTACATATTAAATATTAATCATTGAATGGATGAACAAATATTTTTGCAAGCAGTGGCTAGATTTATCCTGATGAATTGTGTTATGTTTAATTTTTATAGATGGAGTTACATTCTGAATTCAGTAGGGAAATTTGCTATTTAAGAAAAGCTGAATGAATTCTTTGGTTGAATGAACATTTTCTTAAAAAAATTATACATCTTTTAATAAACCAGAGTTTTTGTATCCCCTGTTACCCTTCCTTCCTTCCTCTTTCCCTCCTTCTCTTCCTTCCTTCCTCCCTAATACTAAAAAATATGCACATGTACATACCTGCTTTTCTTAAAGTGACAAATGTCCATCAAAATTTTTGTCATAGCTTTATAGTGCTCTACTTGTTTGGGGGAAGAGAAGTCCATATGCCTTATGTATTGGCAGCATTTTGAGAATGTGAAAGGCTAGTTCTTTTCAGCCTTGTCCACAAGAGGGAGGGATATTGCCCTACATTAATTTTGTTGATTCGCTAGAACTTTTGGCTACTGTTGGGTCTGCTTGAAGCTAGAGATTTATGTTGTTCCTGCTGCTGCGAAATACAGAATTAGAACCTGGCACGCATTCCTGTATAAATTTGCACACTGTTTAAGATCAACCCAGTTTGGGTGCAGAGGAAGCAATCTGTGTATTTGGGAGATTTTGTCGAATAAAAGACACTTAAGGAGTGTATAAGGTCAATAGATGCACGAATGAGCAAGATGATGTCTTGAAGGTACAAAAAGAGAAGAGGATGAGGGGAGTGATTATTTAATGGTACTTTTAGTACAAGGTTGGCCATGAAAGTATCAGTGGGAGGATGGTAAGGAAAAGTTGTTTGCCAGAAATACCCTCTTTCAAGTTAAACAAAAAAGGATATACCAGTTAAATAATCATTAGCCTCAAGTAAGGAAAGAAGTATAACTCAGTGTCCTAGATCTCAAAAGGTAGGAGAAAGATAAATGATCTGAAAGGAAAGCCAAGAGGAATGGTCAAGCAGGATGAGTCTGCCAACCCTGCCTCTGCTCCTCAGGTATGGTACTGTCTAGTTGATAAAAATATTGAAAAATATCCCTAATACCTTTATAGAGGGAAACGAAATAGACTGAGTAGATGTTCTTATCTGGTCCTACTTTTGAGTGAAGAGTAGTGGAAATGGCAGTGGGGGGAAAATACATGTAACAGAAACAGTAGGTCTGAGAATAAAAAGATAAGTCATGAGGGTTAAATAGATCAGAAGTCCTAAAGCATCCCTCTCCATTGCCTTGGGACACATTCTGTAACCAGGTGGGGTGACTTCTGCTCTAGGTACTTAACAAAGCAAATGAGGTACAAAACAAATGAGAACACAGCCTTGGCAGCTAAATGAAATTTACACAGAGTCTTGCCTGAGCTCTTCATTTCTCCCCTTATTTCGTTCCCATATTTTACCATCTCTGAAGCTACAAAAAATAACTATGTAGAGCTAAAAATATGGACCTTTTCAAATGTAGATGGATCTGGAAGTCAAGTCCCTGAGCCTATGTCTGAACAATTAGAAACTCTGGACAGAGTCACCTGAGTACGAGCAGGAAAGAAGATGACATGACAGTGCAAATACAAAACAGCAGAAGAAATAAAGTAAAATAAAAATAAAGGAAGTGATGTAGCTTAGAAAATCCTAAGAATTTGATCTAGAAGGAAATAAAGGACAGAAGAATTTCCTGTGAGCTATATTTTGTAGCTCATTTGCAGTATAGAATAACTTAAGAAATCTTAGTGCTACAAGAATTCAAAGGAAAAATTTAAAACAAAGTAACTGAGTGAAAGGAAAAGGGAGATTATAGATGGAAGGGAGAAAAATGTGAGAGCCAAAACAGTGCAGTCACATTACTAATTTGGCAGAAGGGGCAACTTCTAAGTACTAGTCCCTATCTGAACATGAGGCAAATCTTACACTCTCTGAACTGCAAAAGAAGTCTCCAATTCACACACATCTAACAGAGAAAGGATAAAAATTAACTGACTATAGAGACTTAAGTATAATATTTAACCAATAAGTGGCTTATACTGACCTAGGGACAGTAACTAGGAAGGCAGGCTAAAAGATAAGAATGGGGAAATATCTGAGCAGGGAAATCAGAGCCGTCACACTGCCTGGAAAGTGTAAATCACAAAATTCATTCAGCCAAGGCATTAAACAAATAAACAAATGAACAGACAACAAGAACTAGTCCTGGTGATCATAGGTGGGGGAGTGGGGAGCCGTACCCAGACTTGCTATTACCAAAAATGTCCAGTTTTCAAGAAAAAATTGTGAAACATGCATAGAAATGGGACAGTGTGATCCCTACACAGGAATATATGCTGACAATGGAAATTGCCTTTGAGGGATTCCAGATGTTGGACTTAGCAGAGAGACTCCACGGAAGCTATTTTGTTAAATATGCTAAAAGGATTAAGGAAACTACACTTAAAGAAAAGGAAAATAAGATAATCATTAAAGTGTGAGTATTAATAAAGAGATACAAATTATATATATTACATTATTTTCAACTTCAAAATTTCCATTTGGAGATATTGTGTACGTAATCCATAAATTTGGAGTTCAGAAGTGCAGGAATCCAAACAAAAAATTCACTAGAGTGGCTCAACAATAGATTTGAGTCAACAGAAGAATTGGCAACTGGAAGATAGATTAAAAGAGATTCTTTACAGTCTGAATAGAAGAAAGAAAATGAATGGAGGTAAATGAACAGAGTGCCAGAGAAATCTGGGGCACTGTTAAGGGTCCAACATATGTAAGATGGGAGTACTGGGATGAAAGGAGAGAGAAGGGGGCAGAAAAAATATTCAAAGAATTAATGACTGAAAATTCCCCAAATTTAATGAAAAACATGAATCTACACAGCAAAGAAGCTGAATGAACTCTAAGTAGGATAAATTCAAAGATATATACATCCAAACGCATTTAAATAAAACTGTTGGAAGCCAAAGATAAAGAAGAAATCTTGAAAGCAGCAAGAGGAAAATGACTTGTCACATACAAGGGTGCTACCGTGAGATTAAGAGTTGGTGTCTCTTCAGAATAGTGAAGGCCAGTGGCAGCAAGTCAACATTCGATGTGCTGGAAGACAAAGAGTGTCAACCATGATCCCTCTATCCAACAGAGCTGTCTTTTAAAAGTCGGGGTCCAATAAAGACATTCCCAGGTAAACTCAGAGTTCACAGCTAGGATACCTGCCTAGTAGTCATAAGAACTACTCACTGCTTTTATTCTTCATGCTGAAAGGAAGTGACAGCAGACAGTAATTTGAATCTATGTGAAAAAACAAAGTGCTCCAGTAAAGGTAATTATGTAGGTAATGATAACAGACAACATAATTACCCATTTATTTTTCTTTTTTCTCTTAGCTGATTTAAAACACAATTGCATAAAACAATATCTATAAAATTGTACTGTTGGGCCTATTACATATAGAATTGTGATATATTTGACAATAAATCCCAAATGAATGAAGCTGTATTGGAGAAAGGAAATGACGCCAGATGGTAACTTGAATCTGCAAGAAGAAATGAAGAGAGACAGAAATGGTAAATAATAAGCTTAATTAAAAAAAAAAA
>CM052896.1:106254537-106276679 GCA_028534135.1 Potos flavus
GTGAGTACCATTATGTGGGCATCCCGTGATATGGTCTTTCAAAACTCAGTAGTCCAACATGTTTCAGATTATATAACTTTCCCTATTCAGACTCATTTTCTCCCTCAAAGTATTACTCTATTCATGGTGCTCCTTATATTTGAATTTTTTTAAGCAAATTAATAATAATCCTGGAATGGGTTTTTTTTCAGCTGATACTTATATTAAATTTTCTGCTTCATCACACTCCTCTTAAAAATACTAGGTTGATCATAGAACACACTCATGGAGATGCACCTAAAGGTACACATTTAGATACACAATTTTGTACCACTAGCTGTTTAACTACATGCTCATATGAAATTTATTCTCCGATACTACCAATATTGACCTAAAGATGCATTCACTTATACATATGCTCTGGCGCTAGACATATCCAGAGGGATAAAAGTGACCATTACTTTTGGATTGTATTTAAGTTGAATACATCCAAACAACCATTTCATGGCTCACTGAATAATCTCTTTTAAAAAGGAGTGTACATATGTGTGGGTGTGTATAGTAGAAGGTACATAGTAATAATGATTAATAGTGTTCATAATTATACCAACATAAAGCATTGTGCATATTCATATATAACATATTTTGAAATGTATTATCTATAGTTTTATAATTTTATATGTTTGTAAATAATGTACAGCTTTAAATAATAACATGTATGTGTCACACACACACACACACACACACACACGAACACCACACTCTACCATGAGGCATTACAGATATTCTTTCAGTGGTTAGAAACATGGGTGTGCTCCTGGCATAGTCCTCTGACAATTTGGCAGAATGGTTAAGGATATAGCCATAAGAATCAGCCTGTCAGTGTTCAACTCCCAGCTCTACCACTTGTTAGCTGTGTGACCTGGTATCTATAAAATCTAATACTGATACTGTCTTCTTTGTGGTGTTCTTGTAAGCATTCAATGTCTTAATGCATGTAAAGTTCTAGGAAGCACCAGGCAAACAGGAAGTGCTCAGTAAATTTTAGCTATCATTTCTAATCTTCTTTGACTCTCTTCTTCTAGGAGATAAAATAGTTTCTTTCACATCTGGAGCATGTGTTAAATTGAGATTATGTTTCCCATCTAAGAATACATCTTCATAATATGTCTTTTATTGTGATAGTGTCTGCAACTGTTACACCCTTATTTGTGATCTTTTTAGAGTTTGCAGTTGGTAATGTACGGCAGTTAGCATGTCTTGGGTATTACGCAGGTGACGGTTGCTTCTCAGGAATGAGCAGGTGTATTTATATTGCCTTTCATGGATCTTTCGTGTGTTGTGTAAATAGGGTGGTGATATGATGATGACATAGACTATCTCGAGTACCTTCCATGTGGTTGGCCTGGTCTCTTCCCATTCTGATTTCTTTTCTACATGAGGGCAGAAGATGTTGTCTCTTTTGTTCACCGTTACAGCCACAACACCTAAGAGAGTGCCTAGTGCACAATATCAGAAATGAATGCATCATGGTATTGCGTGACCTAAAACCATTCACTTACATCCCAGTATCTACCCAAGTCCATTGATTTGATTGTAAACTCAAAAACTGTTATATAAGTACTTCTCAAAATATGCTTGGCGCTTCTGTTAAATTGAATAGCTTGTTTTTGTCTGAACATTCCCCTTCTTTTTTTCCTTTATGTGTATAGAGATGCTATTTTATCTACTGACACATCTGATACCATCACCTCTTTCATTACAAACTAAGAGCTTCTCAAACTCTACCCCCGTTTCTCTACTCACCTGCCACAGTCTCTCTCCTGAGTGCCTCTGGCTTTATTGATATATATTTCTTGGGTCATTTAACCATTTTTATACTCTAGTACAGTTACTCACACATGCTGGATCTCCCTTCAGAGCAAGGACCTTTTCTGTTTCACTTTTAAACCTCCATAGTACATGTAGGTAGGTAGTGACTATTTGGCAACAGCAAATATTTAATGAAGGCCTATTCAGGGCCAGATACTAAGCCCAGTGGCAGGTTGGTGTCATAGGCATGTGAGTGATTTTTCTCTTTCTGTGTTCTCTAAAAATATTTGCTAAATGACCAATTGAACAAATTCACCTTTTGAGCAGCATGGTGTTGCAAACAGGCCTTGGCTTTGTACTGGACATACTGGCTTAAAATCCAGGATGTCTGACTTCGAGATGTTAACATCTGCCTCCAAGAGCCTTGGTTTTCTGTTTGAAGTAGGAATAGTAGATCCACATTGTAGCGTTAAGTGAGTTCACATAATGGGGTGGAGTGGGGGCGCCCGTGGCCGAAGTGATTGGGCTAGAGAAGGCATCAAACAAAAGCAAGTTTCTTCCTTCCTCAGAGAAGCACTATTTGAATAAAAGCAGAATTACTGGTTCTCAGGGTGTCATTATCCTTTGTGGTGGTGGTTCTAGCTCTGGTTCTGTAGATCCTCTTTGAATGAGTCAAGCAAACTCATACAGTGCCTGGCCACTTAGGGCTGTTTGGGGACCAGGCTGGGCTGCTGCTCTTTCCTCCTTCTAGAAGCTCTGGCAAATGTCTGTTTGCTGTGGTAGTTATAGTTTGTTGCTTTCTTCCTGGTCTTTATGAAATACTTTCAGGAGGCTAAGTTTTGTTTCATGCATTTTTTGTTTTGTCTCTAGCACATGGAATGAAATCACTACTATTTGTGGAGAGCACTTTCACGTTTGCAAAACATCTTCACATCCGTTTTTCATTTGGCACACGATAAGTCTGTGAGCGTGGTGGGGCAAGACCTGTTGCCATTGTATGCCTTGTAAAGGCAAATAAAGAAATAGACCCTCAGAGTTTAAGTGGTCTTCCCAAGGTCACATAGATTAAAAGTGGTGGCCCTGGAGGTCTATCCAACATGAATCACCTGCCTACAAATTTCGTGCCCTCTCTACCCTACAGTCCTCGCCCTGGAAGCCAAAGGAACCTCTGACATCCTTCATCCTGACAATCTCCTCCGTTCTTCTTTGCAGAGGCCTCCATCTTGAGCTACGATGGCAGCATGTACATGAAGATCATCATGCCCATGGTCATGCACACCGAGGCAGAGGATGTGTCCTTCCGCTTCATGTCCCAGCGAGCTTATGGGCTGCTGGTGGCTACTACCTCCCGGGACTCTGCGGACACCCTGCGCTTGGAGCTGGATGGGGGGCGTGTCAAGCTCATGGTTAACTTAGGTATCGTATGAAGTACCCTCTGCCATTTTGTTTGGGCTTGTCTTCCCTTTCTTTTCTGATTTTCATTGGTTTGATTGAATTCTTTGTTTGTTTCTTAAAAGTTAGCTGCTCACCTCTTGTTTAATAGACCAAGGATAAAACCCAACAGCAACAAACACCTTTTCCTTGTTTCTGCATGAGGTTTTGATGTCAATTTCTGGTTTCTGACAGTGGTGATTATTATTTTTGTTTTGTTTTGTTTTTTGTTTTTTGTTTTTACTAGATTATTTACTTTTTAAGTTTCCTTTCTTGGTTTTTTGGAACCGTTTAGCTTTGTGTAAAACACGCTACTTTGGTCCATCTTTTGATCAATCACATTGCCATTAAGTCCGACTCCTTGGTCACCACTCAAAACAGTCAAAGCTGAGGGCAGAGATAAGACAGCAAATGGAGGCAAAATGGGAGGTTGGGGTTGGAGAGAACTAAGCTTTGTGAGTAGGATAAAAGCTGCATTGTTTCTTTCTCCACAAATGGGGAATTCTGGGGCACTGCTATTTCCTTATACTTTCTCCCAGTGGGGAGGACGAGTCAGATTGTTTCTGTTGTCCCATTGGAAGAATAATTCTGTAAGTTTATAGAGTCTCTGACATGTGGAAAGAGAACGTGGCCCCTGATATGTATCCCCTTCTTCCTTCCTGACATTCTTCCCCATTGTCTAGCAGCCCCTTCTATCAAGATTGTCATGTCGCACTGTTACTCACCAATTCCTCTGTCCTCCTCATATAATACGTATGAATTTTCCCTTAGTATTGAAAAATAATGACGATTTCAAATTTGCAGCTTTATTGGGAGAAGATCTGTTCTTCTACTGTAATTACCTATGATAGATACTTTGGAAACTTCCCTCCTCGTGGCCTCACATTCGCTCCTGCTGCTGACCTTCTTGACTGGATTCTAATTGATCTTCTATGGAGGATGGGAACCTCTTGATTTCTGGAAGGAAAGAAACCAACCTCACTTCTACTCAGTAGAAAGTCAGTGCCCTGTGTCAATAGGATGAGTGGTATGGCTGAGTCCAAGCTTTCTAAGCCAGGGATTTGTTTGGGTGTATAGTGTATGTTTGGATACAGAGTTCCTTCATAAAGATTCCAGTGGAATGGCTTGTCAGAGGCATGGGGAAGACATGATGGACAACTGTACCAGATACAAGACCATATAAAACCTTAGATGGCCTATGGGAAGGTGGAGTTTGGAATCCACACCAGTCCCACCTGATATCAGGTTGACTGGTTGCACTTGGAAAATGCCTACACTACGATCCTACAAATCTCTAGGACACAGAGGACTGTTTTGAGCAGTGGCTTTACTTATGTCTTTTTTTTCTTCCGATTTGCAGCTTTTACAACACTATGCCCTTTTTCTTGTCCAACCTCATTTTATTTCTGTTGTCACTGTGTCTGTTGGTTTTTCTTTGGTTTGTGTATGTGTATGTTTGGTTATTTTGGGTTTTGTTTTTCTTTTTGCTGGATCTTTGTGTTCTTGAGTTTTCAGTCCTCCCCACCATCAGCCATGGTAAATCAAAAGATGGTATTCAACCCTTCAAAGGCCCAAAGCCTGCGGCCCGCATAGCAAACAGCCTTGAGAACAGAGTGTACTGAGCAGCCTGCAGAGGCTGGCATACCCCTGTCCCTCCCACCTTCCCTTCCCTACACCATCCTCCCACCTCCAACAGACCAACCAAAGAGTGTATATGACCTAAAACCAACAACCAGTAGCTGATTGTTTACCTCTCCGAAAAATAGCACAAGAAATAAAAATATTAAATAAAAACAAATAAACAACAAAATGAACAATGTCCTAAATGAATAATGTCCTAAATAGTTCACAGAAAAAGATGAAGACAATTTTTAACTCTACATCTATTTCAAAGTAAGAGAGAAGCACATATCTAAGGATGATTAGCCCTGTGGCATCCTGGGGAAATGTATACTGTCTCTAAACAGAAAATAGATTTTCCTTCTTAGACATTGTTTTATAAAATGAGAAAGCCAATTGTGGTAGGTCTCATATCTCAGAAGGAGAATCCAGTGGGGGAAGAAAGAAGAGGATGAGGAAGGAGATGGACAGATTCGCCTTCTTACACACACACATACACAGATGCATGCGCATGAGCACATGGTTAGTAAGAGTTCCCATGTGTATTCCTAGAAACATTATTTTTCTATTTTAAACTTTGCCCCAAATCTGGGAGAAGTGCCTCTCAAAAAGACTGCATTTGCCCCTTGATTCCTTCTAGCATACACTCAGTCTAGCTCCTCCGAAATTGAGATATCTTAGGCACGTGGAGTTGGAGAGCACTGTGCTTTTCAGAAGCAATAGTGACTTCTTTTTTTCCTGAAGAATTTGGTTCACCAGAATGACTGGTTTGAATTTATTTACCTTTCTTTCAAGCCTAACCTGGAAAACTGAACTGAAATTCCCTGTGCTTACGTATACAAAACTCTTGACATTCATGCTTTGTTTAAAGGTTCTCTTTCCCTTCCCTCCCCAAAATATACCTCTTTGTGAATGTTTTCTCCTATTATGAGTTCATATTTCCCTTTACTTCATTAAAGAAGAAAACACCTCTAAGGAGTGTTTGCATTCACACTTACTCCGCAAAAACTAACTTCAGGTGATCATTTTGTTCACCATTTCAATTGTGTCTCCTTTCTAGCTACGCACAAATGATATTACAGTTTATTTCAAATTGGTCATGCATATAAGCTCATGATATAAAGCCTAGTATGTATTTCTCTGATGTAATGTATCCATCTCCTAAATGTCAAGGAGACTAGGCTTTCCCAAGGGCCTTGCTCTCTGAAGACAGCCGGATGTGGTAAGAGCCGGTGTGAAAAAGGCCCTACAACACACAGCCCGTTTTTGAAAGTTGAGAGATTGGTTGTTGATCAATCATCTTTTGATCTCTTACGATTAAAAATATAATAATAACATTTTATTATTATAGTAAATTTAAAGATTTAAAAACCTTATTTCAGTCGGCCAGTAATTTTGTGAGATAAACCAAGGAAGTGTTTTTATGCTTACTTTTACATATATGAGACAAAGAAAGAAATGCAGGACTTTTCAAAGCTAACATAAAAAGTCAATAGTGGAGCTGAGACTAGAACCCAGGTTTCTAAGATGCTGGGTCAGCGTGGGTTATCTGTTATTTCCACAGATCAATACTGTGTGGCTCAATGATGTGGCAGTCTTGATGACTTCTCACTGCTTTCATGATGGTTACCTTTTAAACATGTCCAGAGGGAGTCTTTTTTCCTTAGTGCCTGATTTGAATTGAGCCATACAGCTGAAAAGTCAGTCAGTATTAGCATCTACTCATGGGCCTTTCGAATCCTCAGCAGAACACCAGCAAGCCTTCTTCATTGGTGGAGGCCCATAGGGAGTATCATGCAGTTTGGTTAATTGTATTCAAATCCTCCAGATGCTCTCTCTCTGGCAACATGGGCTTGCTGACGACTGTTTACAGTGTGCATTGTTCAATGCACACAACTCCTAGAAACACTCACCTCTTCCATGCTCTTAACCCAAAGCTTACTAATCTAGAAAATAAAAATATCTCATTTACTAAAATAAAACAGAAAACATCCACATTAAACAGGATGAACAACACAGACATATACAGACATGTATATGTATACATGAGGTATACATGTATACCTCAGGTACCTTGGCAAGGGTAAGGCAGAGATTGAACTTTGGCTGCTACTCAAGATAGCTCTAAAGGAAGTTGCTTTCCCAGCCCAATTCCCTGGATTCACTTTTCATTAAAAAATACATCTTCATTATCAAGACTACCCACTCAGAGCCTACGAGCAAGGCACTGGGATAGATTTTTTTTCCTTGATCTACTTATTCTTCAGGCAAAATATCAAAATAATTCATCACTTCTTGGCTTAATCAGTTATCTACCATCTGGAAAACTCCCAAGTCCTCACATTTGTTTAGAGACACCTTTCAGTTCATGGAACCATTTGAGTGAATCCAGCATCTCTCTCTAGACCAGGTCCTCAGCTAAAAATAAAGTCCTCAGGGCGCCTGGATGGCTCAGTCCATTAGGCATCTGCCTTTGGCTCAGGTCATGATCTCAGGGTCCTGGGATCCAGCTCCACGTTGGGCTCCCTGTTCAGCGGGGAGCCTGCTTCTCCTCCTCTCTCTGCTCCTCCCCTACCCTTGTGCTCTCTCTCAAATAAATAAATAAATAAAATCTTTAAAAAATTAAAAAAAAATAAAATAAAATCCTCAATAGCATAGAAACAAAGGAAGACAACCCTCTCTTGTTGACGGTTCTCAGATTTGTTGCTTTAGGCCCACTCTTTCTTTTCCCTTCTCTCTTAAGCATGCCCATACACCTGTTTTCCCTGTCTCCTGAATACCTCGGGAAGGGGCATTTCTCTAGCTTTGGCTGATGGCAGGGCAACCAGTAGCTGAAGCCCCACCCCTTCCTCCCCACCTGTCCTTCCCCCTTCCCAGTCCTCACCAGGGGCATGGCCTCCTCTGTTTGGTGATCGTACCAATTGCTCCAGGGCTGTTTGCTCCCACTTTTCTGTTGCGGTTGACGACACATGACAAACCTAACCGCACGAAACCAAACCCAGATTTTTTTCAAGAGATGTTCTTCTGGGGAACAAATAAGCGTCCCACCTCCTTCCTCAGAATGATTGGGTGTTCTAGATTTCTCCTATCTGGATTCCCATAGTTTCATTCTGCCCTGTCCTTTGCCACTGGTTCCTCTTTCACTTGCTTACTTAAAATGGTTTACTTTGGGAAATTCAAATGGTGGCATTACCCTTGACGAGTCCTCCAAAACTACTGGGTCAGCCTTAGGCAGAGGAGCTCAGTTTCTAACTGTATTTTTTTCCTGTAACTTTTTTTCCTTTTCTTGTCTCACTTCTACTTTTTAGTATCCAGCTTTAAACAAATTCTTATTGCAATTCCCACCATGATAAATCAAATTTAGTTTCAACTAGGCAAATTTGTAACAACTAATCTGAGACCTTTTTTTAACCGTTCTACCCAATCCCCTACAAATAATCATTGACTCTAGAGCTTTTGTGCTGGGTGTTCATGACTCTAAACAGATACTAATAAAAGGATAGATACTCAGATCTCTGGCATAGGATACCCTGTCAGGTTACCAGGAGTGGAAAATTAGCCACCCTTTCTTGCCTCTCTTTCCCATTAAAAAATATAAAAACAAAGAATTTTCTTCCCTCAAGATGCAGAATTACAGAGTGAAATAGGTAGGATGTCAAAGGTGCCCAAGACCTCCTCCCCATAGACCTGTCTCGCCTTCTCCTTGAATGCTGTAGGCACTTGATTCAGTCTGAGCATTCAGGCAGGAAGACGAAGATGGGTTTCATGAGGGGTTGGTCTGGGAGCCTTTGAAATAATAGGAGAGAACCCAGTCAATCGTGATAACATCATACAACTCCTTTTACCCTGCACCCAACCCCACCTCTCTAAAATCTGGGATGGGTGTTTGTGCGGTTAGCTGTTTGCAAGTGGCCATTTTATGACAGGAAATGAGCAGGTGGTATTAACCCTTTCCTTATCTCTAGGGATAATGGCAAGTCTGCCATGTAAATTTCTGTAGCATCTGGGGCCTGAGCAAAGAAGAGGGTGGAGGGAGTTTGTTTTTAGAAAAAGAGAAAGGGTTAAATACTGCACTGAGAAACTTCATGGACAGATTTTTTAAAAAAATAAACAGTGTGTTAGATTGGTAATATATCTTTGGAATACTAATACAAAAATTGCGTTGATGCTACTTTTAAAGACAAATTTGGAGAAAATCATTATGGGGGAAATAGAATATAACCTGCATTTGGTGGGGAAATTTTTGCGTAATTTTCCAAGTTGAACAAAATTGATATTTCAAAGTTCAGGTTTGAAATACTTTATATAAATGAGTAGGTTTTTGGAAAAAAAAAAGAAAAGGAGCAGCATACTCGGTGTCTATTGTGGATATATATGTATACCAGTATATATCTCTATACATATGTGTATATATATATGTGTGTGTGTGTATATATATATGTATCCAACTTTACTAAATGATATACTGTACATATACACCCACCTTTAAACTTGTACATACCGTATATATATATAAAATGGCCACATTTCTTGCGTGTGTCTGTCCCCGGAAGGGTGGACTGATTGTTTTTGGATGTCTGCAGCTGTTACCTTGAAGGATGCAATTTCATCTTTCATTTATTTTTCCCCATCTAGACTGTATCAGGATAAACTGTAACTCCAGTAAGTTTTCCCTCAAGTTTCATTTTGTTCTTAAAGAAAAGAAAAACTGACTTTATTTTGTTTACTGTTTTATGAGCTGTTTTTTGTTTGAATTATTTTGTGTTCTGACTAAGGAATTGAGGGGACTGGGGTTGACAAGATGAAGGGCTGGGGTGAGGGTAATGGGCTGAGTGTGGCCCAGGGCGTGGTTTCTGAATTGGGGTAGGTCCTCTCTTCTTTCCTTGCATTTGCTCTTTATGCAGAAAAGGAGGAAAAGGGCACCTGGATAAGGAAACAACTTGAAAATGAATTGAAATGGTAATTTGTTGTTTTGGGGAAATAATCCTCACCTCAGGGGTGGACAAAAAGCATTAGAGCTACGAGAATGCACTTCTCCACTACTGAAAGCTTCAGAAAATAAAAGCAACGTTCATGACCCAGAAGGTGACTGCCAACTCTGACATTTGTTTCCCAGCATTTATCACTGTAGGGTTAGTTTTTTTTTTCTCAGAAGGTGGACAAAGCATTGTTCTTGGTGATAACGCAACATTTTAACCAAAGACTTGAGAAACATTCTGGCTCTTCTGAATGAAAAATTGCAGCCTTTACTTTATTCCATTCAAATATTCTGGTTCTTGAAGAAGGGTGTTCATCAAGTGCAGGCTGAGTTGTACTCATGTGTTTCTTCCTCTGCCTCAGAAATGAACATTAACTGTAGTCATGAGGTCCCCACTCTTCTGGGGGGGGGGATGTTCTATGTAAATTAACAGAAGAAAAGAAATGTAAAAAATTAATATAAACAACCACTTCCTAAAGTAGAGTCCTTTATGCTTGTCTTGGCATCGTTTTCAGTTAATTTAAGCAATGTCCTATTTTGCTGTGTTTAAACATTTCTAATTAGCCAGAAATTTCTCATGATATTTAGATCATTAAAAGCCTAATTGAAACATCCTTTTTTTCTAAAGACTGGCGTTTTCTCTTTCTTCAAGCAGCTTTATTGAGATATAATTTCCATACCACAGGGTTCATCCACTGTAAGCCTACAATTCAGTGATTTCTATTAAATTTATAGGGTTGTACAAATACCACCACCATCTCACATTTTTAGAACTTTTCCATCACCCCCACCCTCCAAATTTTCCTCATGTCCATTTGCAGTTAATCCCTGCTCTTACCCTTGGCCCCAGACAACTACCTGTTTGCTTTTATCTCTATAAATCTTCCTTTTTCTGAACTTTTCATATAAATGGAATCTCATAATATGTAGTCATTTGTGTTTGGCTTCTTAAAAAAATTATAGTACATTTATGGAAAGCATGAGGGTGGAAAAATCTCATTCTAAGTTGAATCTAGCATCTTCTGGCTTAGACACTTAGCAGAATAGAGAACTGAAGGAGTTATTTGATTGGGATATTTGGACTTGCTTTCTGTGCTCTATCCACACTTTATCTTGCAATTAATTTCACATATTCCATCTGATCAGTCATGAAAAGTCATCGTTAGACAAGTTCCAGAATTCTTTCTTCTAGGAAGGCAATGCCTCTTTTCCAGGACATAGATGCCAGCAGATTTTCTACACATGATAAAAGATTATCTATTCAGAGCCACCAAAACCAACATCGAGAAGAAATATGTTAGCAAAGATGTGTTCCTTACTTTGGTCACAATACAGAAAGAGTATAACTAGTTTTAGTTCGATATTTAGGTAAAAAGCCAAGGTTGGATTTTAGAAATCAATTTTGAATTCTTTTTTTAATTTTGAATTCTTAAGATAAATCTTTAGCATACTGAAGAAGATAATTTTGGGGAGAACATCGGAGAAAGAATACATAGTGCCCACTAATTAACAGTGGTTGAATAGAAACCAAAGAAAACAAAACAAAGCAGGAGTCCTTTAATCTAATACCTTGAGTGCTGAGGTATATAGATGTGCACCCAGGGGAATGGAGAGTCACAGAGTGAAAGTGACACATTTTCTTGAAGTCGATTTTAATTGTTGATTTGGAGTAAAAACTTGAATTGTGACCAAAGTGATATATTATGCAGAAGAATGCAAATAAGTGTGAATCTTATTTAGTCTATGAGTCTTAGGTTTTAAGAAAAATTAAGAATTCAAAGACATACCATTTTTATCATGTATCTTCTTTTTTGCATCCCTGGCATTATTGGCACTTGGGTGGAAAAGTTCGAGAAGGCCAGGCAACTGAAATGGATCCAGGTAATCAGAACTTCTCAAACCTCTCTCCTTGTGGACTAGATTTCAAAGTCCATATTTCAGTCTGTTCTGACATCTCAAGCTGTTTCTCTAATAGGTGAGCTGATCCTTCCTCCTACTCAATTTTTGTGATGAGATTGAGTTGTAGCCTGAGTTTGAGAGGGAGGGATTTTCCTCTTATGTTCAGATGTCATTTCAATAGAAGTCCGAGGGTGTTATTACTCACGTTTCAGAGCAGAGCTTCTTTTTTTCCCTTGAAGGGACATACTGAATTAAGCTTTAACCACATTTGAATTTAAGTTCATGTATTTTTCCAGTAATCCTTTTTTAGAATGCCTATCCTCTGGAAAGTCAGGTAAAATACAGAATGACCTCACCTATGTTTTTCTTCTTCATCTGCTGCAATATGTTTGGGGAAATGGCTGTTTTTAAGGGTTTGTGTGACTCTTTGGAGAAAAGAGCATGAAAAAGAAGGATGATCTTCCAGTGTAAGGAGAAGACAACTAGCCATAATAGAGGACAGCAATCTTGAGATGAAAGTCTTTCTTTTGACCTTTGTTGTCCGGTCGTTCTGTCAGTGACTCTGGCCCAGCTCTGTGCTAAGTGTTTCCAAGAAGAGGAACAGGTTTTTGTTTTGTTTTGTTTTTTAAATCAGCTTCTCTGCTTTCCTTCCTCTCTTTCTCTTTTCCAATGCTCTGTCTTTCCCCATAAGATCTATGATATACTTATCATTAGTCATTCTAAATCTTGCTACCCCTGCTTTCCAAATCTTCCAAGAATACCACACATAAATTCTTCTCTAGCTTCTATTCCCAGACATATATTAGAGAGTATACAAATCGAGGCCTTTGGTTAAAATCGAGACATTGCTGGATTTGATTCAATTGGCAGGAATATTCAAAAATATATAATCAGGAAATTTCCAGCTTAGAATTTACTTTTAAATCGCATAAGGTCAACAGAGTTGGCAGTCATGATGGTGATTGAACTACAGGGTGGCCTGGAGCACTGCTAAAGAAAACAGAGCTACTTTCTGGGGAATTTTGGAGAAAATCACCTGTTCCTATGGTTCCAGTTCCGTGAGGCTGGCGATACCCTAAGAAGTGTGCGGTTCTGGAAACAGGTATGGACTTCTTATTGGTCTCATGGACGTTTGCTCAAATCAAAGTATGGAAGGTTCATTGCTTTCCACCTTGTCTGATTTCGACTCCACCCTTCGATTTCCTAGCCCCTACTTTATTCTCTCCCTTTCCAGCTATGTGCAGCATAGCTTGAATGAATATCATATAGTCCTATTAATGACATACACAGATGACATGAATAAATATAACAAACTATGTAAAAATAAATATCAATTTCATCCTTTTGTTTTTTAGCCTTTCCCTTCTCTGAAAGGCTAATTCCTCTGCGTAGGGTTATTTTCTCAATCTTTCTAAAAAAGAGGTATATATATTGTATGGAAATCGTGAGTTTGTGTACCTGCCTGATTATTTAGGCAGATGTAGAAACTCCTCTCCCCCCGTTACATTGAACTTGAAGTCTCAATTTATCTGTAATAAGGTTCGGTTTTTTTTTTTTTTCCTCTTAGATATAAAGGAGAAAAGAAATAGGGTTCCATACAAAAATATACTGACCTTAAAACACTCTGTGTCACCTTGTAGTCACTTGAGTGAGAGAACAGCTTTGGTCATTCTGTCCACTTCCATAGACTCTATTATCTTTGAATCATCATAGAAATGTACAATTATATAAGAGCTATATGAAAATAACATCGTAAGGATATGATACCTCCAAGTCCTACCTCTAAAGGCTACTAGTATTTACTAAATATTCCTTCTATTGCACCTGCTTGCCTAGCACTTGCTTTTTGCCTTTTGTGTTAGCTTCTGTTCCTTAGTCTGTTTTTAAGCAGACTCAATTTCCAGTGTCTTGGCCAAGTCAGCAGTGTGTGGGTGTTTCTTGCTTAATTTAGGCATAGCTCGGTGAAATGCAGCTTATTACACTACACTTTTGGGGGTGGGGGTTGCTTCCTTTTTCTCTTTCTTCCCTCTCTATGGTATCAGACTATGCTATTTCATCTTTAGGCCTAGTTTATCTAGAAATCCCAGAGCTGAATTGTTTAGTTCATCCCATTAACTCAGAAACACATAGCTCAGGTCAACAGAAAGGCTGACTTCTTCACTATTTGAAGTCTTCTGGGAAGGGAATTCTGGAACCCTCTTTGGTATTTGTTCCAATATTTGGATAACCATGACTGTCAGCATTTGCCTGACCATATCACTTAGAGTTTTAGTGGAGATGGAAAATCCCAAAGCAGGATCTTCTGTATAATAATGTATTGTGTCTCAAACTATCAGTATTGCACCTGAGAGTTTCTCTTTCCGTACTAAATGATTATGCTCTACTTTTCTCAAAACCTGATTTTTAAAAATCATTTTATTTCTCTTTGGAATGTTTTATATTTTTTGTAACATAAAACATCATTTTATTTCTCTTGGAATGTTTTATATTTTTTGTAACATAAAACACTTCCAAGTACAAGTTTACTAATAGTATCAATAATAGCCAGATTTGAGTATGATAGTAGGATGCTTCCTAAACATTTAATATTAAACTCTTCTTAATAAATACTAATTCAGGATGGTTTTAGTTTTTAAATAGTTAAAAAAAAAAACTGTACATGGAACAAAGGGAAAGTAAAAATTCTCACTCATCCTTTTCTAGAACCCAAATTCTTTTTCTCAGAGGCAACCAAAATTATCAGTCTTTTGTATATTCTCTCAAAGATAATCCACGAGTATACAACATACAGTTATAACTATATTCTACCCCTTTTTTCCTTCCTTGTCTTTCTTAACACAATGTTAACACATTCTTCTGAATTTTGCTCTTTTTCACTTAAAATTTTTTAGGGACTATTTCATGTAAGAATATTAAAGTCTCCTTTGTTCTTCTTAATGGTCACATAATACTGCATTTTATGGAGATACCAAAGTTGATTAAATCAATACCCTACTGATACACATTTAGATTTTTTTTTCAGCTTTTTACTACTGCTAAAACCAAAAAAAAAAAAAAAAAAAGCATGTTTTTGTTTATTAGTCTTTGCTTGCATGTACTGGAATGTCTATCAGATAAATCCAAAAAATGGAATTAACTAGGTCAATAGATGAGTGGATTACAAAAACTGATAGATATTTCCGAAATGCTTTCCAAAGAAGTCGTACAGATTTACATTCCTACCAGCAATATGTGAATGTTTTTTCTCCTTACCCTTGCCACACCATATTATCAAGCTTTTTCTTCATTTTCTTAAAATGCTCTTCAAAATGTTGCTGTCGCATATTCCAGGGACAGCCATTGTCACCCTTTTCCTTCCATCCTTTCACCTCTTCAAGTATATATAGGAACCATTGTTATTCAAAAGTTTGGTGCAGACTTCTCTTAGAAATATTTAAATAGAAATCTCTTATAGCAGCATTTCCCATGTTAATCTTGTTTTTGTTTTCTAGTAAGCACAGGTGTTGTAGAAAGGTGGCAATATGTTATAGTAATTTTGTGTGGTTTCCCTCTTAGACTCCTCTTATCTATGTTAGAATCCCAGCAAAGAGGCACTTCAGTGCAATTACCAAGAGCAAGCAGGACTCTGGCACCAGACAGCCTGGGTTTAGTACTTGTCTCTACCACTATGATTTATGGGTTTTTGGACAATTTATTTCAACTCTCAGTTTTCTCAATTGTAAAATGGGCATGATTACAGTGTCTACCTGTCTGAGTGAGAACAGAACCTAGGACACAGTCTGTTCTGTATGTGTGGTGGTGGTGGTGGTGGTGGTGATGTCATGATGATGACAACTGAAAAGATGATCTTTCGAGAACTATACTTGTTCAAGAATGGATGGCTATATATTCCTCAAACCATACTCGGTATCATAATAGATGCCCGTAAAATGAGCATCCTACTTATTCCAGTCAGTTACTCGGGCAGTAGTAAATGCTTTTCAAGGCCATCAGAGTTGCACTGGATTTGGCATCAGTAACATTACTAACAAGATTATTGATGAGACCATCATGGGCCATATTGGGATTTTTTTCCTCTCAGTGAATTTTGACAAATAAAAACTTGATGTTAACCCAAAACTAATGAAAATACTGTAACTTCTGAGTTCTTCTGTGTTCATTTCTGGAACCATGTTATCATTTTAATAAACACTTAATACTGGTCTAAAGTGAAAATATCTGTAAAATGCACAGGTCTGATTAGATGATGTCATCATATATTTGTGACTTTAATATCTTCTAATATCAATTTCATATACTCTAAACAGGAACCAAAATGAAATCGAGTCAGAGCAATGGGAGTTTTTGCAACAAGGGTATAGATTTCTGGCTAAGAATATTACTGTCCGGTTTTCTTGGCGCATTCCTGTTATACCTTTAAAAATCATCAAATTCATGCAGACCACGATTAGAAAGGAGAGCTCATTCATCAAGAGGAGAAAAGGGCCATCTTCTTTTTAGGAGATCTTGTATTTTGGTTTCAACCAGTGTATTGAAGTATAGTATGATGAGCCAATATGTTAAAGATTCACATTTGGACCTTTGGGTGATTAAAATCATGCACATGCCATACAAAGACTGGTGGCTCAGTCTTTATCAGATCCGCACGTGATGCCCATTAATAGAAAGCAAATGACCATTTAGCAGCTAGAACTGCAGTACCATCCACCCCCAACTTCTGGAAATGTCCTCTGAGAACAGATTAAATGAGACCCTAAAAGAAGAAATGTCTCCTTCAGTTGCTTTACCCAAGGCCACTTTTCCTCTGATTTCAAAATGGTCCCTGGGCTCTAGGATACAAATATATCTTGTTTTGGTTTGCTTCTCTTATGTACAGTGAGCTCCTGGTGTGGAAAAGTCCACTCGGGAAGGTACTTCAGCAACTCTTTATCTGGATTTTAGAAAAGGTAAAGGGATTGAGATCATGTGCCCAGTTAAAGAGTAGATGGGAAGTGAGAGTGAAACATTAAATTATAAATAAGTGGCTTCCAAAGGAGAGTGTGTTTTGTCTCATCCAAGGAAGAAGCAGAGGAAGTAGCAGAGAAGGAGAAAACAGACTAAGCTAAAAACACAAGACCTCATACAGTGTATAGATATAAGCAGATTTCATTGAGTTACTGACCTCTAGGAAAGATTGCTAAATAAAGCAGTGAACTTTCTTTATATAAACATCTTAAAAATAGGCAAACACCTTGCCAACAGCTATTGTGAACTATCTAGGTGGGAGAGGTGGTGTACACTCCCAGAAGTGTTTCCCAATCACAGTTCAAGCCACTGGAATTAATTATGTTAAACTAATGTCGGTAGTTTGGAGACCTTTGCATACATAGAGTGGTATCTTATGTCAGCACAGCCTAAAATTTTTGTGCTGATGTTGGCCACTGTTTGATTTTCATGACCTGAAGCTACCTTGGGTGTAGTATATGCTCAATAAATAATTAAGTCAATGAGGTAATGAAATGTGCCTATCCCTCTACCTTAATTTATTATTTATACAAATTCAGTAATCAACATAAGTGATACAAGCTGACAATTGTAATCTATGACTCTTTGTCTTGTTGTCATCCTATAAGGAAGAAAATTAACCAAGAATGACTTTGTTCTTTTCTCCATAAAATCTGAAAGAATATATATTACTTTCTCTGTAAAATAAGGGATTTTAGACAAAATGAAGATTTTCATGACGTCTCATTTAGCCAAGTTTTGGTCGAAATCCAGAAAATTTCATGAAGGAAGATGAGTATTAGTAAATATTACATGTAGTCACTCTTCCTCATTCTTCATTCACTTATTCCAAGAGCATTTATTGAAAATTAACTGAATTCAGGTGTTGATGTCAGTTTTAGGGGTTTATACTATGAATTTCCAAGGAAAATGCTGAAGGAATCTAGTAGACTGGGCATACCTTTTTTCATTTTCTCTTTCTCCTAGAGAAATTGGAACTCAGTTGCATGTACAGACGGCCCCCAACTTATAATGGCTCAACCTCTGATTTTTTTTGACTTTACAATAGTATGAAAACAAGGCACATTCAGTAGAAACTATATTTTGAATTTTGATCTTTTCCTGGGATAGCGATAAGCAGTATGAGACTGTCTCGTGATGCTGGGCTGTGGCGATGAGCTGGTGAGCTGTAGCTCCCAGGCAGCCATGGGATTATGAGGGTAAACAAGTGATACATTTACAACCATTCTCTGCTTCACTTTCATTACAGTACTCAATAAATTACATGAGATATTCATCACCTTATTATAAAACAAGCTTTGCGTTAGATGATTTTGCCCAACTGTAAGCAAATGTTCAGAGCACGTTAAGGTAGGCTAGGCTAACCTGTGATGATTGGTAAGTTGGGTGCATTAAATGCACTTTAAATTTGTGATATTTCCAACTTACGATGGATTTATTGGGTCATTTACCCCATCGTTAAGTTGAGGAAGGTGGTCTATGTCTCTAAAATCCGGGTGAGTTTCTCATAGATTTTGTTCAGGGATGGTTCGTTCCAACATTCAGTTCAACATAATAGTTTCTTTTCTTCACAATACATTTGACCCTTGAACAATGCGAGCGTTAGGGTGCCGACCTCCTTGCAGTGGGAAAATCCACATACAACCTTTGACTCCCCCAAAACATTACTATTAATAGCCTACAGTTGATCAGACGCCTTATTGATAACCTAAACCGTAGATTAACACATTTTTAAGTTATATGTATTACATACTATACTCTTACAATAAACTAGAGAAAATTATTAAGAAAATCATAAGGAAAAGAAAATACATTTACAGTAGTGTACTGTAAAAAATCTGCATATAAGTGTACCTGCACAGTTCAAATGCATTTGTTCAAGGGCCAACTGTATATGTGTACTCCTTGTGTTGAGGTCCTGAACACTGGTCTACTTAGCTAGGTCTTTTTCCTGATTTCTCTTTTTCCATTTTGGCTTGCCTTCTCTCATCTGACCATCTTCTTGGAGCCAAGCAAGGTGTGTTCCTGCTTTTCTTTCAACAGCTGTATTTTAGGCACTGTAATTTTGAGTAAAAATGGTGTTTCTCTTTTTCCTTCTACTTTTTGAAGATTTCTTTTTGTACTCTGATCCATTTTAGTTGTCTAATTGCCACCATAATATTTGTAAGGTGACACGTTCAGTAAGTATTAGTGTTAGGCACAGTTTGTACCTTGAAAATTAGGAAGGGCCACTTTATCAGTGAACTGTAGGATGTGCTAACATTATCAACCGAACCGTCTATTCCTGTTTGGTGATAAGATAAATACATTAATGGATCTACTTCCCCATTGTGCCTAAAAATACGTGTTTGTGTGTGCGCATGCGCGAGCAGCAGTGCACACATGCTCAGGTATGAATGTATTATAGCAGGTCTCACTTACATGGTTATGAAGGAGAAGATTAAACTTGAATTGTTTCCGGAACAATTAGACACAAAGTCTAAGTCTCGCTACTGATTCAGAGCCTCTCAACACAGTTTTTCTCAATTTTAGCATCAATTTTGGGAAGAAAACTTAGAGATCAGGGGTTGTTGCTTTTAAAAGAAATGGAGTAATTTTCTGGCTGTTGACTCAGTGACTAAAATCACAAAGTTTTCTAACATAGAGTTTATTGGAAGCTAAGGAAATAAACCTTGAAGGGGTATATACATTTTCCTTCTACAAATAAAGTTGTTTCAGAGTAAATCTGATTATGTAATAACTGAACACAAAAAGATGACACCGTTATCACCAGAGCTTTGTGCCAGCGCTCTGTCGGAAGCGGCGTTCATGGGGGCTCCTGGAAGGGCCCTCATTAAGGAATGGGAAGCAGGAGAATATATCAAGGAGTGAAAGCAGGAGGTGTGGAGTTTAGTTATAATGATTTAAATGTCTGTCTTCCCAAATGGCTGAAGTTACATTGCAGTAAAAAAATGTTAAAAGGCCTATGTGTTCCAGAAGAGAGACAAAATAGACATCATGCCTCTGGAAGCAAAGTCTTGAATGGTTATGAGCTCAGAGTCTTCCCAAGAGGCCTGCTGGAGCACATTTTTTTTTTTTTAATAGCCCCATATTACAAATGGGGAAACCAAGTCTTATGGAATCCAAGTGCATTGTATAAGGTCTCAGAGTGATTAGTAGCAGGCATGAGTCTTTATAAATCTCGTTTTCTGATTCTTAATCAAATGAGTACTCTTTGCCACCTAAGTCAAGCTACCTTATAATGTTACCACAGGACATTTTTTTCTTCAGAATTAATAAAAAGAAAAGAGATGGGGGGAGGCACCACAGCAAAGTACCAGTTAGAAAGGATACAGTGACCTAAACTCTTAGATGTGGGATGAACAACAACATAAACAGAATGAAATTTAGTTTTGAACCTAGGAGATGACAAAAATAAAATTGGTATTGTTCACAAGCGTGGGCAGGTTAAAATCTACTGCAAACAGAGGGCTCCTCGTCTGTTCCAGAGGTAATAAAAAGGAAGAAAATTGGAAACACTGAAGGGTGGGGGGAAGAAGGCCGCTTTATGTCCTGTAAGTGGTTTTCCTGTGATGGTCAGTCCGGAAGCCCTTTTCTTTCTCTCCCTCCCTGGAACCTGAGGGAAGGGAACACCCCTGCTGACCCCAATGAGGCTGCCCGCCAGAGAGGGATGGTGAGAGCAGCAGGGACAGCAGGCTTGAAAGGAGCAAAAGCAGCAGGTGGCAGCGACAAATGTGTGCAGGATAGGCAAAGAGGAAAAGAAGGGGCATACAAGTATCCCTTATGGAGGAGAGTCACATGTCTTACTTACCACTGTAGAAAAATTCTGTGTTTTTCTGATCTCACAGAGTTAAAAAAAAATACAGAGAAAGATGAAGACGTATGATGAAGCCATTGGGCTAGGGGGTGGCTAGAGGAGGATTACCATTGTCTTGTGAGAACAAATGGGTATTTGAAATTAAACTCACAGGATATACCTGCCAGTAGTTGAGATGTTTCACTTAACAGTTTGATTCACTGATTGCTATTTACAAGCAAACCCTTTTGATAAAGGAACCAATTAAAAAAAGAAAGCTTATCAGCTGTCAGAAATAGAAAAGCTAGCTATTGTATCACCATGCTGATGGAGTAAGGTTTCCTTACTACACCTACACCCCTACACATCTGGTAGAAAACAGAAGACTGAGGCTCTCATGATTAACATCTCAAAGACATGAAACTTGAGTGCTCGGTGAAGAAAGGACTCCATTCTTTCCTCTCTCCAAGTTTTCCCTGAACATTTTTGCTCCATCACAGCAAACGTGGATGCTAAGTCCATACAAAAGGACGTATGCAAAAAATTTTGAAAATCTTTGCTCTTGTTACAGAAAGCGCATCCACTTCCCAGGTGGCTACTTGTTACAGTAAAAAAATAATAGCAGAGACCAAGTGGTTTTTGCATGCCAAGCACTGGGATGAGCACTTTGCTTGCATGATCTTGTTTAATCTTCATTCCAGTCTTTTAAAGGAGGTGTTATCTTCGTTTTAGAAATGAGACTTAATTATGCAAAATGCTTTGCCCCGCTTCAGATTCAGTCTCCTTGATCCTCAAGCCGCAGCCGCTAACCATGGCCCGGAGTGCCTCTTCTGCTTAGGTGCTGCAGTGTGGATGCTCAGATGAATGCAGTCCACCACCTTAGGTCAGATGCTGATGGGCCTCAGGAAAGGTGCCACCTAGTAACCAATAAATCCCCTTATTTATTTATTTTTTTAGGTTACTCTTTCTGTAACCTTGGCCTTTCCAGAGTTAGGCTTCCTTAGCTCAGATTTATAGGCGTATTAGTGTCCTGTTCTTGTTCATGACTAGTCTCTAAGGCACTGTTTAATTCTATGACTAAAAGGTCCTTGGCATTTAGGGATGCATAGGGGATGAGTTGGGAATGATCATACGGGCTTGGAGATGACTAAGAAGAGGGCAGTGCTACGAAGCCATAAGTGATCATTGCTCAGTCATCCTCCGTGTGCCCAGTGCTCTGCTGGCCTTCTTTGGTAATACTGGTATTCCCTGTTTTTTGTCTCTTTCCATTATACTCTAGTGCTCTCAACTTAGCAAACAGATTATAGTTCCTCAAATTCCCTGAGCTGTCTACACTGCTGTTCCTGCGTTCATGCTCTGTGTTAGGCACCGTACACCATTTCTCTTTGTATCTGCCTAGCTGACTACTACTCATCCTTCGTGATGCTCAGGGGTCACCCCTCATGAGGAGACTTTCCTTTTACCCCCGGCATGTCAGGTTTGTCCACATCTAGGTTCCCATAGTATTTGCAATGCACATCTTTCAGAACTCATCATGTTCTTGTTGCTTTCTTTGCCTACCTGTGTATCTACTGAACCAATCTCTGGTTTCCTCACAGTCGGGAAAAAATGTCCTATTTATCA
>CM052896.1:106277179-106336806 GCA_028534135.1 Potos flavus
GAGTGTCATTGTTGTTAACTCTTGCTTTCTTAACATTTCTGTAGCTAAATAGCTCTGTTCCAGTATTGCAGTCTTGATTTATAGGCTTTTGTTCTTTGTTGAGAAGGATGGAGGAACTAACTGCCAGAGTGAGAATGCTGGGTGAGTCATTGTTGAAGGGAAAAGGCAGCTTCCTTGCTCAGAAACCCCCTTCCTGTTTCCAGCTGTGGGACACAGATTGCTGTGGTCACTGTAAGGCATTTGCTTATCCCGCAGCAAAGGGAATGTCTGTTCCTTTTGCTGTCCAGCCCCTCCTGTGCAGGCCTAGCTTCATTCAGTGAGACCTAGCTTTCTGGGGTTAGCGGTACCCCAAATTACAAGGAAGTCCACATCCACCACTTCCTTGGCCCAGCCTTGCAGCAGTGCTTCTTACAGTCAAGGACCTGGAAACCACAGAGCTTGTTACCTCTAGAAATTGAATTGACCTGTGTATTGCTCTTTTTCTTTTTCTAGAAGAGTTATCACAGTTCCCAAACCTTTAGCCTGACACTTGGAATAGAGGGGCTGTGGTTTTTTGATAATACTCACTTAACCCAGTTATTTCCACACCTGAGTCTTCATGAAAAACACCTGAAACATTCTGGCGGGGAGAAGAAAAGATTTCTCAGGATTCAGAAATGTTACTTTTCATAAATGTCTCCAGGAGGATTTGACATCAGTCTGCATTAGGACCACACGCTCATCAAATTACAATAGTTTTTACAGGAGGAGAGTAAAGGAAAGCTTTACCTCTCTTGGCTGGAGGGTTAAAGTCTAAATACTCTCTCTGTTTTTGGGACCCCTAGCCACATTCCTATTTGGGAGACAACCTCCTTTGCAGTGGGTACTTTCATCTAATGTGCTGTTCTTCTGAGATTCTGGCCAAGAGTTGTCCGTGGACAGGCAGACAGATAGGTCGATATGGGAAAAGGCTTTAGAGAAGCAGTTAGTGGAAGGAAGGAGGAGGAGGAGTGGAGGTGGCTTTATCCAAAATATATGAGGCTCACCGGCACACTGTGCTCCATGCCCTTCATTGGCTTCCTTCACTTAATGACTATTTGGGGAGCACTGGGTACATGTCAGGGAGAGTAGTGGGTGCTAGAGATTCGATGGTGAGTAAACATCCTCTCTTCCTTCACATGGCTTCCTGGTTCGTGTAGAGGCAGATACTAAACAAATAAACACACTAGTGCAAGGCTAAAAACTAGATAAGTGCCATGAAGGGAAATTTCCGTGTGCAAAGGTATATGGCCAGAAGCCCTCTTCTAATCTTAGGTGGCTGTGGAGTGTCAGGGATGGTTTTCCTTAGTAAGTGGCATTTGAGCTGATCTTAGAATTATGGGTAGGAGTCTGCCTTCGGCTCAGGTCATGATCCCAAGGTCCTGGGATCAAGCCCCACATGGGGCTCCCTGCTCAGCGGAGAGTCTGCTTCTCCCTCTCCCCCTGCCATTCCCCCTGCTTGTGCTCTCTCCTTCTCTCTCTGTCTCATAAAAAAAAAAGAATTATGGGGAGGAGTTAAGTCAGCTAAGAGAGAGGGGTGCTCAAGGGACCTTTAAAGAACGTGAAGTGAATGTGACTGGAGCAAAGTGAGTGATGATAGAATGGCAGCAGCTGAGGCTGGAAGGGGGTGGGGAAGGGAGGTCAGATAGTGCGGGCTCTAGTCAGTCATGCGCAGTTTACTCTTTATCTTAAGGGCAACTGAGCTCGTGTCCTTTGACCTTGATCAAGGCAAGTCCTCAGTCTCCTCACCTTTTCTGCTTCTCATCTGTCTGTGCTGGTCACCTGAGCCTTCCCCGATGATCGTAACACCATCTGGAGCAAAGGAAGTGCTGATAGGCAGTGGGTGCAAACTCCATGGAGGGATGTGTGCCTACTCAGGGCTGGCTGTGCAGACTAGTTGTTGAATAAGCAAAGGGATGCAAGAGAAGAGTGTCCTCGCAAGAAGGGCACATGGCCTCCCCACTCCCATGCTCACCGTCCTCCCTGCCCACCATTCTCTTCCCCACTTCACCCTGACCAAGGCAGGCCAACCAGCGTGTCGCTATAGACACTGATTTGCCTGACTAGAGCAAGGGTGAAGAGAGAGTGTGCAAGAACGAAGAGAGACCACTACCTCTGCTTGTACTGACACTACTCAGCCCACTCCCACTTCTCTCCGAGATGTGCAAATTGTCTCTCGGTGTTTTCATGCGCCAGTGCTCCAATAAGGAAAACTTGTATAAAGACTAATTGTTTCTATGCTTCCTTTATAGAACATGAACACATTCGAGTTTTTGTTACTTATTCTGGAACATTAATGCAAGGTTCAGGAATATCGGGTTTATAGGTTTGTTTTCTCTATTCTCGGGATAGGTTTAAAACCATTAGGGAGCAGAATGCCTACCTACATGCCTTCAGTGACTGTTGTTTTCAAAATAACTGTCTTTTTTCTAAGAGCTATTGAGTAGAGAGAAGTAAGTGGGGATGGACATGAAGGGATTATCACGCCGATGGTTTTATGATCCTCACTGTCATTGCCATCGTGAAGGAGGCATTTATTAAATGCCAAATGCTGTTTAGTGTTGCTGTAAGTTCTGTTCTGTAAAGAGTATTACAAAGTCACAGTCTTTGTCCTGGGGAAATTTCAGTCTGTGAGACAGCCTTGATTTACAAGCACTTGAAAAGGGCATAAAGGTAACAAGAATCAAAGCAAGAGATTGCAAGAGATTGGATCGATATATAAGTGGACTTAAGGCATTTATTTTACTTATAAGTTAAACGTCAGAACAAATCTGGGAGGCTGTTATATTAGTCAGGATAGGTCAGATTGTGCTGTGGTAACAAACTCCTTACCTCAGTAGCTTTAACACAGTGGAGTTTCTCACTTCACATCCTTTACAAAATGTCAGGGGGCTCTGCTGTTGTGTTATCATTATTCAGGGACCTCGACTGGTAGACCCTTCACCATCTGGAATATTTGGTGGTTACGCCGGAAGGAGCAAGGAGATAAGGAGAATCATGATTGGCCTTGAAATGCCAGAAGTGATATTTTACTTCCATTTATATCTCATTAGCCTGGGCAAGCCCCGTGGTATACAGAAGTCCAAGGGAGACGGAAGGGCAATACTACCATGTGCTTTGTGAGAGGAGAACCAGAATATTGCTAAAACAGTAAGAGACTTCTGGCCAAATTATTAGTGATTCTAGCCACAGTAGTTGATCAGTCTACCAAGTGAATGATAGTAACACTGTTATACTTAAGGAATGGAACACTTACTGTGTAACAAATGCTTTGTTAAATGGTTCACATACATTATTACATTTAATTCTTTATCAACCTGTGAGATGAATTCTATTATTATCTCTATTTTCCACATGATAAGATGAAAACCAAGAGTTTTTAAGTAACCTGCCCAAGTTCACACAGCTAGTATTTAGCAGAGTTATGATTCAAGGCACTTTCTCCTAATTTGCGGGTCTGAGCGGTTCTCCAAGATTCCTATTATGCAATTGAAGTCTGTTGACTCATTTTTGTGGAGCTAGAAAGAACAGTTTAGAGTGATTTCTGACTTTGTCACTTACAATGGCTAAGACCTGTCTCTGTTTTGCTAGAAGCCATCTCTGGCTTTATTGGTCTTTGGAACCAAATGGATTCCCTTTCTTTGTGTAAACTATTCTCTACTTGTTTTTTTGCATAGCTTTTTGTTTTTGTTGTTGATAAGATCATTCTTTCTTTCACATGAATCACTGGCACTCCTTGAGAATGGACTTCATAGGTTCTTTCACATCTTTGCGGCGCCATCTTGGATTACAAGGAATTAGAACATCTTATGAACATGCCCACTAAAGTACTGTTAGGAAAGGCTTATAATTGAAGGATTTTTAAAGAAAACCTAGACACTTTTAAAAAATGCATTTATGTTTCCCCAAATCACCTTCTTCAGTTGTTTTAGTTTTCTACTGTTTGTCAATTAAATCTCTCCCTTTTGTTTCAGAACATTTTATTAGTTCTTTGTTTTGTTTTCCGCTGTATCTCCAGTCTCTAGCAAAATGCCTGGCATGTATTATTTGCACAGACATGTCTTTAAAGTGAATGAATAAGTCAGTGAACTTGTGGATTTCATGTTCAGACTCCAGGTTCTTCTTCAACTGTTCTACCCTGCTTATTCTGTCACCAGTGCTTTGGTGAATAGTGCTGCACTAGCCAGTCTCTGGCTCTTACTTATTCCATTGCATGGTAGTGATGTGATTGCAAAGAGTTTTGTGATCTTTTCTCTCACCTGTAGAATGGGGATAATGATAAGCTCTACCTCTTAGGTTTGTAGGGAGCATTAAATAATTTCATTCTGCGAAGTACTTAGAATATTGCATGACATAGAGTACAACCATGATTTCTTTATCCTTTGTGTTGGTAATCAAAATTTTCCTTCAAATTTTGCTCTTCAGATTTCTTTCCATGCATCATACCTAAAATGTCATGAGCCTCCTATAAGAATTCATTCCAGGGAGTTTTTAGTTGTATTATTACCATAGAGCTACTTGTTTATTCCCTTTAATCTGATCCTTTTGTAATCTGTTCAGGTCATTGTCCTGGAGAACCATATTTTGGTAAGATGTTCATTCTTTTTGGTTTAAATATTTGTTATTGAGATACAATGAGGCTTGATTATCTTGGCTCCATGAATAGCAACATACTCATGCATTGATTTATTCCTTTATTCATTCAACAAATATTTGTCGAGAAACAGAAACATAATTATAGAGATTCATAGAGCTAGGAAGAATCTTAAAATCTTTTTAGGCCAAATCTACCCTCGCTTCTACACATTAATACCAAGCATGTAGAAAGATCAGTGGCAGAATTGGCTTTTTCAGCATCAAAATTGACTCAATGAAAGCAGCAAGTGAAGGGACATTTCATTTATCTTCTCTCTCTTCTTGAGTAATCCCATTCACCTCAGTAAAGACGGAGACCCTCCCATGAAATCAGGAGCTTGTGCTCTTGTGGGTTTTCTTTAGAACCAATTGAAAAACATTTTGAATCACATATCAAGAATGCTAATTCATATACAGTCTGAAGAATCTAGATTTTAAGTTTGTTAAGGCTGATCTCAAGTTTGTATTGATCTAAGGAGAGTATCATGTTCTGAGTTCTGCAGGCAGGTGATCTCAGGTCAGGAATCTGAATGGTGTTGCGGAAAGGATTCCGGGAGACCTACTATATCACTTTCCTATGGCTTCCATGCAAATTACCATGAACTGGGCAGCTTACAACAACACATATTTACTCTTTCACAGTTCTGGGGGCCAGAAATCTGAAGGCAGGTGCTGACAAGGTTGTGCTCCCTCCAGAGGCTCTAAGGGAGGTTCCCTTCCTTGTCTCTTCCAGCCTCTGGTGGCTGTCAATATCTCTTGGCTTGTGGCTGCATCAACCCCAGTCTCTGCCTCTGTCTTCATGTGGCCTTCTCCTCAACACTTTGTGTCTAATATAAAAGGATACATATAATTGCATTTACCGCTCACCTGGCTAATCCAGGATAAAATACTCTCAAGATGCTTAACTTAATCACATTTTTAAAAATATAAAGTAATACCCTTTTGTCATATAAGTTGATATTTACAGGTTATGGGGATTAGGATATGGACATCTTTTTGGGGGTGGCCATTCAATTCACTATACCTGGGTTCCAGTCCTTGTTTTTTTTGACTAACTGTCCGCAACTGGGCAAAGTATCCTATCTCTCTGAAATTCAGGTTTCTCATCTATAAAGTGAGAATAACCATGCCCAATTTACAGAGTTATAATGAGAAATAAAGGAGCTAAAATATATATGACATTACCCAACTCAGTTCTTTGCAGAATTAGTTGTCATAGTTCTAGACATTCAGAGGGTAGGACAGATTTTAAACTACTTTACTTGAAAGAAAAAGGTAAGGCTGACCTGTATTTGGTCAAGAATTTGTCAAAGATTTATGATTTGGTTGAAGAAATATTATTGAGCAACCACAAGATGGTTTTATATTTAGTTCACTATTCTACATAGAGCAGCCACAAAATGGTTTTATATTCAGATTACCATTATCTGTTGGTCATGCCTCATTTACTAATAATTTCTTTCTGTCTGCTTTCTGCTCCTTCCTACCTACTAGCATCTTTTGTTAACATATTACTATGTAACGCTAAATTCTTTAAATAATAATGAGTGATAGCTGGAGTAATGAACCAGTGATGTCTTGGTGCCACAAGGCTGCCAAAGAATCTTCTTGCAACAATCTTTTTTGCTGAATGAAAATAAGGGCAGTATAGAATTTATCATCTACGTTTTATAGAATTCTTCTTTGAGATATGTACTTCAAGATTCATATTCCACAGTCTTTCTTAACTGTAATTTTTATCTCTGGAAATAAAAACACTCATCAAAACGATATTACTACAAATATAATATCCAAGTTTTGTGGTAACACATGGTGTAGATTTTATTGAGTTGTTTGTGATTTGGAATAACTCTGTCTGAATTAGGAGTAACTCAAGAAGTATTGCCAACATTCACAGATATGAATAGCATAATGAAAGTCAAGTCGTTTTTCAAAATTTAGGCTTTTTCTTATCTTGGAATTATTATTTTTTATTTTAATTTCAGTATAGTTAACAGTGTTATATTAGTTTCAGGTGTACGATGTAGTGATTCAGTAATTCTATACATTACTAACTGCTTATCACAGTGAGGGTACTCGTAATCCTCTTCACTTATGTCACCCATCTTCCCACTCACCTTCCCACTGGTAATCATCAATTTGTACTCTAAAGTTAAAATTCTATGTTATTGCGTTGTCTCTTTTATTTTCTTTGTTCATTTGTTTTGTTTCTTAAATTCCACCTATGAATGAAACCATAGGGTATTTGTTTTTTTCTGACTGATGTATTTCCCTTAGCATTATACCCTGTAGATCCACTCATGTTACTGCAAATGGCAAGATTTCATTGTTTTTTATGACTAAGTAATATTCGTGTGTGTGTGTGTTTGTGTGTATGTCTGTGTGTGTGTATTACATCTTCTTTATCCATGCATCTATTGATGGATACTTGGGGTGCTTCCATAATTTGGCTATTGTAAATAATGCTGCAGTAAGCATAAGGGTGCATATATCTTTTTGAATTAGTGTTTTTGTCTTCTTTGGGCGAATACCCACCCAATAGTAGAATTACTGGATCATATGGTAATTCTATTTTTAATTTTTTGTGGAATCTCCATACTGTTTTCCATAGCTACTACACCAGTTTGCCTTCCCACCAACAGTGCAAGATGGTTCCACATCCATTTTCTCCACATCCTCGCCAACACCTGTTGTTTCTTGTGTTGTTGATTTTAGCCATTCTGATACGTGTGAGGTGATATCTCATTGTGGTTTTGATTTACATTTCTCTGATGATGAGTGATGTTGAGCATCTTTGTCATGTCTGTTGGCCATCTGTATGTCTTCTTTGGAGAAATGTCTGTTCTTGTCTACTGCCTGTTTTTAATTGGATTATTTGGGGGTTTTTTGGTGTTGAGGTGTATCAGTTCTTTATATATTTTGGATACTAACCCTTTATCAGATATGTCTTTGCAAATATTTTCTCCCATTCAGTAGGTTGTCTTTTAGTTTTGCTGATTGTTTCCTTTGCTGTGCAGAAACTTTTTATTTTGATTAGTCTCAATAGTTTATTTTTGTATTTGTTTTTCTTACCTCAGGAGACGTATCGAGAAAAATGTTGTTATGGCCGATGTGAGAGAAATTACTTCCTGTGCTCTCTGCTAGGATTTTTTTTAATGTGTTCCCCTGTAAATTCTTATAGTTGATCATTTTAAATTTTGCAGACTCACACTTTTTCTGTATCTTCTTGTTTCATTTTCTTTCTTTCTTTCATTCATTTTCTTTTTTTCCAACTCATGTGCTTTTGCCCCCACTGGCTTCTGCTCCTTCTTCTTGCTTATGGGAAGAATGTTGACCGTGAATATGCAGTATATTCCATTCAGTGAACTATAAAATCGATACGTATGTGACAATTAGAGTAGGCAGGAGGCAGAGTAGTGGAATGTGTTGCTGTCTAGTTGTCTCCCAGCTCTAAGATTCCGTGAACTTACATACTTCCGAATATTAACTCCTAGATTTAAAAGCTCACCCTCTATAGCTCAATTCTGTCACTACCCTATCTATCTTTCTTCTTCAATCTAAAAAATGTTAGTATTTTTTATATTCATTTTCTGGGTTACTTTGGGTTGTTAAAAGGAAAATAATAAAGATACTAAAGGCTAGATTGTCCAGGAGAAGATGAGCATGTTGGGTGTGTGTGTATTTACACTCGTGTGTGCATACACACATATAAGTAACTGAGACATTTGTTTTCACTCATCCAACCCTTTAGAGGTCTTCAGAGTTTTCAAGTAAGTTTATTTCTTTAAGACATGACTGCTTTCTTTCATACAGCCATTTCACATCTTCCAAGAAATGACTACAAGAACATCTGCTTTAGTACTCATAAACATCTTATCTGCTCATCGTTTCCATTCTTTTACAAGCCCCTTCCAAATCTCATCCAAAATGGTAAAAACAGAAAACAAAAAACAAAACAAAACAAAAAAAACACCACACAAGAAACAAAGCTAATATGATTTTAGATTCCATTTGTGTCCTCTCTATGAATGTTTTCCATATTTGAAATGGCTGGGGAATTATCTTGCCTCTACCCATAGTAATTTAGAATGAGAAGAATCGGATAAGGGTCATTTCCTCCATCTCCTGGGATTTCAGAAGCTCTGTTTTCTTTTATACCTGATCAGGTCTGCCAGTAGCAAAGCTGTACAATGTAGCGGAGAAGTGCATACGGTTAATTATGACAATTACAATCAGTTCTTTACAATCTTTTTTGCTGTTATGGGATTTAAATACCATAATGTATGTCAAAAGGACAAAATAATGTTGCTGTGTTTTCTGCTTACAGCTGCTTCTATGACTGGGTTTTGCTCATAAACAGGTGGTTATAAGTTGCAATCCTTCCGTGAATTCATTTATCTTACCTATCTCCTAACCGGGGTTCTCTGCTGTGTCATTAAACACAAGTGTCGAGAGTCCCAACAACTCTGAGGGGACCTCAGGTCCTGGATAGCGTCCTCTGAACATGTTACAGTGAAGACGAAAGCACTTATGGTCAGAGGAAGTAGATAACACGAAGTTAGTTAATTCTCAGACTCCCTTGCTACTCTCAGACTTTTGTGGTCCACCTCCCCAGCCTCTCCTTCACCTTCCCTGCACTGTTTTCTGTCCTCGCTTAATCCCTGCTTTTCCAGCTTTGCCTCCATGAACTACTGTGCCTAGTCTCTTCTCACCTTTTCGGTTTCAAGTTCATAGCATGTTGTGGAGACTCCTGCATGTGGAAATGAATTTATGTGCTGTCGATACACAGTTACTTCATTTCTGATGTTGTAAGTTGAATCCACCCAGTGCACAGGTTGCCACGTCACTGATGCTGAGGGCCACTGAGAAACGGGTAAGGGAATCGCTTTCTTTCAGCACTCCTTCCTTCTCTGCATCTCTCACCTCTGCTTGAAAGGTAGGTGTGAAGAGGTTTGTGGTGAATGAAACTGTATGAGAGCCTTTTCCTCCTTGAGTATATCTTGTTTAAACCACACATTTCCAGTTAATGACCATTTGGTAAAGCTGACAGCCTTTAGTCCTCCTAATTCTTAACTGTCTGAAAAAAATGTGCCCAACCTGGCATGGCTTATGACTGAATTATAAACCACGAAGCATAATAAAGTCATTAACTTTCAGCATGTCAAATTTTACTTGAATTGCATCTGGCCCAGAATTTGATAGCCTTTCCCCAGCACTTAAGAGAGCAGGCCTGTGTACTGTTCAAAAAGCACTTTGTCACTTCTCAGAGAACCGTTAGCTTTGTGCAGCTGTCTGGACATGAGCATCAGCGGGTCTGGGAGAAGAGGAAGAAATGGCTAGTGAAGTGAAGAGTGTGGAGGGATGGGTGTGAGGGTCACCAGGGAAAGGCAAAGACCTCTCTTCGCAGGAAGAGAGAAGAGGATGATGCTACTCTGCATTTGGGTAGAATGTTCATCCTGAAAATAGTGGTTCACTTCCTAGTGGCGAAATTTTGGATCAAAGGTGTGCTTTACAATTCTGATTACTCTCCCTCCTTTGTTCCCCACTATCAAAAATAATCATATTCTGTAAATGTCAGTGGAATATGGTTAGACTGAAGTTACATTTTTCAGAGAACCAGGTGTCAGCTCTGTCAGATTTCTATGAATAGGCACATTCGTATACACTTTTTCAAAGAAAGAAAGGTCACTCACCACCCTACTTATAAAACTGTCAGAGGATTTAGGAGAGAACTATGGTAGGCTGTCTTTTTACATGGGAAAGGAAATCTGGTTCTCAAGATATTTGGGGCATTGCAGTGAATAAGGGATATTAATAGAACTCTCCGGCTAAGTGAATTTGCGGACTTACCCAGTGCTTAGTCCTACTGCAGTATGAAGGTGTCATGCTGAAAGTGGAGGGGGAAAATGTAGGCTTTGGTTTGCACTACTGGTTTACTATCCCACATACTCCTATCCCTTCTTATCCCAGGATTCCTCTTGATTTAGTGAACAGACTTAAGACTGGAGGGTGTCCAGGTATCTCCTCCTGTCTGAAGACTAGGATAATGTTGGATGCTTCATATTGTGGCATGGATGGATGGATGGATGGATGGATGAAGGAGTATCATCAAAGAAGCTTTCTGGCAAAGGAGATTTTCCAGATTTCTGAGGGCTCCGGTTCAGGTGCTGGTTATTTTGGAAAGAAAGGAAAGCCGGCCCTCTGGTGGCTGAATGCAGAGGTGCACCCACTAAGCCACAGAGATAGTTACTGGCCCTACTAAGTAGAGAAGGAAATGTCAACTTTAGTTGGGTGAGTTTCAGAATAATTCATTCATTCCAGATTACAAGTGAGGTTATGGATGGATCTGTCACCCCCAAAACATTTTAAAAGTGAAGAAAAGGGAAGGGTCTGTAAAGTATTAGGGGTCATCTTCTGAAGTTGTTCAACTATTAAACTCTTGCTAGAGGTCTAATAGAAAAACTCAGGCTGTCATTTACTTTGTATTAGAGATTAGAGTCAAACTGAGAATCTAGATATTAGAAATAATTATTTGGCAAGAGTGAGCGGGGTATTTATTTCTGTTGGCAAAAGGAAGTTGGAGAAGGGAGACCACTCCTTGCTGATGTGAGTAACCAGGAGGAGTCCCTGGAGGTGGTGACCTTAAGCCAGGCCCTGAAGGGTGGGTAGGATCAGAACAAATGAAGGAAATAGAGATGAATATTCTCATTATACAGGCCAAGGGAACAGGAATGGCTTTTTTTTGAAGTCAGTAGCAGGCAAGAGTAGAGAGTTAGCGGTAATGATATGCAGAGAAAACTTGGCAAATGAATAAGAAATGAACTACATAAATATTTAAAGTGGTTTAATGTAAATTAAGTCAAGGGGGCATTTTCAGTATTCATCATGGAGCTAGGGACAGTATGGCCTCTGGACTTCAGGGGTGAGTCTAGGTTCAAATCCAGGTCTGACACTTAATATGAGTCCTTAGGCAAGTTACGTAGTCTCTCTGTGCCCATTTCCCCCCATCTGTTAAACTAGGATAAGAATAGAATGTATCTTTAGACTCCGAGATACGCAAACATTGTCTAGATCCAAGATATAGAAGTTGAGTACAAGAAAAGTCTGAGTTGTCCCAAAGCTGCCTCTCACTCTGGTGAAGAGTTTCCAGCTGCTTGGCATGCACAATCAGAAGCTGAAGGATCTGTTGGCAGGGAACTTATAGAGATTTATAAATCAGATGGGTAATTGGATGAGGTAGTACCCAGGGGCCCTCCAACCTAGAGATTTCGTCACTCTAAAAAAATCCATGATGACCCTCAGAAACCTGAGATGTGAGGATCATACTGACACCAGTTTACGTTCTATGTTAAAAAAAAATGTTTAAATTTGGTTGAAAACGTTCTGTTCTATGTAAAAAAAAAAAAAAATACCGTCACTTTAATTAATGCAGCCTATAATTGAAACGACTGTCTCAAGCTGTTCTCTCCCGAGCTCTCACTCTTGTCAAGGGAAGGAGTGGAATTGGGGGATGGGGGTGGAGAGAGGCAGAGGAGCTAGAGCCAATATGTCAGCTCTTCAAAGTTGCTCTAAGAAAACTGAACAAAGATCTCGTCCTGAGTGTGAAAAGGGGTGGAGGCTTCAGGGAAAACAGACTTTACGTGCATTTCACCCAATTCTAATTATTCGCGAAGTAAAGGGTGGGGAAGAAATGTTGACAGCAAAGGTTTAGGGGAGAACAGGCACAATAATGCCTTGCAGCATAGCACTATATTTTTTATGTGCCGCATGTGGAGAAGGGAGGTAGAACTTGGTGCTCAGAAGGCTCTAAAAGGCAGAATGTAATGACTTCCCTTTAATGAACTCAAACAATGTGTGACAGGTTACATTAACGTGCTTGTAGCTGAGACAGAGGTGGTGGACCGCCACTGAGACCCGAGAGAGAGAGGGGGACTCCTGTTTTTCCAGAATAGAAAGGGCCTAGAAACCTCAGAGACTTAACTTCAAAGACGAGAGGGCCAGCCTCGCACAGTTACAAAGCTCAGCCAAGGCTGTGCAGTCTCTCAGTGACGGAATCCAGGCTGGTAGCTTGGCTGTGGACCAGTTTAGTATTCTCTCCCAGACACTGAGTCTGATGGCGTCTGTAGTGATTCCACGTGAGCCCCAGGGGGTCAACCCCACCTAATACATTTGCGTGCAGATCAAGATTTGGTGTAGTCTTTTAATAAAAGGTTAAACCAGAAAGATAAAAATTAGGTATCTACCTGTATCCATGTCAATCAAGCTTTTCTTCTAAAACTTGCTTGAGAATATTATTATTAATACCAGTGGCTGTTTCTGTGCAGCTGTTTTAATTGAAGTGTTACATGTTTTTTATAAATAAAGCGATGAAAATTTCTGATGCTAGCCCTGTGGGAGACTGAGCAGGGAAGCCATCAGAATTGCAGGTGGAGGACGTACTCTGTAATTTTGATCACGTGACTGAATGCTGTCACTGCTGCGTAGAATCTGCTACAATTGCAGCTTCAGATTTTTCAGGGGTGAGCAAACCCTTTATGAAAAAGGAAGCTACCCATCGAAGTTAAAAAAGTCGCATACAATATTACAGGAGGAATATTCCCCCAATGAGAGGAAGTAAGGAAAACTAACATTCTTCTATTTTACTCATTGCGAGGAAACGAGTTTTATGCACAACTTCCAGAAGAGTGACTAAGTGGTTGTAGGTTTTATTTTGCTTTACAGTTTGACCATTCTTCAGGGTTTTGTATCTATCCTCTTTTCGAGCTGAGACACATAGAACCAGACGGAACCCCTTCTTAAAAACCTTTTGTTTCCCTTACGCGGGGAGAAATCGAAATAGGAAATCCTTTAGAAATTATTGGGGATTGGGACAGTGTAATAAATGGGGCCTCCTACTGGGTTCATTATCAGTTGAGAGAAACACAGGAGTTAAAGGGATAGAGATCAGGATAGGTCTTCCATTTGCTGAGGTATTGGTAAATGTTTAACATTTTGGGGAGGAGGGAGCTGCATTTTAGTGTTTATGGGTGTCTGTGGTATAAATACTCCCACCTTGGTCAAATCCAAGCCACCAATGTGATGCCATTGGATTTGGAGTTGGGCAGAGAGCCACACATTTGGCTCTTGCAAGGCAGTAGTCTTTGGACACCAGTGGTTGAGTCCATCACTTACAAAGGCTGTGTTATAGACTGAGGCTTAGATCTTACAGCTAAGCAGTCTTGTTAATACTGCACTTGGGAATTAGGCAAACTTAAGCCATAGTTCCTTCTTTGGGAGCCTGCCCCTATGAAACTTCCATGAAGGATCAAAGCAGAAAGTGTGGTTCCCATCGGTGCATTGGCATCAAGGAGACTCTGTCTTCTCCCAGATTCTACCAATCTTCTAAGTCGATGATCTGAATCAAGTTGGGGAGAGAGGCCAGGACTGTTACTTGGATGGAAGGTCTGTGCAAATGGAAGGAAACAAGGAAAGTGAGGACAAATATTAGCCCTTAGTAGAATCAGAATTCACATTGTTTCTTGGACAGCTTTATAGGATTAGTATCAAAAAGATGGTTGGAGGCAGAATTTTTTAAAAATCTATCATTTGGTGCATAGATATTCATTGTAAAATCATCTTCATGGCTAGGAAGTGGCAAGAATTTTGGTTATCAGGGGGGAAATGGGAGTTTTTGGGTGGCATTTAAAAATAGGTAGAGTAATAAACCATAATTCCTTTGCTTGTTTTGTGGAAAGATACCGAAGAATAGATTCCTATTTAATACCTTGAAATTAAATTATTTTTCCAGCTGGGTGCAACTGAAAGACGGAGGGTGGGCATAGGAACTTAGACAACTTCTTTGCCTCAGAGCAGATGATGGACTATTATACTGAATACATGAAATGGTGTCTGGCAAAAGCAGAGTATTTGATCATCTTACCTCCTCCTAGTTGATGTGCAAGAGTCTCTGCACCCAGATTTATATCTCTTTGCTTACACATTCATCATTGTTAATATGCCAATACTCTGAGCCGGTATGCCTGGAATTGACTGTATGAGTCAGTTTCTTCCTAGTGGAAGATAGTTTATTATCCTTCTTGCTGCTGTCTTGTTATTTAACATATGATGGTTTTATAATTAACAATGATTATAAATTAGCCTGCTATTGTAACAGTGTGGGCCTAAATGCCCATACTGATAGTTTATCTTCAAGTATAAAAATTCTGGTGATAAGTCAAGTGTCTAGAAGCACTTCTCTTGTTACCATCATGCTGGGAGAGAAATCTGCGGTTCTGTAAGAACCCACCTTCTCATTCTGTCGTCTGTAACGTTGTAGAGGCCCGAATCTCAGGTTCATATGTGTCTGTGCTTGCTTTCCTTGGTCGTAACATCTGTCCCGTTGCGGTGATAAACATCCCAGACTGCGAAGTGAAATGGGGGTGGACTTTAGTCCTGGCTCTGCCATTTTACAGAGCAGTTATCTAATCCATTCAGACCCGAGCTTTCTCAGATATAAAATGGGAATGGAAACACATCTTCCTGATGGGGCACTGGTGAAGAATAAATGACATAGTGTACATAGCACAGATTTTGTAAAGGGCCAAGTGTATAGTAATAGATCAGCATTTGTTGGTAATTATAACAGTCATTTAAGTGTTATATTATAAAACATGCGTAACTTTACATGTAAATGCCCAGCCGCTATTGGTCCATGTTTGGGGATTGACTCAACTTTCCAGAATTCTGGCGATATATATTTCCCAAGGAAACTCCTAATAATGAAGACAAGCAATTTATCATTCCAGCCTATAACTTTTCAGGTTCTCATCTGTTTCTTTGCTTTGTCACTACCTCACTTCTACCCTTACCTCTTGTCTCCCTGGTACCCAAGGTCCTCATTTATTCCCTGTTATTCCCCATGTAAAAATATGATCTAATAAACTGTTTCATAATAAACAATACATTATTAGTATTCTCAAAGCATTGCAGCAGGGAGACAGTCTAAGAGTGTAATTTCAGCATTTAGGCTACGGCTGAGAGGTATTTGTTTGGCGATAGATTCCTTTTGACGGCTCTGAAATCATGGTCAGATTTCTAACTACCTACGTGGCAGTCCATATGGCAGCCTTTAATTATACCTGTTGGAATAATCCACTTAGCCAAGGTCAAACATCCTCTGATTACATGTTCTCTTGCTGTTTCCTCGTTGTCATATATCCTTGGCAGCTGTCATCAGCCAAATTTGGTCCTTCTAATTTTTAGTGGCACTCATCCTGTCCTGAGTTTCCCTAACACATGCTTTAGCCTTGTCAAACATGCTTTACTTCCACAGAGTTAGTCAGCATTTCGTGGACCTTATTCTACTGAGGTGGTCTCTGCAAGTGACTTCAGCTCCCTCTCCTAGCTTTACTTTTCTTCATTTCACACAATTCTCTGCAACATGTCAATTAATCAACAAAAACATCTGCTAGCTTCCCCCCCAGAATGGGCCGCATTTCAACGGGAGGTGGATTTAGTCCGATTCAATCTAACCGTTATGTTTGGGATGCCAACAATGAATAAATTAAATTAACATTTCTTGAGCGCCTACAATGTTAGGGTCCTTTGCTTGCTTTTTTGATTCTGTACATTAGCTCATTTAATCCTCTCAACAACCCTGGGAGATAGGCAGTCCTCCTGCTCTTTTCCCATGATGTCACTGAGATGCATAGAAGTTAGATATTCTGTTCAACGCTTGCAACTAGTAAACAGTAGAGCCAAGAATTAAACTAAACGTTTCCTGGCTTGGAAGTCCATGGAGAAGGGTAGATGGAAGGTGGAAAGGGGAGAGTATAGTGGAGGTTCTTGAGGTCAGACAAACAGAATCAAACTCTTAGGCAATACATTTACCCAAGATTTGAGTTAACTACTCAGCCTTTTTTTGGGGGGATGGTTTGGGCTTCTGCAGATGGGGGGTTGAGCACTATAAAAAGAAGAGAAGCGTATGAAGGAAGGTTTCTGAAAATAAACCAGAAAACTAGCTTGCAGGTGGACTTCCTCGGGTGGTGAAGAGTATATTCCCTGGGTCCATGTCCCTCTGCCTTGGGTGGATGGGACGTTCATCTGCAGAGGGCTTGTGACAGGCCGGTGGTGCTGGTAAAGTCTCAGCTGAGGCAAGGGTAGAGCAGATGTCAATGGCAGGGCAGCCTCTGACTGTGACCCTGACACCTGTAGAGGGATTGAAACTTCAGTGACTATCTTCAACCTGCCATCTGGATCTGGAGCTCTGACATAGAAGCATTTCCCTGGGTTGGGAGTGGAGACGGAGAGTAGAGGAGCAGTAGACGGTAGGGAATGTGTGTGGGGGTGGGTTTTCAGCCTGGTTGGCTAGATGTTGGAATCACACTCTTACCTTCTCCAGAAGATTCGAGGCCCTTCCCTTCTGAAGAGAAAGGCAGAGATGAAGGTCTAGGGAGTAGGAATCTCAGTGTTTCTGTTTATTGGAACATTTACAAACTTGAGGCCAGTAGGACTTAAGTGAAACTAATAGGGGACTAGGTCTTCTTTAATTTGGGGCTTATAAATTCTTTAACTACTTGGGAATTCTACTCTCCCTCATTCTGACATTTGATCTTTGTATTTCATATCTGGTTTTATACACATTTAAATTCTCGATTGACTCAGGTCTCTGGAGGACTTTTTTTGTTAGCTTCTGATTGAGCCTTTATTCTCCTCCACATGACTCCTTAGCCAGTGCATTTGAAGTGTTTGTTCCCAGGGGAAAGTGAAAGTCAAATATGTGAGCTTATTTTCTTTCTATTAAGTAAGGTCTTCAGGGTTTGCAGTTCCACATATTCAGTGTTTCATGCCTTCAGTGCTCTTTTAGAAATCTATATATCTTCCTACGTTTTTCACAGGTGTAGATGATCCAGAAGATCAAATCTGGCTTATATAGGTCTGGAATAAAGAGTAAAGGAAACCCAAAAAGCTGATAAAAATGTTAAGCCACCTCTTTTTGCCCATTCATGATGTGGCTCTGAAGATTTTCTGTTTTGGCGAAGCATGGGGAGTCCATGGTTTATCTACATCTACCTGATAGAAGCCCCATGTGGTTGAGCTCCTAGAGCCTGGTTGTGGTCGATGCCAGAAGGGAGACAATAGAATACTTCTCACTAGATCTCCCCCCAACCCTGACACACACATGTGCGCATGCATGCACGCACATGCACACGCACACACACTTTGTAGTACTTCTCTGTCTACCACTTTAAGTTATTTGTTGATATTAGTACTAACTCCACAATAAAATCATAAGCTTATTTGGGCACTGTGATCTCGTCCTGCCTATGTCATCTCCCAAAGTACACGGAGAGCTTCAATACTCAATCATTGTTCAATGAATAGCTGTTTGCCACTGGATTTTCTTGAAAACGAGTATAGAATGTTTTCCTCTTCTTCATACTTTGATCAATACGCTGTGAACAGAGTGAAGGAGATACAGGATCACTTTGGACGTGTTCGCTTTTCTCACTCTGGTCCCCTCCCATCGTCAGTTAAGTGACCCATTTGTCCCCTTTCCTCTTAGGAAAGGAGGTGTCTCTGAGACGCAGGTTCTGCTGAAAATCATACACTAATATTAAATTTCTAAAATTCAGAACTTGCTGATAGGAAAGAATGTGTGTACTTCATTTCTTTCTCTTTGAAAGTATGAACCAGTTGGATACTCAGGAACAATATGCCATTCCTGGCTTCCGAGATTAAAATCTCTCAGGGCCAAGTGATATGATCAGTAAAGCATTTAGTATTTATTAACTGTTTTATGTATAAAGTATTTTATGTATAAATGTTTTATGTGCAAAGTGTTATACTGTTTTACATGCACTGTCATGTGTAATTCTCATTAAAACTATTTATTAGCTGTTCTGTGGGTATTGCTACTATCCCCATTAAAAGCATGAGGAATGAAGCTTAAAGAGATCAAGTAATTGCCAGTGTCCCCTAGCTTTTAAGTGGTGGACTCAAGATTCAGATTCATGCTTAACTTCTACCTATGCTGCCTCCATCTTCCATAACCCTTAACTCTAGGAAAAATTAATCTCCTAGGTCCTCACTGCTACATATATTTAATAGTTGAGGCAAATAGATGTTTTCTAATCTTCTAGTATTCTCTTGGGTTAAATCTTATAGTTCGGAGCTTCTGTCCCCCACCTAAACACTTATCTCTTAGAGTTGTCACTTGGGTTATGACAATTATGACACATGTCTTTTCATGAAAGAAGTAGAATTGGGTCATAACTACCGGCATTAGCATTTTCTGCATCAGTGGTGTGAATGACCTTGTTCTAAGTGATCATGATATATGTGTGTTATGTGTATTTTCAGGTATTTTCTTGTTAGTAGTTCCTACCTATTTGCATAAGTCCCCGCAAAGCTTAAAGCAGGATTGAGTGTTATATTAACCAAAGTCTAGAAGGGAATCACAACAGAAAATATGAGTTATAGGGTATGAAATATAACTTTTACAAGTTACTTTATAGGTTATATGGAATCACAGAAGTACAGGCTTTATTATTGTGACTTAATTTTCAGAAACCAAACAGATTTATGCCAGGAATTTTGAAGCCTTTATACTTTATATTTATTGTCTGTATTTATCACTAAATGCATGAATATTTAAGCATTAGAATTTTTGGTCTTAACTGAATGAAGCTTTCAAAGATTTTGGGTTTTTTTTCTTGGAATCATGCTGAATCTTCTTGCGAAACAGATTTCATGCCTTCTTAAAGTTTGCTGTGAGTTGTTTTGATAACATTAACATAAGCATCAAAATAATACAAACTTAGAAAACAGACACAGTGATTTATCATTTCTCAGAAGTCTTTCTTATTTCATGCTTATGTTGTAAGTAGAAGTGCATGATCCTGTGTTGTCACAGAGAAACAGTCTGAGAGTTAATTGCTTAAGGGAATCTGTGTGTGTGTTTGTCTAGCCTTTAATAACTATTCTTTGCATTTAGTTCTGTTTCAAACATACACTCACAACCTGTCATCAGTAAAACCTACTATCAAGTTATCCCCATGAATGACCAATGTCTCACTCGATTTCCTATTAATTCAACCAGCCCTCCATCTCCTCATTTCTTCTAGGTACTAGACTTGCTTTTCAGTCTGTAAAATCAGTCTAGGGTAGGTTTATTTAGCAAATATGTGTTGATAGGAACACTTCTAGGCACCGAAGATACAGGAGTCAACAAGACAGGTTAAGTCCTTGTTTCTACGCATTCTAGGTGAAGAGTAAACAAATTAAAGCCACTAAATGGGTAGTTTAAGATAGTGATGAACACCATGAGGGAAATAAAGTAGAGCAATATAGTACTGGGCTGGGTGGGCATAGTATTTTATATTACTTAGGGCTACTTAGAGAGGCATTGGTGATATTTAGTTGATATTTAGTTGGTTATCTAGTTGGTGATATTTAAGTTAGATCTGAATCAGAGGTAGACTGATATGAGAATATCTATAACAAGATTATTCAAAGCTGAGGGCACATACACTGAAAGCGCACATAGTGAGGCATGAACAAGTTTGGCGTATGTGGAGAATAGATTGACTGGAGAAGTTTAGAGAATGGATATTTGCAGACAAAGGTTTATTAATGCTAAAAGGTCTGTCACTGTCCACATAACTTTAGGAACCCAGTTAATTTAGCTTAAGGTAAGTAAAATGCTTTGTAGCAGTAGTACATCCCTAGGGGATTCTTTAAAATTATAGAACTTGGATAAATGGTAGACAGATTGTCTGGCATGCCAATTAACTTCTTTTGTATGTGTTGTTTGATTAGATCTTTAATCTGTGTTTATATAATCTTTCTGGTTTTACAGAATGGTGACCTTTTCAGTGCTTCATCTGTTCATCAACCATTTACCAATGTCCTACTATATGTCAGGTAGAGTCTTAGGTTCTGGGTATACACAGATGAGTAAGACCCTCCTATTATGAGAGCATATACAAAAATGGTGGTCACATAGGATTCTGAGTGTAGTTACTGGGAATGCATTTTCTCAATTCAGAAATGTGACTAATCAGACAAGGAACTTGAGAAGAGAGTGGAATTGATCAATATAGGTGGCCACTGCTGATGTGTAGGTAGTTAAAATATAATTTTGCAGGTCTAAAATACCATTGAAATCTACTTCTAAAACTGGCTTAAGGTGTATATGATCTTCCATTATGGTGGAGAAGCTTCTAAATTTAAATTAATGAACACCACTGTGAATGCACCTTTCCCGATGATTTGTATATAAGGCCCCAAGTCTAAGCTAAACTCCTGCCCAAGATGCAAAATGATGAAGCCTTTTACTTGGCTCATCAGACATGTTAAAACCATGGGCATCCGCATGGTCTCCAAGTCAGTCTAGAGGATAATGTCTTCCATTCTAACAAGGAAATTAACTGATTTTCTGGCTGTATATGAACTACTTCTGGTTTAAAACAGGTTATGTACTCATAACATCCAAAGAAGGTTTCAAAAAGAAAACAAAGTCCAGATTAGTTTCAGATTTTGAGAATAGAAGTCTATACTCAAAATGTTATCAGCTCAGTCCCCAAAGAGCTGTCCGAGGGGTTGGACATCTGGTGGTTCAGTGCCCTTAGTCTGTGCTTGACCGACTACTGTCTTCTACATTGTTTACCCATACTACGTGCCCTGATTAACCTTTATATGATCTGAGCAACCATATGTGACACATTAATATCCTGACTCCTGCCTGTCCTGCCTTCTAACTTCATATGTTCTTCAAGTCATGTTCAACCAGATAACAATTAAACTTCATACCCAGAGCCTCTTGTACCTTGGCTCACAAGTCTGCTGAAACAATGTGATCATGAGTTTTACCTTCAGTTATGATGTAATTAAAAAATAAGTCCATAAAAGTATAGGAGGTTTTAAAAAAATGGCCTTTAAATTGTTAATTCATTTAATCATCCATAAAAATTGAAAACAAAAGCATGGTCGTCTTTTCTTCTTTTCCCCATGTCCTTCTCCTTGTACTACGACTATTTTTCTACTCCTCCTTTTCCCCTTTGTTTTCTTCTTCTTTTTCTGTTTGTTTCTTATCATCATCATCATTATAAATGCAATGAATAAGGATGTTTTAATTGATGAAATATTTATATTCATGTAGAATCTTGGTAGAATCTAGGTTGTAAAATAATTTTAAGACAGTTTAGTCTTCATAGTCAAAAAATAGAAAAAAAATAGAAAAACTACATACGTAGTTTCCTATGAATATATTGTTTTTGAACTTGGTAAAGTAGCTTAATTATTATCATAATAAAATGGAGACCTACCCTTACTAGATACCACTAGCTTCATTTAGGAAGATATCTTCCTTGCTAGTAGGAAGACTCATCATACATTTAGTTAGACAGTTGGGGTTGATGCTGTCAGTCAATCATGAGGACGGGGTTTTACACAGTATGCCTCCTATATATAATTGTACGTTCTAAAATTTCATCTAATTTAGAATGACATAACTGCACTGGTTAAGGATCTGACTTTTTGCATCAAACAGTTTAATTATTATCTTAGATCTAACAATCCCTAGCCACGTGATCTTGGATAAATCATTAGTTTATAATTCTGTTTTTTTTTCACCTGTAAACTAGAGATAATAAATCACACTTAAACTGAAGATTGCTATCAGAATTGTATGAGATAGTACGTACTTTAAGTTTAATAAGAAACTGACATCTAGTAGGCATTCAATAAAAGTGAATTATCATCAATCATTAACTTACCCTTTCTGTGCTTTACCTGATCTTAAACTGTATGGAAAATGTAAAGTACTGTGTTCCCTCTGAGTATTTGACATTTGGTGAGAGTAAGTTGGTAGCAGTTCCCTACATGGCACCGATTTAATGTCACAACTTAAAATGTCGTGAGCTGTGGGAAAAGACAGGGAAGGTGGTGGTTACCCATTCAAGAGAAACCATGTTTAACTTACCATCAGCCAGTTGATTACAATTGATCTGTTGTCCATGCTGTCATAGTGACATTTGGAATATATTATAGTGCCATTTCTCTTAATATGGTGGTTAAAATTCAGTAGGCAGATAATGTGATATTGACATAATGAGTAAAATAATGATTGATAGTGAAGTTGTAAAAGTAAGAAGGTTCAATGTGTTTGAAAGTCACAGAACTTTGAAAAGTGTAAGGGATAAGGAATACTGATGAATACAACGTGACGGCCTGCCCCAGGCTATGCATATAGAAATGAACCACTTTCCTAAGTCCTTTTTAAAGAGCACAGCCTATAGAAATGTAAATATGATACTGAAAGTACCTTTTTAATTTAAATATCTATCAAAGGGTCTATTGGAAGAAAATGTAGATTTATACTTTATGGCTTACTCAAAATCATTCTTCCCTAGCATCAGCTTCAGTAAAATAGTTTCAGTTTAAATTATATTAAAGTGGATACTTCTAAAATTAGGTTCTTTTGAAATTAAAAGAAAGGGCCTAGGTTTTTCCAGGGACTGTTATAGATGTCACTTTACAATAAGACAGATAAGACAGTCAATATACAGAAGTTTTGTTTTATGGCCAGAACTAATGTTTATTCATTCAGTGAGAGATGTCAATTAAAGCAGCCTTGCTTCCACAGTGGGGAGATCGCAGAGTCCCGAAACTTAGAACATTAGTATTATATTATCAGATATGTTATAGTCACGGCTTCCATAATGACCCTTGCTCTTTAATGAGAGTGTGTAATGTCAGACTCAAGGGGAAGAAAAAGCCGAATGACAAGTAATTTATCACCAGATTTATAGTCAAATTACTAAAAGATTGGAACTAATCAGGACTGTTTTTCAAAATGAGTAATGGCATTCAGAGCCTCTCTGGTTATACAGATGTTTAGATTGTGGATGTCCTAAGAATTCTAAGTCTGCACGGGCTTTAGTGTGGAAATCAAATTGTTGTGTGTTCAGAGTAGCATGACTCCAAGAGGAAGGTGTGCTGGGAAAGAAAAGTGGGGGAGAAAAATCATTTTTCATCATCACACCAGAAAAGTCATTGCACTGAAAAAGTGCCAACAAACCCTAAATAATTTTGTGTTGATTATACTAAATTAGAATAGTGATAGCTATAATCATTTGATCCCTGAGGCATTAATGAAAATTCAGCATTATTTTGTGTGGAATATGTATCATTACCCTTGAGCTTAGAAATGATTATTAGTAAGTCTGATTAAATCTGGAAGCAGTGACACAAGCTATCTTTAACCCACTAATGACAGGGCCATATTGTAATTTTATGATGAATGAACACAGTTTAGCATTTTTAGCACTTGGTGGGGAACATAAGAAGTCTGCATTCATTTTCTTGATTAGACTGCAAAGTAGTACAGAGGAGCTCATAAGGAATGCTGCTTAATGAAATAGTGTTCTTGCTGATTGATGAACCTATCTTATCTTCCAGAACCCACAGGCCTGGTTATCTTTATATGATTAAAGATATTAAGCAGTGTTCTAGAGATCACACATTACTGGATACAGGAGTATAAAAACAAATAATACAGAACTACCACTTCACATGCCTTTGCGTTTTCAAATGGTTTCACATGTATTATGGTTTTATTATCATACTAACTGGTGGAGTGAATTAGACTTCTCACCACTTGTTTTATGAGCAATAAAGCTAAAGCACAGTATGGTTTAGGTATTTGCCTAAGTCCCAGAGATTGTCGGAAAAATCCAACATTGGAACCCAAGAGTCTTGGCTCCAAGTGTAGTATATTTTTTGGCCTCTGTAGAAAATGGATTTATTTTATAATTGCAGACACATTGTTTGTTATCATTATCTTGAATTCTCTCTTTAAAAAAATAATTTATTCCGTATTCATAGAGATTCTGAATGATTACATGGGCCACGGTCCTGCTTTAAGTTTTAGTGCCTGGCAAACTGTTTCTAAAATCCCCAGGCAATTTATGGCAAGTTCTGATCCCAGCATAGCATCTGATACTGAATAGTAGCTTGACAAATTTTAGCTTCTTTTCTTCTAATCCTCAGCCCGATGCTGGGACTCTCTGTGGTCTAAAGAAGGAAATTTTCAGTCTTAGTTGACCTAAAAACTACGTTGAAGGACTACATGATCTTATCATTAAAACTCTGTACACAGGCGACTACTTAACAGAGCATAAAAATTAGCTAAAGTACAGTCAAACCCTGTTTTCAAATGCATGGCTAGAGGGAGTTAGTATTTTGCTTCCTCCCAGCCACAGCACTTTTATTTGAAACACGGCTCTGCAAGGAAGGGCATTCCCATTCTTCATTAGCATCACAATAGCATTTTGTTGAATAGCTTGATTTAGGGCAATCAGAGCCAAAGATTTAAAGTTACAGGAGTCCCACAGGTCCTGCTTTGGCATGTAACAGATCAGGGTCTTTGGAGAAGATGAATGGAGAAATGAATCATTGTAATGATTCATGGTACAAAGAATACAGATAAGGTGCAATGGTAGTGCCTGGGATAGAGGAAAAACTATTCTGGAACTAGGTGGGAGGTAGGGAAAACTCTTTGTGAAAGGGACATTTGAACACCAAACTCAACAAAGGAAGAAGCCTGGTACTTCTTCTCTCTTACCAGCAAATACCCAGTCAATTACCAGCTGACCATCAGTTTACCGGTCATCATTTCTCTGCTCGGTGTCCTTCTCTTCACTCATCACTAACCTACATGGTGTTCTCATCAGCTCTGTTTAAAATAGGCTGGCTTGTTGGTGTTCGCATTTCCAGGCACATCACCCTCAAAACCATCAACCAGACTATTTAAAACCTTAAGTTTTAGCACATGTCTCCCATGCTTCAAGGGCGTCTGTCCACAGGATAACATCTAAGCCGTGATTCTCTGTGGTGGGGCCTCTCCCTACCTCTGCAGCCTCCTCTCCTGATGGTGTTTATGCTGTGGACTTGTCACTTCAAGAACATTGCACTCCAATTCGTGCCTTCATGCCTTCTCCTCTTTCCGTATCCGTCTCCGAGAGGATAAATTCTGTACATCATTTGATGTCCCTTATCGACTTTGATGTTGAAGTTTTTTTTCTCATCTCAGATCTCTACTGAATTGGGTGCACGTTTCTGTTTTTAGAGCATTTTTACATACCTTTGCATCCGGAGTTTCCCACAAGCACAATGGCTGGCGCATAATAGTTGCTCAACCAAGTTTGGTTGATCTGATCATAGGAATGACCTGAATAAATAGGCAGGTGCAAGGACAACAAGTGTAGAAATGACAAGGAGGGATAAAATCAAATGGCGGAGTGTATTAGTTTTCTGTTGCTGAGCAACACATTGTCCCACAGTTAGTGGCTTAAAACAATATCCACTTATTGTCTCTCAGTTTCTGTAGGTGATGAATCCAGGTAAGCTTGCCTTGGTTTTTGTTCCTGGTCTCACCTTTTAAGGCTGAAATCAGGGTGTTCATCGGACTGAGTTTTCATCAGGTGGTTAATGAGGTAATAAAGCTTTAAAGCTTCCTCAGGCTGTGGGCAGAATTTATTCCTTGTGGCTGTAGGATTCATGGTGGCTTGCTTCCTCAAGGCCAACAGTGGGGAGAGGATGTCACTACTGTTGTGAGTGTCTGCCTTCAAGGAAGGCTTAAGCCCTCTTAAAAGGGCTCGCTTGGTTAGGTCAGGCCCATCTAGGATATTCTTTTTTTTAAAATTTTTTTATTAACACAGAGTCTTTGATTAGGGACTTTAATTACATCTGTACAATCCTTTTGCCTTTACCATATATCATTATGTCATAATGAGAATGGGAGTCTCACTTTTGCCACAGTCTACTGTCTAGAAGCAAGTCTGGTTCTGGCTGCACTCAAGGTGGGAGGATGATTCTAGGGCGTATGTACTAGGACAAGATCTTAGGCCCTATCTCCATAGTCTGCCCATTGCATGAACAGTTTAGAATGGATTGAAAAATAGATTTACATGGGTAAATGGAGGAGCATGAGGCTGGAAGGAAAATAAAGACTATGGGAGGAAGTGCCTCATGCGGTTTTCTAAGAAATAGGTATATTGTCATGTAGGAAGTTGTGACAGGTTAAGAAAGATTACAGAGTACAGCATAACCCTTTCAGGACTGGAAATAAGAAAGACTTGGAAAATTGAAGGAGGAAGAAACTGGAAGCATGGACAGTAAGTTAAGAGTAGTGAGTTGGCAGATGGAAAATGGAGAGGGGTTAAGAATGGAAAGGACTCGGTTGCTGATTGATTCAGCAGAGGGGAAAGGGTCTTCAGAGCATCTAACTAGGACCACTGGAGTGGACCCAAAATGGCGTTGGTTTTGAGTGGACTGAATGACATGGAGGTGGTAACTACTTTTGTTGTAGACAGTGACTCTCTTTTGTTCTCATTCTTGCCTTACTCCTTTGCCTTGCCTTGATCCAGAAAGGATCTAGAATGGCTTACCAGTAGAATTCTGTTGTAGACGTACCAGTTTGCAGTGATTTGGCATAATGCCTTTGGGGAGAAATGTTTTATTTGTAAATGTCTGGTGAAGTAGACAGAATCCTGTTCTCTAAAGTTCACTGAACCACAAGGTTGGTTGGCAGCAGCTGAGAAGGACAGTGACCCAACTTTCAGTTTGGAATTCTGATTTGGGTCTGTTATCGGACCACTCCGACTGTTTCTAATCTAGGCCATTTGTGTGTGTAACACAATTAAATCAGGAGACAAATGTATAGCGTTGAAACACAGGCAGGCAAAAATATCTTTGGTTCTCTCTTCATGCTCTAAGTACATTCTGGACATCCTTTGCAACCCATAAACTAATGCTTCTGTAAGTTAATGTCTTCTTTATCTTATGTCTCTACCCCGAGATGAGAAAAAAAAAAACAACTGTATCAGACCAAATGATCATCTTTTCTTAAATAATCATGTCATGTGAAACTCACAGCCTTCCTATTGTATTTTGTCTCCAAAATATTTGTCTTTCTTAGGTCTAACAAAAATCTCTTTTGGTTAATATAAACCTTTTGTTTAGAGATTAAAAGTTTTGCCTAAGGTGCTACTTTGTTGGTTTTAAAATTTGTGATACTATTTCATTCAGTAAAAATTGTGTGGATTGATTTATGCCCTTTGAATAGTTAGTATTATGGGAGTGTATCTGTCTGTAAGACTCACCAAAATAGAACTGAGGAATTTTGAAAATGGGAAGTCCAAACTTCTTCTCAATTAGAAATCTCGGCCTGGATTTATGGACATCCAAGCTATATTTAATCTGATGATATGCTCCTCTGCTTGTCAGACTTTTTCATTGTTAAGTTGGTTCTTAAAAGGAAAAACTGTATCTTCCACTCTACAATACTTCTGATGCCAGATGTGTGGGGTTTTCCACAGCAAGCAATGCTCCGATTCTTGGTGGGCCCTGACTGGGAGTCAATTCTGACACTAACTGCCTAGAGTTAACGGAGACCCCACAGGTTAGGGGCTCAGTCCTACAAGACTGACCCCCACTTCAGATGCTAGTTGCGAGTCCAAATTTGTCATCTGCACTCCCACCAACTGGCTATAAATCGGTGGTTTCCACAAGCTTCTCCTCATCTAGAATGGCTTGCAGAACCCAGGGAAACACATTTACTGATAAGTTATAAAGGATATAATACAGGATATGGATGAACAGCCAGATGAAGAGGTATATAGGGCAAGGTAATAGGGAAGGGGTATAGAAATTCCATCCCCTCCCCAAATGTATCACACTCCCAGCATGTTTGTGTGTTCATCAGCCAGATTCCAATGCTTAGGGTTTTTAGGGGGGTTGGTTCAAAAATTGAATCTATATTTCTTATTATATTACCATGTCACAGGTCTGTTTTCTGGTGTTAAGCTGAAATCTGCCTCTACAAGAGCTACTTCTGTTTACTTATAATCTTTTGACTGTAACACTCCAGGTACAAATTACTGGCTTCCACTAAATCTCTACTGTCTTTTTTTAGGTTCAATTTGTGTGTTTCTTTTAACAAATTATCACACATAAATATATAAAAATATTCCTGGAACACTTATAATGAAAGTAATAGGACAGAAAAAAAAATTGATCTGATCCTCCTCACCTCAATCCAGAGATAGCCACTTTCAACTCCTTTAATTGTTTCTTTTGGTTTTACTTCCATATTTCTAAATTATGTGGTTACAGTGCTATTTTTTGTTGTTGTGGTTCCATTACATTTTATACCTTAATGCTCATTTTAGACATTATTTTTTTATTTTCTAAATATCTTCAATTTTATCTTCTAGTCCTTCTATTGAATAAATCTCTGCTAACAAATGTATGTAAATAAATGTCTATTTTTATTTCCTAAGAGCTTTGTGTTCCATTAGTTTTCCTTTTTTATTTAAGATTTTGTTTATTTGAGAGAGGGAGAGCAAGGGACTGAGAGAGAGTAAAGGGGGGGAAGGGAGGGGAAGAGGAAGAGGGAGAATCTTAAACAGTCTTCCTGCCCAGCATGGAGCCTGACGCGGGGCTTGATCTCACAACCCTGAAATCGTGACCTAAGCTGAAATCAAGAGTGAATGCTTAACTGACTGAGCCACCCAGGTGCCTCATCATTATTTTTCCTTTTAATAACATTCAGGTGTGGTTTTTAATAGACACAAGTTATCTCTGTTGGCATCTTAAGAATGGGCTTTTAAAATTATTTTTCCATTCCCTACATCGTGTCTTTTTTTTTTTTTTTCTTTTCTATTTATCTTAGTCCATGGCTTTCATGTCTCTCTGAAAGGCTGTCTTACAATGTCTTGTGAATTGTAGCCATTTGTTTGCACCTGATGGTAAAAAGTCTAGCACGTCAAGGAGAAGCTATATAATTATGGGTTGTTCTTTTTTAATCAGTTGGTGAAATTTACTAAAGCGTAAGTAGGTGGGGAACTATCCGCTTTATCGAGGGATTACTCCTCCAAAATGTCATTACCTCTAGATCTTTTCTCTCATGTCCTTTGCTTTGTCCAATACATCGGTTTCTCAGGTCTAACTCAGTTTCTCTGTGTTTGGGTATTTTGTGTATGTGAGGGGTGGGCAGTGCTTGAGAACCCAGGAGGAAATGTTCTTAGGGTAGGTGGAATGGTCTCAGGGGTCAGTGTATATGTTTACATGTAATCCTTGTATTTTCTTTATGAATTCACACCCCTGGCAAGGCCTGAGTCTAGTTCCTCAAAACCAAAGCTCTCAGTCACGGTCTCTGAGTGTGTTTATTTCCTTGCCACAATAGAGAAGGTATCTATGGGCCCAGATGATCCTTGTGTAGACTTGCAACCAGTTCTCCCGTTTTCAGTCCTACCCCTCATCCCTGCTTTCAGAAATATCTGATGCCTCCAATTCTGTATTTTTATTAGGTTTCCACAGCAAAAATAACCTTGTTTACCATTGACTTCTTCCTCTGCAGCCACTTGACTTTCAAGTTTTTATGTTATTCCTCTTCATCATGATGTCCCTCAGGGACCAAATATATTCCATTTGCCACTGCTCCCTTACCCTGCCTCCCACCCCCAAGCCCCTCACCGACCTTCACTGTAGATATACCATGTCTGGTTCCATTTTCTCCCATCTTTACCTTCCCCTAGAATCCTTTTGAGCATGATCTGTTCACTTGACAGAATACTGGCCTTGAATCTGGACAACATCCTCATTTCCATTTTTCCTATTTGTTTCATACCACTGCTCACTTCTATGCTTAAATCTCTAGCTACCCATTTGCTGTCAAGGGGCATGTTCCGACACTGATTTTGGCCTGGGTCAAGTATGGGGCTCTAAATCAGGAGCCTGGGCTTGATGGAAGAGAAATACTAGAAGGCGTTGATGAGTGGCACAGTGCAAAGGAATGATACAAGAAAAACTAGATGCCTGATAGTCTGTCCCACGAGGGTGCCAGGATCAAGACTGAGAACCCACAAATGACACTGCAAGGTGCACTTCAGAGAGCAGAGACTTGAGCATTGGGGTAGGAAGGGCGGCTGTTCATGGAGGAAGTTCCTGAGCTGGGCGAACATAGTTGAGGAGTTTGGGACAGGGTAGCGAGTCCCCTGGGCATCTATTAAGAAGAGGATGTAAGAGTTGAGAATGCTAAACCTGCTTGGCCAAGTTGTTTTGCTGAAGAGTTTAAGTCAGAAGACAATTGAGATATCTGTCATTACTGACAAACTTTAAAAGGTTCTAGAACTGACAAAACAAGTAGGCCTGAGCTAAGTTAAAAGACAGAGCGTGACCAGCTGGGACAGGAACACAGCAAACTTGCTAATTAGTCTGGAGGAAGCCAATTGCCCACATTTTTATGGACTGCTAATTGCTAAAGTAGCAGCTTGCTCTAAAGACAAAAATAACAGCACGATAGTTGCTTGAATATAGTATAAAATGGCCTTTGGATGTAGGCTACATCAACTTTAAATGTGCTCTGTAGTTCTTAAACTTAAAACATACACTGCTATTAATAAAAATACACTTTGGAAGTCAGTTATTCATTTTTTTCTTAGACTATAAGATGAGAAATTATAGAATATATATGACTCTAGTTTGGGCAGTTGTGCTAAGGATTTATTTTAAATATACCAGTTCTCCACTTGAATACCATTTCTCAGCCCATTTTAAAACATTTCCCAATAAAAGAACAACATAAATAATTTTAAATGTGCTTTATTCTAAATACTTTGAGGTTTTTCCTGAAACACTGTCTTTCAACCCAGTTATATTTGTGAAAAGAGAATGTGCTTAAAGAATTTACCTCTACTTTTTGCAACATTTAGGGCATTCAGTAAGTATCTGTGGAAAGAAAGAAAGAATGAATAAATGAACAAGTGCATAAAGCTTTGTGCGCATTAGAATGATAGAATTTCATATTTTAGAGAACAAACAAGAACAATGAATCGCCTTCCATTATTTCATGGATGGAGGAACTGAGGTAGAAAGGGGAAGTAGAGATACTGCTCTGGGGTCTCACACTACTCAGTGGCAGCACCGGGCTTCGACCCCATTTCTTAAGTCAATCAATCCAGTGCTCTTTCCATTCTAAGCTAATATTCCTTTTGCTTAAGAGAAGAATGAATTACTTCTGCAGAGTTGAGTCTGACCCAAATCACGTTAAATCAGCAAAGCCTGGCTTTGGTAAAGGCTTAGATGCCAAATGACAAAAGTAAAGCATCTTTTATAACAAAAACAAAGCCAGAGTAATTGGCGTGTTTGGTTTTATTAAGGAGTGACATTTTCAAAGGCAAAGAGGGGAAACAAATTAAAACCTCGGTGCCATGGACTTAATTTGAAAGTGTGAATGTCAAACTGGATAGAAAGGAGGTAAGCTAGTCCTGAGGAACTGTAACAGCATAAAAGGAAAAAGCAGATTTCCTTTTCCAGTGAATCAATAGAAGTTAACGTATCTACAGATGTATTTATCTCTTGCATTGGTAACTGAAATCCCCTAATTAGATTGACAGCATATTTGGATGTTGCATAGTAATTACATATGGCAGAACAAATTTGTGGAAGATGGAAATAAGTAGATGGATGTTTAGACATAGCAATCCCACTAATGGCTGAAATGCCAGGTAACATTTCTTTACTTGTAGAATTTATTAAGAAGTGGCTGTGAATTGTCTTCTTATTTAAAGGTTTGGTTGTTAATAAGAGTGTAGTCACTTATCAAGTGTGTGACTCTGCCTAAGTTATTAATTATTCTGAGCCTTGTGTTTCTCATTTGTACAGATATGTACAATGGGGTTGTTGTGAGGACTGAAAGAGACTATGCACATAAGGTTTTGCATAGACCATTCCACATAAAAAGCACTCAATAAATGTTAGCTATTATTACTGTTGTCAGCCTCTCCAGGGGAGCTATATTGTAAGAAACCATACTTTCATTGCTGCTGCACTGAACCTCAGTAAATCATTGTTTTCTTGCTGGTCTACTATACAATTTGTGGATATTTCTACCTCAAGATCCTCCCTAAGAGGGTAATGAAGTGTAGCTGAAAGATCTCTCTTTACTTGGAATTCAGAACATTTGGTTCATATCCAAAGATTGCAAGTATGGTTTGTGCTATCTATTCTAGAACTCCCTGGAAGGTAAGATTCATTCACTTGATCACTTTCTGGACTGAGCAGACTTATCTCTCTTAAATTTTCTTAAGTCATTTAATGGTCTCTAAAATCGGGGCAATCATACCTATCCTTCTGGGATGCTTTGAGGATCAGATGAAGGTAAATAGTAGAAGGGCCTCTTTGCAAACTCTGTGGTGTTGAATGAATATTGGTTATTGATAGTCTTTGAAGGTTCAAATTCAGGTACTACTTCAAGGTCTAGGGTAAAAGCCACCTCTTCTCAGAAGCCTCTCCTGAGCTCCCCAACCTCCAGACAAATGTCAGCTGTCCTTCATGGGCACTTCCATTACATTTCAGCTGGCCTTCTTTAGTACTCAAGGAATGTGCTTCCTTGTAGAGCAGTAATTTATATTTCGTTCTGGCTACTGCACCTTCAGAAGGAAGCATCCATGTCTAATTGTCCTCATTGCCCCCTATAGTGCATAACATAGCATCTTGCTGACAGTATGTGCTCAACAAATACTTGATTAACGAATAAAGAAGCTTTTATGAACCCATATGTAATACTAAGTTCTGTGAATTATAGAGAAGTAGTAGAAACCAATAAAGACTTAATTACAATTTTCTCTCTTCAACAAGAGGATCAAATCCTTTAGGACTTGAACTTAATTAATTAGATATAAACTCATCCTTCATTCATTCCTTCTGTTTCTCAATAAATAAACATATGTTGAGCATATTCAGGTGCCAGGCACTGTGGCGGGCACTAGGAATTCAGTCCAACAACAACAAAATTGTTCCATTTCTCAGAGCTTGCTGCTTCTAAATAATGAGTAATAGTAAGGAAATAAGACCAAAACTTACTTTGTCAGACTAAACATTTAGACTTTTCTTTGTTAAGAAAGGTCAATAAAGAATTCTTAAGTGCTTCTTCTATCCATGATTAATTCCAGCAATTTTATTATTGTTCATTAGCAAGATTAAATTTGGCTACTGAGAATAGGCCAGGTAAATCACTTTTTCTGGCTAAAAATAAAAATAAAACTAAAACCCACTTCTGTAGCTGCTGGGTGGAATTTGCTTTGAATTATTTTTCATAATCGGAAGTAATTGGGCATGTCCTATTCCGTTAAAAATAAACATACAAAAGTACATTGATCTACTTTCCCCGATAATGGGTTTTGAAAACCATAGCTATGTTACTTAAACTTACTTTTTCTTCACTTATTAAAAAGTCCAGAGGGCACAAGTAACCTTCAGAGAATATTTCCACATAACAAGACAAAAGGATTTAATAAAATTCCTGGACGTATGTTTTAATTGAAGAATCATAAGCAATTCCACAGTGACATGGAGCCAACCGATATGAAACAAAAGGACTTTCTCATTACTGTGCTCTCTGGTAGGGAATTTGAGTGAAAGAAAAACTTTCTTCCATCATACAAACCAAGACTAGTTTATTACTGTTGCCTCCAAAGCAGCAGAAGCTACTGGAGTGTCACATTTTAAAGATGAGGGATGGATCTTCTTAAGGTAGCTTAACTTCCCACACTGCTTACTCACCCCTACACCACACACTCGCCAAAGCCACCTTCAGACTTCTTTTTTTCCTATGGCTGTGGGGGCTTATAGCCAAAGCAAATGAGGCTTAGAGGGTCTGTGCACCATTTTTTTTTTTTTTTTTTTTTTTTTGCACGTTGTGTCAAGGAATTCATGGATGGAAAATACCCAACCTTATTTCCCTTTTGTATCAGTCAGGTTCCTGGTGGGGAAGCTGGTGACACACTCAAATAGGTAATATGAGGAGAGTTGACCTACTTACAATGATGTGGGCAGGACAGGTCTAAGGGCAGGGTAGCCAGTAAGGACCACAGAGCACCCTTCTAGCTGTTACCTCTGATAAGCCTGAAGGGGGCGGGGTGAAGGGGGAGAGTACTAGAATCAAGAGAGAGAGAGCTGTGGCTGTAACAAGGAGAGGACTTCCCAACAGGATCTGCAAACTTCATAAGAGAAATGCAGGTGCCACCAACCTGGATCCTGGCTGAGAGGAACACGGGGATTGATACTTCAGTCTCGCTTTTCCCACTCCCCAGCTTGGTGTCCATGCCTCATGTTTGAGGCAGCCCAGAAAGACAAGCTTCTCGCAGGGTAGGGTGAAGAATGAATCCAAAGGGCCAGCCTGAATAGGAAATCAACTTTTTTTTTAAGATTTTATTTATTTATTTGACAGAGAGAAAGAGATCACAAGTAGGCAGAGAGGCAGTCAGAGGGAGAGGGGGAAGCAGGCTCCCCGCTGAGCAGAGAGCCCAATGCGGGGCTCGATCCCAGGACCCTGAGATCATGACCTGAGCCGAAGGCAGAGGCTTTAACCCGTTGAGCCACTGAGGCACCCCAGAAATCAACTTTTTATGTAATAGGGACATATATGTATGATGCATGTGGTCAACAAGCAGAAAGTTCTCCTTTCAAGAAAGGTTACAGATCATATTCATTTAATATTCATAAAACTCTTTCAAGACAAGCATTACTCTTATGTGATACGACAGAAAGGTACTAAGATGGATATTCACAGATGCCTCCCTTATTCCAGCTCACCAGCCTGATTTCCCTTTTTCTCATTTTTTTTTTTTTAATAAAGAGGAGGGATTCTTTCTGGCCAGAAGAAAGACTAAGTTCATCTAAACAATGATTAAGTGAGTGAGGAGTAGATGAGTGAAGTGGGAAGGAACACAAAATACGCAGGCTAGAAATGGGAGTTTCTTACCAATTTTAAGAGTTAAGGCACCATAGTGATTTAAGAGTATGAGGGAAGAAAAGAAAGGATGGGAAAACAAAAGGCAAAAAATAGTGCTCATCTAGACTGTGCATTGGGTGACTTTTAATACCCTTTAAGAAATGTGAATGAGGAATGTAATTACTTTTACTATTTCTACAAGTTATTGAGTTTGAATGAGACACAGCTCAAGTTTGAATGAGACACAGCTCAGAGGACTGAACCACATGGTTTCTGCATTTCTTTTCTTTTTTTTTAAGATTTTATTTTTTTATTTGACAGAGAGAGATCACAAGTAGGCCCCGGTTTCTGCATTTCTTAGGGTTACACTCACTTCCCATGTATTTAAACTGAGAAATGAAGAGGTTAAGTGTCTTGCCTAAGATTGCATCAAAAAGTACAGAGTTATTACTCCAGCCCAGATTTGTTGATTCCAGACCCATTAGTATCATTTCAGCTTTGGCTGAACTTACCTTTGCTGGATTTGTTGGGTGATACAGCTTTTTGGGGGGAAGGATTTCTTTTTCACATCTGGTACGTGTGTGGTACACCCATTAACAGTTGGAGAGATGAGTCCTTTATCCTCCTTGTTGTAAAGAGGCTTGATGGCTAGAGGCTAGTGGTCAAGTGTCATTGAGTCACTCAGATGAATAGTTCCATGATTAAATCTTGTTTGCTTTATTTATTCATTTTTTTGTATCATGTCAATGACTCCTTTAGAATAAGAACCGAGCTTCTGTTTTCTCTAGTCCATTCAGCCAGGACACTTTTAAGAGTGTGGTTCTAATGATTGCTAATGGCTCTTACAGCCCTGTTTGACTCCTGCTACCAGTCTGTATATTACAGGTCACCTGTGACCCACCTCTACTTGCTCTCCTTCCTTACCTTTCATAATCAGAACGTATTTGTTAATCAGGGACTTCTGCATGTGTAAAAAAATATATCGACCTGAGTTTTGTTCCTGGGATATGGAAGATAGATTAAGGAAAACATCAGTGTCCGTAGGTAGGCACTGCCAAAGGCAGACTATCTTGTGGGTACCTGGCCTGCCAATGTTTGTCACACTCCTGACCCCATCAGCTCCTAGCAACCCTCCCAGCTTCCCGCCTGAGGCCCAAAGCGCAGACATTTCTACTCCTGCTCACCTTTCAGATTGTGGTGGGGTTGCGGTATATTCTGTTTAGATTTCTTGTTAAGACTACCTGTTCATCTCGAATTTGTGGCACTGTATTTTTCTATTAATTCTAGATTCAGGATTTTTTAAGAAATTTGGTTACATGGTGACGGAAATGACTGTTCACATCTGCATTGTTCTAAAACAAAAACAAGTTTTATGTATTTTTTCTTTTTACTCAAAGATACATTAGCATGCCCTTTAACAGTTAGTGTAGTGGTTAAGGGAGCAGACTTTTTTTTTCCCTTGGTAAATTTATTTTTTATTTATTTATTTTTTATTGTGTTATGTTAGTCACCATACAATACGTCATTAGTTTTTGATGTAGTGTTCCAAGATTCATTGTTTACGTATAACACCCAGTGCTCCATGCAATACATGCCCTTCTTAATACCCACCACCAGGCCAACACATCTCCTTACCCACCTCTCCTCTAAAACCCTCAGTTTGTTTCTTGGAGTCCAGTCTCTCGTGGTTCATCTCCCCCTCCAATTTCCCCCCTTCACGTTTCCGTTCCTTCTCCGAATGTCCTCCATGTTATTCTTTATGCTCCACAAGTAAGTGAAATCATATGATAATTGACTTTCTCTGCTTGACTTATTTCACTCTGCATAATCTCCTCCAGTCCCATCCATGTGGATACAAAAGTTAGTTATTCATCCTTTCTGATGGCTGAGGAATATTCCATTGTATATATGGATCACATCTTCTTTAAGACAAACTGCTTGTATCTAGCTTAACCACTAACTAGCTGCGTGACCTTGGACAAATCACTGAAACTCTTGTCTGTATGCAAGGGACAATGGTAGTAACTATTTCTAGAGTTATGAGGAGTTAAAAATTAACAAATAATAGAAGAGTACCTGAAACATAGCAAAAATTCAGTAAATGTTGGCTATTATTATTTACCCCTGATCAAACATAATGATGTAAGCTTAATATTACTTTCGGTTAGGATTTATTTTCAGTTAAGATTTCAGTTAAGATTTACCTGGCATAGGGAAACTGCCTTGGGCTTTAGTGTCAGGTAGATGTAGTTCAAATTCTAGCTCTTCCACTTTTTTTTTTTTTAGGCATGTAAATTTGGTCAAAATACTAACATATTTATTAATACCAATTTTCATATTCATAAAAAAGGATGGCATTATGTGTATCTTAGAGGGTCGATATATGTGGCCTAATAGGAAGTTTGACATATAAATCATATAAATATAAAATAAGCAAAAGGTACATAGCTGGGTTTGACTTATAGAAACCATTCATTAAATGTGGCTGTTATTTTTAGAAGAAATTATTGATAATATTATCAGTAATAAGACAACAAAGACAAAAAAATGGTTAGGGAAAGAGTTTCATGTTCTGCAAAAGTAGCGTTGATTATAATCTTAGATTAAGCTATGCAAATGAAGCTAAATTTGAGGTGTTTTGAAATGATTTTGCCCAACCAAACAAACTGCATTTAATGAATAATGATAGCTTTACTCTCCCGTTAAAATAATTATTGTGAAATCATTCAGCTATTTAGACCACTCTGCACTGGTTGACATGAGTCTACCGCTCATGTCTCCACATTTCTCTGATGTCATTGGCCGTTTAATAAAGCATCACATGGGCCTGTGCTACAGAGCATGAACATGCTGACTTGACATAATTCTAGTTCAAAATCAAAGAATCTTGACAGCAGAGACAGTTTGATCATATTAGGAATGCACATGTATCTCAAGCTATCTGAAAACTGAATTTAGATTTCTAACTTAGCTAGTGAACATTAGCTGTAGGAACAGACCCCCAAGTCTCAGCAAACTAACCCCAAAGAAGAGTTTTGTTTTAGTATTAGTTTTGCCCCCTCACATGTTGGTGAGGTAGTTAGGATCAGGGGAAGGGAGATGAGGTTGTGTGCCACACGGTTATACAGGGCCCGAGCTGACAGAGGCTCTGCCATTTTCAACACAGGGCTTCCAAGATAGTGCTGAGTGTCAGAATTCAGCAGGAAGACGTATTTGGAAGTGGTAAATATTGCTTTTGGTCACATTTTGTTGGCCAGAAATTAGTCACAAGGTCCTACTTTGTTGCAAAGGTAGCTGGGAAATGTGGTCTCTGCCTGACCACAATCACAACCACAATACAACTATTGCTTGGTTGACCAACTCAATCCCATGAAAGGGGAGGAGAAATATTTGGTGGATAGTGCATGATCCCAGCCACATGCTAATTACAGCAGAGTTGGAATAGAGTTATTCCCTTTTTTCTCTCTTTCTTAATTCTTATTGATTGATTGATTGATTTGAGAGAGAGGAGGAGGTGGGAGGGGCAGGGGAAGAGGGGGAGAGAGAATCTTAAGCAGGCTCCACGCCCAGTGCAGAGCCTGACGCTGGGCTCCATCTCACAGTCCTGAGACCATGACCTGAGCCAAAGTCAAGAGTCAGACTCTGAACCGACTGAGCCACCCAGGCACCCCTTCTATAAGGTTCTTGTTGTCTTTATGGAATTTTCATAACCCTACCTGCATCCCAAATGTGTTCTTTTTGATAGTGATGAAGATGATAGCACTGGCCATTTAAGCAGCACTAGTGACCATGCAGTTGACACTGCACCAATCCCATTGTATATAATTCTTTCTTTTACCCTCCCACCAGCCCTATTAGATAAGTCTCAATGAACAAATTCAGAGATCTTGGAAATTATGTTCAGGTAGATTGAGTAAATTGTCTAAAGCCCTATGTCTTAGAAAGGGGCAAAGTCAGAATTCAAATACAGTTTTGCCTGACCCCAAAGCCTTGCAATCAGCCACTCCAGCTAATGATCATTTGCTTAGGCTGTTAAGAGTGAAAGTTATTTTATTGTTTTTTTGTTTTTGTTTTTGTTTTTCTAGAAAGAGAGAACACAAAAATTATAGTTTTTCAAAATATAGGATGAGGATTAACTAAAATACAGTGTATGGGTGCCTGCTTTTGCACCCAAGTTTCAAGAACCTCAGGGAGTTTCCTAGTTTGTTGTAGGAATTCCAAGGATGTCTTAAATTTTGGGGATTGTATTAATATTATTATTACTATTTCCATATGTTTTATCAGATTTTCAAGGCCTAGGGCCTCAGGAAGCTTAAGTACCATTGCATTCTGTTATATATTCTCTCTTCCTGAACATGCAAAGATGTGCTCATTTGATTAAAGGCTACCTTTCTAATTCCAAAGATATAATAAGGACCAGATTCCACCCCCACATAGGCCACATAGCCCAAAGCCCTTTAAAAAGATGCTTTGAAGCCAGCTAGGCACTGACATTTCGGAAACACCATTTATGCCTAGACTCCAACAGCTTACATTATAGTCATCATTCAGTTTTCTATGTAAGGACTTTGGGCTTTGGTTAGTTTCGGGAAGAAAGGGATCATGGCTCACCACAAAATGGCAGATGCAGGGGAATCCCATGTCCCCAAGAGGAGATTTTCTGGAGATCTTTAACAATCAAGAGAATCTGTCCTATTTCTAAGTTGATAGCAATTTATTGAATTCTGAGTGTCCAGCATTAATTTTGAGGGTGAATGAGTGAAATGTGGACATTAACTGTTTCCTAAAATAAGAAATAACTTCTGCCCTTTAGAAACTTATAGTTGGTCAGTGTAGTTGGTACCGACCCGGGAACAATATAAAACAGTTTGTTAACAAATGCTAAATAGTGTTTTGACATAGTACAATTCAAGTAAATTTTTAGAACAATATTTTTCCTATTTCTAAGAACAGTGACTTTTTTTCTTTTCTTTGAAGGCGTAGGGAAGTTATAAGCAATGCATTACTTTTTCTCTCTTCTTCCCCAACCCACCTCTGATTTTCTTCATATTGCTGTTTATTGGAACCCACAAAGTTTTTTCACGGTTATTTTCAGGCATACTTTTGTGAAGACAATTAAATCTTTAAGGAGCCTGTAATTTAGTGGAGAGAGGAATTACACACACAAGCGCACACGCACAACAGATGTGGAACTAGAAAAGCAATGTTCAAGAGAATGCCTGTTTTCAACTGTGTGACTTTGAACAAGTCAATTTCTCAACACATATCTTTTCATCTGTAAGGGAAGATATCTGATTTCAGAAGGCTATTGGTTATGTCAGATAGAATCATTCTTATGAAAACACCTTAAAAAGTGTGAAGTATGATGGAAATGTTAGTTTTCATTATCTGACTCATGTCTAGAGATGCAGGAGGACTTGTTCATTTTTTCATTTTTAAAATCTGGTTTTTGCATAATCAGTTTCATTTTTTATGATATTTAATCTGACAAGCAAAAGATTTTGTTCAAAGGGGAAGGATAAATAAGATTAACTTTCTGTAAATCCTTTCCAAGTTTCATTGTTCATCTCTTCTTCAGGAATGCCAGAACGCGCTTTCCTCTGTGAGCCCTCTTTCTGTAAATGTCTGCTGAGCTGCTGAGAGCGGTTTGCTTTCAGGGAAGCGTTGTGCTTTGCATGTGATTTGAATCCAGGATCATGATCTTAGTTCCTTTCTCCTCTATTGCTTTACTTCCCCAGCGCATCCTGGCTCGTGACACACTCTGTGGCTCACCCTTTTGATGGTTTTGGAATGGCTCTTCCTCCACTTCTGAATATATGCCCAGTATTTTGCTGTTACAATGGAGGAGTTGTGATGCCATTCTAAAATTTTATGCTCATTCATTCAGTCAACGCATATTTGATGAGTACCTGATAGGAGCTGGTACGCTGAATCACTGATACAAAAAACAGATCCCTAACCTAAGGAGCCTGCGGTAGAATAGAGAGATGAAACACACACACACACACACACACACACACACACACACACACACACACACACACACACACACACACACCTTATACATCGCATGTAGGGGGTTGGTTGGTGCCCCTCCTGAAAGAAACGTTCCGTAGAACACATAAATGTGACTTTATTTGGAATAGTGACTTTTGCAGGTGTAATTCAGTTAAGGGTTTTGAACTGAGATCATCCTAAAATGTCTAGTAGGCCCGAAATCCCGTGAAATATGTCCTCACATAGGACAGGAAGAGGAGAAGATAGAGAGACACATGGAGGCAGAGATTGAATGTGGACATTAATCCACAAGGAATGAGGGGATCAGAAGCTGAAAGAGGCAAGGGTTGGAGTGTCTCCTCGAGACTTCAGAGGGATGGTGGGTCTGCTGAAATCTTGATTTCAAATTTCAGGGCTTCAGAACTGTGAGAAAATAAACTTCTGTTGTTTTAAGCTACCTAATGTGTGGTAATGGATCATGGCAGGCCAGGAATCAGATCAACAAGGAACAAGATAGTCTCCACAATACGGAAAATTACGCAAGATGACCAAAGTTCAGTGGGAGTTTAGTATAAAACTCACTTCTTAGGGGCGCCTGACTGGCACAGTCAGAGGAGCACGCGACTCTTGATCTTGGGGTTTTGAGTTCGAGCCCCACATTGGGTGTAAGATTACCAAAATAAATAAACAAACTTTATTAAAAATTCACTTCTTATTGGAAGTCTGGCCTTTACAACCAGTCCAGAAGCACTGAATTATGAAAACAATCATTGCAGGGTATGTGTCGGTTCTATTGACAATAATTAATTGCAGATAACCAGCTCAGCATAAATTATTTCCTACGACTTTAGCTTTATGTTTACCTTCTGCATTAGGGTTTAATTTTAAATGGCCACTTCATGAGACAAATGCCAGTTTCTCATGGAGTGATGTTCTTCCAACAGGAGAACTGTAGCTCTGCCCACATTAAGCTGTGGCACGGTTGAATTCACAGACGGGCTCTGCATTCCCAGAGGCTCTTCTGAGCTTCGTAGGCCACACATACCCATAAACTTGACACAGTTCACGTGGACCCAGGCCTAACGCTCCTGAAACCTTATAGATGACCATAGAGCAGGTCAGGAAACATGGATGAAGTGGTGTCTGGTCTCACAGGCTGAAAAGCCAAAATGATCTTTAGGCACCCATAATTTTAGTCTCAGCGCTTCGGGAGTTTTGGGGCCAAATGACTCTTGTTTGTTAGTGCTGGCTGTGGGATTTGAACGGGGAGATCAGTTAAACAATAATTGAAGGCACGTGGGCAATGCCGTATCCCCTCATCAAATGCTGTCCCCATTCCCTCTAGTGCTTAAAATAGCTGAAAGTACGGTACTAGCATTAATGAGTAGGATAGGTTAATTTTTAAGTACCCCATCGAAGTGTAAAATATTAACATTTATGTTTATGAGTCTTGTCTGGCATAGTTGATGATGACTGCAGACGGCAATTGGGTGAAGCAAGGTTTTTGGCCCTAGAAGATACAGAAATGTGGGAGTTTTCTGGGATGTTGTCCTTTCTATATTAATATTAGTGTGACAGCACTCGTGGTGACTTCTGGGTTGTGCCAGGTAAACATTTTCCAAGTACAGCTGACTCTTGAACAACACAGGCATTAGGGGCACTGACCTCACCGACCCCTGAAGCTGAAAATCCACATACAGCTTTTGACTCCCCCCAAAACGTAATTCCTAATAGCCTACCGTTGACTGGAATCCTTGCCGATAACATAAACAGTCAATTAACACGTATCTTGTAGGTTATATACACTATATATTCCTTGTTATCCTATTTCTTCTTCTTTTGGTATTTCTAGCCAATGCAGTTTATCTGCAGGTTTTTTTCAAATTGTCACCCAACCCCTCCACGATTTTCCATAAATTTGTTGAAAAGAAATCCATGTATGACTGGATCCATGCCGTTCAAACCCATGTTGTTCAAGGGTCAACTGTGTTTACTCCTTCCTAACAATATGTGTCTTCATAGCAGGCAGGAAGCCAGTATAGGATTATTGTTCCCATTTATTTCAGTAATGAGGTAACTAAAACCAGGGCAGTTCAGCCATTTGTCCAAGGTCATACTCTAGAAACGGACAAAGCAGGATTCGAACCCTGGCAGGACGACTCTGGCTTCTGTTCTCAAGCCGTGCTGGTGGGTACCGGTGGTCTGCAGAGGAATTTTGAGTGTCTGCGATGTGAGTAATGTGAAGGCACCAACTGTAAATCCATGGAATGAGAAATAAAAATCCCAGGCTTCCTCGTCACGAAGCAGAGGCTCTATATAGCATGGGTTAACTGAATATTCAGGCAGAATGAGAGAGTCATTACATTTACCGCAAATGAACACAGATGGACACTCTTCAAACAGGGATTCATATTGAATTTTAATGGTGCTCTTCTGAAGAACACATTTGCAAAATGGATCACAGCATATTCCTACTTCCCGTTAGCTTGCCAAATGTGAGATGATTAAGAAACCTGCTTGTACTTTAAATATTCGTACCATATATATGCATATTTCAAATGTATGTGTCTGCAATAAATATTTGTTGAATGAATATGAATGTATATACACAAACATGTATGAAGCAACATGAAAATGTATACTTAATTTGACAAATATTTGTTGCACACCTAGTGAATGTAGACTTGTACTGAAGAGTGATGGAAATACACAGAATTCTTTTCTGTTCCCAAGGAGTCTTTCAGGGGTAGGCGAGACATGCCCACCATCATTCTGGCCGTGGTTCTCAAAGTGTGATGTCTGGCCCAGTGGTGTTGGTGGAGGACTTGTTGGAAATGCAGACTTTTTTCACCCCGCCATGGGCCTCCTGAATCAGAACTCTGTGGATGGGGGTCCAGCGATTTATGTTTCTAAAAGTCTTCTGGGGAGTCTGATGCATATTAAAGAAAGTGTCAGAACCACGGGGGTTCCAGAAAGCTGTAATGTACTAATGGTAGCTAGCGATTACTTTCAGCTGGGGACACGCAAGAAGACTTGAAGAAAGTGGAATTTGAGCAGAATCTTGGGGGACAATTTGAGTTTGGCTGATAGAAATGGGTGAGAAAGGGAGTAAAGCCAAAGAGAAGAGCAGGAGTTAAAGTGAGCTTGTTTGGCTTAGTGTGCAAGCTGCTTAGGGCAGAAAACCTAGACCGAGGTCAGTCAGTGGAAGGTCCTGACTGACATGCCTATGAGTTTAGACACTATTCTGAAAGCAGTGGGGACTCATGGAAGGTTTCTGAGAGGGGCCAGCAGTGTGATCAAAGCTACTTTCCATTTATACTTTTGTACTTGGTGAATGTAATTCGGCAGATATACTAAGCTGATAGAACTTGATGGTCTTAAATCAATCTTTTTGCCCCCATTAAGAAGACTTGAACGTTCAGAATCATGTGTTGGTTGTGGCCGGAGCCGTGCTAATTTCTGTTCTTTCCTGACTGCTTGGACACATGCAACTTCATTTCCGTAACTCAGCAGTGCCCGAGTCTCCTGCGTGTGTGTGTGTGTGTGTGCGCACACGCGCTCACACGTGCACTGCTTGCTTATAGGGAGTCACACAGCTGCTTTTGAATTCAGCTGGGCTTTAGGAAGCCTCATAAAGACAAAGAAAAATGTTACCGCCTGCTTGCGCTTTCTTTGTCGTTTGGCAATCAGAGGGATGAGTGGTGCAGGTGGCCTCTTCGATACTAATTCCAGCGTCTCAACCAGTTCAGCATCATAAGAGAGTTCTCTGGAAGGGAACTAATTCTGCCCCATCCCTGATTACTTCTATTTGTCCAGTATTGTGGGCACCTGCTTGGCCACCCACCTTCCTTTTCTTCATTATTCAGTTGCGTCATCTTTCTCCTTCCCTGGGTCAGCCTGTGTATTTCAGTCCATCCACACCCTGGATGAGCTCATTCATTCATTCGCTTTCTTCTTCCAGTCCCCATTGTGCCTTCTTTTGTTGGCATAATTGATCCTCTGCTTTGCGAGAGCAGGTGGACGAATTGGTTTATTGCTTTAGAAAAAATCTTTCCCCTTCTTTCTTTATGGCACCAGTCTTGAGTCAGTCTTTGGTTCTGCCAGCTTGTTCTCCCCCCTATTGACTGATCTCTTTGTGAATATATCATGCTGGTGGTGGGGAGTCTGTGCTGGGTCTGCTGTTGAGGGAGGAAGGTGAAAAGCCCACTAATAAAATAGCTCTGATTCACGATGTTCCAGTGGGGAAGGGAGTGAATCACGGAGGTCAGAAGTACTGATTCTCATGTGCATCATGTGCCGGAGGCCCTTTTTAGATCCTTGGGGGAGGACTCCCTCTCTCTTCCGCACATGTGTAAAGGGATTGTAGGCTTTAAAGGCATATTTGTTAAGTCGTCTTATACACCTCTCACGGAACACCTCAGGATCTTTGCTACACACATTTGCTTTCCTTAATTTGGGGCTTTTTGGGGTGTGAATTTAATTAGTCCCGGGTTTTAAAAGCCCTTTAGTCAGTCTAGTTTTAAGTGACCCAAGATACCAGGTTTCTTTTCTATCCTTTAAATAAAGAGCCTTTTAGAATACAGCTGATTGCATGACACTGCCTGGTAATCTCAATGTTAATTAATAAAGAATTATATAGGATCTCAAGAGGACATTTGGTATCCACTAGAGATGTACAGTGTATCTTGGTTTCAGCATGATGAGCTTTTCTCTTCCATCTGATAAAATGCTACTATTACTACTGTTACTACTACTATTACTAGAATCAGCTAAGTATGATTATTACAACATTTTATAATTCTAATAATTTAAGCAAAGTCATTGCCTTGCATATTCTCTAACATTCTCAGCTCAACATTTGTGCCCAGCGTTCTGTGTTGGATCCTATGGGGACACACACACACACAGACACTCACACACACAGCATGTATGATCTACATAAGCTGCCTAGAGGAACTATGAGGAATTGTGAGGATATTGATAAGTAGAGAGAAGGAGAGAGGACATTCTAGGCAGAGTAAAAGGCATAGAAATGGAAGAATATAACACAGAAATATTATGCTAGTTCAGAGGGAGACTAGGAGAGGTGGTAGAGTGTAGTTTGGAAAGGTAGACTGGGGAAGGAAAGGTGACATAGGATTTACTTTGGTAAGCACTGAGGAGCTATTAATGATTTTGAGCGGAAGTTAGCAAACTATGGTCCACAGACTAAATCTAACCCGGTGTCTGTTTTTGTAAATAAAGTTTTATTTAAACATGGCCATTCTCATTCCCTTGTACGTTTATTGTCTATGGTTGTTTCCATGCTACAACGGCAGAGTTGAATAGTTGTGACAAACCCTCTGGCCACAAAGCTGAAAATACTCACAGAGCATGAAGAAGCTACGGTTTATGAGAAAGACCACTCTGGAGAAATGTTGGGTAAAATACCCAGTGAGATGAGACACAGCACAGGGTGACTCTGGAAATGAGGGAATCTTGATGGGATCTTAGCCATGATACTTCTCAAACATTCCAGGCAGTCCTACCTCTATCTGCATTAACTTCCCACCTTCTCTCTGTCCCAGTTCTCAACCATTGCAGATCCCTCACAGATCATGCACTCAAAACTTCCTTCCCTGCACCTGTCGATTATTTTCCCATTGCAGATGGGGGTGGAGGGAGGAGGACTTAATTAAGCTCGGGTTATTTCACATATACAAATTCCTTATTTGGTTTTGTTTCATCATCAATGATTTTCTTGGCTCTCAGTAAGTGGCATATAGTTTATTAGGTTTTACTTATATAAATAAGTATATATAAATAAAAAGTGATCCTTTATAAATAATTTCTGTATGGTTAACTGAACATCCATGGCATTTAGCTCACATCATACAGCTTTGTCAATTTTCAGTGGCAGAGAATATATTCCTTCTTTTACGCAGCAGTGAGACCCAGAGGTTCCACGTAAAGCCTGTGCCTCCCTAATGTGTACAAAGGCTGAAAATGAGCATTTCCTTCCCACCTTCTCTCCCTTCTTTTCTTCTTTTAAATAAATATAGTGTTTATAGCTGGAATAAGTATGGCATTTTTTAATGGGGCCAGCATGGCACAGTAAAAAGGTGGTAACATATTTGTTAAGTACTTAGAAGTTAAATCTGCTAGAGAACTCTCAAGCTAACTGGTGTCCCTTGTTCAGAAACGGGAACTGCCAGTGGAGAGAATTCAGTGGATATTTTGGTATGTCTATAAGTGCACTTAAAAATCTGGCCTTTAATTTAAACAAGATCCTTGAAGAATGATTCAAACATGGCTAAACTTCCCCAGGGAACCTGCATCTACATCAAGGAGAATTCCCCAGGGGCAACGATGATATGAATGGTGTTGGACTTTTTATTACATTGTATCTTCGAGAAGCAGGCGTGAGAAAGAAGAGAGGACATCATTAAGCAGAGATGCATAAACATCTTCCAGTAATGCTGTGCTGTGCCTCTCGTGTGTGTGTGTGTGTGTGTGTGTGTGTGTGTGTGTGTGTGTGTGTGAAAATGTGGCTGAAAGATCATGCTGTAGGTTATATTCCGTGGATTTATAGTTTCTTCTCTAGCTCTTTCCGTATCTTTCTAATTAATTGGTTATTAGTAATTTTTAATTAGTATCTTTCTAATTAATGACTCACTTTGCCCACCTACTTTTGTAAGCGTATTGTCCTGATTGGAAATAATTGGAATGACTGATAATTATGTACAAACTTCAATGCTGTGGCCTGTTCATTTGTCGTAGAATTTCTGGGGGACATCTTGGTTTAGTGTAGGTGTTTTCAGCCGTGATATTGAGAGGAATTGTGGGGTATTGCAGCAATGTTTGGAAATGAATTTTTTTTTTTTTTTTTTAATTAGGGTGGCTTCACAAAACTCTCACTCTCATGTTCTGGTATCCCCGCGTGCTTCCTGTAGTGGGAGACCGAGGGGAAGGGCCAGCTGGCTAGCCAGCACCCTGACTTTGGGAGAACCATTCTGTGTGAGTGAGCATCATCTCTCTATTGCGAACCAGAGAAAGGCAGGGAGACCTTTTTCTCTGGGAAATACAATTCCAAAAGAAGTTAGTAGGAAGCCTGTTTGGAAATGCCGGGGTAGGGAAACAGTTACCCTTTGGTAGCAACTTCTTTGGCCCTTTGCTTTGAGAAACTGGGCAAGAGAGACAAAGAGCAAAGAGAGGAAGGTAAGAAACCTGGCAGAGTAGCAGGAGGGGCAAACAACGGAAAACTTCCCTAGGGTTTGCACTCCCTGAGAAATCAGGAAACAGAGCAGAACCTGTCACCGGTGGGGAGGCTGGTCCCCTGCTGGCTCTCAAGGATAAGAATTGATTTCTTCTTATGCTCTAGAGTGTTTCACCCTGGGAAGATTTTACTCGTCTCTGAGTCACATTCATCAGAAATATGACATCTGCCCCGTGGGCACGTGGTAGAAAGTCACTAGACTATGGCGGTTTGCTTGTGTGGGCACCAGGGACAGCCAATACCTTACGAGTCCAAGTCACTATTCTTAGTGGATTTTGCAGTCTTTGTAGCTTTTGATGGGCTGGAGTTGGGGGGGGGAGTGAAGGGTTATAATACTTTTTGGATACCCATCATTTTAAGATAATATACAATCTTCATAGGACTGATACGGCGTGCTCACATTTATGAGAAAAAAGGAGATTTTAGCTGATGCAGTAGTATTTTGAATATGATATAAATGCATACTTCTCAATATAATCATTTTGTGAACCTAAAATAAAATAGTCTGAAATGTTTCTATAAAATCACCAATTCTCTAAGTTTTATTTTATTTTGAAAAGAAAAATACCTCAAGTCCTATTCTTTATTTAGAACTGTAGACCTTTAATTTTGTTTTTCATTTTTTCATTTCATGTTCTTTCATTTTTAAAGAAGTAATATCTGTCCTTTGAATGGGACAAGGTGGAACTTCTGTCTATAATTCTCTTGTGTTTGGACCTCTCTTTTCATCTCCTTCTTGGTCCTCAAGGAGCTATGGGAAACCAACCTAGAAACATTGTTTCTTCAACAGTTTTCATGATCTATTTTCACTTGGATTCCCTCCTACTTAATTGGTGAAAACTCTACATCTAAAAACCACTACAAGAACTGATAGGAACATTTCCAACCCTTAGTCTGTGCCAGCTTTTAAATTCTCACATTCCTTTGTTAGCATCACAGCAACCCCTGTGGTGATGAACAACCTCTTATTGTTCCCATTTTGAAGATGAGGGAACGGACACGTGGAGCAGGAGGTCGTCAGCTTGTGGCTGAGGACCCTCCCCTCCCCCGGAGCCAGAACACTGGGCGGGGGGTGAGCAGTCTGTGGGAATGTGGCCTCCTGGGATCTCTGCTTGCTTTCCGACTTCTGCTTTGTGTTAATATCCTCTTTCTCATTATGAAGATGTTTATCTTCTTTTGAAGGCGGTATCTCCTTTCATCTTTTTCTCTTTTTTTCCGTGTAATAGCTGTCGTTACTATAGTTTGATACAGTGTTAGGGATATACCATGAGCCTCAAATGCTGCTTTACCTGGAAATCCTTTCCTCCTTCACAAGTCCTCTCCTTATGCTGCAGGGTATCCAGAAAGCGTGGGACACAGATGGAAACATTAATATCGCTAAGAACTTTGTGGCTCTGTAGAAAGTAAAATAATATTATCTGTGTTTCTATTCTTTACAGATACTGAGACCTAAGAGTAAAAATACCATGTCCCCACAGTTTGATTGGCCATGGGAAAAGGGAAAAAGGCTGAGAAAAGCAAGGAGGAGCCTATCTACTGTCGACGCCATTATGATAAGTTAGTTCTACTGCACTATTTATTTAGTGCCAGTTCTTACCGGAGACTCTTCATACGTTATCTCATTATTTCTTAAAACAACTCTGCACAATAGATTTGAGAAGCCCTGTCCTACAGATGCAGCATTCCGAGGAGATCAGGTGACATGCTCAAGGTCACTGAGGCCCCATGCGCTGGGTGGGAACTTCTAGTCAGGTCAAGTCTAAAGCCTGAGTCCTTGACCCCATGTAAAGTCATGTTGCCTCCTTCAACGAACATTCCTTCTGTCTTCTCATCCATCTCCCAGATCAACCCCAAAAGGAATGATTCAAAAATATTCTTTTCCATCTGCTAATAGTCCCTTTTTAAAATAATTTCTCCCTCAACTTATGCGCCGTCTCAAGTCCTGGTAACCCTTCCAGAGGAGGATTTGTGTCCTTTTTTTTTTTTTTTTTTTTTTTTGGTATTTCCTGAGTCATCTTTCTTCTCTAGGTGTCCATCTCTGTGAATCCAACCTGGGGGTTTCCTTGACCATTTCAATTCTCTTTTATTCTTTTTCTTTCTATGCTACGTAAGTTGGCACTAACTCACCTGCTCTCTTTTTGTATTTCTATTTATTTTATGTGTCTGTATTTTATCATCCCAACGGGATAGTTATTAAGGGAGAGCCTATGAATTTTCCGTTTTCTTTCCTAGGTCCTGGTGCTATAGTTGATGAAGTGAAAGTCTAACTGTGGGATCTGGTAAAATGTAGTCATTTTGAGAATTAATGAAATGCTCTCCACCAAAGTTATTGTTAACTGTAGTTTACTCTGCTGTTATTTTTGTATCTAATGCTACACTGTTCATCGTCCTGTATCCCCTTCAGCCTCGCACTCCAAAGTAGAGATGGCTGTGGGGCCTGGGGAGCTCCGGGTCAGCCTCTCATCTTTGTTTCAGCCCCGGGTCTAAGGTGGACAAGATGGTGGGGAAAACATGCTGCTTTCTCCTCCCTAGATTCCAGTTGCTTTTAGCCTTCCTCCAGTTAATCTCTGGTTCCTCAGCAACTATGGAAAGTCTAGGATAAGAATTTCCTTTCCCTCGTGTGTAGTTCCATTGTTTTTCTTTCCTCTCCTAGCACTCCTGTCACACATGCGGGTGGAGGTGAACCCGGAGGCTGAGCCAGCAATCCATCTTACTTGAAGCTTATTTGAATGTTGTCTCCTGTATGAAGGAGCTAGAAATAGGGACTGAGAGTTTGATTCCAGGATCAAGGCCAGGCGTCAGTAATGATCCACCTTGTAGTGTGTTAAATAGACTCTGGCATCAGCTAAATTATTTCTGCAGGAATGAAGTATTCTGATCAAAATAGACAAGCCAGCCAAACGGATTTGCAAAAGAATTGTGTTTCCTGGCCGGCAGGCACAAGCCAGCAACGAGGTCGTGTGTGTAGAATCCCACACTCGAGCTCCCTCTGCTGGCTTCACGCAGAAACACTTCACTTTGTGCGGCCCAATTATTCATGAAAGGAGTAGTTTCTTACTTGACGTTAAGATTTTATTTCCAATTTATATTTTAACCTAGAATATTTGGTCACCTCTTACATATTCATCTGTTTTCTGTGTTTGTTTAATTTTGAATTATCTGTGGTACAGTGGTAATTTACGGCATGCATTTTATGAAGTTATATAAAAATACAATATTTTAAAATGCCATTTAATGTTTTCTTGGACAGATTTGAAGTAGTAGGAGTAAAGAAGGAGGAGAAGGAAGGGAAGGGAGGGGGGAGGAGGAGAAGGAAGAAGAAACGGAGAAGTTCTAGTGCTAAACCAAATCAAAATTAGCACCTGATTTTAAAACTGTCTTTCTTAGTCAAACTGCATGGACAGTGATCTCCAAAAATTTTAATGGTTCCCCATGGGCTACAGGATGAAGTTTGATATTTTTGCCTGATGTACCCGGCCCTTCACTATCTCCCCCTTGCCCACCTGAGTCCAGAGTCAATCCTACAACTGCTTACCTTGAATTTTATGCTCCAGAAATACAAATGATTATAATTCTCTGCATAAGGCGATGTCTCTTGTGGCTGTGGCCGTGTATTCCGTGGGTTCCCTCCATCTCGAATGTGTGCCCTGATCCCCTGTCAGCTCATGGTCATGCTTCGTCTCAGCTCACGTCACTCCCTCTGTGAAGAAGAGCCTGGATCTCACTGGGGAGGCCAGCACCCTGCTCAGTTCCCATACACTTTGTACTGAGGTCCTACATGGTAGTGGGCATTCTCTTTCTCCTCCCTAGACCTGTGCTCTGCGAGCAGAAGCCGTGATGCTTCATCTTTCTAGTCCAGCTTAGCACAGCACATGGCACAGGGGCCTAACGCATATGTGTTAAGTGGCATTGTTCCCACTTCCTGAAATGCCCAACTGACGTGAAGCAAACACAAGTTAAAATCTTTTCCAGGTGATGCTGAAATTTTGAACTCAACTAAAATGTGACTGTTGATTATGTCTTTTGCCTTCTAAATCACACACACCTTAGTCTTTGTTCTAAGAAAAAAAAAGTCACTATTGGGGCACCTGGGTGGCTCAGTCGGTTAAACAACCAACTCTTGATTTTGGCTCAGGTCCTGATCCCTGGATTGTGAGATTGAGCCCCATGTCAGGCTCCCCGCTGGGTATGGAGCCTGCTTAAGATTCTCTCTCTTCCTCCCTCTCTGCCCTGCCCCCCAGGTCGTGCTCTCTCTCTCTCTCTCTCTCTCTCTCTCTCAAAAAAAAAGGAAAAAGAAATCACTATTAACATCATAGAAGGAAGTAGATGTCAGGCCCATGTGACCTTTTGGACCCTGGGAACATCTGACTAATATATAAAATGATGTATAATAACAAGATTCATCTAGGGGCTCAATTTTGTATTATGCCTTGAGGGAAGTGCTATCTAAAGAAAAACTTGCATTCATTGCCTTGTTCTTTGTTTTGTTTTTTGCATTTTTGTTTAAGATTTTATTTATCCATTTGACAGAGAGAGAGATCACAAGTAGGCAGAGAGGCAGGCAGAGAGAGAGGGGGAAGCAGGCTCCCTGCTGAGCAGAGAGCCCGATGCGGGGCTCGGTCCCAGAACCCTGAGATCAGGGTCTGAGCCGAAGGCAGAGGCCCCAACCCACTGAGCCACCCAGGCGCCCCCATTCGTTGTCTTGTTAAGAGTCCTCCGGCCTCTCTGCGTGCCTCAGCGTGTGGAGGATGGGCGCAGACACAGTGCGGATGATGTCTCCCACTTACAGGGCGTGGTGACAGCTCCCACGTCATGCTCACTTACCCGATGCCAGCACTTTACATGCGTCATCCTCATCTAGTCTCAGCACCAGCAGAATGATGTGGAGACCATGATGATATCTGTCTGCAGATGGAACTGTGGCTCAGATGAAGTGACACTTCAGGTTTGTTCAGATATTAGAAGGTTGAGTGGGACTCCAAGGCGGCACTCTGGTTTCAGAGAATGGCCACTCTTGAGGGCAGTGGTTTTGTCTCCCAAGAGATCTTGGGAGATGTCTGGAGATACAGTTGGTTGTCACGGCTGAAGGAGGGGGTGTTACTGGTACCTAGTGGCGGAGGCCAGGGAAGCTCCTGGACATCTCAAAAATACACAGGGTAGTCACCACAACAAAGAATTATCCCGCATAATGAATCAACAGTGCCCTGGTTAAAAGCCTGTTTTATGAGAATGAGCCACATAGAAACTCATGGCAATGGAATTGATAGGCTAACCAGCCTTGACCTTTGCCATTTTTTTTTTTTTTTTCTGTTGCCTTTCTTCTAGGGTCATGTATTCTCATGATTTTGGCTACTACCTCTACAGAGGTGATTTCCAAAAATCAAATTTAGGTGATTTCTACATAGAATCCTGACCTCTCCCTCGAATTCCAGCTTCTTATTTTCAACTCTCAGGAGCCATTTTTTATTTGAGTGATTTTCTCAACAGTTCCAATCTGGAATCTATAAATTCCAAAGTACCTGTCTTTCCTTATTTCTCCCTTTGTGGCTTCATCCTTTAAATCGCAGGTTCTGTTTCCTTCTCCTTAGCCAGCCTTGCAGCTTGGATTCATTTCCACTTCTCTTTTGCACCATTCTTTCCACGTCCCCCGGTCGGTAACTGAATACTGATGACCTTCTCCTTAGTTGTTTTTAACAGTTTATTCCTGTTTACCCCCCAGTAACCCTGACGTAGTCTAACTGTGTGATCTGGGTAAAATGTAATTTTTTGGAAACTTAATTGTTTGTAAAATGATAAAAATGATATAGCATGTCACTCTTCTACAAAGCATATTAATATCCTCCAATTTGAAAGATAATCCATAATCTCTAAATAAAGTTTACAGAAAGTATATTAAAATAGTGAAACAGAAGTGGATAGAGTTTATGTGAGTATCTTCAAAATCAATATGTTAGGAGATTTCCCTAATTGTTATTTAATCCAACATAAACTAATTTAAAAAAAAATGCAAGATTTGGAGTGGAAAATTGTAAGTTTTAAGGGCAATGGGAAAAATGGAAGAATTTATGTTTTATAAGGGAAATAGTTAGAGAAAATTGAGAACAGTTGTATTTCTTAACATCATTGATGAGAACTGAGCCATAAAAACCAGTGCATTGATCATTAATTTGACCGATTTGTTAGACTTGATCATGGCACAGTTCTTGTGCATTTGGAAGACCAAATGTCTCCGACAGTAACCGTGGAGCAGGGATCTCTCTGTTACGCTGTGTAATTATAACTTACCAAGTTCAGAGTCAGGAAGACTGTCTGCATTCTGGCCCCAGTCACCACTTCCATTTCTATTTCCCAGCATTTCCCCTCACACTGGGTCCTGCACACCAACCAGATTGGATGCTAGCTCTCTCCCCCTGTTTTCTCATCTGCACTGCCTCTCTGATTACTTCTCCCCAGAATGCCCTTCCCGGTAGATTTCCCTATGTCTACACTCCTTCCTGACACTACTCAGATATCTCAACACCACCAACTAACTTTCCTGAGCACTAGAAATAATCAAACCTTATTTGAACTCCCTTGCTCATTTTTCAATTATTATTATTGTTATTATTATTATTATTATTATTTTGTGGTGGTAGTGGTGGTGGTGCTTATTTTTCTGTTATGCCCAATCAGTGTGAATAGACATTATATAACTTCTTTACCAAATGGTATTCCTTGAGGGAAAGCATTTTCTCCATTACATCTTCATTCTCCTGACCCTGTGCAAACCCATTGCATTAACCACAGAAAGGGCATGAGTTGAACTCGCCTCAAAGACCTGAATCTAGCTTCAGAACCCACTCATTCATATTCTTTGCCCCCTCTCCTCTTCTTCTCTTTGCATTTTGACTTCTTTCTTTCAGAGCTGCTGCCCCACAGGACTGGGGTCATGACCTTGGCCCATACAGGCTTACATACTTACAGTCAGATGGCCAGACAGAAAAGGAAAGTTTTCCCTGCAAATCTACTTAGAAAAATAGGGAAGAGTTTGGATGGCCATGGCTTGGGGCGTGGGTTCATCCCTGGAATGGTAATTGTGGTCAACATGATATGGTACAATGATTGGCCTGAGTCACAAGCCCTCTTCACAGTTAGGGAGTCATGTCTGTTAGAAGTAGGGAAAGTAGTGCTGGGCACACAAAGCCAGTATCCCCTAAAAGTAGAAAGAAGAACCCATGTGTAGTCTCAAAATGTAAAGACAGGGAGTGATAACAGGTTGGCATTTTCTTTAAGTCTTTTTCCTATTTGTTGTTGAAATTGGACCACATCTGTGATCCTGGATCTTGTTTGATTATCGCTGTAAGATCAACATTGTTCCCTAGTCTTGTAAACTCTTCATAAGCATATGAGATGCTTTGGGAGAGCATTTCCCGAACGTGCCAGAGATGTTACCTAGGAACACATTTGACTTTAGGTCACTTGACCACCTTTTTACCTCCATTGCACTACAGTTCTTAAGCTGGTCACACAGAGATTTAAGGAAAAACTAAGTCGTGTGTGAACTTTGAACTGTGTGCTCTTAGCCAATATTTTCCTAGGCTGTATTTTCTTTAGTAGATTTTGTACACATGCTTTCCAACTTGTGTGCACAATTCCCCTACCATCTAGACTTCAAAATGTTACAACTTATGGATTGCTTTCCAGTGAGTATATTCAGGATGAAAAGCATCAGTGATACGTCTTAAGAACTTCAGCCATGTCTACTTAATAGAAAGTACATATTTTGATAAGAGGTAACCTAATATACACAATTGTGAACATTTCTTTGTTTGCCCCCTCTGTGGCTTAACACCCTCATTAGTAATATTTCTGGCTAAATCCAGGGCTGCCTTTCCATCACTTCCATTATAGAACCAAAGAGTGTAGTCTTGGAAGAGGCACGTGAATTTACTACCCCAATATTTCATCTTTGCAGGAGGCCCTTTTACAAACCCATAATGGTTAGTGATGTTTCCTTAGTTTAAATATGTGAGCTTCTTCACATACATCAGGTAGCTCTAATTTCTGGATTGCTGGTCCTCCTTACCCCACCAAACTTTGCCAGAATCTACTGTCGCCCACTGTTCTTATACTTTTTTTTAGAGTTATGTAAAAGTCTTTGCATATTTATATATCTCGTCACCTATGTGCTTGTCACTTATCTCAAAAAAAAAAAAAAAAAAAACCTCACCTCTTCCAACACCTGAGGAAAATTATCATATCTTCCTCTTCCCCCTCTTTCTTCATGTTGCTAAGCACACACACGTCTTTTAGTTATTCCTGGTAAGATAGCATTCCTACTCCTGGCCATTCCTTTTCCATTTTTTGTATGTTTAGTTTTTTTTTTTTTTTTATATCATCTAAATACTATCTCAAGTAACTATTCCTGCCACAAGAGAGAGTGTCCTGGAGCTTTTCTTGCTGTGATGTAGACTTTGACTTCCATTGTGAATATGGCAGAAAACTCCCAGCGACCAGAGTCTAACCACCTGGACTCCTACTATGGCTCCACCCCTTTCTGGCGGGTGGGTGAGTCCCATACTCTCTACACACCCGTTTTCTCGTCTGTTGTGTGCAGGCATCAGTGGTAGCTACATTTTGGGCTGGGGAGAGGATCGCCTTCTGGACCAACAGTGAGTCCTCCATTGTGACTGTTTCCGACTATTATCATCCCTATGATGGCACGATTAGAACAACCAAATCAGGACTATTTGTTGTTACATCTGAGCCTTTAAGCCTGAAGCTTTCCCAGCCTAGAGCATTCTTTTCCAGGATAGTCATAGGGCTGGCTCCCTCTCATCTTCTAGCAGCTCAAATATCATTCCTCAGAGAAGCCCCTCTGACTGCTGTTTCAGTCGTCTACTTCTGCCCTGGTCCCCCTCTATCCGGGGCTTTCCTTCATTTTCTTCACTGATTCTGTCACTAGGCGATGTTGGCTTCTCCATTAATCTTCCTGATGATTAGCTCTCTTTCTGTCCACAGGATTGCAAGAGACATGAGGCCAGGGATCTTCTTTGTCTCCTTTATTGTTGTTAATAGCATCTGGAATCATGCCTGGCACATAGTAAGAACACAGCAGACTTTGTTGAATGAAATCTTTGGGTCCATGAAAACTTTCAGACATTTTCAAATGATTTTTTATTTTTTTTTTAACCAAGACAAACCTTCTCTATTTCATATCAATAGAATGGGTATTTAAAACCTAAATCCCAAACATGTATTGATCTTTATTAAAGTTGACTTCTTATTTTCCATCCAGAGTTTCCAGCATTCCCATATGGTTTTGAGTTTGATGCTGGACTTCATAGTTACTGTGACCATTATATGGTAATGATAACATAATGCATGTATTGAGTGCTCACTATATATGAGGCATTCATGAATATTTATGTATTGTCTCATTTAATAATGAAAACAACCCTGTGATGTAAATACCACTTTATTCCCATTTTGAAAATGAGAAAGGTGAGGCACAAGGGTAGTTGGTGACCTTAAAGTCACACAGTAAATCATAGAGTTGGGATTCGAACTCAAGCAGTCTGACTTCATAGCTTACATAATTTACCAATGTTGTAAACAATCTTCTGAGGTTTGTATCATTTGTGCATTTGAATATGTATTTCATTTACATCTGTATTCAAGTTACGGTAAATGCCCAAACCAATATGAGCCTTTGTGATACTCCAGAACCTTTTATCCTGCTCAATACTGAACCAGCAATCAGTACAGTCACCAGCTGAGAATTCCTAAGGCTGAACACCGGATAAAGTTGCTGTGGGAAAGATGTGAATGCTTAATAAAATTTAGGACATATTACAGGGCACGTCCATGAAGCAGTAACTAGTATTTCTAGAAGAAATACGGTTTTACCAAACCTCTCTTGCTACGTTTGGAAAAGCACATTCTTTTCTGTATGTTCACATTTCATCTTATTTCCAGAGGATTTGAAGCAACTTGCCATACAGTCACATATACTAAAATAACATCATGATGTCAGTAAGAATAAAAAGTCAGGTCTAGAGAAAATAAACGAGAGTAAAACAAATATTTCTAAGGTGGTGGGTGGTCTGAGAGAGAGAGAAATATTAAGACCTTACGGAACCACATATGATTACCTTGGTTGAACTTCAAATTTATATACATTTTCAGAACATCATGATAGTCAATTTTTAAAATGGGGACGTGATTAGTTCTTATTACCAGGGAGGAAAATCCATACCAGTTATTCAAGGAAAACACAATTTCCCTATTACATAGCTTGATGATGTATTTCTGCATGAGTGTTTTTGTAAGATGCGTTTAGCACGAGGATGGCAGTAACTTCCAAGGCACTCTACCATGAACTGCGTGGTTTCACATGACTACTTCTTGTATTGCCCCTTGTTAAAGCCAAGAGCATGCTGCTAAAGCACGATTCAAGGAAGGTAAATCAGGAAGGGATGGAAAACCCAGATCATACGGTCAAAGGGAAGGTAGCACTTAGAGGACTATCAGTTCTTTTAACAATCCTCCATTTATATCTGTCTTAGCTGAGATTTTTAATAAGTTTGGGCAGTAGACAACTCAAAGAATACTTCTCTGGGGTATATTTAAAGTGTTCTCAGTGGTTTACTGTTAGATGTATGTATTTTAGGAAGTGGATGAGAAGATGTAGAGGATAACCTCTTTTTCTGGAAATTAAGGACCTACACAAATTTCATTTTTTTTTTTTTTTTTTAATTCAAGGGCTCTTTCCGTACCTACATATAAGACAGAAATTAATTTTTAGGATCTCTTTTTCCTTCATTCTTTCTTTCAACAAGTATTTATCGAGACCTCCTATGCTTTAGACACCTGGGTTGTGGCAGTGAACGATAGAGTATAATAGAGTATAATTCTAGTGAGGAAGGCAAATGTGAAGATACTACTTAGGTATGTAGTTGCAAC
>CM052896.1:106337306-106535024 GCA_028534135.1 Potos flavus
AAAAAAAAAATATTATAAAGAAAATAAACCAAGACAGTAGATACAGTAGAGGGGATAATTACTTTTAGATGGAAGATCAAGGAAAGTTTTTCTGAAATAAAGACTTTTGAGCTGAGATTGGAATGACAAGGAGTCAGCCAAGGGAAGGTCCGTGGTAGGAGAACTCTAGAGAGAGGGAAGTGTCAAAAGTCCCATTATGAGAGTCAGTCTGACTCTCTCTGGAATATGAAAAACCAGGTCTGAGACATAGGCAGAGGCTAGTTCAAGTTTGACCACGTAGGCATGGCGAGGAATTTGGGTTTTATTCTGGGTCTCATGTATTAGTTTGCTAGAGCTCCCATAGTAAGGCACCACGGAGTGGGTGGCTTAAGCACTAGAAATTTATTTTTTCCCAGTTCTGGGGGCTGAATGTCTGAGATCAAGGTGTCAGCAGGATTGATTTCTTCTGAGGGACGTGAGGGAAGGCTCTGTTACAGGTGTTTCTCCTCAGCTTGCCCATGATTGTCTTCTCCCTGTTCCTTCCCAGTGTGTCCCCCCTCTCTGTATCTATGTCCAGATTTCCTCTTCGTGTAAGGACATCTGTCATATTGGATTAAGGCCCACTGTAATGACTTAATTTTAACTTAATTACCTCGTTGAAGACCCTCTCTTCAAATATAGTCACATTCTGAGGTATCGAGGATTAGTACTTCAAGATACGAATTTTTGGAGGGACATAATTCAGCCCTTAATACCTCAGTAAGTTTTGAAAGAACTGTGGGGATGTTTGATTAACTGAACAAGAGGTATTTAAACTCAATTTTAAAGGGAAGAGGGAGAAAAACAGTTATATCCAGTTGGTATGGGGGTCATGGTGTAAAGTAGAAACGAGCTTTATATGGAGGACTATAAAAAGCCTTATATAGAGGGTTATAGTAATAGTTCTCAAGGGAAGCTGCTGAATAGCCGTGCATACCTCGAGTATCAAGATATCAAAACAGTCTGTGCATAACAAGCAAGCAATCTTGAATTGTTGTCCAAAAAAAAAAAAAAAAAGTTGTATGAGAACTTCTGGGAGCACCAGTATCTGGAGTGGTAGAATCTAGGAATGACCAAAGATGACTTTGTTCATGAGAGATAGATAAAACAGAAGGAATTATGCCAACTATACTTCAATTAAAACACATACACACACACACACACACACACACACACACACACACGAAATGAGGAGTTATCCGCAAAGGCACATGAGGAAAGTTATTTGCTTGTCCTAAATCCAGGTATCTAGAGTGTCAAAGCACGGAATTGAGAGCATCAACCACTTGGTGGGATGATCTGTGTGAGATATTTTCCTTTTGTCCCTTACTATAGTACAGAGTTGGTACAGAGTCAAGGTTTAAAAGTAATGACTGCCTTAAAGTATCTGAATATTTTCTGGATGTATGAACATTCACTAGCTTTAATCTATCAAAAGAATCTTGAAAGCTAAATTCTAGTCATCCCATGACAAAGTGAGTGATAAGGCAAACAAATGGCTACTCTGGAAAAGAAAAATCTGGTAAATGCGAGTATGGGTTGGTAGATGGAAGAGCAGAACAGGGATCTTCGACAAAAGTAACCATGACATCTGGGGTTTAATCAAGGAAACACTGACATATATGCCTTGAATTTCAGAGTGCCTGATAAGTTTTGGGGAAAGAAAGAGTATTATAACTTAAGACTACAGAATGAACCACTGAGCATAGAAGTACCATAAAATAGTTCATCCTCTCAGAGTTGAGCTGATTCATATTCCTTCTCTTAATTTCTTTTTTTTTTTTTTAACATTTATTTATTTATTTGAGAGAGAGAGTTTGTGTCGGGGGCGGGGGAAGGGGGAGAGAGAGAGAAAGTCTTAAGCAGAGTCTGCACTAAGTGTGGAGCCCAACATGGGGCTTGATCCCAGGACCCTGAGATCACAACCTGCACTGAAACTAAGAGTTGGATGCTCAACAGGCTGTGCCACCCAGATGCCCCTTGTTTCCAGTTTCTACTCAGGAGCTCAACTTGTTGTACTTTATTTCTATATACCCTTTTGAACTTGATTTTTTGGGTTGCCCCTTCAGTACCCAAGACTCCTTCACCAAGAGCACATCTTCAGTTTTCCTTTGCTCAGGGTCCTGCCTTCCATGCCATCCCTAGTCCATTCTATGTTTGATCTTTGTGTCCTGGAGTTTTAGGTCACATAGAGCTATAGACTCCCTACTTTCCTGTAACTGGAATCTAAATAAAGCAGAAGGAACCATTCTAGAATCTGACCTCCCATAACATGGTGGTGGGTAACCTCACTGAGAAAGATTATATGACTGGAAAACTCATTGTGCAAAAAGATCCTAGAAGGAGGAAGGAAGGATGGACAGATGATTAATAGACAAAAACCAAAGAAAAGCACATGACTGATCAGCTCAGACCAGAAAAGCTAAAACCAAATGGGTGGAGTTTTAATTCCAAAGGGAATTAAAAGCTACTTAAACATAGATTTTGAGCAATAAAGAAAAATGAAGGTTAAATAATTTCGAAAAGATGGTGTGATGTTAACAGATGATGTAAGAGAAGGGTGATTTATTATTTTATTTTGAGCTCTCCAGTTTAAAAAAAAGAATGGTCTTACCAACAAATATCAAAAAGTTCCAAATAAGGAGCACCTGGGTGACTCAGTCTGTTAAGCTTCTGACTTCAGCTCAGGTCAGAGGATCTCAGGGTCCTGGGGTCAAGCCCCATGTTGAGCTCTGCACTCAGCAGGGAGTGTGCTTGTCCCTCTGTCCCTCCCCCCACTCATGCTCGCACATATGTGCTCTCTCTGTCTTTCAAATCAATCAATCAATCAATCCTTTAAAAAAAATTTGCAGACAAGATTTCATGGAGTAGGAGGCTTTGGGATAAAACCTATGTGGCGGTGGGGGGGAGGACAGAGGTAGAGAGCCAGTAGTATGAATTAATGCCATGAAGGCAAAATGAGGAGATCATTTTTGAGAAAGAATTAGATGTATGTGAAGCAATCATGAGAATTGATGTGGAAGCTAGGTTGGAAGTATGCCCTCTTCCTGTCTTTAAAGCAATTCTCAACTAATGTTCTCACTTGGTGTAAGAGGCAGGTCTCAATGGCACCTCCACCTCTGTGCCTATTTCCAGTCTTGAGGACACATGCAGTTCATAGACCATTTGCAAAGGCTAAGCGCTTAACTGGCCCAGCCCCAGGCCAGTGATTGAACCGAGTCTTCCCGGCTCTGGCAATCACCAGCACCCGCCGCTTCATAGTGTCCAGGACTGTCTCCCAGATAGTGATCAGCAGAGATTTTGGGCAATTTGAGTTTTACAGGAAGAAAAGATTAGTGTAAACATTGGGAACATGAATACACATAATTTCTATCAAGGGAGAGCACATAATTCTAAATATAGTTTGACAGATTTTTATAAATTAAAAAAAGAATGTAATCTTTCTCAGCATCTGTTATGTGAGAGATGCTTGTTTTACATCAAATAGAACAGACCAACTACTAGTTTTCTGCTGTTGGAACATTCTCCACTTAAAATCTTTGGCCTATGGGGAATTTAAATATATGGCCTCTAAATTTCCATTCAGTGCTAATATCCATGACTGTGTGTATTACTGATAGTTGGCTAACTTCTTGGAATAGGAGTTACTTTTTTTCAATGTATAACAACACAGACATTTTGGAATATAATTGTTGAAATATGATACCAACACACTGTTATCTTAAAGATCATGCATCAATTTACCTTAATATTGGAAATTATTTTCAATATTTGTTTCCCAAAGAAGGAGAGGAGTTGGTATTATCAGATTAGACGAGTGGAGAAAAATGGAATTCTAAGTAAAAAAAAAAAAATGTTTTAGAATTTCAAATGGGCATTTAAACTGAGGTAGAAGAAAACAATCCCTGTGGATTTTGTTAGCTGGTAATCATAAGTGACAAAAAACCTTTTTTTCTGTTCTCATCACAGTAAACTAGTGCTTTAGAGTTTACTGCTTCTACATCACGTTTGATTTTCACATGGGGTTTTTCTAATGTTTCATAGATGAGCAAACAAACGTTAGAGAAGTAACTTGTTTGAGGCCACATATGTGGATACATGTTGAACATTTATGTGGAAAAGAACATTAACTTATTTGACCTTATTAGTATACTGCTCATTAGCGTCTCCTTAAAAATCTGCTTTTTTATCAACGGATGTATATTATATAAGTTTAATTTAGAGCTTTCCAAAGTAACTCTATTAATAATAAGGATAGTAACAGTTAATTTTGTTAAGCACTTGTTATATATTAGTCACAATATACTAAGCATTCCATATTTATCTTCTAATTTTCTCAATCTGAATGCATGCCTTTCTCTGAAAATAGCAGTGTACAGTTATAATCACTTGCAATGTATCTTTCTACACTGAAATGTGAAATATGGAAGTAGAGATTTTCTGTATCAGTTAGGGTAGGCTAGGGTTTTCTGTGATAATAAGCACCCAACAAATAAGTCTTAAGGCTTAAAATAGCAAATATATTTCTCACTCATACTACATGTCTATCTCTGGTATGCTGGGAGCTCTGTTCCACATTGTCCTCACTCAGGGGTCCAGGCTGATAGGGCCATCACCATCTAGTACATGGCTGGTCGCTGGGCTAGAGGGACAGACAGGGTGGTGGATCATACATTGGTCTCCAATGCTTCTGCATAGAAGTGATGCTAGCTCCTTTGACCAAAGCAGGTCACATCTATTCCAAGCATCAAGGAACTGGGGAGTACAGTGTAACCTATGTCCATAAGTACTGGAAATATTTGGTTGCAGGCACTAATGCTTGTCACAGTAGAGCAGCATGAAAACTAGACAGATAGCACTTGTCATTCCTAGAACTACCCTCTTTAGAAGAAATAGGCATCTACCTTCCCCTTCTTTAGAATCTCTTTGTTCATTCAGCAACTCTGCATTGAATATCCACGCTAGAAGGAAGAAAATAAATAGGATCTTGCTCAATTATTCTGAACCTCAAATTTCAATTTCCATTCTCAAAGGGCACAGATTTGATTTTACTTATTCAATGAGCCCTTTGTTCAACAAATACGTATTGAACACTGAATTTTTTTTTTTTTCCCCTGACAGCGACCAGTTCTTCAACTCTCTGCCACCAACTGGGGTACAATTCTATTCAGTTCTGACATTTCTTGGAATTAGCACAGACCCCACAGGTCAAGGGCTCAGCCCCACAAGCTAGCCCCTTTGTTCAGATACCAGCTGTAGATGGGATGCCGAGGCTGCTTGCCATTCTGTCTGGTCAACTTAATTTGGAGATTCCCATGACTCCCTCCTCAGGTTCAATAATTCGCTAAAATAACTTCCAGAACTCAAGCAAGCACTTCATACTTAAGATTTCTGGTTTATTTTACAGGATTCAACTCAGAAACACCCAAACAGAAGAGATGTCGGGAGCGAGGTGAAAGGCATAGGGAGAGGGAGGGCTCAGAGCCTCCATGCCCTCCCCTGGCATGTCATTTTCCCAGCACAGTGATGTGTTCGCCTCCCTGGGTCATCTCCTCAAACTCCATCTAGAATTCAGGGGTCGTATCAAGGCTTTGTTTTGTTGGCATGATTGATTCAATTATTGGCCATGAGTGATTGAACTCAATCTCTAGCCCCTCTCCCCAACCTGGAGTTTGGGCATGAGAGTCCTAACCCTTTCATGGAATGCTTTTTCTGGCCCAGCCCCTATCCCCCCATCCAGAAGCTCTCCTAGGCCCCTCCCGCATGGGCCATCTCATCAGCATAGAAGATTGGAGGATTAAGGTGTTCTGTGCCAGGAAGCTGGGAGAATGACCACATATATATATATTTTGTTATACCACACCCACATGCCAAGCTCAGCACAAGGCACTGAGGACACAGTGATGAATGCAGTAGACACTCCCTGTCCATGTGGAACGTCCAGTTAGGCAAACTTACTGAAGGGGAGCTCAACCTAGACAAGTTAGCCAAAGCTGAAACAGATAAATCAAACAGAGCCTCTATCCTCATAAGCATTTATTTCCTGACATGGATAACAACTAGGAGTAAACAGGGAGCAGGAAGGAGGTGTTGGGTGTGGGATGGAGATGGAAATCGGAGAAGTTGGAGCTGTACTTCTCATCACCTGAATCACTTTAACCTTAGGTCTTTGACATGGTCTAAGGTTGGCATATTTTTCAGGGTGCTGGAAGGAGGGATCAGGAGAGTTTACCGAAATAATACATACAATTTCACATATGGTTTAATGAATGCATGCCTTGATAAATTCCTAAACAAACATATAAATTAATGGATTATTAAATGTAAATTAGTTATACATAGAAACATTTTGTTGCTTTCTTTGAATTTTGAATTTAGGAGATTGGCAGTATGACTTCTTAGGAAATCTTATAACTTCCTTTAAGAAATGATAAAAAGAAAAAATCCCTCAACAGACATATTTGTCAGCAATGCTCACCTCTTCTTACTTTTGTTCTGGTTCCTCTCATCTCTTTGACTTTGCCTCATCTCTAAATAAGAAGTTATTTAGTTCTGCTATAGCTGTAACCCAATGGTTTTACTCAATTGACCTACTAGCAATATTTTTTTCCATGTGACCACAGCATGTAAGAACATGGAGGTTTACTTTTCACCCAGTAAAGAAGAGCACATCTAGAATATTTTATAGCCCTATATGGATATTTTACACCATTTATAAAAACATTAACAGTCATGATGAGGTTGGGTCCATTTGGATCAAACTTGTGAGTAAAAGAACATGCTCCCATCTGTGGCTCAAACACATTCAGCTGTCCAGAATGTTATTAGGTATAGAATGTACTTATCCCAAAACCTTACTTTGCCAAGTTTTAGAATTATCGTTATGGTTTTTAAGATGTTATCTCTATTTTTGAGGCGAAGGTCAGAAAACAAAATTGGATGTCAGAGTAAGTTCATGATGTTTAAGTGCCTTCACCCAAGTTAGACACAGATGGTATATGGACAGAACTTTGAATCGGCCATATTAATATTTAGCTGATGTATGATAATGTCAGTGATAATGTTCCTTCTTGCTTTTACATAAATGGGAGTTTTGCAGACATTATCCCAGCCACCCTTTTCCCCATGGGTTCTAGGTAGCACTCTTGTCTGGTGGACAGTGAAAGGGGAGAAGCTCTTTGAGTTGCTCATGGTGACAGAAAAGCGAGGTCATTGTTGAATTTGAGATAAGACAGGTTGAACTCTCTCTTGCAGGTGTGATTGTGTAATTTTTAAAAGTTCCACGGACCGAGTGTGTAGGCTTTTAACTATTAGAATGAGAGTTTACATCTAGCCACTTCACTCTACAGAGAGCTAAATTTAGTGAAAATCATGCAAAAAATATGAGATTATTGTCTTGTAATGAATCTGTTAAATATTCTCAGTTCTTTGAAGAATAAATATGCCATGTTTTTTTCTTCTTTCCAGTTATCTCTTTTAACCATACTATGTCAGATACCCATTTCTCCTGCCTTAGCTAATCTTGAACAAATTCTGTAATTTCTCATTTGTTTCATTTATTAAAACTTAGTCCAGTGCAGTTTAAAGCTTTCATCTCTTATCTGATTTAAAGCCCCCCACCCCCATCCCCACATACTAGACTTTTGACTTACGGGCTACTTGACTTTGAAGCCGAGCTTCTTGGTGTTTGGCATGCTTGGAAGCAGGGAAGAGGTTTCAGTGGAGATAGGGGGCACAGCATCTTTTTAAGTTTCATACTGCTAGTGGAAGGCACCTAACAAAGTCTTACTCTCTTAAAGTCTGTTTAAGTCTGTTCCATTCAGTGCTGATGTGCTGTTTTTTGTTCACGGGGTATATGCTTTTCCAGAGCACAGGGATCCCATTTGTCTTGGCCCGCCTCCTCTGAAAACCCCTCAGAGGGTGCAGCCTAGTTGGCCCTGACTCCTGCTGCCAGCCTCTCAGCACCTTCTTATGGTCGGGCACACCTGCTTGCTTGACCTAATGACTGCCAATGGCTTTTTCCTCTTCCTCTCCCTTCCGCCCTTGCTGTGATAGACCCCAGGAACTACAGAGGGTGTCTCTGGGATTCTAGAGTCTGTGAGGAATTGAGATGGGGTTGTCTTATCCTTCAGTCCTCAGGCATGATCTCTCTTAGCCCTCCTGGCACAACTGTGATGGCTGGCCTGAACCTTCCTAAGTTTCCAGAACAAACATAAGTACCCGTCATTATGTTTACATATCCCTCCATATTTCAGGGACAAATGTCAGACTCTTTTAAGAAGTCTCTTATCATGACTGCTTTGGGGGTAGCAGTGGGGCGAGCCTGCAGGTTCACCAGGCTAGCAATCATTTATAGCTACGGTATGGGTTGAAGATGCTCCACCATAAGTGATTGCAAGGAAAGATTATCACCGCTTCGTATTGAAGCCTGATGTTTATTGGTGAAGGGAAGAAGAGAAATCTCTCCATCAAGTCTGCATTTCTCATAAAAAATCTAGTTCCCTTCCACTGGTCCCCAGGCTGGTGGTTGGTGGATAAATTCTATCACCTTCTCGTAAGCTCTGGCTGTGGGGAGGTGTCTGTCTCCAATTTATGGCAGTTTATTGGTGGCTCTGTCTGGGTCTTGGCCACAATTCTCAGATCTTAGGAAAGTTCTCACTTATTCTGCTAAATGCATTTATGTTGTATGTCTCTCACTATTTTACAACCAGCTACAGAGAGAATGCAAGAGAGGTAATACATTTTTGTATTTCCTGTCCTCGATGTTGAATATGACGGTCTGTTTTCTGAAGAGCTGTTCTTAAGGTTTGGGTCCCTTAGATACACTAAAGCTATCAGCATAGACATGAAAAGGGATGCTGGCAAATTATGTTCTGATCTACTTTCAAGGCCTGCAAATGATTTCAGTTGCTTCACCTTTTAGTGGCATCCCACAAAGTCTAACATTTCACCTAGGGAGGAAGGCTTTGATGTGCTGTTCGTATACAGTGAACAAAGGTGGTATTCTCTAGTCAGTATTCCTGCCCCCATAAGAGAGAAGGGAATTGAGGAATTAAAGAAATGCCAACAGGTGGGAGAATGTCCAAGATCTTTGGTGGGGTTCTTGCTTTGCCATATTCCCCAATGCCAACTTATCTGATTTGCAAATGCAGCCGAGAGTAGCTCCTGTTTATTGAGAATTTACTGGACACCAGATACTGTGCTGAGGGTTTTATAAGCATTTTGTTGCCTCATGCTCGTGCCAGCCCCACGTGGGTGCTACTGTTACAGTAGAAACACTGCTATCACCTTCCTGCCAGGTTGACAGTGATTCGTTAATTGTTTCCTCTTGGCTTTTCATCTTTAACTCAATAGTAATCTACCTAATTGCACCATATTTGTGCAAGGTTACTCTAAGATATCTTTTTAGGTGCTGTATTAAAATCTTTAATGCATGTTGGTATGATAATAACAATTATTATGGGCTGAATATGTGCCGGTTTTTATGCTAAGTAACTTACACATAATTCTTACATAACCTCCAAACAGTCGTATAAATTAAATATTGTCTGTCCCATTTCAAAACGATGCAGAAGAGAGGACGACGGTCATCCTCAAGCTCACACAGATAGAGGATGCAAACACCAGGGCAAGCCCATCTGCCTGCAAAGCCCAAAGATTTAATTCCTACTTTACCAGCTAACTTTGTGGTCTGTTGTCAGAAGAGGAAGAGTATTTCCAGTGAACCCAAGCTGTGCTCAAGCCCTTATTGCTTCATTTTCTTGATGATAGGAACCCATTCCCTTAGCAGTCTGATCTAAAATTTTTAGCCTATTAATTTTGTTAAATTTCCAAAAAAAAAGAGTAAAGCAGAAGTGATTTATGCCATTTTATGGAATCTAAAGCTTTGAACTTAAAAAAATCTTTTAGACTGGAGAACAGAACTTAATGTAATGCCTGTAAGTAAAATCATACTTATTCAAATTAGATGCTGGTGATACACAATCAAAAGTGATTGCTTGGGTCCTAGAAGTTTAAACTAAAGGGATTCTCAGAAATAAGGAGGTTTCTTATGAGCTGAGGAAATGATTAACATTTTTCAGAAAAGAGACTGTTGGCAGGAAGATGTCGTCGGGTTCCAGATCAACCCTGAAGATAGTGAATAAAAGAAGTCTCTTATAGTTTGCTCTGTATTAATAGGCATGCATTTTTGTAATTAAATGAATCTGTTATAACTATAGTAAACAACATAGCAAATTATTCACAGCATAATAGTCAAGGCTGAATTGTGTAGGTATGTGTGTAACTTTTTATTCATGTCCATCATGACTTCTGGAAAATTCTAGTATTTTCTCTCAATCTCTGGCAAACCGAAACTACATCCTTTATAGGTTTTTCAGCTCACACTACCTCCAGGGTTCTGTAATGCTTCTGGTGCCCAGTTTTCAAGGTAGATTCATTCGCTGTGGAGAACCAGCCTCTTTCTTATCAGGTGAATGTAGCAGTCTGCTGACTTGACAACTTGAAGATTGAGGCACACGTCTCCGATTTCTTTTGTCAACTTAGTGCAGAGAAGCATGAGTGCCCTGCTTAAAAAATTGAAGAGCTGAGCCTGGGTATTTGCAAAGATGAACCCTCGGCAAAGCTGCATCTTTTTAATTCAAATAGCAACCGTCAGCAAAGAATAAGACTGAGCATTTTTAAGTTCAGATTTGGGTAGACAGGTTAAATCTGTTTATAATCAGCTGACTCATTTGTGTGTATTGGCAAGCTCTGGACCATTTTGGGATCTCTGAGATTGTCTTTTATTATTTTTTTAATTTTTAATTTTTAAAATTTTTTTGAGGTTTTTCTTTAAATTCTAGTTAACATATTGTGTAATATTAGTTTTAGGTGTACAATATAGTGATGCAACACTTCATACAACACCAGTGCTCATCACAACAAGTGTACTCCTTAGTCCCCATCACCCATTTCATCCATCCCCCCAACCCCCTCCCCTCTGGTTTACCATCAGTTTGTTCTCTACAGTTTAAAGAATCTGTTTCTTGGTTTGCCTCTCTCTTTTTCCCCTTTGCTCATCTGTTTTGTTTCTTAAATTCCACATAGTTGAAATTATAGGTATTTGTCTTTCTCTGACTGACTGACTTCACTTAGCATAATACTCTCTAGGTCCATCCATGTTGTTGCAATTGGCAAAATTTCATTCTTTTATGGCTGAATAATATTCCATTGTGTATATACACCACATCTTCTTTATCCATTCATCTATCAATGGATACTTGGGCTGCGTCTACAACATTACCTTAAATTGTCTTTTAAATGAGGAAAGATTCCAGCAAATTTAAACCATTCCTGTAAGTTGCAAAAGTCTATCTAGGAATCAATTGTTAAACTACTGATAGAGTTTAAAAGCAGGAAACATATAAAATGAGGTCAGTTTCTATAGTGGTTTCTAGTGAGAGAGGGGCATCAAGCTCTTGAGGACATTTATTATGTACTTCTTATATGCATACTACTATATGAAGGAAACAAAACTCAGCTTTAGCTCTGTAGAAACTTATGTGCCAGAGAGCAATTCAAAAGCCACACATTCACAGAAAGTGATTTGCACATATGTGAAACTGGAAAACGTAAAAGAATGTGAAACCTTAATAGTTAAATGCAGTGGTTCGTCTCTTTTGCTTTTGTTCTGGACCACTGCTTTTGTCAAGCCCTCCCCATGCAAACACAGGTTGCCCCTTGTGAAAGGGGCATGCTGGTTATAGCTGAGGAAAGAGCTTGGTACAAGCTTTTTTCTTTTAAGATTTTATTTATGTATTTATTTTAGAAAAAGAGAGAGAGAGCGAGGGTGAGCAGGGGATTGGAGCAGAGGAAAAGGGACAAGCAGACTCCTCACTGAATGTGGAGTCCTACGTGGGGCTCAATCTCACAACACTGAGATCATGACCTGAGCTGAAATCAAGAGTTGGAAGCCCAACCAGCTGAGCCACCCAGGCACCCCCTGAGAGGTGATCTTACATGGCATTCGTGTTCAGATACCCTCATTGAAAGGGTCTGTACCAGTTAAATGGTTCACAGTTTCCATGTTGAACCTTCTGTGTCCACTGAAGTACAAAGCTGGCTGCCAGAAAAAGGCTCGGAGTGGGGGTGGGGCAGTATCGTACCACCATTTCCAGCACAGACTCCCTCATTTATTAGCTGTGTGGCTTTGAAGAAGTGATACACACTCCATAAATGTCAGTCTCCTTATCTCTGAAAAGGGCATGACAAAAGTCACAAGTTGTCGGGAGGATTCATGGCAAAATTATATCATGTAAAACTCATTGAAGTGTTTTGTTTATGCAGGGAGTGTTCAATAAATGTTATTGTTACACTTATTACAGTTGTTCCTTAAAGCTTTCCTTTATCACTGAGGAAACTCGGGCTCAGAAAAGTCAGTGGTGTGGCGCCTGGGTGGCTCAGTCGTTAAACATCTTCTTCAGCTCAAGTCATGATCCCAGGGTCCTGGGATGGAGCCCTGCATTGGACTCCCTACCCCGCAGGAGGCCTGCTTCTCTCCTTCTCCCACTCCCCCAGCTTGTGTTCCCTCTCTCGCTGTGTCTCTCTCTCCCAAATAAATAAAATCTTTAAAATAAAATAAAATCTTAAAAAAAAAAAGGTCAGTGGCTTTTCTGAGATCACAATCAGGGAGCGAAAAAGCGAGAATTGGAACCCAGCCTTTTCTGATTCCAGATGGAGTGCTCGTTCGAATACGTCATCATTCGTATTCATTGACAACACGTTTTCCGAGTTCTGGCTGTGCAACTGTTCTGCGGGGTCCCAATCAGCAGGAAATCCCGAGTGCCTTTCCTCATGGTGCCCACATTCCAGCTGCCCATAACCCTGCTTCTCCCCATGCCTCGCCACCCATGACATTCGGGACCAGGATTACTGAGTCCTGACCATGCTCCAGGCCATTCTGTAACACGGAGACGGTGAGGCTACCTTGGGCCAACATTATGGGGAGGAGGGCTTCTTAAGAGCCGAGATGACCAGATGTCTCCTGCCATTTGAGAGAGCAGTGACGAGTGGCAGCGGAGCCCCAGGGAGCACATGTTGCCTGCAGCTCGGATACCATGGACAGCGTCAGCAGACACCGCTCTCCACTGCACTTCCCCCCCCCACCCCCACCCTGCCATTACTTAGCATGGTGTTAAGGGTTGGGGCTCTTATGCAAAAGCTCCGGGTCTGTATCTTACTTTGCAGCTGATAAGTTATATGGTTTTGTGTGGGTTACTTAAACTCTGTGCCTCAGTTTGCTCATCTCCAAGATCAGGCTCCCGGGAGTACGGGTTTCCTAGGAACCTCACAGCCAGGACTGCTGAACACACAGACGGTATTCAATTACTGTTAGTTAGCATTAATGCATGTCTGGTGCTGTGTTGTCTCACTTAGTCCTCCACCTCATGCCTGGGAAATAGACATTATTAATATCTGCGCTGAACAGATGAGGACCAAGCTTGCATGGCCAATATGTGACAAAGATAAGAGTTGATTATTAGCCATCTTGGGTCTCCAACCTGTGTTCTAGGCCCTGTGCTGAACTGCCTTCCAAGTAGCTTGAAGGGCCTGGGCTCAGGGTTTAGAAGACAAAAATATGAGTTCAGATGATCTCTAGGTCCAAGGGATTTTGTTCTGGGTGTTCAGTGTTCTAAGAGAGGTGCAGAAATCAAGTGCCCCAGGGCATGGGTGGGCGGGGAGCAGCAGAGAGAGATTGTGGAATAAGATTAAAGACATTGGCATCTGAGGTGTAGGGTAGATGGTAGGAAGTCCATGGTTTTGAGATTTAGATAGACGCAGGATAGAATTCCAGCTCTGCTCACATCCTAGGCTTTACCACTATTGATAGATACCTACTACCACTACTAGGCCACTATTGATAGATAATATTGCTTAACCTCTTCGTGCCTCAGAATCCTAAAACTCTAAATCCTAAGGAAGAAAAAAATAAAGTGAAGGTGAAAGCACGAGAGGGAGGGAGGGAGAGAGAAAGAGAGAAACAGAGAGAGAGAGAAATGCCAGACTTCTGTCAAAATTAGGCATTGAGAGACATTTGATAGGTAACGCATCATGTACAAAGCCAGTGTCAGTCTCCACCCACGGTCCCGTGGATGACAGAGGGAAATGAGCCTTCGTTTGATGGGGAAAAGCTATCTAGATGGTAGGAACATCAAGAGCACATGTGCAAAAGTAGAAATCATATAGGAGTGTATAGAAAATTGAAAATGGCACAAACCTCTTCCAGTAGAAGTCACATGGATTAGTGTGTTTAGAGAAGAGACATGAGGTGAGTTGGAAAGGAAGCTGGTTTTCATACATGGATTGTTCTTCTAGAACAGTTATTGGCTATAGGTAATCTATAGCCAACCCACTGACATTGTCTGAGTGTGGAAATAATAAGAAAGACACTGGGCTTAAGGGAGAGTGATGTATCTTCCATGTCCAGGGCACATCAATTTGGAGGCAAGGGGCATCAGCAGGAAGGAAGAAAGAGATGAGAATAAAGAGATCTTTTGGAGTATTGTGGTCAAGGTTAAATTAAAGCAGTGACCCTGATAATACAAAGGAAAAAGAAGCAATTAGTAGAGTCATATGGTCATATCAGTGAGCTATTGCTGGGAGAAAAGAATCTTTGAGACAGCATACCTTTATGACTCAGAAGTTTGAAAATTCTCTTCTAAAGCCTTCTTGTGCAACAACCACATCTTTAAGAATTTGCCTAAGGAAAGCATTTTTTTGTTTGTTTGTTTTTGTTTAGAGAAACGGCACAACATACTTACAGGATGGCAAATATTTTGAAAATAAATTCAAATAAACAAGTGGTAAAATTTAAAAGAGAGAGACAGAAATAGGTGGAGAGAGGGAGTTCAAGGCAATGAGCACAATGGGAGGGAAACAGGTTCCTTTCAGTGGCTGGGCTGCTGTTTGTGCATTTGGCCCCTATGTGGAGCGCCAGCTAATGGGGGAGCTGTCTCAGCTGCCTCTTCTCTTTCAAGGGTGAGGTGAAGTATCTGGAAATATTTTCCAATTAACACAGCTGACTGCATTTCTACACATGGGGGCTCTTAAAGGTATAATTTATTTTCCAAAATGGAAAGCGTTGCTCCTGATGCTAGGAACTTAGAAACTAGATTTCACATAAATGGTTGTAAGTGTAAACCCCTCTTTTTTTGGACTCCAGCAGGACAGATTTCTGTGTACTCTGAAGCATTTCTTTGCCATTTGATGAAAGGTCAGCATCTGTGGAAAGGAATACATATTGGAGGGAGAATATTGCCTCAAACATTTGTTTGGTGTAACTTTTCACCCTTTGCGTCTTTTCTGTATGTAATGAAAAATAAACAAACTTATCTTCAGTGTGATTCCCCAATATTAGTTACACATGGCACAGCACGAAGGCATGGGGAAGGTTTTCTCCAAATGCTTTTGCTCCACAGAGATGATTTATTTAGCAGCACCCCTGAGTGTGCCGTGGACTCATTTATTCTAGCAGTCGGATTGATTTGAGATCCCAGCAGAGGCCTTAAGCATGGGGGTATTTATTGTACCTCATACGATGTTTCATTATCAACACTGTTTAAGCAAAAGACTGGATGAATCCATAAGCATTTCTGTTTGGCTTTGGATGCATTTTTGTACTTATAACTTAATGTTTATGACTAAACGAGATGATATATTGACAGTAGGTGTTCTGTAAAGTTCAGGAGAGTGAATATGAATATGAATATTGAATATGGTGTAGATGTGTCTGGCACTGAGTGACCACCTCATCCTGCAAACAGAAGCCTTCCGCTATCTTCTGGGAGATCCATGGTGTCAGAGCTTGAGGGATGCCAGAATTCTCTAAGCCGGTCTTCTGGTTCTCTCCCTCCTCCTGCCTATTCTGTAGAGAAAAACTGAGTTATTCTTTGGCGTGTGCAAACTTAAGCTTGGGTAAAGTTTGCCTGGCTCATCGTTGTGTGTTTTTCCCTCCGCAGGATAACGGAGTGGTGAAGGGTACTTTAGCTGTAGCTGATGCTGTGGGTGTGTTGCCCACCTGCTTTCCCTAGGCCTTTCACGAGGTCTCTTGTGGGCAGTTTGCAGACTGATGTCTGCCTGCACCTGAGAGTCTTCTTTGTCTGTGGGAGACTGCTTAGCCATGCTCAAGACAGGCCAAAGGTGTCAGGAAGGGGGACCAAATTGGTTGGTATAGAAGGGCTGGGTTTTGTAGATATTACCCTGACTTCCTTGTACTCAGAGATGCTTCCTTAAAACAAAACAAACAAACAAACAAACAAAAAGATTTTTATTTATTAGAGAGAGAGAGAAAATGAGCTCATATGCACGTGAACAGTTGGGGGAGGGGCAGAGGGCGAGAATCCTCAAACAGACTCTGCACTGAATGAGGAGCCTGACCATGGGGCTCGATCTCAAGACCCTGAGATTAGGACCTGCTCCCAAACCAAGAGTCAGATGCTCAACTGACTGAATGAAAAATGATATATTGATGCCCCCCTCAGGGGTGTCCTCAGGCACCCCCCTCACACCTGATTCTCAGATGTAGTCTACACACTCTGGGGGGCGGGTTCCCTGGTGAGACCAAATCCTAGTCGTTCGCCGCCTGGCTATTTACTGGGTTTCCTCCCTTTCCTGTCTCACTGCCCCCCCACCCTGATTCCTGGGGATCCCCTCCCAAATAAACTAGATGCACCCAAATCTTCATCTCAGGGTCTGCTTTTAGGAGGGACTGCAGGCAACGACAGGCACAGATTCTAGAGCAAGACTGCCCTGTAGCAGATTTTAGCTCTATTTCTAATGGTTTTTCACTTAAGAAAATGATTAGGCATCTTATAACTTCAATCTCCTCATGTGGAGAAAAGGTATAATGGTAATAGTTGTAGGATGTTTCCTGCAGCCTGACTGAAATCATATGTATCAAGTTCTTAGCACAACGTCCACCACCTTGTAACTTTGCAACAAATGTTAACTTTCTTTATTGTTAGTATTAATATTGGTCTCCTTCAGATCATCTCTAAGTAGATCACATGAACAGCCTTTAAAAATTCTGACAGCTTTCTCACACCTGCATACACTCTTAGAGCTTAAAACTCTTCAATTTCTCATGATCTAAAAGTTATAGACCTGTGTCAGTGGAGAACACATGTAGACTTTGACAAAGGGCTAAACTTGTAAACTAGTGGGGTGAAAAGCCAGACTTCCCATGCTTTAGCGAATAGTCTGATGTAGGCACCGAGTGTAAACACTGTGGGAGACAAGTGAAATGGATGGACATTGAAATTCATGTTCCTGGCACACTGAGATGATGAACAAATGGTCTTCTAGAGCTCTGCTAAAATTTTGAAAAATTCAGTTATCCTTGCCCTCTGCTTCAGTGTAACATGGTATATTAAGAAGGAATATTCTACTAAGCAGTTGTTTAATGCCTCCTGTGTCCCAGGCACTCTCTTTATTACTAAATGAGACAGATATGACTCGGTCCCTGGCTTCAAGTCTGGTCCAGGAAACAGATACGTAAACAGATAAATTAGAGCACACAGTGCTGTGGCTGTACCAAGAAGGAAAGAGAGTTCTTTTAAGGTAAGTCAGGAAAGAAGGAAGAGAACTTCTATATGCTCTAGTCTGCTCTTGAGGTGGCTTTGCAAATGAGGAAACTGAAGCTCACAAAAACACAGATAGGTTAACAAAGGCATATAGCTACTAAGTGCGGAACTAGCATTTGAACCAGTTTTCCTTCTTCAAGACATCTTCCATCATGGCAGGCTGTAGAGGTGAGGGGTGGATAGGCACCATGAGCCGTACTCGTGGTGTGTGGCCCTCCCCACTCCCCAGCCTCAGGTCACAAGAAAGCCTAGTGGTTCTCTCAGTATATGGTGTTAGAGTTTCTGGGCGTGTGACACTTAGCATTTTCTTTTTGTTCATTGAGCAGGAAATAATAGGAAACTGGGGTGGTTCATACAGCTATAATTTAAGTGGAAAGAGAAGAAGACGAGGCATCTGGATGACCTGCTATTTAAAATAATGATATGAAGAATATTTTGTTTTCCTAAGCAGAATCAAGAGCACTAGGTGGAGGAATTGTGATCAGGAATAATGTACGCAGAGTTATTTATGCCTTTTGCTCTCCTTTGATTCATAACTTGAAATTGTCTTTTTTTTTCCCCATTAGTTGGCCTCCACTGTAAGGCAGAATTAATCAACCCTTGTGAATGATCAGATTATTTGGATATAGAACTAATGAGGTTTTTATTTTAAAAAGTCAAGAGATTGGGGTTGTAAAGCAGGATTTGGGAGCAAGCTGGTTAATGGGGGTAGCGATGTAAAGAATCAATAGCATCTGATGTTTAAAATACTAATTAGCATCCTAGGTGAAATAAGTAATGGCCTCTGCCTTTAGAGGATCAAATAAGAGATAAGAAAATAAATAAAAAAAAAAACAAGGATATAATCAATTTACATGCAATTATAGGACTTGGTGACATTAGTTAAGAAAATGGGTACGGTTAATCAGAGAGGAGGTGAGGACAAGAAACCAGCACTTACTGTGCACTTGCTGAAGGCTTCTATGTTATAGATATTAACACTCCCATTTCACAGATGAGGACACCGAGAATCAGATATTTAGGGTTAAGTACCTTACCGTAAGGGCCAGCAGTGGAACTACACCCCGTGTTCAGGGCTCAACTCTAAAGAAAACTGTTCTCTCCACTGTAGACCATCTTGTCTGGTGGAAATATCCCAAAGGAACTGGTTGGGTGACAGTTCCGTGGAGGAGAGGAATGTAATGTGGCAATTAGGTGATGGCAGAATGTCTCAAGAACACTGAAGTTTACAAATTCCTGGGAGCAGAAGAACATTGGGATCCAGGAAGCCAAGGAAACCATTGAGTAGGAGGAAGAGAGCGAGCTTGGGAAGGAGGGAGAAATGAGGGGAAGTCATCAGGCTCTGTGGTGCTGGCTGGTGGAGGAGTTTGCAGTAAGCATATGGTTCAGGTTGAATTCAGGGATGCTTTGGAACTACTTTTCTGAGTCAGGTGCTACAGAACTAAAATGAGTAAAGGCAAGCCTGCAGCCTAAAGAAGATGGCAGTTGGGTGCCTAAGATTTTAGCCTTAGGCCTTTTCAAAAGTGCTCTGATTTCTGTGTTTGATCTGTAAGAGTCTCAAAAGACGAGGTAGATGGGGCGCCTGGGTGGCTCAGTCATTAAGTGTCTGCCTTCGACTCAGGTCATGATCCCAGGGTCCTGGGATTGAGCTCCACATCAGGCTCCCCACTTGGCAGGAAGCCTGCTTCTCCCTCTCCCACTCCCCCTACTTGCGTTTCTTCTCGCTGCATCTCTCTCTGTCAAATAAATAAATAAAATCTTTAAAAAAATCAGGTAGACTAATGGTGTTATTGAAGCAGTAGGTATGGAATGAGAATCTGATTACAAGGGATAAAAGATTCTGAGATCTGGATAATACAACTTCTATAAAATGAATGCTATGGTAATATAGATGTAAGGCAGCTGGGAGGTAGACAGGGGTCTTGAATTAGGAAAAAGGAGTGAACACGCTTGTGAGGCATGGCTAGGAAGTGATGTTTGGGCTTGGCAACTTAGGTGTGACCAAAAGAGGCAACGCATAGAGCATTTGCTATTAATTCTTAACCTGGAGCAGTATCTTTCTAGTAATTAGGAGAACGGAAGTATTTTTTGGCATATTCCTTCCAGCCTTATATTATCTTATTGTTAAATGAAGTAGAAAGCACTATCAGGAGTTCAGTGTGGTTAGAAATCCTGCACTTATGTGTGTAAGTCAAAATCCTTGGAGTTGCTGACTTGTAAAATGTGAGATACCATCTCAAAATCTATGACTCAAAATCTAGATGTGGGGCAGGAAAGAGAACCTGCACGCAGTGCTAGTGTTTGCAGTATGTGATGTAAATTATTCCTGATTTCAGTTGTTGGTTTCTCCCCTGTGATCCAGCGATGCTCAATGCATATGTCTATCATAGCGGGTTTACCTTTGCTCTGAAGTGGTGGGGTTACTTTTCTTTCTCCGCTAATGGTGTCTTCTTTTTTGATTTCTTGGCACTTAAAACAGGATATGGCTTATAGTTTAAGATCAATAAATATTTGAATGAAGGAATGCCCCAAAGAATCAATAATCGACTCTTCCTTTTTAGTTGTTATAGTTTATAAAGCAGGTATACATACAGGCCATGCTAATGAAGCACTTTGGCAATTCCCTATAAATTTGTTGTAAAGAATATGCCGAAAATACTCAACAGGCTTCCTTGTTTAACTCTGACTAATGGACCTTTAGTCTTTTGACAAACATTGTTTGAGCATCTACTTTATGGCCAGCGGTGTGCTGAACATTAGGGGCTGTCTTCAACTGTTTTTAAAACACTGTTGATTTGGAAGCATATTTGTTGAAACATATTGAAGTCTGTGGTATAAGGCAATTGGCCGTTTTATTGTCTCAGAGGAAGAGGCACTGTGACGAGCTTCCTTACTTCAGTTGGGTCTTGTAAATCACATGTTATGCAAAAAGAGAACACAAGAGGGCACCAGAGAACAAGAAACCAAACCAAACCAGTCAAGTGCTGGTTCTGGAATTGAGACTTTGCTAAATTTATCATTATTCTGCATTCTGTTTCTAGCTCAGGCAGATGCCTATGCTTGATCCGGATGAGAACATGTATGAAGAGAACCCAGAGAATGGTCTTGCACGCATGATACTCTAAAGCATTTTAAGGTCTCCCATTGGCCCATCCAGAGGGTTATTTCTAGAGACCAAGCCCACTGGCAGATTCATAAACCAAAAGACCTCCAACTTTTCTTTGGACGCCTTTCCTCTGGGCCCCTCAACACACAGGAGGTCTTTCTGATGGTGGAGATCTAAGAGTGCTGCTTAAGAAGAGAGAGCCAATAGATTTGAATATTGACCTACCTCCATGCACTTCTCTGCGTCCAAGCAGATGGCTCCCAGGAACATGGGAAAGGTTCCGTCATTGTTTTGAGACATCAGTGCTTTATCAGTTTTTGGCACTGAGCTGTGGTTAGAATTTGAAGATCATTAACCATGGTTCCCATGACATCGTTAGGCACAACTCATGATGTCTCAGGGAGGTCGTGGCACTTTGTAAGTGAGAGCAATTAATGAAAACCTGGGTTTTTTTTGTTTTGTTTTATTTTTCTTTTTACTCAAAGGACTGTGAGTATGTGTATGTGAATATATACAGTCCTAATCTGCTCCATCTGGCTCTGGAATAGTTGGTCCATATTTCTGATTACCTACTAGTCATTCCCACGTGTATATCCCATGGACATCTTAAACTTACAGTGTTCATGATGGAGCTTATCAGTCTTTCATCTAAACCCAGCTGTCCTCTTTGTTTTGTTTCATCTAAAGTAAGTGGCAAGACTGAGTTAAACAGGCTGGAAATCTGGAGTTAATCCTCAGTTTTGCCCCCCTGCATCCCCTATCTCTGTCATCCAGCTGGTCACCTAGTTAACTCTTCTAAATGTACCTTTCATTTGCTTCTCTCTGCTATAGAGTATTTTAAATGCAGGATTATTTACCTCTTGCCTAAATTCTATAGTCTGTATGTTGTGCTCGTCATCAAATCCACCCCCAACTATTTTTTTTTTTTTTTACGTCAGCTCTCCTAAGGTTCTCCATTGTTACAGAATTATATGCATTTCCTTCACATTATACACAATCTATTATCTTTCCTACCTTAGCCGTTACTTCACAACTCACATTCTGTCTGTTCCCCAAAACACAAAAACACAAACTCCCTTCCCATGCTGTTATTATTGTTGTTGTTGTTACTATTATTATTATCTTCCAGCAGTTAAACATATTTTGCCTGGAGCAGCTGGATTTTGCCAAATGCATTACAGCATAGAAATTAAGCACAGGGGCTTTAAAAACTAAACCAGTAGTCTGTGAACTATAACCTGCATGCTAAATATTCCCCACCATCTCTTTCCATAAATAAACTCTTATTGGAACATAGGAATATACTATGCTCACAATAAAAGATGGCAGGCAAAAAAGAGTATATGTGATACTTTCCATTTGTATAAATCTAGAAAATGCAAACTAATCCGTAGTGACAATGCGTATCATTGATTGCTTTGGAGGGACATGAGGAAGGGATGGCAAAGTGATATGGAGAAGCTTTGTGGGGTGGTGGATATGGTCCTTATCTTGATTATGTTGATCCTGTGGGCCTATTCATATGTCAAAACCTATCAAATCATTCACCTTAAATAGGTGCAGTTTTTTATATGTCCATTATGCCTCAATTTAAAAGAAAACCTTGTGCGTGGCATTCAGCATCACTGGGCATTCCATAGTTTCAGCCTCAGTTAGCCTGAAGACTTACTTGCACCTTGACAGAGGGGTCACTGGAGTGGTTTCCCAGCATCCTAGGCTCCCACTATTACTAGTTCTAAGAATTTGGCCACTTCTCTTAACGCCTTTGTGCTTTTCGAACCTCATCAAAGATAAAGGTAGACCAGACTTGATTAGAAGTCACCTTCTACATTTCTGGAGCTCTCCTATCTTACAGATTCATCCCACATATAGTTTGGGGGCACCTATACTCAGGTAGTATGTTAATGGTACTCATCTCCCCTTTTCTTGCTGTAGGTGATGCCTCAGCTGTAAGACGTGCTTCTTTCCTAAGCATCACACCCTTCTTTAGACCTGCAGGGGCATCTCTGGTAAAGTATTCCTTTATAATGGCAGAGAAGTAGGGCTGCTTAGTTCTCTGGTTTGGGTAAATTACCCTTCTGAATTGTACATCATATAATGTAGCCTCCCAATTTCATCTTCTCCTTCTCAAAATTTAACAATCAAAGGATTTTTAAAAAGATTTGTTTATTTATTTTAGAGAGAGAGAGAGAGTGAGTGAGTGTGTACAGGAGTGAGGAGGGGCAGGAGAGGGGAGGGATCAAATGCGTGGTTTGATCTCATGATCCTGAGATCACCACCGTGAAGTCATGACCTGAGATCATGACCTGAGCTGAAATCGTGAGTCGAACGCTTAGCTGACTGTGCCCCCAGCTGCCCCAATAATAGGATATTTTGAGTTAGGTTGAAAACTGTAATTTAAAAAAATGCAAGAAAAAATGTAGAAAGGTATTTTATGAGAATATAACAGACTTTAGAAGATATCACTGAGAAGTTCTCCATCTCTTAGGGCCTTGTCAATGACACTGGCTTCCCGCAGTGTCTTTAGAGCTGAGTTCACCGTAACAGGAATCTGTAAGCTTCTTAAGACATCCCAAAGTGCTCGGTCGAACAGTACTCCCTTGAGAGGAGAATTTGCTGGAATTTCTCCAAAGCCCAAGTGTTTAAAACCCAAATGACCCAATGCTATGCTTTCTTATCTCTAGGGGAGTTTCCTTAGCAATGTACCGGCAGTGTGAGAATTCTTAAAGGAATATGTTTTTAACATTGGTATAAATTGGAGACTAAAGAAATAAGAATACCATAGTTACCTTTAGTTAAGCAATTATTGTTGACATCAAAGTAGGCTATTGGAATTGCCATTTTATGAATTGTTAATTATTCATTGATCAGTCTCCATGGAATTAAACATGGAAAGAGAGCCTGTGCTGGACATATTCCCGTTTGTATTGTGTAACTTTCACCATAGCCACTTGATGAAAAGTGATTGTTCTTATCAGTTTACAATTAGGAGAGACTGAGGCTAAGAGATATTTAGGTGTTTGGCCAAGGTCACACAGCTAGTATGCACTGGAATAGGAATTTAAAGCCAGGTCTGGCTAGCTCGAAATCCAGCATTCCTCCTCATGCCCCACTGACTCCCTATTTATTGGGCGGCATTTGAATTATTGCCCAGCTGTTTCCTTCACCTGGCGTTTTAGCGTGCTGGTTTTCGTTTCTTTGGGGCATCCTGCAGGCCCGCGTGAGAGATTATGGACCTGTGTTGTAATCGTGGTGGGCTCTTACCTCCACAAGCTCTCAGGACACCGTTGGTGTACCAGGAAGGATGGATCATCATAGGTAGAGGTGGAGAAATCTCAGCCTTTATGTGGCATCAGGATTCTTTTTTTCCTCTATGTGATTTTTGCATGGACTTTATGGAATTTTAGGGGTTGAGTTTATTTTGGTTTAACAGTAAAGAATTCAGTTCCTCAGGACACTTTTTTTTTTTTCCCCTGTGTGTTCCTGAAGCTTCTAGTTCCTGTCTGACCTTTTGTGAAATATGAGTTGCGTTTCTTTGACTGGGAAAGACAGTCAGGAGTTGGTCTCTGTGCCTCCAGCCTCACTCCCTAGCCTTCTAGGCTTTACATTTGAAGGGCTAGAGTGATTTTTCTAAAACAGTAATCTGATCATATCACTCCCTGTGGCATGTGGGAAATCACCTTGACATTACAAGTACACTCAGGCATGCTGCTCTAGAGGTCATGGAACAGAAAGGGTCATAGACCCAATTAAGATGTATAATTATGTGGGTCATTAAATTAATGCACACAACAAAAGCAAGGGGAAAGAGATCAGGCAGATGACTGATAACGTGCAAGTGGGGCGGAAAAACTACTCTACCTGAATCCTGGTTACACGATGTTCATCTATCTATGTTCTCTCTCTGCCATATCAGCTTTCCCTGCTGATGAGGTGGCTGCAAGGACTACGAACTAGAGTTGAGAGGTCCTAAGCAGCTGGGAGGCCACTGGAACCATCGCACACTTGCCCTAGTCGAGAAACACAAGGGCAAGTAGATCTGGCCACAGCTATAGCTCACAGTTAGCTTGATGACCAGATAGATGATTTATCTGTGTGTCTCAAGCCAGAATGGATCCATAATGAGTGTCACTAATGAGTTAACCAAGTTAGGGTTGATAGCAGTCAATCAGACATGGTCTGAGATTCATAAATTCTTAAGGTTTCCTATGGGCAAGGACCTTCTCTGTTTGTTCCATCCTTTTCATCATTGTTTAAAGTGCTTATGCTCTGGGGGCAACTGGATGGCTCAGTGAGCTAGGTGTCTGCCCTCGGCTCATGTCATGACACCATGGTCCTGGGATAGAGCCCCAAGTTGGTCTCCTTGCTCAGCGGGGAGTTGACTTCTTCCTCTCCCTCTGCCCCTCCCCCCACGCTTGTTCTCTCTCTCTCTCTCTCTCACTCTCTCAAGTGAATAAATAAAAATAAGAAATAATAAAATACCTGTGCTCCGATTATTTTCTCTGTGTTTAACAGGTCTCAGGAGTTACCCTTTTGCTCTCTATATTTAACACTTCCTGTCGGTTTCATTCATTCCATTTGTTTTTATTGTTATCTATAGCAAAATTGAGTAGTCCAAATAATATAGCAAACACACATAGCAGCCTATTTAAGATATTTAAGAACTCTTTTTGATCTAGAAGATAAAATACAAAGTCTTACTGTATTTTGCATGTTACTGGTCCCAAAGGTCCTTAAAATCTGCTCCTGGCTACCCCTTTGGACTCATTTCCTACCTCTTATAAAAATGCTCTGTACTTGCCTACACTATGGAACTGCACCATTCCCTGAACTTGCCAGTCTCTCTCAACTCTGTACATGGTACAGAATGTTCTCCCATCTCTGATCTGCCTGGAGCACTTGCTCCTGCTCATACTTGAGGAAACATAAGCTTCACTTTCTCTAGGAAGTCTTATTTGAATACCACTATGTTTCTGACCCAAAACCAGACCAAAAGGTATATGCACATGCACACACACACATAGACACAAAGTCACCTTCTCCCTCCCACTGTGTCCCTAAGGTATAGTATAAAGGGTTCACCCAAGTGTTAGAGCACTTAAAACATATTTCATTTTCTACATGACTATCTCCTCCAGTAGACTCTAACTTTGATTCAGGGATTGTAATATATTTCTCGTTTTACCCTTAGCTGCTAGTCAAAGCCTACCATGTTATAAATGAGTAGTATTTGATGGATTATTGAGGTAATGAATATTTAATAACAAATAAATGTTATTGTGCAACCATTGGGTGGATATTTGTTCTTAGAGTAAGGAGGATTTTTATACTTGTCATTTAAAAGTTTAGTCTCTATGGGACTTTCTTTCCGCTCATTTCTAACTTTGAACTTTTTTTAACTGCCATTTATTCCTATTACTTGATTTTTAAAAATCACTTAAATGTGTTTTTGTAAATGAATAATAACAAGTAGTACTAATCTGTTGGGCACCTGCCATGTGCCAAGCTCTATGTTAGAACTTGTGTTTCCACTGATCCCATGGGAGCTGGATTAAATCACAACACTGTATGAATGGTAGCTGGGATTATGAATCAGTAGAAACATATGTAGCTTCAAGCAGGATAATTAGATATAATAAGCACATAACTGCATTTTCTCCTCATTTCCATGTTAGAGCATGTTGGTTGATTCACCATTGGATTTCAATGTCCATAAGCTGCCTTTATATACATTAATATAAATGTATGTTGAGTAACTACCATGTCTAAGCCTTGGACTAGAACCTGAAAAATACAGGCACACTCTCTGGCCACACCTCAAAGTCAATGGGAAACAAAGTTTATTGGGATGAGAGTGACCCACCAGGAATCCAGTGGGGGGAGCTTGAGTTCCCACAGATATTATAGACAGGTCCCAGTCAATGTAAGCTCACTGCACAATCACCCAATATACAGGTGTCCCCTCCCACGGTAGCATGACCCAAGGCCCACAGGGATTGACCTTTACTTATCCTTATCGATGACACTCCTTAGGATTTCCTTGCTGCCTTACATCCCCATTCCCATTCTTATCCTACCTGAATATCCGTTCAAAGAAGCATCTCTAGTTCCTCTACCTCATTGCTGTTCCGAAATCTCCACTCCTCCTCCTACAGAAGCATCATGGGTCTGGTTTTATCCACAACTCACATTCCTCATCCATCCAGAAGGCAGTTTAGTATAAGAATGAACACTTGAGGGGCGCCTGGGTGGCTCAGTGGGTTAAAGCCTCTGCCTTTGGCTCGGGTCATGATCTTGGGGTCCTGGGATCAAGCCCCGCATCGGGCTCTCTGCTCAGCAGGGAGCCTGCTTCCCCCTCTCTCTCTGCCTGCTTCTCTGCCTACCTGTGATCTCTCTCTCTCTCTCTGTCAAATAAATAAATAAATAAAATCTTTAAAAAAAAAAAAAAAAAAAAGAATGAACACTTGACGCTCAGATAGTCCTGGCTTTGGTTCTGCTTACTAGCTATTTGCTCTTGGCCAAGATAATTTAACATCCCTGTTTCTTACTTTTATTATCCATAAAATGGGATTACAATGCTAACTTCACAGGATTGTGAGAATTAAATATTAAGTCCCAACAGGAAGCATAGCAGTTATTTCTTGTCCCATCATCCCTACTAGTCTTCTGTAACCCTTTGCCCCAGCAACACTGTGCCAGCTCTGGAACCATCCAGTTACCCTCTGAAATGGACAAGGACCCTCTTTAGTGCTTTGCATTCCAAAAAATCCACCATTAGAAAAAAGGATATGGAAGGGAAGCATTATTTAGAGTCTTAGACTATCTGAAAGAGTTTGCTTCTGGGTCAGAGAATGGAGAGAACTATGAGGTTGTCTTCTAGCCACAGTGGACTGAAGTTGGATTGGAGATAGAAGGTCATCTGAGTAGACAGTACAGTGAGGAGCCAATATTGTGTACCCAGATCTGGAGGTAGTGTGTGGGTTTGTCTTCTTAAATTACCCCACATTGACAAGGGCCACAAAACTCCATCCTTGGAATGGAACCACCACATAAGTTCTCCCAAATCCCTCCTAATTCAGAACACCATTTCCTCCACCCTCCTCAGCTAGCTTATCACCAGCCTCTGACAGTCTTGTCACTGGTTCTCCCAGTCTTCCCTGTGATCTTCAACAGCCCCGTCTCTGACTCTGAACTCTTCCTGTCTTCTCACATGGCCCTCTGTCCTCATTGGGGACATGAGGAGTGATTCAGACCTGCCCATATACCAGACATGAAAGATTTGGAAAGAAGAAATAATAAGCTTACTGAATTATGAATTCGAAATGATTTTTTCCATGTGGGTTTGGTACCTAAAAATCTGCCAAATATATCAGAATGGGAAAAAAATTCCCCGTAATGTATAAAAGGAAACAAAAATGAATATCTGGAGAGAATGTCTTTAAAACTGGTTCTTTGCAAGAAAAAAACAACAACAACAAAAAAACTGGTTCTTTGCAAAACATAAGGGCATACTATTTAAAAATCATAAATAGCTCTAAATGATCAATAAATGATATTACATTATTAGCTACTGGTATTGCTCTCCAGTGCTGATGTACTGACTAATACAAATATTTGGCTCATGGAAAAGTTGAGGTATACGGATAAAACACTGCTTTGGGGTCATAGCGATAAGGGTTTGGATCTGGTTTCTGTCACTTTCACCTTAAATGTCCTCATTTGCATTGCTTCAACCATCTGAGTCTCAGGGGCTTTTTCTCTGTAAAATAGGATGAGGAACCCAAAGCCTGCTGTCTCCAGATCCAGGCCTCACCTTGGGGATGGAACCGCCTGCCCCGGCTGTGGTTTGGAGGCAGGAAGTGAAAGAGAAGGGAGAGTCCTGGGTGACTGCCAGCTTCCAGTTTGAGGAACTGGAGGGGGATGACCCGTAGGGAGACACTGGAGGAGAGAGGGTTGGGAAGATAAGAGAAGCATAGGACATAACTTGAAAAAAGATCAAAATACGAAAAAGAGTTGAGGAAAGAAGGAAAGGTTGGCCAAAGAAAGTTTGGCGTTCTGGAATCTGAATTCTTTGCAGTATCCACAGATGCTTTTTATCAGGTTTAAAATGTCAGGACCATGGGCCTCGATTACTCCTTAGCAGCTCTGAAACATCTGAACATGAAAATGACAGGACTATTGCATGTGTATGTGTGGCATCCCTCCCCCACCCCCGCCCTGCACCGGGTGAGACGTGCCACTCGCGATCCTCTCTAGTTCACAAACGAGGAGTTCATTTTATTAAAGTGGAAAAACCCAGATAATGTTCTTATTTGTTCTGTGTTCTGGCAGCATTTTAAAGATAAAAATCTTGAGTTTTATTTTGCTAGGAGAGAGATTTGCCTTGAGCAATTTGACAAATATTGAGATTTGTATAATCTGTTTTGTTCCCCTGTCATTTTCTCTATATGTTTCTCTCTTCTCCCATTTTATTTTGCCTTCTTTTTCTTCTTTGCCTTTGTCTTCTCTCCACCTGGAAATTAAAGGCATGTTCATTGCATTTAGCTAATTCATGGGCTTAATAGATTTATATTTATTTGTGTGTGTGTGCAGGTCATGTGTAGAGTATTTCACTGTGAAGCTTTATCTTCGTCTCTTGTAGCCATCTTTGGTTCATCTTTAGCCAGTAGAGGCTGTGTAGTGTAGTAGTTGAGGCCAAGATGGAACCAGACTTCCCAGGTTCAAATCCCAGCAATTACTATATACGTGACCTTGAAAAATTGACTGAACTTTCTCTGCCTCAGGTTTTTCAAGGGTAAAGTATAGACATTAATAGAACGTATGTATCTGTCAGCTCTGCTCAGTTACAAATGCCGCCCTGCAATCTTAGTGACTCGAAGGATCAGAGCTTTCCTTTCTGCTCACATTAATGTTCATCATGGTTCTGCTGCATGGTCTCTTCTTTTGTGGACTCTGGCTGAAGAAAGAGCCCTCATCTATCACCTCTTGGATTTGTAGCAAAGGGAGGCGAGAAGGGCAGAGCCACAGAATGGCTCTTGAATCTCTCATGTGGCCCAGGCCACTTCTGCTCGTATTTCTTTGGCAATAAAGCAAGTCATACAAAGTGCCTGACATAGTGGGACAGGAAATCTAATTCTCCCGGAAGGATGGACCTATTAGAAAAAGGCTAATTGGAAGGGACTGCATATTTGGTCAACATATATTATAATCATGACAACATTGTGGGACTGATGTCAGTATAAAATTTATTAATATAGGTAAAGCACTCAAAATGGTGTCCAGTGGCTGCTGTCTGGTAAGTAAAATATGCCTATTTGCTGTTATTAGCAAAGTCTAATGCAAGTATGGAAAGGATAAGAAACATATTCACTTACTCTTCAACTTTGAGAATTCACTTTGCATACCGAGGACAGTGGTATTTGGAGTCGTGAAGGGCACAGAAATGAAGGTGTTGGTCCCTGCCTTATAGGATCTATGTAGTCCTGCATGAAAATGGGAAGCAAAAGAATAATGAATAACTCGGGCTTTCAGATAGACCAGGTACCCCACTAGCAGGTACCCGGTGCACATTTCTCTACCCCTTTCTCCCACCCAGTTTTTATTTGTGCAACACTTCCAGCACATTGTGAGCTCCTTGTGTCTTTTTCATCTTTGCACCCTCAGACATTTCCACAATGCCTTTGTAGTAGGTACTGGACTTTTCAGTTAAACTCATCTTCCTTTATACAGCCTGGAAAAGGGGTGGTGATTTCACACTGCGTAATAGGAAGTTTCCTTCTCCTTGATGCCCCCAGCTCTATCAGGAATTCAGGGTGCATGGATAAAGCAGTCAGCGGTAGGAAGTTCACTTCCCTGCTATATCCAAACCATTGCACAAGGTTGGAAAGACAGCACAGAGAAATTAGTCATATTTGCCCAGGTAGCCACTCGCATGCCTTGCCCAAGGCCACACTTGCTGAGGAACCAGTTGCCTTTAAGTCTTACTTCAAGGGAGACAAATACATTTGAATTAAAATATCCTTGATCTATTTTTATTAACGCTCTGGTTTTAATTTTTTCCTCTATGTGCTTGTCTTGCAAGTTTTATTTTAGTGGGTACCATAAAGAGATGATATTTCTAGTGAGATGGAGAGCTATAATTTCTCATATTTTCAAACCTACATACATATTATTTTAAGAGGGAGAAGGATCATCGTCTTAGTGAACTAGGGCCAGAATAGAATGATTGTTCTGCTAATCTAGCTCCCCGGATCCCCCAATTGCACAAAGCAGATGTTAAGAGAATAAAAGGGTGCACCCAGGTGACAGGACCATCCCGTGTGGCAACTGCCTCTGTTCACAGTGGGTGATCAGCTAATGCCATCAATCTCCTAAGCGGATAGACCTTGTAATTATCATCCCAACAAGAGAGGCTAGAAATACCACTCCTTTTCCATTCTGACCTCAGATTTAGTCCTTTCTATTGTGGAAAGGAGGTGCTGCACACATGGGGGTTGATACGGAAATGCCATTTCAGAGTTCTTTGTCTGGGGATACTTTTAAAATCTAGTGACTGTATTTTTCTACCTAAAGTAAAGTTCCTATCTGAGCTATATGTGATGATTTTGAAACATAGAGCCTGAAGGGACTATGGGTATGGAGACCGTATCTCTTATTTTCTGTCTTGAGTAAACCTAAGCTAATTAAGAGTGATGGTGATCTCACCTTCTCAAAAACCCTCCATGGTCCTTATGGGTCCTATGGATCCCCATGGTGGAAAGCCTGGTGATTTTCCTCAGAGACCTTTGTACATCCTCAAAACCTCAAGAGTTTGATCACTATTTGGTAATTTTCAACCATAGCCCCTATATCTACCGTTACTGGTGATAGCAGACCACCATTGTTCTTTTCGGACTTGATAGACTTTAGGCAGCTAGAGGTTAATGGGGAGAGCTCTCTTTGTGGAGTTCCATCTGTGAAGCCTGGCTTCTTGATTCAGTTTGATGACTTAATAGCCTGTGACCTTGGGAAAGTCACTTAACCTTTCTGGATTTTATCAGAAGCATTGATATTCCCTACTTCACAGGGTTGTTGTAATGTTTGGGTTACTAAAGAGGAACTGATGAAGTGCTGTGTGTCACCTTAGTCTGAGTTCCCTTGAGAGTAGAGCCTGAGACAAGGACTCGGGTCAGGTGGTTTATTTGGGAGGGATCCCCAAAAGTGGGAGTGAAGGAGCAGAGACAATGAGCAGTGAAGGAAGAAATGGGAGTATCCATTATTAAGTTTTCTGCTGTGGGTCAAGTGGATGTGGGGGAGATGGAGGGCGTTGTAATGTATGCCTCCAAGAATTGTCCACTCCGATGACAGATTAGGGGGAATTAATCTATTAGCTTTATCCCTCCCATTGTTTGACAGTCCCATCACCTTCCTTCCACTACTTGGTTGCTCTTGCATGCAGGCAGTGAAGGCACCCCTGACTTGAGAGAAGGCCGCAGAGTTGGCCCTACTTGAGATGGAGACTGTTGGGTCGTGTGTGAGCTAACAACGGTCTACTGCTGCCATGGCCGAAATCTGAACTTGGCTCAGGGGACGTGATGCAGAGACCAAAGTGTTTGCTGCAGGTGCACACAGACACGATCTGTTTACACTCCACTTTCATCTCTAAAATAAACTTTAACCTTCTTTCGGTTTTATTACTAAGTTAGGTGTTGGTCCTTGTCTTACAAATAAATTTTAAAAAGGTGGAATCAGGTCCTACTTTTCATTGATCCCCGAAATTAGATTTTCTGTTTATTATTTCACTGTATTCTCCCACGTCCCCCATGTCCTTTCCCTGCCCTCACCTTGTTCCACCTCACATCGCTAGACTGGGTCAGCCCAGGGGCATACCCATGATGAAGCCGTGAGGACAAAGCGAAGCAGGGAGATCTTGCAGACAGACTGGGGGCCGTGTTCCCCAGCTGCATGACCTTGGCAGGTTATGGCATTTTGTGCTACCTGTTCCCTTGCAAAGCCGAGGGAAACCATATCAGCTTCATATTGGGAAACTATGTAAGATCATGTATGCAAGAGTAACTGGCGCCTTTTCATCAATGTTGCTTTCATCCTCATGTCGGTTACTCAGAAAACAGTATTTTTTTTTCTGGCTGGAAAAAAAAAATATTTAAAATGAAAAGTAGTGTCTTTATTTATATCTGCTGCCTGGTATCTTTTAGCTCCAAGATGAATTAGGAATTAGCACCTAATTCACTCAGCTGCCAAAATGCAATGTGCAAACCTCCTCTACTCCCTCTTCTTTTTCTTCCTCCACCCTCAATAAATTTACTGTCATCTATTTTTTCATCCAATTTTATTAATTCGGTTATGTGTATTTATTACTGTGCTGAATATCTTCCCAAATCGGTCCAGTTTATTCTGTTGCTGAAATAACAGTCTGCAACTCTCTCCTACTCCTCTTGCATTTCTTCTTCCTCCCTCAACCTGCTTACTCATTTGATATATGATCTATTTAATTCTATTTATTCTTCCACTAGTTTTCTTTTTCCCCTAGTATGTTGAGCATCTTCTTGGTGTAAGGTACTTGGCTTTGTTGCTGGGGATTATTATAAAGATAGCGTGTTCTCCCTCAAAGGGCACGGACGTGGAGGCAGGGATATAAATAAATGTGTATGTCGATCTGTAATAGCAGGGACCGCGATGATTTACAGAGAACAAATGCAGCTGAGGTACTGGAGAGGTGCACACTCCCAACTGGGAGGGTCGGGGGCCAGGGGGAGATAGGTGGAGGTAGAAAAGTTGTGAAAGTCTACGGAAGAGGAGTAACGGAAGATGTATGTATTATGCCTTCCTTAATTCCTACTTACAGCAAAATATTAATTATTAGGATTAATTAACTATACCTTTCCACTCATAATTGGACATTTTTTATTCTGCTTTGGATTACCGAGGAGTCAATTCAGAAGGAAACAGGCTTAAATAGGCATTGATTAGGAGGATATTAGAGGAGCGGGTTCTAGTGTGTATCTTGGTTCAGATCTCTTTAGCTCAGTCACCATCATCTTCAAAATCTGTGTCTTTAGTGCTAATCAATAAGTTCACATATTCAGAAAGACACTAAGGCACAATAATGTTTTAAATCATCAAAGGTAGCCTGATTAGTATTAATTATGTCATGATAACGGTAGGGAAAATATTAGTATAGTTTAGAAAGTTTTTTTTTTTTTTTAATAAGAGTAGAACCAATATCTACAAAAACATCTTTCTGCCTATCCCTGAGCAAATTGCCCTCATCTCTTGAAAAGTGGCCTCATGGAGAGAGATTATCACAAGAAACCTTGAGATTGTCCTCAGCTCCCCACTCCTAAGCAATGCTGTAAATTGATGACTTAAGGTAGAGATTTGGCAGTAAATTGGGGGCAAGATTCTTTCTCATCTTTTGTGGAGTCCTTTGTTCCTTTGGAGAGATACCTGCCCTGGATTCATTCCATTTCAAAATTGAGATGCTATTCTCCTAGCCAAGATGAGAGGGTTCATTTTACACTGTGATCACAATTTAGAGATCCAACTGAGTGGGCTGCAGGGGTGTGCTTTGTAATGTGAGGCACACATCTTGCTCCAGTCCCAAGCAGGGCCAGTGTGCATAACTGAAAGCATGCAGGAATAAAGGGAAAGAGGGAGGGAAGGAAGGAAGGGAGGAAAGAAAGAAGGGAGGGAGGGAGGAAGGGATGGAGGAAGAAAGGAAGGGGAGGGGAGGAAGGGGGGGAGGGGAGAGTAAGAAGGACAGCAAGAACCTGGTAACCCTGTGTCATCAGTAGGCAGCGGTGGCCCATGGTACAGATTAACACCGTGCTAAGAAAATCTTGCAACCATTGAACTTTGAGCCACACTCCGAGCAGTAGGAAGCTGCCGGGAGTTGGTGCCGAGTGTGATTGATGCCGGGTAGGAAAGGTGCAAGAGCAGAAGCAAGCTCCACTAGCTGGTAGGATCAGGCATGTCTTACATTTTCTGGAATCTCGGCTTCTCAGTCAAGGGTGCTTCTACCACCTGCATTCTCGGAATGAATCTGGGAGTCACTGGGCATTCCTCTCCTGCTCCTAGTCCACCTTCCAAAGTGACCTCAAGTCTTGTTGACCTCACCTCTAGCACACACCGCACATCTCACCACGTCCATTTCTCCTGCTACCTCCCCAGACCAAGTCACTTTCATTTCCTGCTTTTAGCAGCTTCCCTGGAGATCTCTTTGTTTCCATTATTGGCCTTTTTGGGTCCAGGGCACCCTCAGCAACCAGAATGATTTTTAAAACTTAAGGTAAATCATAGGATTCCCTTGCCTGAACCATAAGGTATTGCCCTTCCTCCTTCCCCACTCCCGACCAGGCTGTAAGCATCGTAAGGGCAGGGGGACCTTGTCTGTCTTATTGCCTCTCCATCCTCCAGCCTGGCGTGGGGCCCGATCCCGTGTTGGTGCTCCGTTAATAGTTGTTCAGTGTGTCACTAGGTAATCTCTGTGATACGCTTCCAGAGGTTAGCAACCGTGCTCTATTAGCAGAGGGGAGGATGAGCCCAAGGAAAAGCGAAGGCAGCCGGGAGTTGAGTATGTTGTATGTGGCAAGCTCGATGGGCCAGTTACTTACTCAAGCCCTATAATTGTTGATGGTGTTTTTAGTGGGTTTTAACAAGAAGCAGGGTCTCTAGGAGGATACCTATACTCAGCTTGAATAACTGGGTCGCTTGTCTTTCTCACACACCTCCCTGGGAGACTTCTTAACAGAAGGCTTCCAGAAAACTTGCTATGTTCCCGTCTGTTGTTGGAGGTGTCAGCCCTCTCTGAGACTCGAGGACTCCAGTGAGAATGGAAAGACCTATTTGAAGTGTTTCACCAAACTGCCTCTATAAGTAAATGATTTAAATTTTTTTTCAAAGAAAATGAATGCTTTTGAAAAAAAATGAGTTTATAAAAACAAAACAGCTCTTTTCTGTTGGGTTGTCAACCCAAAGAAAACAACCAGAACCTGAAATTGCTTTGGACAGAAAATGAGGTGCTTCTTTCCTATTTCTGTCACCCTCCTTAGTCTGTAGTCCTATTCCCCTACTCACCCAGCTTTTATTTGCCTAATCTACTCTCTGGGGGTGGTGGGTGGGGGAGACTGATCAGATACACGGTGCTCTAGGCTTAGTAAAAGGTTTGTCATAGTTCAGCTGGCCTACCTAGGGTGCTGGTGGAAATGAAGGTAAGTTTTCTCTTTTTAAATATTTTTCGTGTTCTTTAGACCTAACACAGTCATTTTGAGTATTTCTTTATCATGCCATTTAGATGTATAATCACATGCCTTTTGCTGTACCTTTCTAAGGGAGTGAATTTCATATTTTTTTATGCATTGTAGAAGTTTTGATTCACATGAAACATAGTTCCAAGGGAAATCAAGTTATTGTTTCTTCCTCTCTCCTGCACAAATAGAAAAATGTTCAGGTAAAGTGAAGTGATTATGGTATAGATAGTGTGCCCTTAATCCCTTCCCCCTGACCCCAAGCAAAGTAAGTTTCCAGTCTTACCCACCCAGTTTTGGAGATAATACTTTGTGGCAGATGGAAGGAATTTCTACTCTCTGTGTATGAGCAAAACCATCTGGTTTGGTTGGTTTGGGCAGGTTTTAGAAATTTGTTGACAAACGAATGCATATCGGGGTGTCTTATAGTTCTGTTGGTTATGTTGCTCCTGGGGGGAATAACAAATTCATGTACTCTGAAGAGTCTACCAAAAAAGCAACGAGAAAAAAGAAAAAGAAAACAATGAAATAAATTCAAAATCTTCAAGATCCAAAGTCCACCTTGTGAAAGTGTGTGCCTTTAGTGATACCCAAATACAGTTTTTTTTTTTCCCCACATGCTCCTATTCCCTGTCCCCCCAGAGGGAATAGTCTGCTAATATCTGAGCATCATCTTCCTCCAAGCGATCAGCAATGATTTTTCTTCCAAAGAATGCCTTTTTCCTAACTTTTCACTTGGATTTTACTATTAGTTCTGGCTTCTTAAAGAAATAGGCCTTCCACAGGGTTACTGTAGGATAGGTCAAGAAAATAATCTTGCATTATTCATCCGTGACGTCTCCTTCTCTATCCACATTCATCAGAAAATTAGATCATCTTTGGTGAGACAAGTCTTAACTAAGATGATGCCAAATGAGTTTGCAGTGAAACTAGGTCAAGAGTGGGAATTTGGGTAGTATTGCCCAAAGGATTCATTAAAGACTCATTTTCTGATGGTAATAAACAATTGAACACTCACTTCTACAGACCTCTGCAACCCCAGAAATCTTCAGCTGGGATTTTACTTCTTTACTCCAGTCACGGAGGTCATTACTTAGGAAATTCAACTATAGGGTGTCAGATAAGTTATTAGCTTCCTGTATTTAGATCAAACAGTGATGATCTAAGCAGCCTAAAGGGAATCAAATGTTGATTTCTTTTTGTTTATATGTGTGATCAATATTTACTACTTAAACAACAAAAGGAAGCATGCCTCTAATACATACATCCACTATGTACCTAATCACAGATCACATTTCTTCTAGCTACAAAAAAGAAAAAGGACAATGTAGGAAAATTAATGGTTTTGAGGTTGCTTTTTTTTTCTTCAATTTTTTAGAAATTAAATTCCTATCAGTTCCCTTTTAAATTCCAACTTAAAAAAAAAGAAAGTTTTTCCTCCTCGTCTAATCCTTGTCTTCACATTCATTGTTTAACTGATGCTACTTCACTAGCTTCATGCTTGAGTCAGCCAGGGAAGTCTTCCCTAGACTAAATCCTCCTCCGAAAACCTAACAATATGTATGTTTTAACTTTCAGCTTATGTCTACATCTAGTATCACTTACCAATTCCATTGTATGCTTAGGCTACAAATTAGATTTGTTCTTGCCCTCTGTTTGCCTACATTTCCAGCTGAGTTTAAACATCACTTTCTCCTTGGTAGGGATGCATTGACCTTTTGGCTTGATTAAAGATAAATGCCATTGACTTTCCACTTTTGGAGGCTGAGACTGGGAGTTCTAAATTTATTGCTTGAAAATGAATATTGAATAATATTCATTTCCTACCATTTTAATGGGATGGGTATGGATTTTTTTTTTTTTTTTTTCTCCTGACAGAGTCATGAGAATTATTGGGGTTGGAGACAGCAACTATAGCCAAGCGGTAGGGCACGAGGGGTTTCAGGTCTTCTTCCACATGTTTGGTCGTAGACCATCACATCCTGAAGTTTTAGAGTGAGAAGGACAGTTAAATATTTTTGTCTCAATTTGACACAAGAAAATTCCAAGCACCTGCAAAATGTCACCCTGCATTTAAAACACATTGGGCTGATTGCAAAGCTTGTTTTACACCAATGAGTAATATGACACCAGTGTGGCCATGTCGCTAATTGTGACTGTGTTGGTGTTAGTATTTCTCCCTCTCATTTTGTCCCCAATCGTGAAAACAAAATGATGCGCAAACATTGCCTGAAGAATGGATGCCACCTGTAGATGTTTGCATAGCCTGTCTTTGTGACAGTGCTGCCTCCATAGCCAGTGTTTCCTACGTCTTTCTTTACTTTCCTCTCTCTTATTGAAGCATTTGCATGTAGAATAAAGAGGATAAGAACACACAAAAAAACAAAGGCAGATTTGTTTCTTCTGAGAACATCTGTTCTTGCTTGAAAGCACCCACATGATGTGGCCCATTTTCTCTCAATGCCGGCACAGTTTGCCATTGTAAAGGCGACTGTTACATCAATCTTAGACCTGAATTTAATGAGATAATGAACAATGCTTTCTAATGAGGTGAGATGTAGGAAAAATTCTATTATAATCTATATGCTTTAGGTAATATTAAGATAGGCATACTCACAAAGAACAGCTAAAATTGAATATAAAATGGTTTATCATAGAAAAAATTTTTCCCCCTCAGATTCATTGATCTCATGGCATCATACCCAATTTTGGGTACATTTGGTCCACTTTAATTTTCTTCATTGATTTCTTAGGATTCTTGTGAATTTGCATTGCACTTGGGATATAGGTATATTCTGAAAAAAAAAATAGATACAAGTGACCTATTGTATACATTTTAATTAAAAGAGACCTTTTTACTTTGAAAATCTTTGTTTTTCAAGAAGAAAATTTCCCCAAGCTTCAACTGCTGTCCTTATTCTTTTTTTTTTTTAAAGATTTATTTATTTATTTTAGAGAGATGGAGTGAACTGGGCGAGGGGCAGAAGGAGAGAGAAAATCCTGAAGCAGACTCCCGCAGAGTGTGCTGAGTGCAGAGCCTGATGGGGCTCAGGCTCGACCCAGGACCCTGACATTGTGACCTGAGCCAAAATCAAGAGTTAGTTGGCTGCTTAACTGACTGAGCCACTGAGACGCCCCACCATTACTCTTACAAAGAGCATGCAGTAGCAACACTAATAATTCAGAATTAAAGGGTCCAGTTTAAAAGATATTTACCCAAGTGATACTATTTTTTTAATTTTCTTCCCTAAATATATATAGTACTGTTTTGGAGTCTTGGAGGCAGAGGAGGGGGTGGAGTGGCCAGTCCAAGCTATATAATAGAGCTTTCAAAAGTAGAAAAAAATGTATTGACCTTAGTTGATGGTTTCCAAAGAAATAAATACCTATGTAGACATCAGTTGTTCGGCAAGTGCTCATTAAAGCACCGACCGTGTTCTTACATGTTGGATCCAGGTGTATGCTGAAATATTTCAGATTCATAATATCATAGGGATATATTGGCTAGTTACGTATTTCATCTTTTTTTCCAAGTTATTTCCAGAGATAGGGCTTTCTTCATAGTTACTGACCAATCCAGGAAGACTCATGCGGGGTCTTTCTGCACAGGCTCAGCTAGCCACATAGTGAACTTGGAACCTGGTCTAAGTTCTCTGGTTCTATGCAATCTTCTTTGTCTTTTAAATTGACATCTCAGTTCAATGGTGAGCAAAACTTGACATTTTCCCCCCACTACTAACCAAATTCTTTTAATGCCTCAGCGTTTATCTTGCCATCTTTGGCCTCTAAATACTATAATTCCTCGTTGAACCTAATTTTTCCTAGTATATACCTGAATATCTTCTTGAGCATTTTGATCATGGATCTTTCGAGACAACTTGGTTTATTCCTTTATCTGTTGGCACTTTCTCCTGAACATTCTTTTAACCTAAAAGGGTTCAATTTTGGAATTTTCCATTATTTCATTTTTTTTAGATATTGAGATCTTTTTGGAGGATGATGAACAATGAGATCTAAGTCTGGGGCCCCTCACATTCCCTTCAGGAGCATTACTTGTCATGAGGGTTAGACCTCAACATTATTATTGTGATGATTACTATTGTGATTTCTATGGTTGCTGAATTCTGGTAGACCGTGAGTTAATGGCAATATCAAGTTAAGAGTATATATTACAGAACTCTTTTCTCATCCAACTGATGGATACTCTCCAAAAGCCAGACTGGTGTATTATGCCTAAGTGACCAAATTATTCTGAAAATGAATGATGAATTTCCTATATCTTCAAGAAATTCATCTGAAATCTAAGACTTTGGGAAACAAAATGATGGCTGACTCCTGTTTCTTATAAATGTTCACTTACTGCCCTTGGCGGTTTAGAACTTCCTCTCTGTAGACAAAGGAGGCCCCTTATTTCTTTCATGGCTTTGCCAATGTCCATATGAGTTGAGACTTTTGCATTTGGGGACTGTTATGGAACACCCTGTTGGGGCAGTGACCCTGGGATGGGCTTTGGTGGTTGGGCGCACATATGATTCCTTGAATGCTACTGGGTTCTGTGCACCAGTGTGGCTTTGAGAGTTCTGATACTATAATCACCACTTTCAGAATTGATTCTAACTTTGGCACTTACCATCGTCCTTAGGCAAAGGACCTGAGACCCTGTACGCGGGGCAGAAGCTCAATGACAATGAATGGCACACTGTCCGGGTGGTGCGGAGAGGAAAAAGCCTTAAGTTAACCGTGGATGATGATGTGGCTGAAGGTGAGTACAGCTCTATGTAGGGAAACGTGTCTCTCTTTGCTTTCATCATCCTCTTGGTCATTCAGCGAGCAAACGGTTTTTTGAAACACGTTTTATTTTACTTAACAGAAGTCATGTGACATGTTCTCATTGATGAGCTCAGGTAAGGCTAAGAAGGTCTTCCTCTGTATTTTCATAATTCCTTTTCATTGATTGATCTGTATTACAGAACTTACCCATTACTGTCATTGTATGTTGATGGGTCTCTCTCTTTAGGCATAGAATATGTGTCTGGAGAGTAGATGTAGAGATCTGTAGCTCCTTTATTATTCATTTATTCAAAAATCACTTATCAATCATCTTCCCAATGGCCAGTGTCTTCTTTCAATAAATGACTTACTCTCTAGGGGAGGGAGATGGATAAACGAGAAATTCAGAGCATTACAGGTAAAAATAAGTACTAAGATCACTACCGGCTACTTAGAAGGGGCTGAATAACTATTCATTTATTTCATCATTTATTTAATCGTTATTAATTGAGTACCTACCCTGTAGTGAGCACTGCTTCAGAAGGCACTGAGAATAGGGGAGTGAGCAAATAGGCAAGTCCTTGGCTTGGTGGAATTCACATTCTAGGAGGGCAATGGATGAAAGAACTAATCCATCTGTATGTAAAGGAACATTCAGAGCTTCACATAAGCAATAGGTATTTCTGGAGAGCCTGTACACATTAGCAGTGTGCTAAGGAGAAGATAAGAAGGAACAACAAAAGCTTATCTGTTTCCTCAAATAATAAACCAATCTAGTTGATTAGATCAGACCCAGGCATTGAAAATAAGACGAAAAGTATGTAATGAGATTCTAACATGGGTGGGTAAGATTGTCATGGCCAGTCAGAGGAGACAATTATCATTTCGGATTAGAGAAACCAGGAGTGTCTTATGAAGGTAGCTCTTTGGCCAAAATTGGATGGGTAATTTAATGAGGTCTAGGATGCAAGAGAGAGGGCACCTTCATGTTGTATCCAAATAAATCTATACTCTTTAACATTCCAGAGTGGTGCACTTCTGTTATGTGGAACTTTTGTCCATATAGGAGAAGAAAACTTGGGGGCAGCATGGAGTATTACGTAGAGCACTGTTGATGTCAAGATCTGGGCCCTGACGTGAATTTTCTGCCTGATGTTGGAAAAGTCATTTACCATGTCTAGGCTTTGTCAGTTGAAGTCAGTGGCATAAACTCTCTCTAGATACTTCTAGAATAAGACCATCAAGTTAGAGTCAGGATCCCTGGGATTTAATACAGTCATTGTAACTAAAATACTTTTTGCCATTGGGACAGATACAATAAAACTTTTTCCTCATTTCCTCATTTTTAAATTTGAAATTCTATTACTGCTAAGGCCCTCTCCAGCTTAAAGGTTCTGCAATTTTGGGTCCTATAATTTAATTTTATATTCATGAGCCTGAACTTCTATCCTTCTGGAGTCTGGAATTACAGCGAGCAATATATATATGCATGCAGGTAGGGGAGAGAGAGAGAGAGAGAGAGAGAGAGAGAGAGTGTGTGTGTGTGTGTGTGTGTGTGTGTGTGTGTGTGGAGATGAGAAGAGTCTATGGAGAGGAAGAACAGGAGGCATATATCCAGTGCCCAGTAGGCAATAGATACTGGGATAACTGTCTTACGTGTATCGGCTCCTTAAATCTGTAATTCCCCATTGCCTTGCAAGGTAAGTGTTCTTATTTTACTTAAGAGGACATGGCCTTTAGAAGGATCTGTGTAATTAAGCTCCAAACCCATGTCTGTGTGATGTCACCAAATCAGGCTACTGGCCCGGCTTCGCAATCCATCATAAGAAAATGGTTTGTTTTACGATATGGGAAAAATACAATGGGATGCATTAGGGTGAGGTGAGGAGTACATTTTAGTGAAGACTACAGCACTCACCCCTCTCTCCTCAAAAATGAAGTCAAACAGAACCATCATAAGTATCCAAACCCTCCCGTTGTATGTACATAGACACCTTCATAGTAGGGGGTAAGGTTACTCTTCTGCATGTCTGAAAGGGTAACTTAGCTTTACGTAATGAATGTAAGCAAAGAGAGGAAAAAATGGTTATATGGTTTAGACCCCACAGCCATCCCTGAGTTAATTATTTAAGAAATCCCTATGGGCTGTTAAAGCAGACAGAGCCTGCACATCCCACATCCCTTGCTAGCTCCTCAGGGCTGAGCCCAGCAGCCCCAGGATGGGATTCCCAGCGTGTTTTGAATGGCAGCCACTAGATGGCGACCTCACCCCAATCTCTTCCCACAGTGAATCCCTTTTATTTTCCCAGGAAATTGCATGCTCTCAAAGCTGTATTCATATAAGAACAGCAGAACTGAAGGTACAGTAATGTGTATTGCCTCCCTTGGTCATTATTCTTTTATAGAAACTTTAGAATAAAGGTAATTATAAAGTGTGCTTTCTCTTACCACTAATAATTAAAAAGCAGGACTACACCATGGAAGGCCCGAGTCATTCAGTAATTTGATATTTAAAATTAATGAAGCTCTTTCATTTTCAGCCCTTATCCCCTGCTTTACTGCTGATGGAAAAGAGCAGCCATAGGATAAAGAAATCTGGGAGAAGAAAAGAGCTATTTTGCTTATGAGCTACAACCTTGGATTGCTTCTTACAGTGATAATGGGTTTGGGAATTTTAATTTTAGCTCACAGAAGTCATAAAATCAGGCAATGAAACTAAAATACCACACAGTCCTCAGGTTATTAAGTAGTGTCTTATTGGCTTATTTAGTAATCCCTTTCATGCTGTTTAAGGTCCCCTAGGGTGTCAAATTTTTAGCTAGTTTGTAGAAATGATGCAAAGAATAGGTCACACTCATAGGAAATCAAAGGCGAGGAAAGAAATATTCCTTAGCCTGGTGGTTTTCATTTATTGTAATACAGTGTATTCCTGGAAAGGTATTAAGTTCAGTTGACAGTTAATAAAGATTGATGGATTGATTGATTGAGCTGGATTTCTATTATCACAAATAAATTAAAAGAACAGTTGGGTTATGCTCCTCAGAACTGGGATCTAATGCTGCCTGCCCAGCCACTCCACCCAGAGCTTCTTGCTAGTACAGAGATTCATCCGTCTTTTGACTTCTCTGGTTCACGTTGACTTCCCTTTATGTCCCTTATCCTGTATAGCACATACGAGCTATAAAAAATCATTTTCCGAGGAAAATTTGTCCCTCTCGTTAATAAAAAGACATGATGAGGTGGAATTTGGAAATGTTAGGTTAAACAGAATGAAGTGATCTTCTTTATTGCAAGACTTTTAGTGAAGACTAAAAGACTGGAGCATTTACTATGCTGATACACATTGCTAATGACTGATAATTATATGTGAAGTGTTTACCAAGTTTATTTGGCTCCAGAACTTTCATCATCATTATTAGTTTTATTATTATTATTATTAGAACATTTTACAGTATATACTCTTGGAAAATTTTGGTATTGTGGAGAAAAGGCTATGGGAGTGGTGGAGTTGGAGGATTGTGGGCTTAAAATATGCATCCTTTACTGAGACTTCATAAGCTTTCATTTTCTTAACTTCCCTCCTCATGTCTGGAAGCCAAGGGAAGTCAAGTTGCCTCCTCTAAGTCTTTGCCATTATTTCTTTGCTAAGCTTTTAGTGTTGACTAGGAACTTCATACGTAGAAATGGCGATGATGCAAACTCTGACTCCAAAGCAAATGTCTCAAATACAACCTCCTTCCTCGCATGTGAGGGATGCTTGCTGAGCTCAGGCCCCTCTGCTAAACCCTACAGGGCATACGGAAGAGGCGAGAAGTGGTTTCTACTTAAAAAGAGATTGTGTTCTAGGAAAAGAGTGACAAATAATCGAAATACTGGAAAATTATTAACACATTTCAGAGAAAGGAAAAAAAGAAGAGTGATGCATAATTAATAGCTAACGATTTAAGCACTAGGCACCGTTCTAAGTAGTTTTTATGAATTGATACAGCTAATCCTGAAAACTTCATCCCTATTTCACAGGTGGGAAACTGAGGCACAGAAAAGCTGCCTAACCCAGCCAGTGCAGCCTCAGAGCCTACATGCTCGTCCAGTATATGCCTGGTAGGAAAGTTACAGCTTGAACTTGGACAACTTTTCTATAGGTTTATGTTCTTCACAGACTTTAGCACTTTCAGGGCTGGTGTGCAAACTGCTGTTGACCGTCAGTGAAATATAAAGTGAATGTGAGGGCAGGAGTCACAGCAACACGGCTGTTCTAGGGAAGGTGCTGGATGTATGACACGTGACTTAGATGGAGAGACGTGATGGTGCTTGGCTCCTGGGAAGGAGCGTGAGCCCATCACACCAACCTCAGTGTAGGAATTGCACCATTTAAATTCCACCCACAATCACGTAAGGAATAAGTCGAGCTTTTTCTCTCCACTGTGTCGTGTACAAGATAAGGTGGGGACTTGGGAACTGAACACACCTGGGTTCAGTCAGAGAGGCTACCACTTAGCACCTGTGTGAACTCTGATCTCATTGCTTAACCTCTCTAAGCTACGTGTCCTTCCCTCTAAAGCAAGATAATGATACCTATTGACTGTGTTAAGGACGTTTGGTGGTGGTTATGAGGTGTCTAGCACAGCGCCTGGCACATAAGCAATATTCAGTAGTTTTGCTTTTTTTTTTATCATCTTTCTTCCAAACTACTCCTCTTCCCTCTGAAATTCAAAAGCAGCTACTGTGAAGTATGTATATATTTGCCCCTTGAGCAGAAGGGAGTTTTAGTCTAGAGACAGTATTCAGGGGAGATAAAGAAAAGATTCCCAGTCACCAATATTGATTAGATGATACACAGGTATATATATCTATATATATCTATATATATATATATAGATATATATATGTTTATTTGCTTAGTTTGGCACAAGGTTCAAACTTTAAGTGATCTCTTTAATGCTTTCTCCAGGTGCAATAGCATGCTTTTTTGGGAACCTCCATCCACAGTCAAGTGAGTTCCTTTAGTACCTGGAGAAGCAATCCCTTTTCTAATTTGGCCTCACGTTGCCCACCCCTCCCCTACCCCCACCGCAACTTACTAGTTGAGGCTCTGGGACTCATCCTAAAACCTTAAATCAGTCTGTGTCCATGGGCTATGCTCTCAAATTCCATGGTTAGATTCCTTCCTCTTATCCTTCTCCAATGTCTTCTCTCTGTCAACACTGTACATGATTTTCTTGCTTTATGAAATCCATTTTCTAGTGAGCAGAATTTCCTAACCCCTCAACTCTAGAGGCCAATTTATCTATAATTTTTCTAAAAGCTCTTTGTTGACTTTAAAATTGTCTCTTCAGGTTTCTTTTGGAATCCCAGTCTTCACCAAGGATCACTCTCTTATCACGTCTTAGTTCTCATTGCTGGTCTCCTCTTCCTCCCCCTCCCCCCTCCTTCCCTTCCTTCTCCTCTTCCTCCTTCTCCTTCTTCTTTTTTAAAATAAGAATTAGCATGACTCCCAGCATCATCATGGTTTAGTTCCTGGGTCCCCAAGGAGATTGGCTCTGATTTCCCCTCCCCATTATTCTCCAGCCCCAGTCTCAGCCCTGTATGAACAGCTACAGGCAAATCAACTGGGAATGTTTGTTTCAGTCTCTTCCCTGTTCTAGAGCATGTGAGTTTAGGTTGTGCTAGGTTTTATTTTCATGACCAGTCCAATTTTCAATACTAAGTAATTTTATACAGTAGTTCTCCTACTCAATTATTGGCAGATTTATGTTACATTTTTTATTTTGTTCTATGCCAATTTTATCTTTAACCAACACCATTATGTTGTTTTTGCTTATATTAAGCGAATGATTTGTCACTAGTTGTCAAAACACCACATAGAAGCTCATAAAACGTAAATCTGATTTTTGTGCTTATAAACAGTTCCCCGCATCAGGTCTGAATATGCTCTCAGAGAGATGACTTTAACACTGAACATCCAAAGGTGAGATCTGGGTCGATCTCTCAGGTACTGAAGTTTCAGGGACCTGAGAAAATATAATCTCTTCCTTTCTCTCTCTCTTTTTTTCCTGCTACCTGAATTCTACATTAGTAGAGGAAACAAACAAACAAATGCAAGGCTGGTAAAAGTCAAGTATCATTTTTGTTAGTGGAAACACCGGTATGGAAAACTATGGTTAACATCTACTGAATTTCAGAGTTGGAATTGCCCACTTGAACACTCACTCATTCAGGACTTAGGTCCTAATTCAGGACTTGCTCCACTGGAGCAAGACTGGCTCCTCTGACAGCTGTGCTGTGGGTTGGGTGGGGTACCCCGGGGGTTTCTTGAAGGCAGCTTGCTCCCCTAGGGAGAAACAGGAAGTGCCAGGGGCTGAGCTATAGAAATACAGTTTCTCAGTAGAGTTTCTTTAATCTTCCAGATTATGTTACTCCTTTTCCTCTGGAAAGCTGTAACAGAGGGAGTAGAGATGCTAGGAGTGGTTGCTGGTGGAGTTTCTTCAGTGTGGGTGGAGACAACAGAAGAGGGCAGGAGGAGGGATTCTCCTTGTCCTTCCTTTAGCACTGGGGTATAGTCAGGACATGGTTTGTTAAATTGTAATAACTTGTCTAAATGTTGGGGGAGCCACCTTCTACTCTGACCATACTAATGCCGGTTTCCTTGACTTCGTTATTAAAATTTCCATTCTCTCTTGTATTTATTTCAAGCCCCCTTCATGACCCCCTGCCCCGGTCCTTCACTTCTTCTAGGTAAGCCAGGTAATGAAAGGTCTACTGGTTCATTTGTAGCAGCTGGAGATCCTTTAGTTGCAAATGTCAGACACCCACCTTAAGTGCTTGAAGCACAAAAGGGAATCTATTGCCATCTAGTTTTTAAAAGTCTGGCTTTGGCTGCTGAATCCAGACCTTCAGATGGTACCATCCTGGGGAAACTGTTTCCCTCCATTTTGTGGTTGGCTTCTGGGTTGGCTTTCTTCTCGGGAAATCTGTGTGGTTATCACATGGTTTCCAGCAGCTCCGAGCTTTCTTCTCACCCCTTCAACAAAGAACGCAAAGAATGCCTCTCTCATAGGTGTTTACAAAGAATGCCTCTCTCATAGGTGTTCTAGCAAAAGCCCCAGAGCTGAATATTACTAGGCTTAATTACTGAGTAACTACTAAATACTCCAGCTTATGTTGCTGCCGATCCCTTGGTTCTAAGGGTGGTCCCTAGAACAGCTCCATAAGCATCACCTTGGAATTTATTAGAAATGCATGTTCTCATGCCAGACCCCAGACTTTTGAATGGTAAACTCGGAGGGCGGGGCACAGAGAGCGGTGTATTAAGAAGCAAGCCGTCCATGTGATTCAGAGGTGTGCTAAAGTTTGCAGACAAGCTTGTTAGTCCATAGACCGTACTCTATGGCTAGGGGGATAAAATAATGTTGAGTGGTCTAGGCTGGGTAGACCGATGACTTCCAAAAGCTGGGTTAGGATCAGCTTCAGCCAACCCAGATGGTTTTAAGGTACAGTAGGGAGGGTAGCTTCCCGAAGGGAAATTAGGGTCTTATCAGAAAAAGCAACAGTTGCTGGTCAGAAATAAATTAACACATGTTCTACCATAGAATCTTTCCACAAATACTAGGTGGTGAATTATTACATCAGGAAGTATTTGGTAGCGAATGCTTCATGCTTGTTTGTTGTATCTTTACAAGGTTTGGGGCAATGAAGACTTGTTTTCTTATAGTATGCATTCATACCCAATTGTTTCCTGAATGGAAAAAACAAATCGTTGTATCCTTTAACCTGAGTTTTCCATGATCTCATATTCTCTTCTATATGCTGGGACGTTCTGAGCAGCTGCATAGAGAGCGTGGGCCGCAGTGCACATAACTCAGCCCGGCCAGGAGTCTGCCCTCTGACCGAGGTCACATCGGCTGTCTACTATATGGAGCATTTTGTTTCCTAGAACTAAATATTTTGTGTGGAAACGTAAAAGATAGAGTAAGTCTGCTGTGACAAAACGTGATAACGTGTGTGTATCTTCTCTGTGACGTTCATAGGTACGATGGTGGGGGACCATACCCGCTTGGAATTCCACAATATCGAGACTGGAATCATGACGGAGAAACGTTACATCTCTGTCGTTCCATCCAGTTTCATTGGCCACTTACAGAGCCTCATGTTCAATGGTCTGCTCTACATTGACCTGTGCAAAAATGGCGACATCGATTACTGCGAACTGAAGGCTCGTTTTGGACTGAGGAACATTATCGCTGACCCCGTCACCTTCAAGACCAAGAGCAGCTACCTGAGCCTGGCCACCCTCCAGGCCTACACCTCCATGCACCTCTTCTTCCAGTTCAAGACCACCTCAGCTGATGGCTTCATTCTTTTCAACAGTGGTGACGGCAATGACTTCATTGCAGTTGAACTGGTCAAGGGGTAAGTGGAAGAGATCACATCGTTTATACCGGGCATCTCAACTCGAGCCCGACCTAAAATGTGGACATGAAAAACAAGTGTCCATTCTGCTCCCCACCCTCTATTCCCAATACCTGCTCTCATCCTCACTGATGAAAAACAACCTATGTAATGGTTAGGGCTGGAAGGAAGAGAAATTCATTAGTTTATTTAAAGATCTTACAGTAACTCAATCTTATCAGACTTTTTACAATGTAATATAGTCCTTTAAACCTATAGGAAAGAAGGTCATTTTTGCAAAAGGAGGACAGAGTGTATATCCTCTATACAGTGTTCTGGGGCCGTGCTCTCTGCAAACACCAGACCTATAGGAAGAAATGTAATATAGATATTTTCAGCACTGCCATTAGCCTATATATGCGCAGTTTTAAATGCTGTTTTTTCTGCAAGATATTTTACTACCGTGTGTTGGAAAATAATAATAACAAAAACAAAAACTAGAACAAAACCTGAAAAAACAGATCCATAATGGGCTGGATTTAAATGCCGCCCCCTGGTGTTTGGGGATGTACTACTTTGTGGCTCCGGATTTTTAGCTCATGGGAAGGCAGTGAACCTTGTAAGTGTGGGATTAAAGTGAAGTCTGACAGAGCAGGCTATGACTCTTCTTGGAATCCTAGATCAAGCCGTAATTATTCCTGCATGATGCCAGCTTAGCGTGGGGGATGGGAAGCCCTCAGGGTCCGTTATCTGCTCGTTGCCGTTCGCCCACTTGAGGGGATCTCCACTCATGGGGTGGTTGTTGTTGCTTACAGGTACATACACTACGTGTTTGACCTTGGGAATGGTCCCAACGTGATCAAAGGCAACAGTGACCGCCCCCTGAATGACAACCAGTGGCACAATGTCGTCATCACCCGGGACAACAGTAACACCCACAGCTTGAAAGTGGACACTAAAGTGGTCACTCAGGTTATCAATGGGGCCAAAAATCTGGATTTGAAAGGTAAACCTTGTAAAGACGTTTATCCTTTGTAGAGCATTTCTTTCTGTTTTTTTTTTAAGATTTATTTATTTGAGAGAGAGAGAGAGTGTGCAAGGGGAGGGGCAGAGGGAGAGAATCTCAGGCAGACCCCGTGCGGAGCGCAGAGTCCGACAGCACGCTGCATCTCATGGATCCTGAGATCATGACTCTGAGATCACAGACTTGAGATCACGGACTGAGCCAAAACCAAGTGTCGGATGTTTAACCGACTAAGCCACCCAGGCCCCTTTAGAGCATTTCTCATAATTGAAGGACTGTTTGCAGAGACAGACTATGAGTCAGCAGTGCCTGGCATTTTCGAGACCTCATGCATATCCTATTTGAGCAACATTCAATGATACCAACATGCAGTTTTTACTTAAACCGCTCCTCGAGGGATGGTCCATTTTCTCTGTTAAGCTCGGGCATGCGGGGGCTGAGTGTGAGGTGATGGATGTCAGCATGCGGAGACGTCCTAATACAGAGGAGGTGGTATAGGTTTTGGAATCTCAGCTGAATCACTTACTGCCTGGGTTACTTTGGTAAAATTCTTTAGCCTTCTTCAGCTTCTCTACACTTTTTTGCAAAATGAGGATTGTTACTACCTTTACGGGCTGTTATGAGTTTTGATGGGACAATGTCTATAAAATCTGTTGCATAGTATTGGTAACAAGCCCATAAAAAGCACTCGGTAAATGGTTGTTTTGTTGGAAATCTTGTTAATCTTTACTTCATCATAAAATGGGAACAATACCTACCTCATGGACTGAATATGATAATGAAAATTTGTGAGATGGCACGTAGAAAATGAATGACATAAGCAATGTTAGCTTCTGTAGAGACTCTGGTAATTAGTTGTTTATGCCATTTCCCTCCCGCTCCCCCAGCTCTATCACCATTACCTATGAAATCATCTAATGTGCATTGGCTCTAGCTGAGTCTGGTTTCTCTACCCTTTACTCATCGGCTCTTACTACTCACTCTCCTGTCCAGGTGACCTCTACATGGCGGGTCTGGCCCAAGGCATGTACAGCAACCTTCCCAAGCTGGTGGCTTCCCGGGATGGCTTCCAGGGCTGTCTGGCATCTGTGGATTTGAACGGGCGTCTGCCAGACCTCATCAATGATGCCCTCCATCGGAGTGGACAGATCGAGCGTGGCTGTGAAGGTACAGCCTTTTTACTTGTTAAGCCACAGCCTGTACGCAAGCACCAAGCCTCTTTGCTGCCTCTGCCAGCGCCTCCTTACTGTTTCCCAGTCCTCTCTCCTTCCCATTTGCCATCTGACATTGCATCACCATTGGTGTCCTCCTTTCCCTGGTTCAGTATGTCAAGACATGGGCCACAGACTGTGGGAATGTATGTTGGCAGATGTCTTCCCAGTATCACATACTTGCCAGTAGAGAACCTTCCCTGGCGTTGACATCAGACTCTTCCTGACTTGTGCCTTTGCTTCCAGCATGGCCGAAAGGGCAGTCGGGGTTGGTATTTATATTTTTATACATCGAGAGGTATACCAGAGTCTTTTATGTGAGTGTCACCATGAATGAAATAATGTAATAACTACTGCATCATTTAATGCAAACGCAGCAGGAGGTAGGAAAATGATGTCAGAATGCCATGATGAGGGAAGGGAACTAACATTTACTGAGTACTTCCTAGATGTCATGTGTTCTTAGGCACTTCATCAGTGTGATGTCATGGAACAGCATGGGTGCTGATGTTAGAAAGACTTGGATTTAGATCCAGGTAGTAACTCTTGTTCACTGTGTGACATTTGGCGAGTTACTTAACCTCTCTGAACTCTATCCTTCTCAACTGCAAAGTAGGTCAGTGAAACTTGCCTTGGAAGATAAGCTATGTAAGTCGGAGCTGTATGTAAAATGCTTGGTAGGGGCATAGTAGGTACTCAATAAACAGTAAGATTATCCTTTACAAATATGATCTCATGGGAGACATCTAATAACACTACATGCCCATCAGTGCTGCACAACAAACCATGCTTAGCCCATGCTCAGCCTATTGCTGTAGATGATCCACTGTGTCTTAAGGTAGTCCCTGAATTGTACAGGTCTTCTTGAGTCCGGGTTTTACAACAAAACCCGTCTAGTTTAACCAGAAGAGGGCAGCAGCGAGCAGTTTTCAGGCTTTCCCGTGGGCCCTGGGTAGGCCAAACAGGTGACCCTTACCTAGCTTGAAAGTCAAAGGTGTCTGACCAGTCAGCAGAATCTATGTATTCTTTTGTCTGGTCGAGCCTCATGGTCCTGTGTGCAATATTCCTATCGTGTTTTTTTTTTTTTTTTTCTATCTCATTGATTTACCACATCGAATGCTTTCACTCCTCTCCTAAGTATTTAACTTCACATTATCGCCCAGTTCTTAACGAGCTTTCAGCTGGGTTCCACTTGCCACATTTTTATAAAGGCTTCTCATCGGCTTCACAAGCTGATGTGCAGTGTGGAAGTCATTTCCCTTTGCCTAGAGTCAGCTTTCCACATGGACTAGAAATAAGACTGGTTGTTCCCATAACCCACTCCAGTTTGCCTTTAAACGGGAGTATTTCTTAAATCCAGTAGGCCAGATATGGTCTGTGTACATGGGAGGACCGGAGGCTGGGAATCAGCACGCACTAAAAGGAGCCACTTGGCTTTCTTCTCCTGAAAATGCACTATGTCATTCAAATCAAGAATTTTTGTCTCCTTGGCTTGCTTTTACTTCTTTTAGGCATTAAGGGCAATGCTGAGATAAATGTAACATTGGGGAATTAAATTGAATATCTCCGTTTCAAAGATTGTGAAATGGCAGAAATTCCAGTTACCCTTCAATAATTAATCAGATTGAGTTAAAACATAAAAGCACGCATTAAGAAGCATAAAGTACTCTTCAGATGTTAAATATTCTTATCATGTCATCCATTTTTCAGATTTACAAGTCAACAGGAATCATCCATTTAACTCTATAGCCATGTTTGCTTGATAGAAATATAATGTGAGTCACCTATGTAATTTTAAATTTCCTAGTATACTAGCTACATGTAAAAAAGATATAAAGGAACAGGTAAAGTTAATTATGATTTTATGTTTCACTTAACCCAGTATATCCAAAATATTATTATTTCAGCATGCAATGATATAAAATTATTAACAAAACATTTCACGTTCTTTTTTTCACACTAAGCCTTCAGAACCGAGTATTTTATACTTATAGTACACCTCAGTTCAGACTACATGGCTTTCCAGTGCTCAGTACCTCCACGGGTCTGTGGCCTACTATATCAGAAGCAGAGTTCTACAGAGTATTAGAAGTTGGGGTGTGAGGATTGAATTAAAAGGAAGTCTTAACTTTCAGAAGAGTGGATTAAAATGTAGAGTATAAAGGAGGAGGGGGAGAATGGAGTCCACTTAAGAGAACTTGAAGAGAAGCAGTGAGAGCATTAGCACAAGGAAATTACCCATCAAATTGGGGAAAATGGTCCCATCCCTACCTCCATCTCTGTGTGCAGCTTGGTGTGACTCATCACATGCATTATAGAGGGGTCTGACCTGGCTCTGAGTATGGGTGATTGTTCAGCACCGGATATTGGGACTTGATGCTCTTCCATCCGAATCTATGGCGAGTCCCATGAGCCTAATAACCCTGCACTCTATTGCCATGGAGATAATTGCGATGATTACCCACGGAGCATTATGACCGCCCCACTGGGTGGGATGAAGTGGTGGATGAGCGAGGAGGGAAGAGGGTCCTTGTTTATTGTACACAGATGACTTGGATAATTAGCCTAAGTGGCCAGGAAAAATGGCCAAAAAGTGGGTTAAGGCATAAATTACTGTCATTGGAAGTTTACACCATGTGAATAAGCCCTTATAAGAGATCCCAGGAGCCTTTTAGGGCACTGTGGAAGTGAAGCTGAAGTAGATGGCAAGGAGGGAAATGAGGAGCACAGAACCTTAGAGAGACTGCAAACAGGTGTCCTTCTCATTCTGAATCTCTGTACATAGTATGGAACCCTCAGGAAGGCCTTTGAGTATTATGCAGGATGGAAATCCCAGGAAACAATACATTTCCTGATTTATCATTTCTATACGTAGAATAATGAACAGGTGGGGGATGAGGATCCGTTACTAAAAACTAAGAGCTGCATCCCTTCGAGATGAAAATGTGTTCTATTCTCACTATCTGGGGTACACAGGCCAGGAGGTATCGTATGTTCTTGTCAGAGTCATTGATGATGATGTTTCAAGATATCTGAGTAGTAAATGTACTACTTTCCCTCTCATATCCAAGCGCGAAGAGTCCAAAGTTATTTTTAAAACATATTAATCTATGACTCTGTCTCCTAATTGTTTATACTAAGAAAGAAAGAAAAAAAAAATCTTGAACCATGTTTTAATTTTTATGCAGAGTATAATAACTTCAGAAATTAAGCACAATTTCTGAACAACCTAGCCAACATCTAGCTGTGACTTGCAGCCTCTCAGTTTGGGCTAGGAATTTTAAAATGATGTCTGGGTTCTATTCTCAGCTGGTAAATATCTCTTTCTGTCTTGAGGCCAGCTTTGCTACAGAGACGAAGGCATGGGTTGGCTGGAAATGCGATTCCACAATTGCAGATGGTACACATCTGAGAGAAACACACGTGCTTCATTTCGAGACTGGCATGAATAAATAAAAAGGACACTGGTTTGGTGCCTTTTTGCTCGCAGCCATTTGAGTTTGGCTCTATTCTTACCAATCAAACAAATTGAGCTCTTTGGAGTTCCCAAATCACCTTGACGCACAGGCCCAGTTAGAGTGCCACATTCCCTGGTGGCATTTTCTGGAGGTTCCAAGGAGGGCTCTGAAGCGACTCTTCCATCTTTAACTCCTAGATGTGCAGAGTTATTTTTTCGCGGGCTTGGTCTGGTTGTGCACACGTGTCTTTCAGTCTGGCCACACGCTCTTCCTTATTTCTTGATGCTTATCCTGACTCATGGAGAATCATTTTCCTTGGACCATATGCCTTGGGGTTGGCTGTGTGGATGTGGGGGGGCTCTTGTTTCCCCTGCTTGTGCTTTGTCAAGTCCAGTGTTTTCCTGCCCCCGCTCTGCTGACGTGGCTCTGATGAGGCCTGCTCCACCCGGGTCCCCGCATCCCCCATCTGTGCTGTCTCTGGAGAACCCGTAGAGCATTTGAACTGTCTGAGTGATGTTGGTGATGCGGATTGTTATTTTCATTTCTGTAATGTTGCCCTGGTTGACTCTACCTCTTACTAACCTCTGGTTATTGTTTTCGCCTTTTCTGTTCTTTTGCTAACAAAGTTGCGTTGACCAAAGCTGACCTACAAGGTAGAGAAGGTTCTTGCTCCCATTACCACTTTGGACTGAAAGATGCCCTGTATCACCCTTGGTATCTTTCCTTTAAGGGCCTTCAAGCTGTCACACCTCTTGGACAGCATCAATTTTGGGGAGGGGGCTGAACCCTGTGTTCTTCAGAAACAGCGGCAGGAGACCCCGATCAGTGAATGCGAAATAGCAAACACCAAGACCTTTTAGGGATGAGACCATGATTCCATTTTAAGATGACAGCGTCCCATATTGTGACTCCTCACAAGCCTACCAACCCACTTCTGGAAATGATTCATGCCTCTCCACATAGTTGCTGTGGATGGGCTGGCTCTTTTTAATTTATTCACCACAGAGGAAGGCAGTACTTGGAAAGAGAAAAAGAAAGCTGAAAAAAAAAAAAAAAAGGCCAGTTGAGTTCTTAATTTATTATTTTTTGGGTCAGGGAGGTCATTTCTCAGGACTTTTGAGCGCTTAGGCCTTATGAATGAGAAGGCCATTTTCTCTTAACTCATTTTAAAGAAATATTTTTAGGCATTTGGGAGATATTAATGTCATTAAAATGTTCTAGAGATTTATGTTTCCTACTGGGGATTTTGGTTGAGCACTTTAATTTCATGTTGTGTGATCTAAAGGAAAAAGTACTCTTGGGGAAGAAGAGGATCTGTCGGTTTTATCCTGAATACCCTTTAAAATGCCTGCTGTTAGATGTCAGTGAATCTCTACCACAGACACTGCTCCTTCTACCAGCCAAAGAGGCACCATCCAAAGTCCGCAGTGGGTGACTGGTCCCAGCGTGTCAGGCTACCTAACGCAGAGTAGCAAACCGAGGAGGCATTTTGGGCATCTTTTGGCTGATAGTTCGGTAGAGGATTAAGCTTCGGATGGCTTCTGGGAGTTTGCAACCAGCAAAAATTGTTGAAAGCGGTTAAGAGCAGGTTAGCTTTAAAAACACTACATTTCCCCTAAACGATCATTGACTTTGCTGCGACTTGCTGTGTGTAATGTGGGTACCCAGTCTTGGGTGGACCTCAACTACATGACGTCTCTCTCTAGCCATTTTCCTGTAACTATTTTCTCCATCATTTCTTAGCAGATTCACATATAAGCTGGTGTATAATAAAATTAATTCAAAGAATAGACAATGGATTAGTATTTTGACATCCAAGGTAGTTGTACAATAGCTTTCGATTTTTTTTTTTTTTTTTTTTTGCTTTCAATTTCAAAGAATGTCAGGGGCCTTTCAGTAATACTGAAGGCTGTTGTTTTTCAGGAACTCTGCCCAATTGTCAAAATAGGGCTACTGCATGTCACTGTGTAGCTGGAGGAGGTGGGGTAGGATTTGATCTACAAGAAGAGACAATCCAAGGATATCAAAGCTTGTTGTAACCAGATTTATTACATAAAACAAGAGAACGACATCTTCTCTCAGATTTTATTCTTCATGGTAAGAACTAGGTGGATTTTGAATCCCCGGGACCTAGCATGGGCCTTTTTACATAGGAGCTCTCCATGTAGCAAAATGATCTTAAAGTTATCATCCAAAGGAAAAATGGTTTGGCGGCATCATACAGAGTGCTGGTTGATTTCTATGCGTCTTATAAAATTATTGGCTGAAGTATAGTAAAGATTAAAGGAACATAATAGTTTGGAATATCTTAACTTTGCCATTTATAGAATCAGCCAAGTCATCAGAATGGTTTTTATGTTGTTACTGCCTTGACCGAAACTCTCTTCCACTCTTGTAATGACTAGGGAGTCTGTTTGTGACAAGAGCTGTTATTCTTGGTCATTATTTTGGGTCATCTTACTCGTTCCCCATATTGTAGTAAAAGACCTTTAGGATGCAAATTCCTTTACTTTTTATTCTCCTGACATTGGGGTTTGGACCATTTCTCATGCTGGCTTTTTCAGCTACAACCTGTGGGCACAGATAGTACGAATTACCATTAAGTGTGAAGGGCAGTAAAAACATATGACAAAGAAATGGGGCAGTTTGAAATGTAAAGGTAAATGGTATTCAGAAAGAACTATAATAGTGGGCTCTAGGAAGTGGCCTGATGAATCTGGAAAATCAACAGCTTGAGTCCTCTTATCATTGTGTTTGGGATATGGTTTTTCACTTATTTATTTATTTATTTATTTATTTACTTACTTACTTACTTACTTACTTACTTACTTACCTACTTCCTTATTTGAACTTCTCCAGTGGTTGTGGTGTTCAGTTTTAATGGGAACTCAGCTATTCCTATGCGTCAGGCACCCAGCTAGGCACTGGGCTAATAGGTGTGATTCTGTCTGACCACACATGAGTTGGCAGGGGATTGGCCAGTATGGACAATGCAGAGTGAACACTGCTTTTCTAGAATGGAGAAGGAGCACGCAGTGTGAGCAGGCAGGGGGGCTGCTGGGCTGTGCTGGGTGGTCATGGTAGGAGCTTAAGGGATATTTCTCAGACAGAGTTGGAGCTGAGTTGGAAGGGCAACATATTTGAGGTACATGAGAGGTGGAAGTACATTTGAGAGCTTGGACGGTCTGAGACCAATACGAAGCTCGGGTTGGTTGAAATAATGAATGTGCATATGGGGATGTGATCAAAGATGAAGCTGGGAGCTGCAGGATGGAGGCTGGAGATGACAGCATGTTCATGTGAGGAGTTGGGCATTTCCCTGAGGGCACTGTGAGGAGGACTGAGACTTGGTCAGCTTCTCATTTCATGAAGATCACTCTGACACCAGGTAGAGAATGGAGAGGAAGGACAGGGCCTGGAAACAGAGAACAGGGTTTGGAGGGAAATAGCATATTCCAAGGTTGAGGGAAGAAGCTTGAACTTCCCTCCCAGATGAGACCTCTGAGGAATGGGCTTTTTCTCCTGATTATTTCCCTTCTACCCCAACTGTGTTACTCTGTTTCATACGGCAGATATATTTACACATGATGACAAAAGGCATCAAGGAAGAACTTCATTGATGGCCCTAGGTCAGGCCAGACTTTGCATCCTTCCAGGTTCAGAGTGGGAGTAGGAGCTCCATTGAGGCACACAGGGTGGGCAGTATTACAATGCCGAGAAATACAGTCCCTGGAATATAAGGGTCCCTTAGAGAGTGACAATATCTAGGGACATTTTGGAAGTAATTTTAGAAATCCTTTTTATTGTAAGAGGAGTATTCCTGGAGAGATCCCCTAAAAAGCTGTCTAATAAGAAAAGAGTTGTACGACTCTGAGAAACATTAAGTTTGACCTGTTGAGAATGAATAAGATGAGTTATAAACTCTAAGAAATGCAAGAATAGCTTTTTATATTGGGTTAGATGATTAATAAGAATAAGTTCTCCCCACTTTCCACTATAATTCTCCTGAATGGGTTCCATCTCTGGAGTTGAATGGCTCTTTTTTAGAAATGTAATTTGTTCTTCTGCCCAGATGATGGGCAGGTGGAATGGGGTAGGGGGAGAACCAAGGATTGATTAGATCTGGTTCTAAATGCTTTGTATCTTGAGGAAGTCAGTGAATGTATCGGGTTTGGATGCCTTAAAAAGGCGAAGATCCTTTCAAGTAGTTTTAGATGAGAGTTGCCATCAAACACTTCTAAGGGGAATTTTCATTCTGCAACTTTCTTTACTGTGAAGAAGATAGTTTTCTACTTAATTTTTTCCAAAGCTAATACATTCTCCATTGTATTTTTTTTCTCCATTGTATTTTATGTAAAAAAAAAAAAAAAAAATGTGGCATTTGACCTAATAGAAATCAGTCCCTTAGAAATGATTTGCATTATGGGAAATAAGGAGAGATGGGAATGCAACAGAACTTCCCCCAAAGTTTCTTGCTTTTTTCCCTCAGCACTGTATGACAAAGCTTTCTTATAAGAGAGTGTGCAGTTGTGACCTACTACCTTAATGTGTCTTGTTTCTGGACTCCTGTTCAACTATACCCCAACTAAAATGCAGAGAACTTGATTTTCCTCCCCAACAGAGTTGATAATACCCTTCACTGAGGGTTTACTTAGTGTAAGCCCAGGCTAAGGACTTGGTATATTGTGTCTCTATCATGACCGTGACCTTGCGACCTCAAGATGACTTTCTGGGCTTTACATATGTTATCTCATTTAATCCTCACATCGTGTGAGGTAGCAACAATTTCTATCCCCATTATACAGATGGGAAAACTCTGGTTCAGAGAATTTAAGTGGCTAGATCAGGGTCCCATTGCTAGTAAGTGATAAAGCTGAATTTTAGAGCCTCTGACCTCTTCTCTACTGTGGCATATGGTGCGAGTCTGGACTTGTCTATTTCCAAAGCAGAGGCACTACCCAGGTGACCAGAGGGTATCTGAGAACATCCTCTAGCTGGCTTTATGGTAGATGGTGTTTATGTCAGTACGATTTCACTAAGTTCTAGATGATAGTTGCACGATGTTCTTTAAAACAAACTATTTTTAAATCAACTATCTTTTCATTGGGGTTGCCCTTTGAAACCTCTTTTCTCTCTTTTTTAAAAATGCCCTCTACTACCCCAATGGACCACTACGTCAGTGCTGAAAAAGAAGGAAAATCAGAACATGAGGCCCAGTTTACATTTTTCTGAGTCAGCATTGACTGTGTTGAGCTGTTCATGATTTTAAAAAGAAGAAATGATCCGATCATTGTGACCTTTAGGACCCGGGCACTCTCTGAAAATAGGGTGGGTTGAGCGAGAAGATGTTAGGATGCTAGCCGTTCTCACGCCTTCACCAGTACCCCAACAGGAGCAGGCATCAGTGCCACCCCTCCATTGTCATGCAAGTGGCATGAGTGTAAATCACTTTGATCAGCAAGTGCATACTTTGCAGTTCATTGACCCGTCAAGGGCAGTGCTGTACTGAGTTGGTACCAGCACAGGAGTTTTCAGGAATTTTGCAAGCTGGTTGACATCATGTAACATATATTAGCTTGAAATTGGCCATGGTGGGAGTCTATTACACTACGGAAATCAGGTTAGAGAAATATTACAGATCAGGGTTTTTTGTTATTGTTATTGTGGTTGTTAAATATTTACCTTCACGGAGCTAATCAAAGGCTATTGGAGATGAAGACCTCATGAGGGCATCTTGGTTTCAACCAATTCCCATGCCCATCTTGACTCATTTTATACTCAGTATATGATGAGAGAGCTGGAGTGATTGAGGAGAACAGCGATGTTCGTGAAACTGCCCCAGTGTCTCCAGAATGTTGGATTTTATTATTAGTCTTTTTTCACCCATCATCCTAACCAAGTGACTTTTTTGAACCTTCATTCGAGAAGAGGAAACCATAAACACCTGAGCATGCTTGCTAAGAACATTGTTGATGCCTTTCTGAGTGTTAGGAAGACATAGATCTTGCCTTCCAGACAAAAAAGTAAGATCTTGGGAATACAGCTACTCTTAGATCTTTCTGCCAGTGAAATTTTTTTTTTTTTAAAGATTTAATTTATTTTATTTGAGAGAGAGAATGAGCGTGCATGTGTATGAGTGGGGAGAAGGGCAGAGGCAGAGGGAGAGAGAATCTCCAGCTCACTCCCCGCTGAGCAGGGAGCCACGCCAGACATGGGGCTCCATCTCAGGACTCCTGAGATCATGACCTGAACTGAAACCAGGAGTGGGACGCTTAACCACCTGAGCCACTCAGACGCCCCTGCCAACGAAATTTTATGATAATATTTAGGACCCTGTTCTCTGACTGTGCTTAATATTCTGTAGAGGGAATTAAAGCATTCACTTCTCGGTGTGCTTATATGGAGGATGCTTGACACAGTTAAGGATCAGTGCTTTCTTATTTTAAAATTACATAGAAGCAAATTGGGTTTCTGCCCGTTAATGGGGATGAATCTTATGTTGTCTGTAAATGACTGTCTTCAGAGAAGCCAAGAAGACCCAACGCTGTGAATGTAGAGTTAGTCTGAGATCTATAGAGGGATCTTTGGTGCAGGGACCAAGACACAGAACTAAGTAGGCTATCCCTAATGTCACAGACACCGCCACTTCAGTCCTTGTATTTTAGCAGTGGAGACTACAAGTGGCTGAGGAAGCTGTTAAGGGTCTTGCGCACGTATGCGCCTGCACACATACATATATGTATGGACTCATCTTCCTTTTGCTATTTTTACCTTCCTTCCCACTCCATGACTTCTCACTCCTTCTTCCTCTATGAAACAATGGAAATTTTAAAATGTGTAAGTGAAAAGGTTTATGCACTTACCAGGAGTGGGAAGTCAAGTTGCAGGTGGCAGAGAAGAGCTCTCTGGAGAGTCCACGGCGGCCCTGATAAGGCTCCTCCCGTGGTGGCTGTGCTTTGGGAGGGGAGGACAAGCCGTTTGGTTGGCACAGGGGTCTGCCGTGATGATGCTTACACATTCCGGGTTCACGCATGGATTCTGAATCCTTTGACAAAGACCTCCTGCTTTGCAATTAAAGGCGATGCGTGTTATGAAGCCAGCCTTGCCTGGTGCCTACCACCGGGCTACCAGCCTTGACCCTTTAGGATAAAAGGCTATTAGGGCATCAGAACAGATGTTCTCCCCCAGTCGCCAAGCCCCCCCTCTGCCCACAATATGGCCAAGACCAGCTGGTGCTGGTTTAGCAACACTTATTATAAATTGGGATATTCGAGACTTAGGTTTGGTCGAGTCCTATTTGGGCAGTAACAGAGGGAAAATACACTCTGCTAGAAGTGTCCTGTCCTTCAGGCAGCACTTCTCTCTCAAGGACCTGCCAGGCATAAAAGACAGTCTGTCAACTTTTGATTTTCTAGACTATGAAGAGGAGTTGACCGGATCTGTTTGCCTGTACCGCAGAGGTGGATTTTAGCAGTAACAGGCATGAAATGACTGTCTGGGACAGTTCTTGAAGAGAAAAAGAAAAAAAAAAAACAAAACGATCCCAAATTCAAGCAGAGTGGTGGGGAATTTGTGGCAACCATCAGAGGTATCATCTGAGAAAGAAAAGACACAATGTGATGCTTTTCTGTGAACTAAAAACAGAGCAAAGAGAAACCGAAGTACCACCATCGCTGAGGACTTGTTTAGTCTTTTCTTACACACTTCTGTTGCCTTGACACTTCCCCGCTAGACACAAAAAGTCACCATCTTGTCTCACAAGACTATGTGGCTGTTTTAGTGAGGATTGGTTACATAGCAAATGCAAAAGTCGTATACGCGATCTGTATACAAGGGTTTTCGAAAGGTTTAGTGCAGTTTTAAGCTATTAATAATAATTTTGGAAACCTTTTAAGTATATAATTCTAAAGGTTTATGTTAACTTAGAATTTTGTAATTTTAGTTTGATTTGGAGGACTGTTTTAGACAAAAGTACTATTAAGTTCTTAGGAATGCCTTATATTTATATGTATTTGATACAGATTTTTGTTCTGGTGTTATATATAATTAGATAAAACTAGATCTTCCTGTTAATTTTTTATTGAATTTTGAATTGAAATGACCTTTGAAAATTTTCCTTAAAAAAAAAAAAAAACCCACACGTTTTTACATTAGAAAGTCATCTTTCTCTGGTTATAGATTAAAGACACCTTATTTAAATTTCTCTTGCTAATCCAATGGTAACACACATACACATACACACACACACACACACACACGCACACGCACACGCACACTCACTGTATGGCTTACCCATATCCATGAGGTTAGGTGGCTCAGCTGTTGAGTTAGCAAACCAGGGTTTGAGATCTCACCCTACTACTTGTTAGTGGGGGAGTCACAAAAAAATATCACCTAACTTTGTGGCTCAGTAGACTGCTCTGAAATCCTTGCCTTCCAACTTGATCATCAGTTAAAAAATTCCCTTAAAATTTTGGATTATTTTAAAGTTCTTCCTTGAGAAAATTATTCCTGTTTTCTGATTCCTTAATACCTTTAATTGTAATTGCTTCATCATGTGTTTATGAAGATTAATTGAGTTAATATCTGAAATGTACTTAGTATGTTGTCTGTCAGATGATAAGTGCTATGTAAATCCCTTGTTTTGTTTTGTTATATCGTCTTTGTACAGGATCATTTTATATCAGTGAGGCACCTTTAGAAGCATTGTTGAAGATTTTCTTTTTTCTTTTTTCAGGGTAGTTGGGCATGTTTCTCTAATTTCTTTCTCTCTTTAATTTTGGAGACACTGCTCTCTATGAGAAATAGAAACAAATATAAAATATAATCTGTTGAGGAAAGGATGTCCTTAAGTAGTTTGAAGTAAGAACAGGAGGTTATATTATCATCCAGGAAGTTTTTTAGGCTCTAGGGCAAACATTTATTCATTCAGGAATTCATACTGTCCCTGGACATTGGGGACACAAAAGAGTCCTTTTCTCAATATCTGGTGAGATTGAACAAGTCTAATAGTTAAGTTAGAGGAGGGAACGTGGCCAGTTAAATCCCACCACCATCACTGCCTCCCCCCAAAAAGTGATTCCACATAGAAAATTGCTTGTATGAAGTGATATTGGTAAATTTTATGGCTAGTTAGTTTGGAAAACCACTTGGCTTTAAGTCAGAAAAGAATGACTGCATTTTTTTTTTTTTTTTTTTTTTGGTTTTAGTTCTCTTGTTCTTTTTTCATTTAATAATATTTTCTGAGCTCTTATTTTATACCAATACTTTATCAGAAGTTAGAGATATAAAGTTGAGCAAAGCAGATAAGACTTCTGCCCTCACAGGGCTTATATTCCAGTAGGATGAGACAAACAATAAAAATTTTAATAAATGACTTAGTTCTAGGCAGTGCCATTGTTGAGTTAAATAAAGAGGGAGATGTGATGGAGAACACAGGAAATGCTGATGGGGACTTCCTGAAATAGGAGAGTCTGAAGAAAGCTCACCTTAAGCCTGAAACTTAAAAGAATAAAAATGGACCAGTCATTTGAAAATCTACAGAAAGGACATTTCAGGCTGTAGGTAGAGTACGAGCAGAGGATCTTGAAGGTAGGGATGGCCTTGAAGTGTAAGAGCAGAGGTCCTGGAGGGTGAGCCGGCCTTAGAACCACCCAGAGGGCTTATCACAACTCAGATTCCTGAGACCTGTTCCCGCAGGTAGGTCTGGGCGGAGCCTGAAAAGGTGCATTTGTCCTGAGCTCCCAGGTGCTGCAGGTGCTGCTGCCTGGGGGCCCATCCTGTGAGCACAACTGGGGTAGGGAGGGAGTGAAAGGATGAAGGGATGGCTGAAGCACTGTGAGCTGGGGGCCAATAGTGGGACATGAGGCTGGAGGAGGAGGCAGGGCCCCGAGGATCTCAGGCTCAATAACAGGTGCGAGTTTAGTTTCAGATCAATGAGGAGCCATTGCAGGTTCTTCGAGCCCTGCCTCACTGCAACCGCTTCTGTTCTGAGATGATTAAAATGTAGTCGGTCTTTGAGGATTATCTGATTCTGGATGGCACTCACCCCCTAATGCTTGTGCAGCAAATTCTGTGGAATTTGAAAATTACCTATAATTCCCTCTGTTTTAGAGTCCTGACCAACTGTTGAAAAGTAGGACAGATCGCTCACTTTGTGGAACACAGCCATCACCCATGTTCAGGTTTCGGCTGAAGGAGGCAGATCGGGGGGGCGGGGGGGGGGCTGCACTTCAGATCAGTTCAACATTGCCTGAAACACGATCTCTGTATCTGGCACAGAACATTGAACCCAGCAAGGATATAATCAAAGCATGTTTATGATTTCTAGTAGCAGGCAGCATTCTATCTTTTGGGGACAAATACTAAAAAAAATATGAAGCAATTAGAGGATTATATAAGCAGAGGACATCACAATGTGTAATAAAGTGTGAAACTGAATATTATCCTATGTAAATGGTAATGATGCAGATAAAAAGTGCCATGGCCGCTAAGAAGTGGGAGAATTGTTCAAAGCTACTGGGGAACGTTTTATACAGGGGAGGCCTTTGAGCTGGTCCTTGGAAAATGGTGAACGTTTGCCAAGTTAGAAGGGAAGGGAAAAGCATGGAAAAGCCTTGGTCTTCAGATTCAATCAACATTCAAGGGATTACTGTGTTTTCCCCAAGTTTTTGCTGTTCAACTGCCTTTCAAGGGAAAGCCTTCCATGTGTTTCTGATTCTTGAGGACAATCGAATTACCAGTCCATTGTCTGGTAAGGGCTGTTTGGTCAGGGAGCCCTGTGGACTTCTCCGAAACTTTTATCCTTTGAAAGAAGCTGTCCTGATTTGCCATTGTTAATGAAACTTGTACTACACAATGCTCGAGTTTAAGACCCACTGAGAACATGACCATGAACGTCCTTTCATCTCCACATGGGGGAACCGCATGGCAGATAGGAGCTGCAGAGACCCAGCGGCAGTGCTGCTCCCCCAGTGCTAGTAATTGTCTTGAACTTTCTTATGTCATATCCTAATAGCTTTGTATCAGGAGTGACAGTCTGTATTGCTTCTACCCCTCATGAATAAATACAAAATGTCTTGCCACCCAGAAGACAAACCCTTTGTAGTCATGGGTCTCTTTTGAACATGCATCCCTAGGACTCTGCATGCATACATTTCAATATTCTGTGCCTGTGTGAGGCTTTGCTTTGGAAATGGTGAAATATGCACTTAGTGCAATGGATATATTTTTACTCTGTCAAGTGCTTTTTTGCATCAGATCTTGAGTAATATATTCGATGAGCCAAAGGGCTTGCCTCCTTTGCTGAGGCTCTCTTGGGAGTTATCCTGAATATTAAGATAGTTCCTATTAGCTCAGATAATCCCAAAGGTGCAGGTTTATCTTTAATCCCAAGGTTAAGGCAGAAGATAGAAATGAAAAAGAGCGAATGGTAAAAGAAAGGCCCCAGGCTGACCTAAAGAGAGATTTTAATGACAATCTGTAAAGTAGAGATCACCAAACTTTTTCAATTGCTTTCTCATATCAAGAAAAGATTTTGAGAATGCCCCCCCAAATAAATGTAATTATTTATATATCAGATACGTGTACCATTGTACTTATATATTATTGGCTTATGAAAGACACATGAAAATAGAAATAATAAAGAAAAATTTAAATGAATGTAATTTCTAATATTTCCTTCCTACCCCTCAAATAATTCTCTTTTGTATCCTCTGGCATATGGACACTGCTTTTGAATACACCCTTCTGTAAACCGATAGCAGCAGCATGGTGCAATATACTGGTTCTCAAACTTTAGACTGCATCACAATTTCCTGGAAGCTTGTGAAAACACACATTGTTATCTCTTTCTGAAGTTTCTAATTCAGTAGGTCTGGGGCCCTATCGTTTGCCTTTCTAACCACTTCCCAGGTGATGTTGGTATGAGAACTAACTCTTTAAAAACCGCTGATATAGTTAAGAGCATGGTTCTCAGAGATAGTTTACCTAAGTTGAATATCATGGTCCTTTCATTACCGAATGTGTGACCTTGGATAGATTATTTTACTTGTATGAGCTTAGTTTTTTCTTTTTCTTTTAATCTGTGAAATGGGTGATTGTAATTACTTACCTCTTAGTGTCACTGGAGAGCATAATGAGATAATGTAGACAAAGTGCTTAGTACTCAGTACTTACCCCCTACAAAACACCAATATATGTTGGCTGCTATATGCTTCTCTTTCTCCTCCTCTTCATATCATCAAACATCTTTTTAATGTCATAAAGTAAACTTTAGGGACTTTATGCCTTAATTCATAAGAATCATGGGGATAAATTTTTCTCGTTTACCATTATATGTTTAGAAAGACATTTTCCAAATGAAGTGTCTTTCTTATTGGATGGTAGAGATGAAGCTCTTTTGCAAAGTCCGCCTAAGAGAGAACAATGTGTTCAGCCCTCTCCCTTCTGTGTGTAACTGTTGATAGTTTGTGGCTAAGTGTGTATTTCTGTAGTCTTTTGTATATCCTGATTCTTGTTGCATGATCTAGAATTGACATTTTTGGCGGTTGTGTTCTTGAATGTTTCGGGGCATGGGCGTCGCAAAGTCAAGTGCTTGCTTTGAACTTGATTGATTGTTAACACTTGTCTCTCTCCTGTTTTCTTTTCTCCCCCTCTTCTTATGAATTACTAGGACCAAGTACCACCTGCCAGGAAGATTCATGTGCCAACCAGGGGGTCTGCATGCAGCAGTGGGAAGGCTTCACTTGCGACTGCTCCATGACGTCATATTCTGGAAACCAGTGCAATGATCGTGAGTACAACCTTTTCATACTTGGGAGTTCTTTCACTGTTTTTGAGGTTTCGAGAAACCTTAAGGAACATTATGTAAAAGGAAGGTTCTTCTAAAAGAATTGTAAGCAATTTCCTCCTCCAGAAACTTAGAAAATGTAGGTCTGGTGCTTTTAATGGAAGAGCAAAGAGACATTTCTTGCTGAACATTACTACATGTTTTCCCATTTGCTTACTCCTTGTGTTTCTTTAGATTAGATCGCGCGTGGCTAAGCAGCAAAAAACCAAAAAACAAACAAACAAAAAACAGCTCAAGCAATATTTTTGCTCTAAGGAGTTCAGTTTTCCATAATTAAGTCACCTGGATAACAAATTTGAGACTCTTCCATTTGCATTGTCTAGAATTTAGAGGTTATTTTAAAAATCTAGCTATTTTCTCAAAATTCTGAATTTAGAGAATTTCTTAGGTCTTCCAAATGATGAAGACATTCAGAGTTTATTATTTTTTTCTAACTAGAAATGTTTAAAGCGTTCTCAGGGGTTTTTCAAATATTTGGAAATTCTCTCTAGCTAACTTTATTGCTATCTATTTGGTTTGTATGTACATAGTTGTTCTGTTTATATATGCATTTCTATTTTGTACATATATTTATATGTATGTAACTGCGTATTTGGTTCATACTGGAAGAGAGCCAGTTGTCCACTGGCAATGCTTCTACCAGCTGATTTAATTCTAGAAGACCGATTTCATGAAGAGGATTCTAGAATTGATGGTGGAGATACTTCAAGTCTGTGGGAATCTATAACCTGTGTCGCTACTTCCTTCTCGTGTTACTTTCCTAACATGGCTATTTTTAAAGATAAGCCAACACCTGAATTTTCTGAATACCTATTATAAAGAGATCTGTTGAAAGCCCTGACGTAGTGGGTCTTGCTGATCTTCTGATTTTCTAAATGGTAGGAGTTTATTTTGCAATCTGAACTTGTAGTCAGTTGGCCTCTTGGTTTTATAAAAAGATGCATGGTGTTATCTGAGCAGATACTAAAGTCACATTATGGCTGCCTAAGTGGGAGCAGGCACTGATTACAATGCCATCTCTATCGTGTTCACTTGGTTTTTCTTGAATCCTTATTTCTCAACTTTTTATTTTCATGTGCATAGTTGCCCCTCGTTATGCTTCTCATTTTTCTCACAGCTTTTTGTCTTTATGTGCTCTGTCAGTCTCTAAAGATCTACCTGGAGAAACAAGTGAGAACTTTACCAATGTGGAGAGAAAAATCTTTGATTCTCATTGATCTAATGTAAGCAGGTGCCTCTAGGTCTGTAACATAAAGGACACAATATCTGCAGAAAGTGTTGGCATCAGATTGTTCTTTCCAAGTACTTGGTATTATTGAAAGTCGTATTCCCACATTTATGAGTTGGAAATACTGTTTCACTTCGAAATAGGCAGTTATGGACCCGTCCAGAATATCTGGGCAGTTGTGCTATATGCTCTTTATTTTCCCTCCGCTTTGTTTGCATAGGACTCATTAGGAAAGCTTTTTGTCCTAAATGGTGGCATAATGCTTCTTTATCCTCCCAAGTTTATTCCATATCATAAATACATACCACCCCTGATAGAAAATGGTCAGGACGAGATTGCACACAGAAAATGCAGAAAGGTAAGTTACTCTAACTGCAGTGAATAGCACGGTCTTCAGAAGGTATGTATACATTTTTCTCTCATTGATAAATTCCTTTCGGCCACCCAGGCCCAGGCATTGTTTTCTGCTAAAAATAAACCAGGATTCTTTCTGGCTTTCTATGATTTGTTTCTGACTTTGTTAAGAGCATATGGTGTCTCAGTCCAGAATGGAGACTGTTGCATTATCTGACTCGAACAATTTTTGAATATATAATGAAGTATTAGAGTGGATTGGGAAATGTCAGCTTTCTTTTGTGACACTACCATGTCATCCTTCAGAGATGTTTCTGAGATATCCAGGCCTAGGTATTGTATTCTGGATTTTATTCTGTAAACCATACAGATGAAGGTTTTATTGTAGAAGACCTTGAGCCCAAGTTTTTACAAGAATCTTCTTGCCTCATCTGTTGGAGAGCAGATGAGGGCTGGTGTGACTAGATGTCTTTATGGAAATGTGAGCAAGTACATTTTAATTGAAGAATATAAGGAATATATAGAGTTCAGATAAACTGGATATAACTGTAATGTGCAGTTATACACTTTTAATGAAACCAACCGCGTATGTCAGAATGTTAGTTTGCTTCAAATTGTACAATAGATGCCTGTGTATCCGATGATTGATGTTGAAAGTATCGGGGACTTTTCTTTTGGAATTAGCATCGGAGGCAGTTTGTTCCACCTAAAAAAATGAGCCTTACCTGTTTACATCATAGATCATTACTTTCTGTATCAACCTTGACCTTTAGAGTTGTAATTTGCTACTTTATCTCACAAACATCTTCAAAATTGAGTTACCTGATTTTCTCTGGGCCTCTGTTAGCAAATTCTTGATAGCTTAGCTTGCATCAGGAGATGAGCCTTCACCTTCTGTATCACCAACAGATTTGAACAAAGCTCATGCTTATCATTGGCAAAGACCATGGTAAAAATTTTTAAGAAAGGAACAGATACAATATGTGAATGAAAGAGGAAAGCTGAGGAAGAAGAAAGAATGTAGAGAAAGGCAGAGCTGAGTCTTATATAAAAGGACACAGAGGCTATTGGTAATTGTTTTGGTAGCATGCATGCCACAGGTGGCCTGCCTTTGAGCAAAATAACAGCAATGGAGCATGACATGATTGGAGTGTCAGGGAAATCTAGCCTTTACCTGATTTTTAGGAATAGTGTATTCTACAGAATATTGCATATATCTAAAATACATCGTATTTCTTACAATGCTGTCATAGGACCCTATGGTTGGTTAAAGATTCTATCTAGTGGCAACAGACTTTTTGGTGGGGGGTTGGGGGGAGAGGGTTTGGATCTTTCATTTTCCATGAGCTATTTCTCAGGACAGCAGATTGATCTCAGTTAATGGAAATGAAAAAAATCACAATTTCTTACTGCACATCCAAGAATAGAAATTAGTTCAATAGGAAAGTGCTAGGTTTTGATATTTTTCAAAATAAAGGCTTCAGTTCAGTTCATCATGTATAGAAAAGTTACTTCTATCTGGGCATGATTTGTAAGTTTCTAAAGTAATGTTTGCGTTTTAGGGTTCTCCACGTTTTTCCTAGCGTTGGTTCCTTCATTCAGGACCTTTGATTTTTGTTGCCTGTTTGCCAAATTAGGTGTTTGCTTGATGATTTTCAGGTGCTGTCACATAGCTATCACCTCCATGATAGAGCTTACGTTTAGAAACTATATATCATTTAGTACAAGTAGACCAAGCATGTATGGGTTTAACTTTTATTCCATCATTTTCTATGAGAGCATGGTGGATTGGTGGAGGCAGTTGGGTGAATTTCCGGTTTCTTCTTAGAAAGATAGCCATGCAAAGCTGATACAGTGATTGTGGGTGTGGCATGTATTCTCCATGGCTAGTTACCTTGTATAAGAGTGACTCTCTCGTATTGGATAGAAACCAAAAGTGATCTGATTGGAAACCCAGGTATAATTGATTTACTAATTGTCTTATGTAGTTTTAAGATAAGATCTTCTACTATTTCATCTAAGAGCAGATTCATAGGGAGTTTCCTTTAGGTGACTTTAGGGCTGTTTTGAAACCATAATGAACAAAATCATCCCAGAAGTAATTTTGGGTTCATGGAGGATCCAGTAAGATCTATGGAAGGACACACCAGTAACATTTTCCAAAGGAAATCTTCAGTTCTTCTGAAGAACTCAAAATAGGGGAGGGCTGATTTCTCAGAGGGTGCATACCACCTGAGTTCCAACTTAATGATGGGGCTACATATTAAGAACAACAAAAGGAATGGAACCTCACAAAGTTTCTCATAGGAATATTCTCTTTGGATATTGGGTTCCTACTGGTATTTAAAATCAGGACCGAGGGCCTGGGAGATTTCAATGTGTCGTACCTGTCATGCCATCAGGCAAATCCAGAATCTCTTTCCTGTGATGTGGGCAGGGCGGCCTATTGTTGAGTTCCTCTCTCCACAACACCGCAGTGTTGCACAAAATCCCACTCACTTGCTCGTACCCACGCGTATACAAAAGCGTTGTCATTTCTGGGGACTTTGTGAAAATAGGGATTTTAAATAACTTACATCAAGTTATTTGGTAAGGACCACCACAGTTACCTCTGAGCATGTTTCTGACAACTGTTGTGAGTTGTGTACAACTTTGGGGTCTCGTTATTGCTCCGGTGCCCTGGAGAAGTGAATGTGAAACAGTGTGTGGTGTGTGAGTGCTTAAAACACAGCAAGTTGCTGGATTTAGAAATCAGGTGTTTATAATGGCTTTGTGGGCAGAACAGAAGGAAATAAATGTGGGTCCTCAGCCCACCCTCAGCAGCCAGCGACCTGCGCTCCATGGCTGGTCCTACATTGCGGGCTACTTGTTGGAGAAATTGCTAGGTTCACACTGGCATGTTATAATAGATGTTCTTTGCTTGCAACAAATCAATAGCAAGCAGCTGTGGATCGTGCAGACAGTGGAGTGTGAAGCGCCTTTTCAGACAGTTTTCTGCTGGAGTGGCTGTTAAGCTGCACTGTTGGCTATTGATTGGCCTTTTGCTTTTTTATTTATTGTGTGGGTTTATTTATTTTTTTAATGTAGGTTGGTGTATTGATTAAATCTGTTAAAAACACATTTCCCATTCAGGCTTCAGAAAAAATGAGCAATATATGCATTACTTAGTGTACAAACAAGGCAATAGACATGTGTACGTCCATTCTCTCTCCTGGGTCCATACAGATACACTGGCATTATGTTGTGAGTCTGTGTTGTTATTGGTACAGCAGTAATTTCCAGAGATATCAGACTACAGTGTGTCCATGTTTTCAGTTACGTGTTTAACTCCTACCTCTGTTTCTGGGTTCTGCCTGGATAGAAGTAGACTATCTCCCTATATCCCCAAATATTTATATTTTTATTCTTGGTTGATCTGGATCTTCTGATTTCCATTTTTTTCCCCTTTACTTTATTGCAGTCTTTATATATGTCATATAACATAGCGAATGAGACCTCTGATGGGAAGCAGATGGCCTGGGTTGAAATTGTGACTCTGTCACTCAATAGATAATACTTTGGAATTAATTATTGGAATTAATTAATTAATTCCCCCATGTCCCCCAACTGTGGATGTTTATAGGTCCTATCTCACAAGAATGTTGTAAAGATAAATTCATAATTGTGAAGGTCAGGGCATGACACGTAGTAGCCTGTGTGGAACTCTAGGTTATTTTTCAGTGTAATTTTCAGAAGTTAAAAACTGGACTCACACAAACATAATTTTCATAAAATCAAAAACATAACTCCTATAAATACACTATGAATGTGTCCCGGATTTATTTAACTCCTTCGTGAGGAAAACAGTAAGATGGTAAAAACATAAGCAAGATGACAAAAGAATATTTCAAGAACTGGATATTTATAGGCACTAAAAAGAATATTAAATATTTGGGTTAAGTATAAAACTGGTAAATGTCTCACAGGGAAAAAGCCCTTAGCCTTAGGTGTTATCTTTTCTACCAACTTTTATCTCTCTACTGAACAAAAATCCACAGGTTAATCATCTTGCAGAGTGTGGATCTCAATTAATAGTAAATACCAATGTCAAACACAGGTACATTTTCCCATTGAGGTAAATATTTCTTGGATGGTATTGTTAAAACAGTGTCTTTCTATGACACTGAACGGGCACATGGCTCTCCCCTGGCCTTTTTTCCTAAATTTTGGATAATTTTTATCAACAGTGGTATGATCTATTCAATTTCAAATCCTTTTTGTTACCTCGAATACCTCTATCATACTCAAGTACCTTTTATTTTTTCACCATTTAGCTATGTAGCAAACACTGCTGAATTTGTTGTGTCATCCCATCATCTTAACAACCCTAGAAAGTAGATACTGTTATAATCCCAGTTTTACAGATGAGGGAACTGAGACATGGAGAAGTCAAGTGATCTACTCAAGGTCACAAAACCATTAGGTTGGGGACAAGAATTCAGCTTTCTGTGTCTGAGTGCAAAGTCTGAGCTCTGGACTGCTGATGTCTTCGGAATGCCTCAAGGAAAGCTTCTTAATGAGGACTCCTCAGAATGCTCCATTAGCCATGGAGCTTGACTACTTCTGCCACATCAATTACATTCTGATTTTTAGTATCTACATTGTTATTTGGTAGGAGGGGCATAGTTTGCACGTTTTACTTTGTTTCAAATAAGGGCATCATTAGGATTGATCTGCTCATGTCATAAGATCAGAAGTTCCATCAAAGTGCCATTTTGCAAGTTGGGTAGGTCTGGGCAGGCTGGGGCTGAGTCCAGAGAATTCAGTAAGGCTGGAGGAGTAGCCTGGTACCATGGGAAGCAAGATCCAGAAGGTAAGACAGTTAAAGAGAAGCATTCACGAGCCAGCAGGACCTAAGGTAATGATCAAAGTTATTCCCTTGCGTTTGTTTTTCATTCCTGGACCACAGATATCCAGTGTAGCTAATAGGATGTCAGGAGATGGCAGTTAATCCTAGCATCTTCAAAGAGCAAGGGTGATGGTGCTGGTATTTTTGGGGGGCAGTTTCATAGATGTGGGTTTTCGCTTGTTGCCTTTGGGAATCACTCTTGCTTATAAGGTCCCCTGATATCAAGAAGGGACAATTTTGTATCACAGATCTGTTATATTGCTGATTTCAGTACAAGTGCAGAATCAAAAAAAGATTCATCGAGGACCAGGACTACTTGCAGCTTTGTTTTGTATAACCCTCTATGGAAATGAGCTGAGAGTCGAGATAAAATGTTAATTTCTACAAATACCAGTTGACACTTGGACCTACAGCTCAAGGAGAAATAAGTCTCCACCATGCAGGGTCTGATCGCTTACCAGGGATGATTATGAGTTGTTGGAATCTGTGGCCTCATTAATTTCACTTCAGCCATCTTCAGCATGCTAGATTTGTGGACCGATTTTATTGCCTATGTTTAATTACAGCCCATTTATTTCTGGTGTGCTTGGCTAGCTACTTATTGATGGTGATGGCAATAATCCACTGAGAGCCCATTGGTTCACAGAAGATAATTTTATATTACCTTGTTAGTCACATACAGGTACAATTTTAATGTATTTTTCAATACAGACTTATAATTTCCTACATTTATTTCCATCTATATTTTTGCTTACATGCAAAGCAAAAAATATGTAAACTACTTTATTTTCTCTTGTAAAATAGAGCTAATACTTATAATTTGGTTTCTTTTCCTTACTTTTTTCTCTTAACTGTCTCCCCCCGCACCCCCGGGGTATATGCGCATTTTTTGATTGAGGTAAAATTTACATTCAGCGAAATGCATGGATCTTAAGTGCATTATGACAAATGTTTATAACTGTGTAACCAGCATGCCAGTTGAGGTAAGGACAGTTCCATCTTTCCAGAGAATTCCCTTGTGCCCCTGGAGTCCTTCTCTTCTCAGAAGCCACTGCTATTTGAATTTGTATCAACGTACATGAGCTTTATCCATTCTTGACTATATATAAGTGGAATCATATACTATGTGATCTTTTGTTTCTGTTCTATCTCCATAGAACGTGTGTAAGATTCCCCCACATCACCGTGAATTCTAGCTGCCTTGCCCTCTGCTGCCCCTTAGCTCTTTTCATCTGGAGGAATCTGCAGGTCTCCACCCAGGGATTCCTCCCTGCCAGCTCCTTGCAGTTCTCACCAGGCAGTAAACTGGGGCAATCTGAGCCCTTTGTCTGTCTTCTTCCTCTCAGGAATGCCTGTCTTTCTTTGCCTGATGTTCAGCGTCCTGTGAACTCTTGTTTCACATCTCTTGTCTTTTTCTCTATTGTTTCAAGTCCATGGTGGATCCAGTCTTGGTTACTCTCTCTAGGTTGGAAGTGGCCGTCACCTGTTTCTTTTTACCCTGCACCCTGAGATTGAAGGGGGGGCGGGGCAGAGGAGGGATGAGGACCTAACACACAATGCGCCATGCTTTAAGCCACAACCTCTGGGGATGAAGTGAGGGTTTGCATCAATCTCGGAACAGCCCTGGCAGTGTGGAATATTTCAGGAACCGTATTTTGGTTTTGGGGGGGTTGTGGGGGTTAGGTAGGGGAGGGGGGAGGGGAGAACCCTTCAGCTGTAGTTATAGACCTTCTTCAGTCAGAGCCTTCTGCAGCCAAAGAAGCTACGCCAAGCTAATTATGTACCTGCAAATGTGTCTCCATCAAGCGTTTCATCGTCTTCAGTTTCTTTCATGAGATCCCCATTGCTTTTTCCCTCTAGTCCTTCTGATAACACTTGATTAAGCTCAGTGGGTGTGGAGATTGATCTGGCTCTTGCAGTTAGCCGTTCTTTTTTTTTTTTTTTTTTAACCGAGAATTATAATTTGTTTTCTCACCTACCTTTATCCTGTGGATCTTTGCTGTCTGCTCCATGTCTCTTTGCCAAATGAAATTAAGAGTTGTTTCCAAACAACAACAAAAAATGGAAGATTTCAGAAAAGTGGAGGTGTTTCTATGCCAGGGAGTGTTTTGGCCAATGAATGTTCTTATTGGGATTTTTAGATGCTGACGTACACTTATTATTTTGATCCGTGTCTACGAAAAAAAATAAGGGGATCTTGTATTGCTGATGCTGTTTAGTTTTAACTAGTTATTTTTTTTTTTATAATTAAGGTTATACAAGCCCACTGTTGAAAATCTGTAAAATGCATGAAAGTGCAAGATAGTAGAAAAACATGCATAATTCTACCAATTATTTATATGACCTTGTTTCAGAATATGCGTGATGTCAGGCACAGAATAGATGCTCAGAATGTATTTGTTGGATGAGTGATTGAGCCTTGCACATTTGCAGAATCTGAGTTGTGCAATGGTGCTAGCGTTCTTTTCATGAAATTAGTCATATTTCTAGAGGACTAGGTATTTTCTTGCCAGACCGGATGTTTTGGGCATGCAGGAATTGTAATGAGCATCTCAATATACAATTTTCTTGGTCAGATAAAAAATGGAAATGTCACGATGTTTTCATTTCTTTTCTTTCTTGTCCTTACCTCTTCTGCAGAAAGCCTTGCCACTTCTGAGCTGTAATACGTAGATGTATCTACATACAAGTAAAATGGTTTTGTAGTGGATTTTTGTTAGAGGGCGAAACCCTTATATATGGGGAAGGAGCCTCAGGTCCCAGTTTTTTGTTTTTGTTTTTCCTTCTGTGGCATCCACTTCCAAAGAGACATTGCGGTTTATTTCACATGATGAGATTTCTTGTAACAGTCTATTCTAGAGTTCTGGTGTGAGACAGTAGAACTTGTCTATTTTGACATCATCTGTCAATTTCTGCTGAGTTTCATGTTGTCCAAAACTAGTAACATATGACTGAAGCATTTAGATGCGCTGTATTCTGAAACATGGAAAACCCAGAAAGATTTCTTGATTTTTGTACACTGTAGACTGCAAAAATTTCAAATTTCTTTGTAAGGTAATCCAGCCAAACCTAGTAAACTCTTTGCAGAAACGCTCAGGAGCATTTATATGAAATGGTAGTGTCTGACTCTCAGCATTGTTTCCTAGTAAATTGACTGGAAACCTTTTGTAATCAGCTCCTAACTAAATTTAAAAAAAACTGTGGTTTTACGCAGATGTCTTTATATGAATAAAACTAAATACTTGTTCATATAATAAAAAAAAGAGTATGTGCATATATACATATTATAAATAAATACAGATTTCCTTTAGGGCTTTCTTCTAACTGTTCTTTAAAAATTTTTCTATCCAAAAGTCTTTGTTTCTATGTCTTACAGTATCATCTGTGAGCTTTTGGTTGTATCTTGTCAACTGACAAGTTGTGTATATCTGTAATTGTATAGGTAATATATCTCTCTGGGCCACAGAGGAGGTATCTGTTTCCCTTTGAATATATTTGGCAGAAAGCCCCTTTATGCCATGTGACTACTCAATATTTGGGGTACAGTTTTATCTCTGAAAAAGGATTTAGGCAGGGATCTGGGATTTATTTATCCTTAAGAATAATCTTTCTCCTCTTGCTACCTAAAATTCCCATATGATTTCCCCATGCTGGTGCTCAAGTGTATCATCCAGTTAAAACTCACATCAGTGCCCTGGCACTGGTGGGGGTGGGGGGAAGCTTTGGAAAAGGGCCTGCAGCTCAGCACACACACAACATCACACATGCCTGTTGTCTCTGACTCGTGAAAAATCCTGAGAACAGGGAAAAATGGGAAAGAATATTTTAAAATAAGTGAGTTTAGCCAAACACGCTCTCGGTCTTCATAGAGGCTTTATTCCAATCCCCACAACACCCCACATGGGTTTCCAACATCTAACTTATTTAATTTGCATTTGGATTAATTTAGCATATTTTCCTATTACATAAAGTTTAATGAACAATAAACACAGCTATAACCAAATCTCACAGCTATTTCCCAGTGTGGAGTAACATTCTGCATTTAGTTATATTTGGTTTCCTAGGTAATATTTGATTGTGGCTCTATCTCTTAAAGCTGCATCTCTTGTCACACGGAATGTTTTGGTGGCAGGTCCTTCAGACAGAACAAATCAGGAAGGAGCATCCCATGAATTCCGCTGAAGTGGGGGCAATGAAGATCAACCGGGCAACACAGGGTGTGTTAAAAATGCTGCTCCCTGCTGCTTTCCCTTGGCAGTCTTTGAGCTCCCTGGTGGTGACCTCCCTGCTTTTATTGCTGAAATCTATCCTGTGTACCAGTTACAGATTAATTTTCCCAGAGCATTTTTTTTTCGTCTTATCACTCCTCCGCTCATGAACCTCCAGTGGCCCCTCTTGTAGCTTAAACCCTATTCTTGGTTTTTTAAAAATTTGCCTCTTGGACCACCATTCCTTTACTATTCGTGGCTGTGAGCCGTCTAATAAGGCCAGTGTTCTCATTGTCACATGGCACTGTTTCAGCATCTTCTGTGATCATTATACCTCCGTGCCCTTGCTGCTGCATTTCCTCCTGTAGAAAAGGTTTCCCTGTCCTTGACCTGGCTTTAGGGACCAGCCTGGGTCTTACATATCCCCCTGTGTTTTCTCTGACCACTTTTCCATATTGATCTCTTTTCCAAATCCCGCTGCATTTATATTCAGAGCTGAGAGACAGCACAACTCAGCATCTAAAGGGGGATTAGTGCAGACTTAAGAGTAAAAAGAGGGTTCACATCCGGGCTTCTTTCCTCCTAACTAGGGGGCCTTTGGCAATTAACGCAGCACAACCTCACAATACATACCTCGCAAAAGTTTCAGTTTTGTTAACAGCCTTAGAAATAATAGATGTAAAGCAGGGTATTGATTTAGGGAGAGTTTTTGTTCCTGGTAGCTTAAATTAAAACTGTAACCCTCCCATTAAAGAACAATGTTACCAGTAAATGAAACAGGTAGAATTTTGACTAGATTAATTACCACTTTTGTTGTGTATTTACCCTATTTCCTAGACGACCAACTTGCATATATCCTGTTGACTATGGTTTCCTCTAGAAATTATAGACTTGAGCTGTGTTGGGTGGGTGGAGTGGTAGGGTTATTAGTTATTAGGTTATTCAAGTGGCACTGATGTTTTTTATGTTCTAACTTTAAACATATTCCTGATTCTGGTTCTGTACGATTCAACTAAAACCTAAGTAAATTTCAGAGGACTCTACCACCTTTCCTATAAATATTGTGATTTTTTAAGGTAGTACTTGCCCAGGTTCCCCAGAACACACCAAGGGCTTCTGGTACCTTCCATAATTTCATGTCTTATTTTTGGTGCTTTCCTGGAATAGAGGAGAATCACTGTCTAGGAATCTTTGATTCTTGTCATTTATCAGACCAAAGGAACGAAACTGCAATCTTTGCTGCCTCCATTATTGCCAGAAATCTTAATACATAAGCTTAACTTTGTAGATAGTACCTCATTTTCAAATCAGCTCATTTGTGGCAGTAACACACAACCTAATTTAGCTTTCACAATGGACTGTTTGCAGTAGGTGATTTCAGCCATCTCTCCTCGATATGTTTCAGAACTCTAGGTCTGGGGCTCTAAGGACAGGTTAGGTCACGGTTGATACTTGATACAACTTTAACTTTGGACACGAGGTCAAATAGTGGAAGACCCATGGCCAGCCTCTTGTTCCCTATGCACTCTTGACAGAAAACAAAAGCCAAACAAACAAAACTAGGGAACTATGAAATCCCTGGTTTATTATCTGAGCAGCCTAATGTGGTAATTATTGCCTGCCATGGGAAGATGGCTACCTATTGATCTCCAGTGGAGTTTAAGAGTAAGAAGCCAAGCCTCAATAACATTCATACCAATTACCCAGGAGCCCTCCAGAATGGGCTCAGCTGCTGAACACCAGGGGATTAGACCAAAATCTCAATCATGGTGATTTTGATAATCAGTTTTAGTGAGCAAAATGCTGTTAGCTTTTAGGAACCTATGAAGCTGAGAGTATCCGAGGAAAGGAAATGTGACGAGTGTGACTGCTTAATGTGTGGGGAGAGGATTCGTGGAGAGGGAATCCAAAAGAGAAATTTCAGCCGTCTTAAGAACAGGCACTTCTAAGAATAATTACGTAGGGAATTTTCCCTTCCAGGCTCTATTTGTTCCTGAGAACAAATAGAGGTAGGTAAGAGTTTGAGATGATTGAGATTTAAATTCATTTTAAAGTAGAATCACATGGGAATGATTTTTCTCTTTATATTCAGTTTATTAATTAGAGGGATGTGTGATTTATTTACTTCTGAGCCTTTGTATAGTAGAAATGTGTTTATACAAATAGTGTTTATTTTTGATGACAAATAGTTGATGCCAAGTAAGTAGTAGACCACAAATGATTAAATAATTGTCATCACATGGGCACACTGGCGTGCATTTTCCTAATGAGAACAAACTGCCCCATCACTTCTACATTTATGCCTTAACTATAATCCGGATATGCCACAGTCGCACAAAGCATCTGCCGAAGTCCCTTTCAGTGAAGGAGACTTTCTTCCCAATCCTTTTATTCCTGGAATCAGAGCACAATTCACACTCACTGCTTTGTGACTCTTAACCTATGCTCTATTTCCCCATCCTCACCATCAAGGTCTACTGGCCTTCAGGACGTGAAGAACATTCTGAACTGAGTTCCTTGCTCATAGCCTTTTGATCTTACTCCATCCTTTGCCTTATCCTTGGCGACTTCAGTTTTCCTGTAACGGTTTTTCTAGTAACCCGACGTCCTCAAAAGCCTGGCCATCTAGCAAAGAGAATTTCCTGTTGCTGTTAACTGTTCCCTAAGTTTCTGTTTCTCTCCTCCCTTATGCCTCCTTATCCAGACTTCTACTCTCCGTAGTCTCAGAGGTGTCACTTGTCCCCATGTACCATCTGGTCCTCTGCAAGGACACACAGACCTCCTTCTGTCATGCACTTTCTTTACACCACTGGAAACCTCTTGCCTCTGTGTGTTCTTGGAGAGGCAAATATGTGACCCTACTGTGCCGTGTCCTAAAGAGGGTCCATAACGTGTGATCTAAGTCACTCCTTGTCTCTTGCAAGGAAATTACTTTTTTCTTATGAATGACTTTAATTATTCTCTATTTTTTTTAATACTTCACAGAAAACTAAACCCATTTCCAGGTAGACAGCATAACTAGTGTTTTTCTGCAGAGCCCAGTGTATTCATTTCTCTTTATTTTTTCATTTCTCTTTAATTAGAATATAGGCTCAATTCTGTTAAAGCTCGATGTCATGTAGAAAGGACAAAGTGATTGAGAGCAGGAGGATAGGAAAAGGCAGGGATTATTTTGGGAATGGAAAGTCTGACTGGAGAAGAGGTGGTGTGAAAGGTGGTCAGAGGTAGCTCAGAGGAGGTCCTGATCCTGGGGGGTCTGAAGGTGGAAGGTTTTGGAGGAAGGGGATCAATGGGAGTTTTTGAGCAAGTATGTGGTAGGGGCAAAACTGTGTCTTAGAAAGAGCCCTCTGGCAGAGTGTGAGCAGTGATTTTGAAAGAAAATAGTAAAGCCCATGAAAGCAGACACCATATTCATTTGGTCACCACTAAATAACCAGACCCTCATGGGGTGTCGGACACAGAGTGAGGAGTGAGTGAATCTATTTTTAGAAGCTGAGTGAAAGCAGGGAAACCATTTGGAGGCTCTTGTAATAGCCAGGATAGATGAGGAACAGACATACCCTGGAGAGTTGGCCGTGAGAATTTTAGGATTAGCCTCAACTTGACTATAAGCTACATATAAGCAGGCACAAGCACTTATGATATTCAAAGAATTTGTGAAGTGGCAAGCATTTAAAAAATCTATCCCAGGATGCCTGGGTGGCTCAGTCGGTTAAGCATCTGCCTTCAGCAGATGTCTTCATCTTCAGGTCATGCCTTCAGGCTGCCTTCAGCCTTCAGGTCATGATCCCAGGGTCCTGGGATTGAGTCCCACATAGGGTTCTTTGCTCAGCAGGGAGCCTGCTTCTGTCTCTGCCTGCCGCTCCCCCTGCTTGTGTGCGCTCTCTCTCTCTGACAAATAAATAAATAAATAAACTTAAAAAAAAATCTACCCCATTTGTAACTTATAAGCTTTGTTATTACTCCTTGTAGCCTTAACTTTCTTTTTGGTTTTTACAATTAAAGATTTTTTTTTTTTTAACTTTCAAAAAATCTGCTTCTCATACGAAAAAGCCTTTTCTCTCTTCCTCTAACAGTGCTTAGCATTTCAGACCTATATTGGCTTAAAAAAGTGTTAGATCATATTTATTGTATGATTTCCAATGGAAAAAACTGTTATGGCCTCTCTGATTAAATTATAATTTTAATGTCCTTTGTTGTATATGGCTGGGGACAAGTTCATTCCAAGTTCACTATTTTCCCTGATGTAGGCAAAATTGCAGTCAGCTAAGTTCTGCTACTGTGTCCAGGCTCTATCCAGGCCGCTAGCTGATAAAAATACCAGAGGGCTCTGACTCTTCCTCAGAATCCTCCCAAGCTCTCTGCTGCAAAGCCAAAATTCATAAAGTATTCAAACTGTTATTTCCTGCCTCAGTTTGAAATGTGTTTCTCCTTTTTTTTTTATTATTTTTTATTTTTTAATTAACACGTGATGTATTATTTGCCCCAGGGTACATGTCTGTGAATCCTCAAGCTTACACATTTCACAGCACTTTACCATTGTGTTTCTCCTTTTTGAAAAGGACACATTCCAAACATTTAAAATATGCAGATAACTTCCCCTACAATGGGAGAATCTTTTGCTATATATTTTGACAGAATTCTGGTCAAAAAAGTTCATGTAGCAAAGGTATGAGGTGTATCAAATATTTTAGTTCCTCCCCCCCTTTTGTTTTGCACACTGTGGTGTGAATATCATCAAGACGTCTGTAGTGCATACACATGGACTGCATTCCAACAATCTTTTCTAGTCTGTGCACATTGAAACATAGAACTCCATTTTTTTCACTATGTAGTTGTTTCATTTATTGTTCCTAGTTGATTGTCTTTTCTGTCAACTGTTCATATTGAAAAGAATCCTCAAAATGTGGTATTGGGTAAAATTCGGCCATGTTATAGGTCTGGGATTGTTTCTCCTAAAGAAGTCTTGGATTTTTTTTTTTTTTTTTTAAGGAAAACAGAAAACAAAACAAATTCGTTGATGATAGGATTAGGTGGGGAAAAACAGAAAAATCACGGTCATCTACCACCCCTGAGAAGATGGGTGCAAGGTCGGCCACTATTTGCTTCTGTCTTAATCCTATGATTTTCTGGTTCCCTGGCTTAGAATGTTTAGGCTCTTTCAAGTGGCTGAAGTAGGACAACCCAAGGTTACTCAGATTCCCCGTGATTTTATTTTACCATTTGGGAGCTAAACCCCATCCCTGTTTTGTAAATTGTTTAGATATCCACAGAATAGTTATTCAGTATTTTGAGGGTGCACGACAGAAACTGTCCCTCTTCGAGAAATTAGAAAATCATTCTTAGGAATCAACGCCATTAAACCTTGTCACTTAAAACCAATTTAGAATGAAAAGCAGCAGCATGTGATTTTTTAAGCCCAATTGAATGTTAGAATTATGCAAAATGTTATACATACAGAAAATGTTTCACACCCTGTACCCATCATCGTTATTAACAGGTGTTAGCTTTTTGTCACAATTGCTGAAGACTGTAATTTACTTTTCGTTTATTTTTAAAGACTTTCATGTTTTTATTAACTGTTGCACCGCATGGAAATAATATTTGTAATATGTTAACATGTGTAAAGTATAAAAATAACAAAGCAGATACTCACGCACCTGTTACCCAACTTGGGAATTATAGTTTCCTTTTCTTAAAAAAAGAATCATTATTACTGTGAGCTTACCAGTTCAAGCCTCCCTGCTCTCCAAAAGGTTATGTACAAAAGGAAACTCCTGGGGTTTACGTTCTGGTGACTGCCTTGAATCTCAAAGTTTTTCTTTTGCTCTTCAAATGAGGTGATATGAATAATGATATTTAGAAAGAGATTTGAGGATCTAACCATTAGACAGTCCTACCCTGTTCTGGTTGCCTGTGTTCCCTCATTACTTTTTCCAGCTTATTCTTGGGAAAGCACTCTTCTCTATACATGTTAAAATACTTATTAAATATGAATATTTTAAGTACTTATAAGTATTGGTTCATATTCTTCATAAGGCCCAGGCAGAAATCATCAATATCTGGAAAGGCACCATTCTTAGTGATACTGGTTTTGAGAGCCATGTGGACAGAAAAAAATAGATTCCAGAAAAAAGAAATAATAATCTCACTTACAGATCTAGATTGAAAATACAGTCAAAGGAATATTTCGAAATAAGAAATTCTCTTTCTTCATTGTTTTTACTGAAAGTCCCAGGACCAAGCTGAATCCATTTACCTCTGGTGCTTGTGGTTCAGAGTGAATGTGATGCTAAACCTCAGGGACTCCTTATTTCCATGCACAATTAAATCCAGTTGTCAGGTCTGGACAAGAAGAGAGGCCTCCTTTTCCTCGAGAAGCTTATAGAGAGATGCTTTGTGGGGGAGGTTGCTCATTTTTCAGAGTACAGAGCAAGGACCATCCATCATGATCAAATGGGAGTATTTCATACCATCCATCTCTAGTGAGGACAGTAGTAAAAATTCTGTCCTTTCTCTAGTTGTTGTTTTTTTTTTTTTTTTACTGCTGTGATTGAGGTTCAGGTTATAAGCTAAAAGGATAGTTTGAGGTTATTAAAACACACACCTATACACGTAAGAATTATTCGGTCTCTGTTGCTCGTTTTCCCCTCTGTGAATAATTTCTGCAGACAGGTGGCCAGTTGAGCCATCTGTCTCTTTGTTATAAATGCCTGTGGTTGGTCCACTCCCTCTGCCTTGAAGTTAAATGAAGGCTTCTTTTGCAAGAGAGTGAAAGAGCCAGCAAAGAAGGTGAGATGGCAAGGCATTCCTGATTGTTACCTTTTCTCGTGAGGAATATGGAGAATGACTCTTTCTCTCTCCAGTTCAAACATACAGATTCCTTAGAGGCTCCGATGCATGCATATTATTGAAGAAAAGTATTTTTGTATTGGTCATTTTGGAAAACAAAGAGAAGGCCTTTGGAATTTATATGATCAGCTCCTTCTGTACTTTCTTTAGCCAGACCCATTTAAATGTTTTGTTTTTAGCTTGACTCCTGGTTTACAGTATTCTCTAAATATAGTTAGGGAAAATGAAATTTAGGAAGCATATTGACTGTGTATTTGTGTGTCATGATTTGGGAATACTGTCATCCTTTCTTTCTGTCTTGGTTCCAGGGTGGATCATGATTAGGTCCTGCTTGGGTCATATTTGCACATCACACATGATGTCTGCAGAATTTTTTCTAGGACCCATAGGAGTGTAACTTATCCTTAGATTGATAACAAAATCCCAAAGGTTGGTTGTCGACATGTATTAGGTGACTACGTTAAAGAATTACATAATCCCCAAAGGAAGAATGTATCTACTTCAGTGAAATTCCATTTCATGGGTTTTGTTTTGCATCAGTGAAACAATTAGGTAGAAATTGGAATAAGTTAGTAAAGTAATAAAACTTTTAAGAAATTCTCATGGCATGTTTCCTAATTTTAGATACAATGCTGGGTTATTTATATTCTCATTTCATTTTTATAACAATCTTTCAAGTATATATCATTACCCCAGCAAGTAGATATTATTGTTCCCATTTAGTGAAGGAAACTGTGATATAAGAATTGAGATTTTTGGCCCATGAGATGCCAAATCAGGAAGTACCTGGGATTCAAATCCAGGCTTGTGTATTAGGAGTTCAGGCTCTGCTCACCTCTCTGCCATATTGTCTTTCCATATGCTGTGGCACAAAATAGAATTTTGCCCTTACCTCCTTCCCAGATTGGGAGCAGACAGAGTCCAGAGACAGTGGATGGCCAGGAGCTCTGGTCACGGCAGTGCCAGTTGCTATTAGAGGCTACTTGGCAAACAGCATTGTATGCAGATGGCGTGCAACCCACACATCTCTATTTACGGAGAAGCCCTGAGTGTTTGTGTTAACGGGTTTGAGAGATAATAAAAGAAGTTGTTGTTTGTTCTTTCTTTGTAAGTCTGCAATTAATTTTTAGCATACATTTAAAAAGGGAATTTGTAAATTCAGTAGACACTGAGAGACTGGCGATCCAAGAAAACATTTGTCTGTGGGGTTTAAGGAGAGTCCCTGCAAAAGCGGTTGTTTTCCATTTTTCCACTAGGTGGTGCTTTGGTCCTGTAGGTCAAATTTAATGAGCCTGGGTTTTTTTTTTCCCCCCTTCCTCCCCCATGTTGGTCCAGGGGAAAAAAACCAATTCAAGGCTGATTAACAGGACTGTGCCAGTTAGCTTTGTTCAACTGGGTTTTCTTCATCATTACCACTGTTTAGAACCAAAATAATTAAACGCATTTGAAAATTTTGGATGCTCCTTTTTCAACTTTTTTTGCAATAAGTTATATTCCCTCATTTTGGAAAAGAACGTCAGTCCTTGGAACTAGTTCAGTTACCTCATCAGCATATGATGTTGACAGGCTGCAATCAAAATGAGCCTTTCCTCATACAGTGTGGAGCAAGCCGGTAGAGGTGCCGGAAACTCTGTCATTTGGGGGTCCCTATATAAAGCGCGCTGGCTTCAAACATTGCTCTGGGACATGCACACAGCCCAGCACCTCATTTTCTTCTTTACATTTTAAAATCAGGGGAAGATAAAAAGGGGAGAGGACAATGATTTAAACAAGTTGACTTACATGTACTGAATTCAGTCATTTCCCTTGTCATACAAAGACTTTATTTGTTGACTTGTCCACAAACGAAGCCTTCTGGCCATCAAGGAGTAATTTTCTGAGCTAAAGCTACAATACCAGGTAGTGGTGGGTGATCACAAACAGAAAAGTCTCCCAGATGACTTGGCTTGAAATAATGTTTATTTATCTACTCCCTTAACGATTGTCTGCTTAATTACCAAGGTGCCAGGGACCTCTAGATGAAATGTACACTCCATTCCCCGAGAAGCTTAAAATCTAGTGGGGAAGGTAAAGAGATGCCCAAAAGAGCGTGTTTGGTGACTGGAGGTGGTATGCACACCTGACCAGTAGGAAGTGGGGGGCCTGGGAGAACACTGGTGGGGCATCTAATCAAGATGAAATGGCTCATAAGATGCAGGCAAGCTGAGTCTGGAAGGATGACTAGATGGGCAAGAGCAGAAAGGAGGGAGGTAGGTACAGGAAGGAGAACTTAAAACAACAACAACAATACAAAAACAGACATAAAACTTGAGACCCTTAAGAGTTTGGTAGCTGAGGGCATAATGATGTTCATTGCAGACATGGGTGGGGTCAGAATGAGGGAGATTTTGAGTACTCAGTTGAGTTTGAGCTCTTTTTCTAAAAGCTACAGGAGAGCCTTTAAGAATATGTGACCCCACATGGTCCTACCAGAAAGTCCTACCAGAAGCAGGGTCATCTTTTTACACAAAAAGAGATGAGAGGAGACTAGAGAGCAGTTGAGTCGCTCCAGGTGACCACCCAGATCCAGAGTCCTTGCAAAGTGACTGTCGGTCATGGTCTTCTCTGCATGGGAATTTTAGATCTTGACTCTCCTTGAGCTTTTCCGGCTACTGAGGAATTGATTATGCAAGAGCAGATGAGCTTGTTGGCTTAATTATTTAAAGGTTGCTTGCTATTTCCAACATTTTGTTTTTCCTCAAACTGTAGATGGAGAGGCTTTGGAAGAGTTTCTCTGTGATCATACTCGTTTAACCTTTGGTAAGCGCATTTCCTTCAGCATTTTGAAGCAGAAATTCATAGTGATGTTTTTGACACTGATTCTGAGTCCTACATTCTCTGCCTGTCTTAGCGTATTTGAAGGTGATGGGGAAATGCACTGGGTATGCGCGTTTATGGTGGTGGTGGTAGGGCTTTGGTGGTAAAGATTAGCTCAGGGACTTTATAGATTTGCCCGTGTGAAATTCACCTAATAAGAATATGTATAGCCAAATTTCCAGCGAGCCAAAAAGGGTTCTTGAATTGTTTTAAAGCCCACCATTGCTTCTTCTCAAATTAAAATGTGGTTTTAAGGGAAGTAAAAAGGAAGTATCTTTATTGCATGAATATAATAATGGCTTACCAAAAACTTCTTGGATTGTAACCATCATGAATTTATTCTGTTCTTCATGTTATCTGTTCTCTGGTTTTCTTTGCATTGTTCAAGTGGCAGGATTTAAAGCAGACCGGTTTTTGTCTAACTCTTTATGTACCAAAGCTACTTATACAATGTTGGTATTTAATAAAGGCTAAAACAAAAACAAGATCCCAGTAACAGCCACCCACTTCATTTTCTGTGGGTAGGCAATAATCTCAAGGGGATTATTAACTCCTTCCAAAGAAGCTTTTGTTCTTGAAATGCTGAATGCATTTCTATTCACATTAGACTTTATGAACCACCTTGTTGACTAGGAGATGCTAAATCAGGGTCTTCATTAAATGGACTCTGCTTTTTCCTTAATAATTTAATAGTCACAGAATGTACCTGTTTTCCCAAATCAATACATTGTTGATCATTCAACCCAGGAAAATCTATAAGTAATCACCTTACATGACTTATATGTCTCTAAAGTGCACATTCATTTTAATGCATTCACTCACTCATAAATATTGGTTTTTTTTTCTTTTACTGATACACAAAGCAAAATATAAGATTGATTTATTAGTTTGTTCAACTAGTTATAAAATTCCTGCTGTGTATCAGATACTGTATTTGGCACTAGAGATAAAATGGGAAACAAGGTAAAAATCTTCCCTGCCCTCTTGGGATTGATGCCTGCACTACTCATAGGTCATGGGGCAGCTGGACTTCTCATTGTCCTTGGGAATCCCCTTCTCCATTGCCACGACCATACCAGCTTCAGAAAATCACTGCTCCCCCTCTCCCCCCTCAGATATGGTCTTTCTTCAATTCTGCAAACCACAGGGGAGACAGGGTGCTGTATTTAAGACTCGTCTGATAGATTCAGAATCATGGAAGAGGAAGCACATTGGCTACTCGCTGTGGCTCCTTAGAGAGAGCCCACAGGCCTTGGTCCTCCCTCATGGGGTTCCTACAGGGCTTTCTCCCAGTCAGAGACTACCTTGGTCTTAAGATCCTTGAGCATGACTGGAATTCTGACCTCAAAGTGAAGACAGCAAAGCCCAGAGAGGGACTTTGCTGATTCCATTCCAAGGCTCACCTCACTTTCTATTCTAATGTCCACTCCTAACTTCCTCTTTCAAGGTCTAATTCATCCCAAGAAGATCGACACTTGGAATCATGACCTAGAAGAGAACCTGTGTTCTATCTAAAGGGATATAGCCTTGGCACATGACGCCAGCTACAGAGGCACATTTGAGCACAGTAGTCCAACACCAGTAAACAGTGTCCTAGAGCAGAGGGCCATTTCCTTATGGTTCTCCTGGGTTCTCTGGACAGGACCATCAGTTCTCTTCAACTTTAGGCTTTCTGGCTTCTCTGGTGTGGATAGCTACTCTGTCCTCACAATCTCATTGGCCTTCCATTCCTTCCTCTTGAAGAGTACTCTCAAGTGGCTCCTTGATGTCTAGGGCCAGGTCTGAAAGGTCTTCTTTGGCTGCTGGTAATTTTCCAGAGCACATGTCTTTCCCCTTCTCACCTCACCCGTGTCCCCTCATGCCCATTCTTTGCTCTTTCTGGAGACAGAAGCCTGCCTAATGCAGCAGCCACAAGCCAAGGAAGCTGGCTGTGAAGTGGCGGAGGCTGAACACAGCATCTTTGTGTGATGGGAGGAAATCTGTGCACTTCTACACATCTAGGACTTCTGGGTCCGCCTGCTTTACATCTGCATCAACACCTGGAATATCTTTATCCTCACTTCTGGCTCATATCCGGTTTTCTTTTGGTTTAAAGATTCCTGTCTTTCTGAAATCTGCCTTGATTTCCAGTCCCTAATTGCAGCAACCGTGATCTACAGGCTCAAAAATCTTATGCAAGGGAAATAGTTTTATAGTTGGGAAACCACATATAATAGTCAGCTAGTGAGAATGCCGCAAATTTAAAATAAATTCAGCAAATATTTTCGTCCACCTACTTTACACCAAGAATATTCTAAATGCAGGAGCTAGCACATGAAAACGATAGACCCACTGTCAGCTCTAATAGAGCCTGAAATCAAGTGGAGAACACAAGTATTTAATAAATAGCTACAGGAATGATGAATACTACAAAAGGAGATTCAGGGTGCTACAGGTGCACACAGTGGGAGAGTTTAACTTAATCTGGGGGATTTGGGGAGTCATGCTTAACTCCGCCATCGTCTGATTAAATGACCCTGAGCAACCCTAATCTGTGATTAAGAGCAGTTCTTCTTACCCCCAAAGCCCTCCCTGTGAGTCCACAGCAAAATAGGAGTTAGCTCCATGCAAGTAGACTGACCTTAGGTGCAAGTCCTCCTGTCGCGTCCACCCCTCCTTCACGGTTCATCATCTCGTCCCCTCACCCCTCCTTCTCAAGTTATCTACTCTTTATGTTAAATTCACCATGGGACTCAGACTGTGCTAAGGCCTTCCTGTAGTCATTCAGGTGGCTGGGAGGGGAAATGGGGAAAGTCGCTCTGGCAAATGACAAGTGACAAGTCCATCTAAGACCAGGACTAAGGTTGGCCACAATACTCTAGGGGTAACTGAAGCAAATTGCCACAGTAATTTTGAGTAGCTTAGACATTTTATAGCATATGCATGATGGAGACACAGTCTGCTTAGAAGTTTCTCTGTCAACAATGGGCTGAGGCTTTGGGGATCAAATGATAGGCTACAGGAAAAAGATAGAAGGAACAGAAACTTCTCTCCACAGAAGTACTTGCAAACTGGTCTGTGGGCATTTTTCTCATTATCAAGTGAAGCTAGTTTGGCACTTACACAATAAATCGAGTTCTATGACAAAGAATTGAAACCAACAGCCAAGCAGTCTTTGCTCTAAAGAGAACACTTTGATGAACTTAACAGTAGGCACTTCTTATAACAAAAGGGTTTGGTAATAGAGAAAAACATTTTTTCAAATGAAGCAAAAACAATAGGAAAAACAAAACACAAGATTTAATGGGAGAAACAGAGGTTTCTCTGACACCACCGCTTCCCCTCAATCCTCCCTAGCACTGCCCCCTCTCTGTGCATCAGAAGAAGTGATTTCTCCATTGTCTGAGGACCTAGAGGGCTTCATTGGGATCTCTCTGATAATAATTTTACCATTATGATCGTTTTATACTAATTTGTTTTATTGCTATAGAATTGTGGACTCCTTGTAGATAGTGTTTTATTATCTTCTTATCTCTCACTGTCCTTTCTAGACAGTAGACCTCTAATAAATATATGTAGAAGGAATAAGTGGATCAGTAAATGAATATGTAGTAAGTATATTCTTCCTGACTTCTCATATACTTTCTGTCTTCCCTGACATAGGTTTTTAAAAGTAGTCCAATAAACCTGTTACTGGTGTCTCAATATTTGCTTCCAAGAGAATAAGTTGTCTGTTTAAGGACAAAAATCATCCTTCTCTAAATCAAGGGTGACTAAAATACCCAGGTGCTTCCAGGATATGGAGCCCTCCTGCTTTGACTCTCAAGAATTATAGCTGCTGATCCAACCTCTGTCTCCCCATCTTTCCTCCAGTTATCAAAATCTTACTCATATTTCAAGATTAGTTTAATTTTTAACTCCTTACTCAGTACAGGCTTTCTCTGTCTACTAGAGGTGGAAAAATGTTTCTCTTTCCAAATCTCTATTCCGAGTGATTTCTGTCCTCATTCCTTCAGCATAGGTGATAGAGTGAAAAGCACTTTGAAGACAGTGGCCCTGGTTCGAGGCTAACCTTTGCTGTACTGCACTGGTCAGTTACCTCCCTTGAGCCTGGATTCTCTCAGGGTGGTAAGGAACCTTTGCAGTAGGATGTCTGGTCTAGAGGCTGAGATGAGGACCGGTTATAAATGCCTGTTCCAACACCTGGAACGTATTGAGGCCTCAGATAAAGGCAGCTGCTCTTATTATTTGCACACGTTTCACTCTATAAATTGCAAACTAAGGGATTATGTATCTTTCCCAATAACCTGATGTCCAACTTGCTGTTAGTGGGAGCTAAATAAATATATGTAATGAAGACAGCAATAATTGCTATGAAGACAAAGCAGGGTAAAGAGAAAAGGAGCAGGGCCAGGGGAAAGGTGGTTGGGGAAGACTTCTGTGAGGAAGGGGTATTTGAATAGAAATAGAACAGAGCGAGGGAGACCATTATGCCTGCTCTTGGGAGGAGGCAGTGGCATTGATGGAGAGAGGGAGGGAAGGTCAGAAAGCTATAGAACGAGAGCATCTCAGTGACACAGAAGCCAACAGAGTACAGTTTTACAAAGAAAGGAGTAATCTCGGTGTCAGAATCCTCTCTTCCTGGGGGAGAGAACACCTGCTGGGTCTGGCAAGTGACAGATCACTTTAGTAAGAGGGCAAGAGCCATGCCAGTGCCATGGTGAGAAACCCCAGGGTGAGGAGTGAAAGGGATGGCCTGAAGGAGAGTGGTGAGGGAAGACACCAGGCAGCCGAAAACTATAGCTGAATCTGAAAGACGTGCTTATGTATCTAGGCAGAGAGAAAGGAGGGAATTAGACATGTAGGAGGGAGATGCTGACTGATAGCACATGGCCATGAAGGAGGTAGGAGCTGGTGGAAGGAAAGGCAAGGTGGGGGATTTGGTCAGAGGAATGATGCCACATGCAGAGCAGAGAGAGAAAGCTTGGGTGTGGGTTAGGCTAGAGATGGCCTCACATTTCCTAGTGAAATATACTGAAGGTGCTGGTGGCGAGCTTGAGTAGAGGGGCAGAGATTTGAGTTAGGTCAAGCAGGAAAGGAAAGGAAACCCAATGTTTAAAAACAAACTTTGTTCCTTTGATGTTGAGTGGTAGAAGCCATGTAATCCATCTTGTGTACAAGGGCATCACCATGGGAATAACCTCCAACCACGTCTGTCATATTGTAGGCTCAATTCTGGCTTCTTAATCTTTTTTTTTTTTTTTTCCTTTTTCTTTTAAATATTGAGTTTTCAATTTAGGCATGTGATCTTTATATTGTGTTTTTTAATAGTGTAAAGTTTAGATTCAGGTCATACCACAGTGGAGCTTAATTCTGGCCACAAAATGGGTTGGTAGCTTTTAAAGACATATGCTCATTGTGACTCAGAGATTATGCTGGACACTCCAATATATATTTTATACCATTTAAAATCCTTATAACCACACTGTAATCTGACAGATAGGGGAAGCGATATAATGATAATGACCATGATAATAAGGTATTTGCTCAGTATCAGCCAGCTTATTAGGGAACAATTTTGGGGTTGCAAGTGCAGATCTTCCCGACCTTAACTATCCCCATGTCCTCTAGTTATAGCAAAAGACTAAAGAACAATAGTCTTTAGTTTTGATACTGAAGATACTTTCCAGCTCATGCTGGCTTGAATTTCCTGTGTGGTGGAGGGAGAGCTGTAAGTGCATTTTAATAAGCTTCAATTAAATTAATTTCATTTTACTTCTTTTGATGTATGGTCTCTTCAAAAAATCCAATTCTACTGATGTTTATTAAGTGCCTCTATTCACTTGGAAAGTGCCAGACACTTCAGGGGATCTGTGGATGAGTGTAATTCAGCCCATGCTTCAAGAGCTTACAATCTAGTGGAGAGGATGGGAGTGCACAATTTGCTCGAATACTAGATTGACGGTCATAAGCACCATAAAAGGTAGCGCAAACAATGGGTTCTTAGTGCACAAATGCAAGGTTATGTGAATAATTAGAAAAGTGGCCCCATAGTACCTAAACGCTGGCAGCATCGTTCAATAGAACTCTTTTGAAGATTCTTTATTTTAAACACGGTCGTCCATTTGTTTGAATTTATACCATATGCTGAGTAAAGAATGTGTGGGTGGCAATGACATCGTCTTAGACATTGCGAAGGTCAGCAAGGTCAGCCCACTTCGGGCTGTAGGTGTAGGTGATTCAGGACTCAGGGGCAAGGGGGTAGGGTTGCAACAGTCTCGGGGTGGTGTATGACTTGCAGCTGTTCTCCTTTCTTTGTGTGTTTTGTTGGGTGACAGCTGATCGTGACATTGAACTGCAATTGTACAAAGATACATGTTATGTAAAATTGTTGGTCTTTATGTTTTCTTTTAGGTGCCTTTTTGTAGTTAAGGAATCTAAACTCCAGAAAAACTGTGAACCCAGAATAGGTCAAGTCCTACATATTCTGGGCAAATAATATTTTAATACATTTTGTTAAGGATTTAAAAGTAGGGCACTAGAAATTGCCATACGGTTCCTTTTCAGATTGACTGCAGGCTTTCAGAAGAAAAGCCCCAAACCTAAAGAACATGAGCTAGTTCAATGCATCTTGCACAAACAGGAATTTAATAAATGCTTCCCAATTCTCCCCTGATGGTCATTTACACGTCAGGTGCTGTCAGAGTCACTTCGAAATGCACAGATAAAATGAACATTGCTTCCGTCTTCTCAGAGTTCATGTCTAAGTAGAAGGATCAGATGATGGTCTTCCAAAGGTTAGAAGTTGGATTTCTCCTGCCATGTTATTGGCCTTGGTACATCTAACTGCAGGAGCGGTCACCCCGTAACTTCCTCAGCACTCTGTGCTACTCTCTAGCACCACGGGGATGTTTGTCTCCATGTTTAGCTGGACACTTTCCGGCTTCAGTGGGTCAGTGCCTCCCCCCAAACCCCCAAGGGATTTCAGTGTTGCTTGGGTGACGTGATGGATGCTTCTGTCTACTCTCTGGCTGCTTGGAGCCGGGATACAGAAGTGCTGGTTAAACAGTGATTAATCTTCCCTAATGGTACTGGGTGCTACAAACAGAATTTCGGCCACCCTGTCTTCATTAACCTAGATCAGAGTCCACATTACCTCAGATTAGGTAATCGGTTATTTGTTATAAAGCAGAGGGTAGAGGCGTTTCGAATAAGCGTCAAGTGCATGGAATCCATTTGGAAAAGAAAAATTACGGGGCCCCTGTTGCCAAGAATCCGTAGGGAAGGAATTAAAGCCGGTGTGTGGTCCCCGGCCCCTCTCCCGCTAAGCATTCCAGTTGATGGAGAGCAGCAGGGCTCTGACCCAGTCCCAGTGGACACTCAGCGGCAGTCTCTCATCTGACCCTAGGAGTTGAAACTGCTTGGGGAATGTTGTTTTCTAGAAGTTGAGGACTGATTGTTAGCATCTCTGGGAGTTAGGTATATTTCTTTACATAGGAGTATATAACTTACTGTGTGCCCAGTGATATTCAGAATACCGGAGGGATGGGGGGGGGGGTGGGCAACAGACCAAGCCCTGAACTTATGAAGCTCTCATTGGATGAGAGGCAGGTAATAAACAAACACACATATATCATATAATGAGAAAAAAAAATGCTCTGAAGAAAAATAAATTGAGTAAGGAGAGAAGAAATGGGACAGGTGGTAATCAGGGAAGACTTCTTGGAGGGAGAGGTATTTGAGTAGAGATGAAGTGAAGTGAGGGACACCCATGGTTGTGAGAAAATTCTTCAAGGCAGAGAGGACAGATAGTGCAAAGTTCATACTCGAGGTGGTCTATGTTCAGTTTAGGTGAAGTTATTGTAGCAGCTACCAGGAATCATTCAGTACGTACGGTAATGTTTGACAGGCTGGAGTCGGCAGATCTGTAGCTCAGTGCCTAGCAATTATTGATGTTTTAAAAAAATGCGAGCTCCTTCTTCTTCATTTGAAACTCCAGGAAATGACTTAAGATGAATTCTCACCCACAGAAGGTTCTACCATCTACTGTCTAAACACCACATCATATAACATTAGGCAAACCTCTGGGAAGAATTTTCCCTTCGCTTCCCCTCCTTTCCCCTCGGGGGTCCTTCCCTTTCTTCTTCCTTCTTCTTCAGTTTCCTTCCTTCCTTTCTCCTTTCCTCTCCTGCCCTCCCTTTCTTTTCTCCCTCGTCTCCTGAGACTCAAGTAAATGAATGAAATGTAACCCTAGAGATCACAGAAAAAATGGCTGAATACTCTTTGTGATCGTGTAATACCACAACTAGTTATTCTGTGCCATAATCCTCACACACAGAGCAGCGAGTGCCCTCCCAGTTAGGTGTGGGGGGAGGGGGGCAAAAATAGAAAAGGATACGTTTTGTGGGCACCAGAGACTTTTGTAGCACCTTGAAATTTAGTGTGTCATTTTGCTGTGGGAGTGTTGATCATTCAAACTAATGATCTGTAGAGACAGACACAGTCACCATGCCCTTTTTGGGGCTAGGTATAACACTGTAATCTGTATCACGCCATCCCTAAAACTGTCCCTATAATATTGGAAGTCCTGCCATCAGTATTCTGTGGGTTTCTTGAAGGTCCTGGAAATACTACTCATCGGTGAAACTCTTCTCCTAAAGATGAGGTTGCTCACTTTCTCCACTTGCAAATACTAACAACAGCAATAGAAAGTATTTGTTAAGCAGCTATCAAATATGCCATTTCTAACACAGCTGTCCATAGAGGCAGGCTTGGTTCTGTCTCCATGCCTCTCTGAGAGGCATGGTGTCCCCTGGTGTAAATGGAAAGCCCAGAGCTGCCTCTGATTGCCTGTGAGGCCAGTTCTCCTTGCCCTTCCTCCTTCTCTCTTGAGACACCCCACCATTCTCCGCCCCTTGAGACTTTACCACCATTTTATTGTGTCCACACCTTCCTCCTGAAATCCTGTGGTGTCCTTCTTGGAAGGTCTTTGCCATCTATCTATTCTTTTTCATTCCTCTTCCTTCTCAGACTCTTTATCCTTTTACATCTAGATTTCCTTACTGTGCTACCTGTTTTTCGGCCTCCAGCTGTTTGCCACACCAACCAGCCTCAGGCACTATTGTCAGATTCACTACCTTGAGTGTCATGTTGCTGCGTTGCTACCCATCTTACGGTTGCTCAGGGCTTGTCGCCGCCGTTCTCTCTGTGTGCCAGCTTCGCAGCCCTGCCTAACCCACCCGGTCCTATTTCTCTAACCTTCTTTAAGTCCTATGGCTGAGTTCACTTACCCCTGGAACACGCGGGGTGTGTTCTCTTGTTAACTTTCCTCCCACTGTCTGCCCCACTTAAAGAGCTGCCTCCTTCCTTATGCTTTCTAAAAGATCCAAATCAATTTCTACCTCCTCTGTGAAATTTATCTTCCCTTTGCCGGCTCATATTGATCTCTCCCTTCTTAAACACTTTCTCTAAACTCAAAAGGCCTATAAAATAGTCTTTTTTAAAATATATACCTTCAGTAGAAACTGTCTTATGGAAGATGTCCCCTACCAAAGTTGGATTATTTTCTTTGGTACTTGGTAACTGTTCAGTGGCAACTACCAGAAAACACAACTTTGGCTTAACCGGTTAGATTGATGGTTTTAAGCAGCAGCAAGCCCAAGAGTATGCAGCCCAGGAGGATGCAGCTGCTCTTCTGCCTCTGGGACCCATGCTCTTGTCTTTCTGCTTTAACATCCTCTGTCTGGTGGCTTTTGGCCTCCTGATGATTGCCTCTGAGTCACAGGCTAGTTGCTGTACCTCCAGGCAGGGGTAATGCAACAGCAGAAATCCAGGTGCATCTCATTGGCCAGTGAAGTCAGAATTCTATCATCTGCCCCCTCTAGCTTCAAGGGAAGCTGGGAAATTGAGTTTTGGACTTTGAAGCTTCTGTAGGGGAAGCGGGACTGGAAAAACGTGGCCAAGAATTGGTATCAGGTAAATCAGCCTGGATTATTAGCCATAGCACAGATTAAGGAATAAATCCTTACATTAAAATACTGCTTCATCCTTTTTTGATGGGAGAAACAGCCGAGTAATAACAATTACAAAAAAATGAATACTGGCATCAGATTGGCTTATTATCAAATGTGTAATGGCATTGGCCATGTGGCTTTGAGTGACTTCTTTATCTAAGTTTCTTATCAATCTAAACAGTAGCATTAATAAAACACTTCCCTCTTTGAGTTATTGTGATGATGAAAAGAGAGAAAACCCATAGCCTATTACCTGGCACATAGAAGGTACTTAGTAAATGTCCATCCCCTTTTTTCTTCCCATTTGGGGCGCTGGTTGGTGTAGGGAAGAATCCCAAAGACAATAAAACCAAGCAAGAATTGAATCAAGGGAGATGATATGTCCCACCACCTAGTCCCCATAAACTCTTCCATAGGGAACAGGATTGCCCTAATAATGGAACCATACAGAATGTCTGAGATTTAGTTATCTCGTAATTAAGAGAGAAAAGGAAATCTTCTCTGCATGTTGGTGAAAGTGTAGATACTAAGGTATGTGGACCTGTGGATACTAAGGTATATGAAAATAACTCACATGTTGCACATGTTTAACTAAGTTCAGTAACAATTTGTGGGCCTCTCAGCCATACAGTCCCATCACCTCATCACATATGGGAGCCCTGCTTCTGAAAAGTTACATTTAGTGGGAGGGAATGGCAGAGCTCTATCTAATTAGCAAGACTTGCAAAAGAGGCACATGTGCAAGAATCATGCATGATCCCGGGGGGGAAAACATTACATATATAAATATTTTGCAGGGTACATTCTTAACCCATCTCCCTCCCACTCCTCACAAAAACAGAACAGGATTTTCCAGGTACCTTATTGAAGCTCTTAGAAACAAACTTTTTGGTACAGCAACCTATGTGCGTGTGTTTTTTAATTAAAAACTTGATCTATCTATCTGTCCATCCATCTCAAATGTGTTGAAAAGCCATGGATTTTTCTTTTTCTTTTGATAAAAGGAAAAGCAAAACCCTGCCAGATGTTGGGAGGAATAGTAACCAAGTGATTCAATCAGAATTCTCCTATGGGGACATGGACTCTCTCGGTCAATGTCACAGAATGAAATTGTCTCACATTCACCCAGCAGTGAGTTATTCCATCTGGTTGTGGCAATTAGGAGCCGAAGATGACGGGAAGTTAAATGACTGTCTTTATGAAACAAAGCAAAACAGAAAAGGGAACAGCTGGGGGACTGGATGGCTTGGGGACGTAGACTTGGATCTAGAATAAAGAATGTTACCTTTAGTTGCTGGTTATAATGCCAGTGCAGGTTAATATGAATTGAAGGTTGCTGCTGCGTGATAGCAGTTAGCTGTCACCTGCCTGAAATATGGCCATGGCGTATATAGTATGGTGTGGCTCTAGGTTTTTAGAATGTCCTGTCCTCTTTAGCTAAGGGTCAAGCCACCAGCTTAATTATGCAGCCAAGGGGTCAACTATAAGAATCCCAGGGTCATAGAACTTCAGCTCTGGAAAGGGCATTGCTGTTGTGTCCAGACTCTGTGAACTCTCTGAAGTTGGATATGTCATTTCTTTGTGCTATATTCTAAGGAAAGGAATGCAGAGCTTTTATCAAATCCCCCTCTTAATGTTAAAAATTTGATTTAGACCTTGTCTTTGAATTGGGTAGACCTCAACATCAGGTTTTGCTTGATCACTTGCTAGTTTTGTGGTCTTGGGCAAGTCACTTCTAGAAGTATAAATTGTATAAATTCAAATTTATACAATAGGGAGAGCGATGTTATCTCTCTCATAGAGTTGTTATGAAGAAAATTTGAGATAATGTGTGTAAGACTTTTACCATAACATGAAATAAGTACTCAGTAAATGTTAGCCATTACTATTATTGATGAAAATACGGAGTCCCAGGAATGTTGAGGGATACCCAAGGCTAATGGCAGAAATAAGACCAGAATCCTGATATCCAGTTCAGTCCTTTGGCCACTGGAAACCATAATGACCTCATGTCTCTTCTTCTTCTTTATTCCCTTCATGTTTTGGCCGGGCTGGGCAGGTAACCTAAGAAGCTGAAATCAAATGAATTGTTCCACCACTGCATAGCCAAATGGTCCGCTTCTTCATTTAGGAGCTCTCCTTCAGTATTCTTTAAATGTCTTACCTAAACCAGCTTCTGCAAAGGGCAATCACAAAGAGGAAGGCGGTCACACTTGGGCTTTGCGGCATCAACTATCTACCTTGCCCAAGAACAGACTGTGAGCAAGGTTAGAAGTCTGACTCCTCATTAGCGAGGGGAAGTCTTTTTGAGCGGGCTCTCTGTTGAACGGATAGAGTGGATCTAACAAAAGGGATGACAGATTAGGAACTGTCTGGTGGCTAATGTACTGTTTACTGCAGTATAAATGACTGGTGTTTGGGAAATGACAGATGAAGAGCACAAGTACACTTAAATGATTCCCAGATTTCTGCAGTGGAGGAGGGTCAGCGTTGGCTGAGACATTGACTGGCAGAGGGGAGTCATTGGTGGGAATTTCAGGGGATGCAAGATACATGAAGACTTCAGTTCGTCCATTGATCCAGATGCTGCCAAAGCTTTTTTGCCATATACAGAAGGTACTGTGAAGGGGCCCAGTTCTCTTGCTCTTTTTTTCATGGCCTCATCCACTCCAGATGTAAGCCTCATTCCAGTCCAAGTGCAGCAGTCACTCCAGAGAGAAAGCATAAGGGGTAGGCATGGAGCTATGCTCAGCCTAACTGGGAGATCCCTAGAGGAAAATGACACAGAAAAAAAGAATAATAAATATGTTTGAAAGAAGGCAAGAAAGCAAACAAGCAGGGAAACAAGCAAGAAAATAGAAAGGAGGGGAGAAGGAGGAGGGAGGGAAGGATAGAAGGAAGGAAGGAGAGAAGGAACAAAAGGAGGGAGGGAGGAAGGAGGAAAGGAGAGACAGAGGGACAGAGGGTATCCAGCATGTCAATTAATCCACTTCTGATCTATTCCAACTGAGTGAATTTGTGATGGTCTAACTTGCCCCAGGGGATCATAAGAAGCTTACAATTAATTTGTAGCTATTGTAACCATCTAGCATCCATTTACTTGGTTTCAATAATAATAATGATTATGATATTAGAACGCAGGCTGTCAGATAATGTTTGTAGACATATTGCCATTGTAACTTATATTTGCCTTCTGCTTTGTCAGAGGTTTTGTATTCATTTTTTTTATGTTTATGTTTATGCATTCATTCTTTTTTTCTAGCAAATATTAATGGAGCATCTATTTTGTGCCAGTTCTAGGTGCTTGTGATACATAAACGAACAGACAGAAATACCAGCCCTTGTGGAACTTGCATATAAATTGGAGAGAACAAACAATGTACACAGTATCCTATCAGATAATATAAAGTGCTAATAGATGATGTGAAGGCAACCAAGTCTGTCTATAGGGCTGGAGAAAGGTAGGACAGGGGGAAGCGTATCTGTGGTTTTAGATACTTAGGCAGGCATCTCGGAGGAGGTGACTTTTGATCCGAGGCTAAAGTAAAAGGAATAGCCAACCTCTGTGGCTATCCAGGGAGGAGCATTCCATCTGAAAGGTACACAAGTGCAAAGGCCCTGAGGTGAGTGAGAGTGGTGTGTTAGAGGGATGTCAAGGGGACTGATATGTCTGGGGAGAAGGAAGGAAACAGGAGAATAGAAAATGAGGACGGATAGGTAGATGGGTGCCAGACAATGTAGGACCTTTGAGCACAGTAAGTTATTTGAAGTTTTTTAAAAAAGGCAGTGAAATAATATGGTATTTGTTTTCAAGTATGGTTCTGAATGTTGTACAAACTGGTGGTGGGAATGGTGGTGAAACCCGGGAGACCCATTTGAGGGGTGATAGGCTGGCTGGTCTAGGGATCCTGGTGACTTGGGTAAGATGGTATTCTTAGAGGGTGTATTTTGAAGGTAGGTCTAATAGAATTTGATTTTGGATTCGATGTAAGGGGTGAGAGAAATAGAGTTTATATGTCCTTACGTTGTTGTTTTATATGTCCATGTGTTTTGAAAATATTTGTATTTGAAGTTCAGTGTTGGGTCTTCATTATTTCATGGACTTTTCTCATCAGAGTTTGAAGCAATTATATTAAATTATGAAATTTTAATTATCCAGAATTCGCATGTAGGTCCTTTTGTGGACCAAACTCCGTCTTACAAACATGCTGTTTTTGGCTCACAGCATTTTGAGTCTTTGAGCCAGCGTTTTAAAAAAAAATCCAGAAAACTGAATTCTTTTGAGAAATAGTAAGATTTTAAATGAAGTTCAGGTATCCCCATAAACCCGTAAAGGCCATTGCTTGCTGGAGCCAGTAGCCTTTGCTGTCTTTTAAGGGGACAATTCTTCATTCTTTCAGCTGTTAACCTCTTGAGTTCATTTCCTCACCATTTACCTGAGTGGCCCTGAAGGTATTTGCATTCCCTGCCTCCTGCCCTCACCCCCACCTCACCCCCACCATCTAGAAGGAGACATTGGAGACAATTATAAATGCAGTTCCAGTTGAGGGGGGCAGGGAATCCCAAGATTATTGTACACAATCTATAAACCCATATGCGATCCAAGTATTGTCTGTAAATCCAATTAATAATACATAATCTGTTTTGCATAAGTTTATATATTATTTTTTGGAAGGCTAGACTAATTCCAAATTAGAATGAATAAAAGTACATATTTGAATCTTACTAAATTTTAATTGTCTGTATTGTCTCAATTAACAGATGCTAAAGTACTGAAAGTACGATTGCTTTCAAGTGGCTGTGTCTTTTTTATTTTTATTTATTTATTTTTTAATCCCTTAAAAAGGGACCCTTAAAATAAATATTTATGTTACCTCTGAAAAAAAAAAAAAAGGGACTCTTAAACTCAGAAGGCTTGGGAACAGCTGTTCTCCTCTGGCCCTCCACTTCACTGATGACAAAGGTAAATCCAAACAGGGGCAGTTATGTGAGCAAAACCACTCAACTGATTAATGGTAGCAGGACCCCGACCTCCTACCGGGCGGCCCGAGATCACTTTCAGTGCTAGCTCCCACACCCAAAAGTCAAGAGGCTGGAGAGAGATGATTTGTGAGGCTTTGACATGCAAATTCTTGATTCTATTTCAGGGATGACAAATTCCTGTTTAGAAATGGATGGAAAAGGTTCTCTCCTTGTGAGAATACAGCTGTAGGGCAAGGCTTCTCAACAGCTACAGTGTTGACTTTTTCAGCTAGATAATTCATTGTTTGGGGACTGTGCATTGTAGGATATTTAGCCATTCCCTGGCCTCCACCCACTAGTTGCTTATAGTACCTTCCCTCCCCATGCCCACACATAACACACCCATACATACACACCTGTCATCACAATAAAAAATATCTCCAGATATTGCCAAGTGTCTCCTGGACGGGGGCAAAATTATATCCGGTGGAGAATCACTGCTTTGGACAGATTACTGCTGCTTTACCATAGATTCAGAGTGCCAAGGAAAGACCTTGAACATCCTACAGCTGGCACTCTGCTGACCCAGGAGCCATGCCTGAACACCTGCTCACGGACTCCTCCTACCCATCGGCCAGCGTGAGACATTAACCTACAGCCTCTTCTTAGAGACCTATAACTTTCTCGGTCCAGTACTTTATAAGCATCTCTGTACTTTCTCACTTTCTAAAAAGACTGATTCTCAATACCTAAAACTGCTTGGGGATGTAGTTTTTTTGTCTACTTCTCTGGTAGAGTTTTTTTTTTTTTTAAACTTTCCATTGTAAAAATTTCCATTTTTTCTTCCTTCTTTCCATTTTTATTGCTTTTTGTGGTTCTGTGTCTTCTTGATCCTTTTTCGTTGTGGAGCCTTTCTCTGCCTGTGTCAATATCTCTCTCTCTGCCTAGGACTCTGTTTCATTTTAGGGCTTAGCCTTCTGGTGTTGATCTTCCTAATCTCTACCATTCTTTCAATGGCTGTTTCTGGGTTCTTCCTTGAAAGTTTTGTGTGACAGTTTGTCCCTCATTCTGCCTCTCTATCTCTCCAGATCATTTTTCATGACCCACGCCTAACTTTTGGAAGATGTTGGTGTGTTTCTATAACATTTCTATCTGTGATCATCTTTTAATCTACTTATGGATCTGTCTTCCCATTTCTGCCTTTCTTTTGGAAATGGTCCATCTATACCAAGTTTCTACCAGGATTTCTTTCTCTGGATAGGAAGTTCCTCAGGCAGGTAATGGAAACCTTTTACTTCTATTGAATGATAAGCCTAAGGGGAGCACAGGACTTTTTAGTTAACTTCTTAGATTCAATTGAATAATAGAATTGAATTTTTATAAAATTTAAATTTAGAATATTAAATCCAGTAAAGATTAAATATTTAACCTTTTATAAAATTAGTGTCATAAAAACAAGTTTTAAATGATACCACATCGTAAGCAATTATCTTAGAAACTTAGTAGGTAATTCTTTTTTGGAATTAACTCCTTTTTTTAATGCTAGGTAAAATAAAATCAATGATTTGTAAAGATGGATAAGGTATTTTAGGTGAAGTTTGAGAATAAGAAAAATGAGGACTAGGATTTGGCTATTTGCAAAGTACCCATCTTTTTCCTGTTCCTATAGAATGCCGAAACCAAGAATGAGAATGAGGGCCCTGTGAGGTTCACAAGGACAGTGAAAACTATCAAATCTACTCATTTCTGTAAGAAAATGAGAATTGTAATAAACTTGCAAAACAGATTGGAATCCATCTGGTAGAGCCAAATTAATCCCCCTTTAATGATTGTTTATACTGTGTTTCCAAAATAAAAAACCAGTATTGAGAGTTATTCTATTAAAATGTATTCACTTTGGTTTGCCAAAACAAGAGAGAATTGTAAACGGAGCAAAATTTATCCTATGGTATAAACATGTTAAAAACATGCATCTTCATTGGACCTTGTGTAAATTAATCAAGTGATAGTTCTAAGGTTTTTGTTGTTATTGTTATTGCTTGTTTACTTGTGGTACAAGGGGAAAAAGTACTGACTTCTGAGAGCACAGGGCTATGCGAAGAACGTTTTAAGGTTTCCGAAATCAAAGACGAAACAAAACAAAATAAGAAAACCAGGATGGAAATTTAGATTTGACAGGGAAAGCAAAACCAACTAACCAAGGGCATCGGATGTTTCTCTTCCCTCTAGTTTAGGATAAATTTCTTCTTTTCTTCCGTACCCTGTGTGAACCCCATTAACCTTAATAATACATTAATATATCATTAAAAAGTCAAGTCTAGGCAACTGATACTTGGAGGGTACTGGATATTTTAGATGGCACATACTGCAAGACCTTGAAGCTTCCTAAAATTTTTTATAATTAAGTTGAATTCAATTCAACTCACTGGAATTCTGTGCCTCAAATAGTCACTGAGTATATACTTCTAGGGTCATTGTGCTAAGGGTAGGGAGGAGAATGCTACTAAGGTCTCTGCTATTACTGAGCTCTTAGCTGATTATTGTCCGATGTTCCTGCTTCAGCTAATAATGTTTCTCCCATAAGCAGAGCTGACCCAAAGTGGCGAAAAACTATGTGAGTGTCTACTGTGAGACCATGGTCCACTAACCTGAGGATGCCTTAGAGAGGAAGGTACATCCGCCAATGTCCCTGTTCTGTTAATCCCACTGATACTTTTTAAATCTACCCACTTAGGACTGGTTTCCAAAGCCTTCACTCTTCCCTCATTGACATGCATTCTCTACACGGCTGCTAACTCTGATACTTTGTGAGCTTTAGTAGCAACATATTGGTTAAAACTAGTCAGTGTCTCCTCATTCCCCCCTCCCCCCCCCCCGGGATAAAATCTGTGCTCTGATGCATGGTATTTGGGATTTTTTTTTTTTCCTGCCCGATACTTATCTCGAGAGGCAGGATGGATTGTATGCAGTGGTAGGAGAGCAAGCACTAGAGTTTGGGTTCAAATCCTGGCTTCTTTTCTTTCTGTCCTTGGGCCCCTGGATTCGTGCTATTACCTCTCTGTGGCTCAGTTACTTCATCTGTGAAATGGGAATGATAATGCCACCTGTTTCCTCGGATTGCTGTTAATGAAAACTAGTTAGTGCCAGTAAGGTGGTTTGTAAAGATATGGTAACCTTCCATAAATGTTAATTATTATTATCACTCCCACCTAGAGAGGCTTCATTCACACTGACTTGCTCTCATTCTCCCCTGGGTTACTCTGAGTTGCCAGAACCTGCTCACGCTATTCCCTTCCTCCCCTTTACTCAGCTAACTCCGACTTGACCTTCAGGACTCAGGCTTTTGACTCTGCCAGGAAGCAGTTTTCCACTTTCCTGCACTGCGGGATACGTGCCTCTCTGAGGTGCAGAGTTAACCTCTCATAAGATTTTGCACCTTATATTTACCTGTTTAGTTCTCTGTTCTTCCCCCCCCCCCCAAAATGTACACCTCGAGGGCAGAAACTCTCCCTTATTCATCTTTGTAGGTGTAGCCCCTGGCACAGTGCTTGGCTCTAAGGGTGTGTTCAGAAAACCTGCCTCTACAAACAGACCAACCAAAAGTGAGAATCCACTCGAAGGAGTAACTTAAAGTAGGTTATTTGACTAAATGTCTGAACGCTAGAGGCGTATGTGTTTCAGAGTAGGCAGGTGTTTCTGTGGGATACTGGTAGCCTCCAGATGTTCATCGGTATATATGGAATGATGAGTACATGGTCAAGTAAGGTAAAGAATTGGGGATATGTCTCTCCTAAAGAGTTGCATTTTTGATTAGCACAGGTCTTTTTTTTTTTTTTTTTTTTTAATATTTTATTTATTTGTCAGCGGGGCGGAGAGAGAGAGAGAGCACACAAGCAGGGGGAGCAGTAGGCAGAGGGAGACACAGGTTCCCTGATGAACAAGGAGCCTGATGCGGGACTCAATCCCAGGACCCTGGGATCGTGGCCTGAGCCTAAGGCAGAAGCTTCACCGACTGAACCACCCAAGTGTCCCAATTAGCACAGTTTTAACTGCAGTGAAGAAGCACGCACAACCTAGAGTTTTCCAAGTACTTGAGAGTATGGAACCCACCTTTATTAATATATTGAGAAACCCAATTATAGTTCCTGAAGGAGCACAGTTTGGGAAATACAAATCAGAACTAATAAGAGCTGCTGTAACCAAAGCTTTTCTCTTTCCCTCTTGGTCCCAGGAGTGTGTCAGGAGCTTGTGAGACCCAGTGAGGCCTTCCTCTGGGTAGAGACTAGTTTCAGCTGGAACCTGAATGCGCCCTGTCTATAGCAAGTAGAAGCCATTCAGAGGTAGAGTTGCTTTAGCTATCACAACCTGGCCTCATGTGATTCTACTTCTCCTTCCAGAGGTATTTTCCAAGCAAAGAACATCAGGAATAGTGCCTCTATTTATACATATTTATTTATTTAAAAAGATTTATTTATTTATTTATCTGAGAGAGGGAGGAGAGGAGGCAGAGGGAGAAGGAGAGAGAAACTTTAGCGGACTCCACCCTGAATGCAGAACCCCATACAGGCAGGGCTTGATCCTACAACCCCGAGATCACGACCTGAGCTGAAACTGAGAGTTGGGGCCTTAACTGTGTCAGCCACACCCTCCAGGAACAGTGCCTTTAAAAACAAACGCAAGGGGCACCTGGGTGGCTCAGTTGGTTAAGCATTGGACTCTTGATTTCAGCTCAGGTCTTGATCTCAGAGTTGTGAGTTCAAGCCCCTCACTGGGTTTCACATTGGGCTCCATGCTGGACATGGATCCTACCAAAAAAAAAAAAGATAAAAAGACCCAGAATTTCAGTAGGTTTATGGACATGATACAAGTTTTAAGGATTTCTCATCAACTGCATCAAAACCATCTGAGTCACTTATCAAAAATACGGATTCCAGGGGACTCACCTTGGACCTAGTGATCAAACAGTCCATGAAGGGGAGACCAATAACCTGTATTCATGCTGAGGTCCACAATGGTTCTTATGCCCTCTGACATTTAAGAGCTGTGGTTCTGGTTTGACCTCAAGTGGAGGACACTTTGAAAATGGAAACTTTTTAATAGACCCACCGTTGACAATGTCACTTCTGTAAGTCATAAACTATTACATGTGGAATCATCATTATGGTTCTTATTTCTTATATGTTTTTAAAATGTGCATGTTAAAAGTTGTAAGGACTTAGATGTTTTATTTTGTGAGAAGAAAAATTATTAGAGCAGTGACTCAGGTCTCTGAGTCGCCTCCCCAGTCTGTCTGCGAAACAGGAGTGATGCCATTTGACCTTCCTCTGCCGGTGGGGTTAAGAGAATCAAGCGAGAAAAACAGAAAAGTAAGGGTGAAGTGTAACATGCTATGAAAATAGAGTATTATGGTACCTATATGCAAATTTGGTGAAACGGTAGTCTTGTTACACATAATAATATTTTTCTAAGTAACCTAGTTTAGTTTATTTGTTCTACAGGGTTCAACAATATATTCTGATAACTGGGAGTTTAGAACAAGCAATGATTCAGATCTATTAAAAAATGAACATGATTATTCAAAGGAAGGGAAACCTCTGGGATTGTATAGGATAGGATTTTTATAAAGCATTCAGTTTGAATCTAACAAGAGTTAAGTATTAGGATCACTATTCTAAACGCTTCTAAGTGACTCTGCATTATAAGCAAACGCTCTTTGAAAACGAATAGGGGATTCGTTTATGAAATGAACCCTCTTCCTGATGGTGTGGGGTAAGATTATCAATCATGGCATGTCTAAGAATTCTACATCAGATTTACATAGCACATTAAAATAATTGAGGGAGGGATTCACAAACCCTAACATCAAGTTTAACTTTGGCTGTCCTCTAAGAAAAATCCCCTTTTCTCCTATAAATGTAAGCCTTTTTTTTTTTAAACGGAAACAAATTTGTTAAGTTCACTCTATTAAAGGTGCATTGAAAAAGGTCAGCAGACAAAATAAATTTGACGGAAAATAGTAAAGTTAAAATTTTATTCATGTACAGTGGTTAAGAACAAAGATATCGAGATAAATTATTTTAAGTGAGAACTGTCCTTTTAATAGGCCTCACTTTTCAGCCTTGTCTCAGTTTTCATTTTCACGAGGATTTTAATGTATTCTTTTCATTATATAAAACATGCCATATTTGGCCTTTTCATGAAAATGGATCTGATATTCTCCTTTGACAGCCATTCATGTGAAAAGAACAGGTCCTATTTCTGTCCATCGCCTACATGTACATATTCATAGAAATCATAGATTTTTTAGTAAAATATACTTTATGCTATAGAGCATCTTAGTCCCAGACACTCAAAGCATTTTGGTCAATGACTGTATCATATTTTCTTTCTCTATGTCAAGGGACACATGTGGTCAAGGATTCTAAATTCCAAATTTAACTCCATCTAAATTATGTGATTTCCATTTTCTATACAGAGGAACAGAAATATAGGCAATAAAATCACCAGCCCAGGGGGCACTAACCCCAAATTAATCTTGAAGATTTTCTATATCTCTCTAGTTACATCTCTAACTAAGTATTGCTACTTTTAAATTGAAATACAATTTGTTCTCGATTTTTTGGGAGGATGGATAAATGGACCTAATCATTCCTCTGCTATTTTATAAACAATTGTAAAGCAGGTGTGTGTGTGTGTGTATGTGTGTGTGTGTGTGTATGTGTATGTGCACGTGCATAGTTTTACTCTGATAGTAGTATTTTGATATCTGCTTGATAACTTTATTGGCCTAAATTTAAACCTTTCCAGGAGGAAAAAAAATCAATCATCATCAGTATTGTTTATCATTTTTTCCTTTTTGAAATATGAAAATTATTTCTAAGTTTTTGCATGGTAGTCTTTCCATGCTGAAGGATGGTTATCTCATTCTCAGCACTGCTAGCTGCTTAGGATAGGTAAGAAAAATATAATGATGTAGTTACTAAATTCAGAAATGAGTAGATTATTTGTATAATATGTATTTTTTAAGATTTTATTTATTTATTTGACAGAGAGAGAGATCACAAGTAGGCAGAGAGGCAGGCAGAGAGAGAGGGGGAAGCAGGCTCCCCGCTGAGCAGAGAGCCCGATGTGGGGCTCCATCCCAGGACCCTGGGATCATGACCTGAGCCGAAGGCAGAGGCTTACCCCACTGAGCCAACAGGCGCCCCTGATTATTTATATAATAGTCGATAAGATATTCTCCCCCGCTCCAAATTCTTATAGCAAAATTCCACAGCGCCAAATTACATTCCTTGTTTCAAGTAACACCATTACTAATGGATTGTTTTCAATTTAATATGATCTTGTTCTGGCATCCTGGCCGAAAACAAGAAAAAGTAAATTCCCAAAGTAAAGTGTAGGTATGCCAGGCTCTTCACAATGGCGGTAGTAGTATGCCTGTGGGTGGAGAGGGCACGGTAGGGTTCCCTGACCCCATGAATCATAGGTCAAAACAATGGCAAAAACAGAACAGCAAGAAAGATGGAAAAGGCACAGGACTGAATGGAAACCAGGACTTAAACTACTTGGTCATTATTTTGTTGTTGTTGTTTGGGTTTGTTTTGTTTTTTAAAGGGAGTTACAACAAGAAGCAGATAAGGACATATAAATTGGCAGCAGATTGCGGTTTATGATAATGACAATCCCGAAGGGACTTGGCTTTCTTGGTGACATTGAAGTAAATTGCACTACTCAAGATGTATACTAAGAAGGATAATGAGATGTACAGAGGAGGCACGATTGCTGTTTTTATGGTATTGTTGACGATCAAAATGAATGGAAGGGAAGAAGGGAGGACCAGGTGGAGTTACTTGGGTTAGCTTTAATATATACATCGTGAATGGCAACATTTATATTTCTCTTAGAGCGATTAAAAAGCGTATTAAATAATCGTTGGCCACTATTTCAACCCTCCCCTCCCCCCCTTTTTTTAAACTTCCAGTATCTTTGATTTACTCTAAATTCCTAATTTCTTACTAAGCAAGATCACCTTGGTGTATATTTACTTGGGTTACAAATAACATTTGTTTTTTTAGATGAGGAAGGAGGAAGAGAATTGCTATGGCTTCCCCATCCAGAGACAGACATAGCTCTTACAGAAAATCCTGTCCCCAGAAGATGGGGATTGTCCCCAGAAGACAGGATTTTTTTTTTTTTTTTTTTCTGGGTGAAAACTTTTATGAGATTTGTCAGACTGCAGGATTCTGCTACTTTGCCATAATATTCTAGGTAAAGATTACAGTGCGTTTAAATAAGGTACAAAAGAGATGTACAACCTGGGAGAGGGAAAAGAAGCAACGGGGGGTGCGGGGGAAGGACACCACAGGTTTCAATGTCTTAATGCAGTTGTAAAATGCAAACAGAAATGGGCTTTCCAGTCTGGTTGGGTCTGGAATGTAACCAGTAAGCACATTTACTCATGGTGCCCGCATGTGTGCACACCTGGGAAAATGCACGTGTGCACATATGCACACGCACTCCCGCCTCACTCCTGACCCCATACATACATATGATATAGGGGACATTTTACCTAAAGAATAGGACCTTCCTGGATTTACAGATCTCCCACTCTGAATGCTTTGCTTTTAACCAAAAAGCCCATGTGTGTGTGCATGCACCTGCAGATATACACATGTGGAAAGTTCTCATATCTCTAGGACTTGTTTCCATTATTCACTACTCCCTTAAGATGCCTGGTGCTCCCGAGTTCCTTGGGCAAATCTGTGTCACTGTGGCACATGATAGCGGCACAGTACCCGAGTACCACTTGCTACCTTCTTAATTCTATACCGTTCACTCCAATGAGAAGGCAGAATAGAATGGATCATTTCTGGTCATTTTATAAGGGGGATGAGGCAGGAATGAACGTTGTTCTATTAAAGTTATTTTCATTCTAAAGGGAAAAGGGGCTGGTGGCCTCCACCCAAGTTACAGGGAAAAGTGTCCTGACATCTCCCCTTTCTCTCTTCTCTTCTGTATTTTTCCTCTTCCTGGTCCCATTGAAAGGAGATTCTCTCCTAACAGAGTGTGTCATTTTAAGTTGACTTTCTCAGAGCTGAGCTAAGAGCCATTGCCAAGGCCAGTGGGCGTAAATTCAGTCCGCCTGACGGGAGATGACAGGCTGTGGGATTTATGACTTATTTGAGTTCTCATACATCACACTCTGTGTCGCGCGCTTATGATGGCCCTGCCAAAAGATAAAGAAGTGTAGGACGCTTGGTATGGGCTGTGGTGACAGGCCAGGGACAAATGTCTCTGTTGGGTAAATTGATTTGAATGGCTCTAGTGAAATATCAGGTTAGGTTGAAAATATGATTGGGCTTAATGATCCTGCTGACTTCGTAGACTGTCGGGATTCCAAATCCTGGACAAGTTAATTAAGGCACTCTATGAAGGGGGTGTGTGTGGTTATTTGTAAATCCATATAATTATTAACGTCAGTAAATACCACGATGTAAAAATCCAGACCCATTCTAACATATTGAATCTTCATTGAGTACAAGAAGTATTACTTAGAATTTATAGGGTATTTATCTGGGAAAAACCGTTGAGAATATTATTTCTTTCCCCACACCCCACAGTCAACCAGCAGAGACCTAAAGGCATAAAAATATGTAATGAAAAGACAGAGAACAGAAAAAAAACTTTATTATCTGCTGGTAAAATTTAGTAGACTTAAGCTTTATAACAGACTGGAGGAATTTTGCTTTGTGTGAAAGTGGTGTTAGAAGAATATTAAATAAATGGATTACTTTTTCAATTATGAAAAAAATATCATTACCTAATTTTCTGAGTGTGGCTATTCAGTTAAAAATAATAGATTCTCTTTGTAGGCCCAAAATTTCTCTCAGATTTCTGTTTTTCCACTAAAAGTTGCCTCTCAATTTCTGAGTTTACCTCCAACAATGGGTAGGCTTTCTTTCCTGTTCTCATCTGCAGGTAATTAATGTTGACTGCTTATAGTTTCCTTTTATTTGGGGGCCAAGAATGACTGATTTCCTCTTCTAAAGTGTTACAAAATGTGCTTTATACTTTACCTTTGCATCGAAAAGCCCTATGGACATTAAAGTGAAATCCAAGGAGAGACTCCCTTGACATTCTTTGGTCCATGGAGCTGCAGGCGAGCAGTATCCCTGACCTTCTCTTCCCCTGTTCTATCTTGATCTCTGGACAAATTCTCCTTTTTTTACTGGGCATACGGTGTGATTTCTTCATTCCGGTGAGTGACTGAGAGCCTTGGAAGGCCATCTCTACTGCGTGTGAGGAGGACGGTAAATTGGGTTCAGGGAAGAATGAAACCTATTGTTGCATGCATTCTACTTTTAGAATTCAGAAGCCAGAGTCAGCATTCGAGAGTGTTGTGTTCATTTGTCAATGTGGTACAGGGTGACAGTGCCAAAACCCAAGTCTGCCTTCTGAGGAGAGGCCCCAGCTTAATTGCAAAACTTGACACCATCTCCATGGAATATGGCGGTGCCTGTCTTGGAGCTAGGCTTTAGGCCAGTCAGGCCGTGTGTCCTCCTGCCTTTTCATCAGCTCCGAGGCACTGCAAGTGACATGCCTACTGAGAACTCTGTGTTTGCCCAGTTTGGAACCCATAGCTATTTTTAGGCCTCATAGTTCTGTGGGTCTCCAGCTCGGCATTGTCCAACACAGTTTCCATTCGATACCTTTATTGTTTTCTTTCTTTATTTCCAGTTTTTCCTTTATATAAGGATATCAAGAATCAGATTGAGACATTTGTCCAAGGTCACACAGCTTGTAAGGGACAAGGCAGTTTGAACCCAGTTGTGCCGGACTCCAAACACCAATTCTGTGCCACACTGTATGTCTGCTGCCGTGTCGGAGATAAACATCTGTCTGTCCTGTCCCTGCTTCAGGCTCTAGGCTCAGCATTCTCTCTCTTAGCTCTCCCTGGCCTCTTCACCAGCCCAGGGCGTATCCAGTGCCCCCACTGGTAATGCCTTTCCTATGGTCTTTGCATTGCCTGTTCTCCTTCTTCAGGCCTTCGATCACATGTCACCCCCTGAGAAGTGTTCTGTTAATCTCCAGCGGCCTCGCCAGTGACCCTCTGTCTCATCATCCCAAAGCTTTTCGTAGAGCAGTGATCACCTTTCTAAACTGTTTTGCCCCCCTTGTCCATCCCAGCCTCCAGTGTCAACTCCATGAAAGTAAGAACACCCCCAAACTTGTTCACCCCCATACGACCTGTACCCTGTGCATAGTAAGTCCCAGTAATTGTTTCATAAACAAGTAAACTGCTGGATGAATAAATGTTACTGGAGAGTTGCAAATATGAAATAATTCTAATCTTAGGAAAAGTTTGTTCAAATTGTGGTTAATTTTGAAATATTCTAATCAAGGTTTGGGCAATATGCTGTGGCTGCATAGATGAAGATGGGTGAAGAAGGATGAACGGACATTAGGGTATCTTAGACTATCCCTGGAGGAGGGCATGTGACACCTGAGTCTGGTGCAGAGGTAGGATTTCAATATACAAAGATTGTGGGAAAGGCATTCCTAGAAGAGGAAACAACACGAACAAGCACGCTGATGTAACAGTAGAAAGACCTGATTTCAAATTCTGACTTTTCCTCGCCATAGCTGTTGGTTTTGGACCATGCGTTTCACAAACGTTTTTGGAAGCCTTCTAAATCCAGGTACATTACCATCAGCGAAATTTCCCCTCTTGAATCTCAGTTTCTTTCGTTGTTAAGTGAAGATAAAAATTTATGATTTAGAGGTTTTTTGTTTGTTTGTTTGTTTTTTGTTTTTTTTAATGAAATCATGTATGTCAAAGAACCTTGTGTTAGCAGGTACTTTCATCCATGGAGAGCGTAACTGAGTTTAAGTGAGCTGCTAAATTCAGGAAAGGTCATTTAAAGTCAGGGAGCAGATCCATTGTAATGCCATAATTAGAACAGATAATGCCATTTGTAGGAAAGGGGCTATAGACTATGAATAAGTAAATGTAGTTTGTTCCTAAAGTGCTGGGCTTAGGGTTGCAGGGGGTAAGCTCTTGTCTCAGTATAGCCTTGGGTTCTGGGAGACTCCAAAACATCGTGTAGTCATTAATGTCTCAGTATCCTTCTTCTTAAAATTGCTGTTATCATAAAAAAGACCTGGAAGTGAACTTGACCTCTTCTTGAGGGTTTCAGTGAGGAAAGTGAAGATCACTTCTCTCTAGGACATTAAGCTTATGCAGAAAGGGCCACATGAAGTGTATAATGGAAGTAATGTGAAAAGAGGAGCGAGCCCTTCAATCATTTTCACAGCGCGAAGGTGCTACTGCCAGTCATAATTTTCATACAGAGACTTATAAAAATTAAGTAATGATTCGGGGTTAGCCCGATCCCCTCATGTTCCCAGGTTTGTCATGGTGAATTGTGGTGTCACTTAGCAAGTGCATACTTAAAGAGAAGAACGGGAAGGGAAAGAAGGTTAGCAGAATAGCAAGTGACTAGAAAATGTTAAATGTAGCCGGGAGGGGAAAGCGAAAGGGAAGGGAGGGCCTAGGAGAACAGCAAAATGGAGAACCAGATCAGCAGAGCAAGAGGAAACCAAGGTGGGGGTGGGGGGTGGGGATCCTAGCAAAAGGCAAGAGTGCCTTTTCATTTATCTACCAACACATCCCACTCTTCTTTGTGCTGTCACTGCTTCTTTGAAAGGAAAGTGATTGTGTTGGGGCCCGTCAATCTTCCTTACACACAGACAGTTCCCTGAATGTTACTCCGTGGGCTCCCTACCTACGGAATTATAACGCTCAGCGATTGAGGGCTCCTTTTCTATTGAGCAGTAAATAAGATAAGCCAGATTTAGCCTAGGTTCTTGAGTCCTCATCTCTCAAGGGGAAAACACATTGAAATTCCAGTCTGATCCCACCTGCGATAGTGCTTATTGGATGGAGACATCCCGTATGGTTTTCCTATTATCTCCATTTTCCAGATGAGAAAACCAAGGCTAAGACTAGTTTAAATAATTTACCCATGTTCAAAGGGCTTCTGAACCCGATTTGAATTTTATTCTCTCCGACTCCAAAGCTCAGACTGTATTTTCTACTTTTTAAAAATAAAAATTAGTATGTATACATAATAAGTGGGAGGAGATTATGGGTTAATTTTGAAATATAAGATTATCTTCAGAGAAAGTATTCTTTTCTTTCTCTTCTTAATGTTGGCCAGAAAATTAGAATAGGAAAGATATGGCAAGTGTGCCTTTGTGTCGGGAATAGCTAAAATTGCTCACTTTAACAATAAAGTTCTGCCATCTGGGATATTGCAAATTCTCCTAAATTGGTATGGTCTGTCCTGCTGTCTTGGAAAGGGAGCAAGTAGTGCAGGGAAAAGGATTCAAAATGCAGCAAAGGGATTTTTTTTTTTTTTTTTTTTTTTTTTTTGTGGTAAGATTTTGCTTAATTATCACTGCAGTGGAATGGCTGGCCAAAGTCAGAAATCTTTTATTTCCGCTCAGTGAGCAGCCCAATAAAGCTTCAGAAGGTATGGTACAAACAAATGCTGTTTCATTTTTTTTTTCCACCTCTTAAAAAAAGTTAATCAAGAATTCATTTTTTAGAATAATTCTGTGTTAAATCAAGCGGTCAGACAATGAAATAGGAATTAAAGAAAACGAAATGGTAGGAATTATCACAGAGATATGAAATTTTATCAAAAGGCCTACCAAGTGAATTGGTTAATAAACACCTCCAATTTATTGCCTTCCGGGTTCTCTTTTCCTTGGCATCTTTATGGTTCCTTATTTTGTGCCAACACAACTTACCTATAATCCTTGACAAATATCCATTTTAAATCCTGGGAGTGGCCAGTAGACTTGAAAGCAAAACAAGACAGTGGCATGAGTCAGAAAGTTGGGAATGGGGTAGGTTAATATGGACTAGGATCAAGGATTTTAGTAGGTGACTGTTTACTTGAATAAAGCCAGTTTGAGCTATGACCCTCCCTCCTATTAAGCCTGACAAGGAAGTTTGCTAGAAAAGTAGCTGAGGGATCTGAAATCATGCACTTAGGCAGTTTTCCCAGATCTTTTTGTTTGTTTGTTTCAGATTTTATTTATTTGACAGAGAGAGAGAGAGAAAAAGACAGACAGAGAACACAAGCCAGGGGAGCAGCAGAAGAGGAGGGAGAAGCAGGCTCCCTGCTGGAGGGGCTGGATCCCAGGACCATGGAATTCTGACCTGAGCCGAGGGCAGATGCTTAACCGAGTGAGCCACCCAGGTGCCCCTTTCCCAGATCTCTTATTTCTGAGGACTACTAGGTCATAGAGATGGGGCAATAGACTTGGTGAGGTTCATTTGGCTTAGAGCATCTCAGGACCTGCGGTCTGGGGCCACCTCTTCTGTGTTGGTCTTGGGCCAGCTGATGTCCTGCGAGGCCACAGCAGGCTGTGGATGGCCGCCTTCCCCAGAGGCACGCAGTGCATGTTGGGCTTCCTTGTGAGTGTGAACTGCCTGCCTCACTTGCCAGATTCCAGTTCTATAAAGTGGCAGTGGAAAAAAAGGTCTTCTTTGTCTCTGATCTCACAGCAGTCTGTGGTTGGGAGACCTTCATTTTCACCGAAATAAATTGAAAGTGACCAGGTAAAGGATCTTTTCTGAATATGGCATGGCTACAAGATTTCTCAACCTCAGCACTGTTGACATTTGGGACTGGATAATTCTTTGCTGTGGGGCTGTCCTGTACGTTGTGGGGTGCTTGACAGCATCCCTGGGTGCTACCAACTAGATGCCCCCAGTCATGACAGTGAGACATGTCTCTAAACATTAACAGATGTCCCCTGGAGGGGGAGGGGAGCACACATTGTTCCTTGGTTGACAATCACTGTCTTAGATTTTATGCCCTTTGCAATAAAACCACTGTTTTTTGTTTGTGTATTTTGTTTTGTTTTGTTTTCCTTCCTTCTAGTTACGCTCAGCAAAGCTAGGCCTTCTTCAAAGACAGACTTCCAACACAAATCTCTGATTCTTCTTGAGAAAACATTGCATTTTGACCTTTAAGTGGCTTAGTGTCCCCAGATGTGAAATAGGAAGTTGATGAAGGTGGTAGTTTCTGCACGTATTTTTGAGCCAATGTCCCCGCCCCTGAGTTTGAGTTAAGGATTTGCTATGGACTAGCCATGTGACCTTGGCCAAGTGACTTTACAGGATCTCAGTCTGGCTTCATCTGTGAGATGAGGGGAGTAACAGTTGTATCTTTTTATCCTCTCGTGGGGAAGGTGGGGTGAGAGAAGTTAGTGCCAGCGGATAGCATGCTGTCTGGCCCATGCTGAGTGCTCAATAAATATTTGTTCTGATTATCACTATTGCCAATCGTATTTTTGAAAAGTTAGTTGGCTTGTTATTATTAAGCCGATGTTCATTTTTTCTTTACCAAATACTTCCCACATTTTGTATCTCAGAAAATAGACTCACAAGTGCAAACACACGTGCACACAAACACAGACATGCGCAGTGTGGTTAGCTCTTGGTTTCATACGCCCTCTTGGGGCAAATCCAGGACATTCTGATTAGCCCCTTAGCTTTTTGTGCTTCTCCTCTCACTGTTCCTGTTTCCTCCCATTCTTTCCTTCTGGAGCCACCATCGGATGAAGCACAAATCATCTCCTTGATTTGCAGCCTGTGCGCCAATGAGAAAACTCCTACTGTGGCTTTTGATTTTATGGTTCATTGCTTAGGCTTCTTGTAAACACCGTGACATCTTAAAAAACAAAAACAACAGCTTTCTTTTGGCCAGAACTTTATCAAATCTGTGTCCATAATGGCACAGACATATAGAAAATGAGAAAATCCATTTTTGTGTGGGTTTTTTTTTTTTTTTTTCTTCTGCAGAAGCAAAGTGACCTTGAGGGAACACCAACTCCACGTTTACTTTTCATAGCATTGCCCACATCCCTCCTCCTTCACCTCCTCCTGCTCCCCATTCAGTTCCTCAACAACCGGCAATCACTCTGCCCTCCCGCTCCGAATTTATGACCAGGAACAGGTCATAAACAGAGAAGGCCAACCCTAATCCCAGGCACTGCACCTTCCTGTTTGCCGGAGGTACGACAGCTTGATGGGACCGTAAAGAATACGCCTGCGGTCCCCACTTGCCTCATGAATCATGCCCTACAAAAATGACTAGCAAGGGGGGACTGCGGGGACTGCCAGTGACTCAGAGCCCCGAGGCAGGGCTTCCCCTAAACTACCCAGAGCAAAGGGTCCCCGTGGTTGTCCTCTCTGGGGTGGCCTGACAAATCAAAGTGATCTCATAACTAAGAAGAGCTTGCCAGCTCACAGATCCCCAGGGAGCAGGCCTTTGTAGTGATCCATGTGGCATGTGGAGGCCTCTCCAGCTTACCTGGTGCTCAGGGAATCGCAAAGGAAATGACGCACCTGGAAGGACACACGGACTAGAGACCCCTCACCGACGTCCCCTTCCTCCTCTTGTTGCCTCTTGGTATATGCCCTTGGCTGGTGCGTCTCAAACTTGAGAGTGCACGGGAATCACCAGGATGCTCTTGTTCAGTTTCTGATTCATCTCGTCTGGACGGGGCTGGAGAATCTGTATTCTTTGGCAAACTGCCCCCCCCCCCCCCACCGGGGATCCTGAGATCCTGATGCTGCCCGTCCTTCAAGCACATTTTGAGCAGCGAGATCCCTAGAGTGTTTCAGAGCTCTCTGTCCCTCCCCTTCCTCTCCCCACCCCAGAATTCTGTCCTTTGGAGCAGCACTTGCCAGCTGCACAGCACAAGGCATCATCTCCTCAGTTGGTTTTGGGGCAAAACTAACTTCCTCTGTGTCCCAGAACTCTGAGAACCGGAGCCATATCGTTATTATGGAGTTTAGTCTTCTTCCCCTAATATGATTTAAAACAATATTCTCCCAACACATGGCCTTCCAGGTTCTTCTGTGACCACTGTTGTAATTACAGAGTCTGAAGCCAGCACTGCAGAGAACAGCTAGTTCTTCGTTGTTTAGCTCCGAGTGTGACAGAGCCCTGGGGGCATATGCCAAAATCTGCCTCTACTTGTTAATCCAGGTTTAGGCAACATGGTAACACAAAAACCTATGTAGCAACTTTAGGCGTTTCTGGAAACCCTGCTTTCTAGATCCTACCGCCGTGGCTGTGGTCTTGAGTTTGAGACCCACGACTGGGGTCTGTCATGGTCCTTGTGAGAGGACACCGAGTGGAGACAGCGAGGGGCAGGGAGAACCCAGTGATTTGCCCATGCGCATGCAGTGTGAAAGGGGTAAGTTCCTTCTCTGAGCAAAACCCATAAGCTAACATTAGCAAGGGTGAGTGTGCTTGTGGATCAAGGTTTGAACCTTAGGACATGCTTCCAGACGGGAAACATTCCCTTGGTCTGTTTGCTGAGATGATGTGTGCTGTAGAAACAACTTGGCTCTGGTTCCTCTGTCCAGCTCCTCCCCACATGCGTCTTCCAATGCTATGTGACTGCAATCTACGGAGACACAGGGCTTTGTGGCTGGAGAAGCACGGGGTTTGAATCAGACAACTTGGGCTCAACTGTCCACTGTTGCTTCAATGACTCTAGCTCTAGCTCAGGCTCTAGCTCTTCACTCGCTGGGTCTAAATGTCCTCCTCCATAAAAGCTTAAAATAGGTACTTACCTGGGTATTTTTGAAGATTCTGTGAAATAAAATAGAAAGGCCTAGTATAATATCTGACACAGTTGGCACTCCATAACTTTTATACCATTATATCTCGAAGCAGTTTGTTGATATTAACTTGGACAGACTTGATCAATGTATGATAGTGACTACTTCCGTGGACTCTGCGGTCAGTCTGTCTGGGTCTGAACCTTAGCCTACCTGCATCTTTGTGGTGTGTCCATTGAGATGTTTACTTTGATCACTAGGCCTTGGTTTTCTGGATTTTGAGGATTACGTGAGTTACTAGATGTAAAACGCTAAGAAGGATCCTTGACATAATGAGTATTCCTAATATTATGACATGAATTTTATTTGAACAAGATACGTGGAGAGTAGCAAGGAAAGAAAAAAAAAGCAACCTCCACTCTCCTTCTTCCCTTCCCCACCAAAAAAACCCCAAAACAAGACAAAGCAAAAAACAAACAAACAAACATACACACACGCACACACCCCACTACCACAACCTACTTTAGTTTTGGTATGGTATCTAAGAAGTCGTTCTCCTAGACCACTGTGAAGTAGTTCAGTCCTGGCAGGAGTTAAGAGTTTTGAGTTATAGTCTTACAAAAATTAATTTGGGGTAGATCGCAAACCTAAATGCAATAGCTAAAATTATAAAGCCTCTAGAAAAAAATATAGGAAAATATTTTTGCACTCTTGAAGTGGGCAATGATTTCTTAGAGAAAACATAGAAAGCATAATAGAAAATATCAGGAGATGGGACTTGATCAAAATTAAGATTTTCTGCACTTCAAAAGATACCCTTAAGAAAGTTAAAGGGTGACTCATAGATGGAGAGAAAATATTTCCAAGGCATATATCTAGAAAGGGCCTATATTCAGTATATTTAGAGTTCTCCTGTGAATCAGTAATAAAAAGACACTCAACAAAAAATGGGCGGAAGGATTGAAGAGACATTCCCTAAGTATATGCAAATGACCAATAGACCTATGAAAAGATGCCCCACATCTTTAGTAATCAGGGAAATGTATATTAAAACTACAATGAGGTATCATTTCATACTCAAAAAATTTGTTAAAAAGATTGACAGCACCAAATTTTGGTGAGCATTGAAACTACTGGAATTTTCTTTTTTTAATTTTTATTTTATCTTTATTTTTTATTTTTTCTTTTTTGGAACTACTGGTATTTTTATGCATTGCAGATGGGAATGTAAAATAGTATAGCTATGTTAGAAAATTGTTTGGCAATTTCTAATACAGCAAAATGTAAATCTAAAGTAGGATCCAGCAAGTTCACTTTTAGGTATTTATCCAAGACCAATGAAGGCACATATTCACAACAAATATTTATGTAAAAACATTCATAATAGCTTGGCATTAGCCTCAAACTGGAAATAGAACAAGTGCCTATCAATAAGAGAGTAGAAAAATAAAACATGAACTATGGATAAATGCAGCATCATGTATATATCTTAACACCAGTATAGCAGATTGGAGAAAAAAGACACAAAAGAGTACATATTATATAATCCATTTATATAAAGTTCAATAACAGGCAACACTAATCTATATTATGATTCAGAACACTGATTGCGTATGAGGGATGGGTATTGACAAGAAGGGACACGAAAGAGCTTTCTGGGGTGTTCGAATTGTTCTGTGTCCTCATGGGAGCGTTGGTTTCATGGGCATATTGATTTGTTAAAATGCATCCACTTGTATACTTAAAATCATGTGTTTCACTCTATGGAATTGTACCATATATATGAATTGTTCTTGATTCAAGGAGGGTCTCTCTGTACTTGTTATACTCTTTTCCTCCATTAGAATTTCTGCTCTGCAGTTGGCCATCTGGAGAACAGAGAAATGGAAATATCATAACATTAAAATAAAAAGCCTTTTAATTAATTATGTATCTCTCTCTAAATCCTGTACCTTGCCCTCCAGATAAATTATTCCATTGTGAAGCCTCTCCAGGGGGAATCTCTTACAAGTGCCCTTTATTTCTAGGTTTCTGCTCTTTGCCTTTCCTGTCCCTGTCTTGTCCTGGGTTATCTCCTGTAGAATTGAATTGATAACCCTTTCCACTTGAGTTGGACTCTTCATTCAGATTTTTCCAAGCACATTATAAACTCTAATTCATTAACATTATCATAAACGGTAATGTCCTGTGAAAAAGAGAGGTGATGGCACCAATTAAACTAATCTTCTTGTAGTCACACATCAAATCAATGTCGGGTACAAACACTTGAACCAAGAATTGATGCATCCCCATTCGTCTGCCAGATTGATGACAGCACAGTGACTGAAATGAAAGCAAAACCCTAGTCCACAAAAACAGAATGTGCCTTGCTGCACTTGCCACATGGATTTACTGGGAGTAGTGACAAGGAAAGAGAAGAAACAGACCTGGACTGGACAAGGGTCTACTAGGCAATGTATATAAGACAAGTGGTATTTATATACACAACACACATGAGGAAATCTACAGAAGAACATCCACGCATCCATTCACAGAATTTCAGGGCTGGGTTGTAGCAGAATCACTTTATTATCGACTTAATTGAAACCCAGATCATCGAAGTCACATGCCCAAGGTCGCATAGCTTGTTCTCTCCCAGATCCGCTGACTCCCACCCAGCCCTGAGCCGTCGCCACTGCAGACCTCATGTGTTCCAAGTCACATGAGAGAGTTCCTAGTTCCTTGATTCTCCTGTGTTTATAAAACAGAAGCATTCAAATACTTTGTTTCATTTGGGGATGGGGTATTAAATAAATTTAATATAAACATTGTCTCCCACTGCAGGGAGTCTACCAATAACTGACAGTTGTGGGGTAAGCACTCCATACTGGGTACTTTTCTAAATTGTTTTAGATGGTTAATTCATTTAATTCCCACAGTCTCTTACTGTAGTTCTGTACTGTTGGTGACACTATGGAGAACCCCCCATTTTATAGTTGTGGAAGCGGAAGCATAGGGAGGTTAAAGAACCTTCTCCCAATTCAATGTTCAAATGGTGGAACCAGAACGGGAATGCAGAATGCTGGTTCAAGCAGCCACACTGCTCTGACCTGCTTCCACTCTGGAGGGCAGGAGATCGAGAAGATGTGTTTCTTTTGGAAAAAGAACTAAAATGTCAATGAAGCAAACCTATGAGTGACTAATGAGTGTGTACAGTAACAGCTAATATTTAATGAGCAGTTGTTGCTGTTCAAAGTGGTTTATTTCATTTGAATTTTCACAACTCAACAAAAAAATTGTTGTTGTCATCCCCTTGTTACGCACGAAGAAACAGGAATGTACAATGTTAAAGGAGCATGGCCATGGCCACACAGTTAGGATGCGCGTGAGGCTGAAGAGTCTGGCTCCAGGGCTGCTTCCCCTGAAGGACCACAGGAACGTTGTAATAAAATGGCATTTAGTCAATCAGCTTTAATTGACAAGATACTAAACAGAGTCTGCACTAAACAAAATTTCACCAGGGAAACATTTATGCTTCACTACTTCTGAGCTGGAAAGTCTCTCTGATTTGATGTAGACTGCCTTCAATTTATTGAGCTGGCGTCAAACCAGTTTTAGAAAGGACTGGCTTTTCTCCAAGGTCTTTCTGGTCGGTGTGACCCAGCACATTTCTTGGTTTAAATCAGTGAATCTCAAAGAAGGGGCAGGGTTGGGAGTGATGGCAGTGTCCTCCCCAGGGGGCTGTCAACATCTGGAAGAAGGGAGAGGGGTAGTTGCTCCAAAAACAAAGCAGTGCTAGAGGGTTGGTCTTGAACTTGATGTAGGACTTGCTCTTCCATCTCCCCTAACTAGGATAAAAAAATTTGCACCCAGGCAGTTGTGTCAGCATTCACATTGGTATCTTGTGTGATTGTGATTGTGTGATTCTTTTCTGAAATTGTTTTGGGTTTTTCTGTTTGTGTTTAGTCACAATTTTTAAGTCATTTAATTTTTGAGGCTTCAAAAGATAGTATGGAGATTTTGTTTTTGAGGAACATGCTTTTTAAGTTTAAAGAAAGAAAGCTGGCTTAAAGAGAAATGGGAGTAGCTACCATGTATATGTCCCTGCCATGGGGATGCTGAAAGTTGGTCCTCGTCATGGCTCAGAGGCATTTGGAAGAACTTGGATTCTACTCCTCCAAAGCAAATTCTGTACATTTATTGGAAACTTGAAAATCATGGGAAGTGTGTCTGGGGTATCCAGGCCCTCAGTAGAGGGAGGAAATGATTTTTAGGATAAAGCTCACATTGGCATTGGGTTAGGAAGCTCATAGCTCACGTTGCTACAGAGAACGAAGGCTGGTTTATTTATTAATTTTTTTTAGAGTACCAGCTTTCCAAAAGACTTGAGATTCGTGGATTCTCATTTACAAACCCCATACCCTCCCGTAGTTACCCTGGACTGATTTTTGGCTTGTGAGGAGTGATGGGCTACATTCTGCACAATCCATGTCCTATGGGCTGAGACAGAAAACCCAGCCTGAACCTCTGTATCCACCGTGTTAGAGATGAACTCTGTTTCTCCTTTTAGGGTGCTTTCTTACTGCCAGATGCCATGGGGCTTTCTTAGTGTTAAGATGCGAAAAGGGTTTTTATCCCACAGTCTTGTCTCCTGGACTATCATTTTGTAAATAATTATCCCAAGTAACTGCCAGTCCTCCAATCAAGATCCCAAAATTCACTAGATAAGATATGGTTCACCTCGCCTGCGCATTACAGATCAGAGGTTGCCTGTTTAGAATTTACATCTACAGGGTTTTCTGGGCTTTCTGCTTGCATGGGATCCCACACCCTCAATCTCATTTTTTTTTTGGTTGTGTATGAATGTGCTTACATAACTGGGATGTGCAGAAGCAGCTGGCATTCAAGACCAGGTAAAGAAGGAGAAGGGTGGGGGTCTTATTTTTCAGAAAACACTAAGATTCTCTTTCTTTCCTTTCCTGTTTCACTCATCAACTTTTTAATTCAATGTATCCATTCATTCAAAACTAGTCATGTAATCACTTCAGGCCTGTTCCTTTGCTGCCACTGGAGATCTCTGGATGAAGGAAACAGGAAAGGATGCCCTCTCCTGAGGATTGCCTCTCCTTGTGGCTCTGAAATGGAAGCAGCTAGGCTCACAGAGTAAGAGCTGACATGTACTCCGTACTTACCCCGTACTTACTCTATGCCAGCTACAGTTTTGTTTTGTTTTAATTTTGTTTTTAATTCAAGTATAGTTGACCTATAATGTTGTATTAGTTTTAGGTGTGCAATGTACTGATTTGACAATTCTGTACATTAGGAAATGCTCACCCTGATAAGTCTAGTCACCATCTGTCACCAAAGCTAATATAACACCTACCAGTGTTCCCGGCAGAGGAAGTAGCACGTGTGATGGTCCTAAGGAGAGGAGAGGGGGAGAGAGACTCGGAGGCTTGACAAGTCAAACAACACCAAGGCCAGGGAGCTGAAAGCTATGGCGGAAGTGAGGTCCTTGCGAAGTTGGAATAGTGTGGTGGCAGCGGCCAAGCCACACAGTCTTATTTGCCAAGTTTGGAATGTGAAGACATGGAAATAGTTCAAACAAAAGAAGTTACCTAATTCACTTGAGATTTGGGGAAAAAAAAAAAAAAAAAAAAGCTCACTCTTGCTGTCAGGGCACAAGCGTTGGTGGCTCGTGCAGGGTCCAGGCAGGAGATGAAGGAAGGCTTGGCTGTGGATAGACCGGAAGGCTCTGTGTGTGGTGAGATTGGAGAGCTTCCTTGAGAGCCATTTCCCACTCCATTGCACCTGCTGCTTCTATCCCCTGCAAGAGGATTTTTGATGTAAGTTAAAACTTTCCACACGAGTTTGTCCCATTTGTGGATTTTCCCTCTGTGCAGGGGTTCCTGGTCAGAATATGCTGCTGGAAGCGCTGAGAGTTGAGGGGCGTCAGTGTGTAAATCACAATAGGAGGGACCAACTGAGAATTCCCTGCGTAACATGGGAAATTTACTCTGAGCGCCCGGAAGTTGGGCTAATGCCACCTACAGATTTTCTTTTGGTCACCCTGTGGTTTTTTTTTATTAATAATCTTTTATCTCCTCAATTGCCTTATCCATACATGTCTGATAACAACAATTTGGGTTGGGGCAAAAACAATAATAATGTTCTCTTACTGAAGGAGTCTCCTATCTGCTGGTGGCTATTGAAGTGGAGGACAAAGTGTAGTTTTTGCTGGAAATGCAAGCAGATGTTATTTTGATTACCTTTTGTGAGCTACAGGGTTCTGTTGAAGTGGATGTCTAATGTAAATACAGCGGTGACTTGCGAGCTACAGATGTCTCTAACAACCATCCCAAATGTTCCATTAGTATGTGGGATTCCACTACCCTCTGCCTACTGCTGTGACTTCGCTGGGCCCCTTCTGTTTCTATTCCTTCAGGACACATAGAGGCAGCGTAGGCATTAGTTGCCCCTGTGTTTCCACCAAAATAGAACTTTCTGATCTTTTCACCTTCTCTGCTATTCATAAGAAGGCTATTTTTTATAGGATTCCAAGAAAGATGGGTCATGGCGATGCTATACTCCATTATAATAATAGTTGCTATTCATTGAGTACCTACTGTTTGCCAGGATTGGGCCAGTCGTTATATATATCATCTTACTTAGTTCTCAGAGCAGCTTTAAAGCAAGGCAGTATTGCTCCTACTGTACAGATGAAGAAATTGAAGCTAAAGACATCTTGGCTTGGTGGTGATTGGAGCAAGTAATATAATTTCCTCCTTGTACCCTGCAGAGGCCTAACCACATAGGGGATATTGTGTTAAGATCTGAATAATGTATTTTCAGGGAGACATTGGCAAATGAAGAAAGGTCAGAGGAAAATATCCAAGACGGTTTAGTTAAATCTGTGTATATTTCTTACACACGCTATGACAGACCTGCAAAATGGCACCTCTCAACCGGGGGAGATAGAGCAGGATATATGCATTAAAATTCTTACCTCAAGGGGAGAAAGTAAGGGATGGTGTGGGAATACACGGAAGGACAGACATAGGCAGCCTGAAAAATGGTAACTGGGTCCTGAACAGATGGATTGGAGGTAGGGAAAAATAGGCCGGCGCTGGGTGCATTCCAGACTAAGTGAACAACATGCGTAAGAACTCAGAGACAGAGCAGGCAAATTTAGGGACTTGTAGGCCACTTAGGATGATTGGAACATAGTGTACAAGTTAGGGAGTAGTATGATGCAAGGCTGGAAATGTGAGCAGGAAATAGATCTTATAGGGCCTTGAAATGTTAAGGAGTTTGTACCTTATCTTAAAGGCTCTAGAGAAGCGAAGCATTTAAAAGCAGGGGTATGATATGTTTTCACTTAACTCCATTGTGGAGAATAAGCGTGGATTTGGTGGGGGTGGCTTTTGCAGTAATCCAGGTGAGAAATGGTAGTTGTCTTAATATCATGACAGTGGGAACAGAAAAAAGGGCACAAACATGGAAGATTCTAATCAGACACCTGGAAACAAGGGTCTGAGGGGATAGAGGGTTTTTTTTTTTTAATTTTTTTTTTAAAGATTTTATTTATTTATTTGACAGAGAGAGATCACAAGTAGGCAGAGAGGCAGGCAGAGAGAGAGGGGGAAGCAGGCTCCCCGCTGAGCAGGGAGCCTGATGCGGGGCTCGATCCCAGGACCCTAAGATCATGACCTGAGCTGAAGGCAGAGGCTTTAACCCACTGATCCACACAGGCGCCCCGGAGGGGATAGAGTTAAAAAAATTTTTGGAGGGCTGCCGTGTGCAGGAGGGAGATAATTTATTCTGTTTCTGTACAGAGGGTGTAGAAGGACTAATGGGAACAAGACATTGGGAAATACATTTTAACCTCATTACAATAGGGTGGTCCAAAAATTGAAAGTCCAAGTTTATCATCCACCACTGAATGTGTCCAAACATTTTATTTGAATTCAGAGTATATTTTTAAATGCTTTGTATGAACTATAGATGCGGCAACAATGCACAAAACACTGGAGACTGAGATCCTGAAGATGATTAACAGCTAATTAAAATAAGTGAAATACATATCATTGATACAAACAAAAGGCTGTGGTAATTAATTCTGCCTAGGCTCAGGGGGAGTTATTAATCGAGATGGTGGAAAGTAGCTGAGGAGTCAGTTGGAGAGGAAATTTGTTTGGTATCTGGAGGACATCTTTGTGGAGTTGTCCAGAGAATATTTGGAAATATGAACCTAGAACTTAAAAAATAGGGCTAGAAAATATATAATGGGGAATTTTCATTATAAGCAAGGATCATCAAAGCAAATGTCCACAGAAGATAAGCAGGTAATATAAATAAGTGAAGTGGATAAGGCATAAGATAATAAGGAATAGTGAGGACTATAGAAAATTGGAAAGCAAATGATATTTCCTAAAGACACTGCTTAGCTCTAATAGATGGTTATGTAGGAGTATTAGCCCTGTGTGTCTAGAGCTCCATACTTTCTAAATGAAAATAAAAACTTGGATATTTATGTTATGTTCTAATCTATGTTTTCTTTTTTTTTCCCCCCATACAATTTGTCTTTGGTCTAACTATGATCCAAAGATTGTCAGATTGCCTTTTATGATCTAAGGTGATTGTGAAAGCTATAGATTAAATGAAATTTTCCCCAAGTGTGTAGAACACTAATCTGTATACACCAACAATTTTTCTCAAGTTGGTAACCAATCTTATTTGGTATACAGCCTTTCCTTTTTCTACATCTGAGAATTCATGCTGCCATAATGATGTCTGAGGAGATCATGCAGAGCATTATCAAGCAAGGTACAAGAGACAGAGATAAAAATATGATGTTAATATGGAGTCCAGTGAAGTTTGGTTGTTTACAAAGAGTAATCAAATGCATAAAATGTGATGACTGTGGGATGTTTTCAGACATTAGAACACATTGCTTTCCTGTCATAGTGCTTGTATTGTAATCAATGGCATTAAACCCCTACAAATGTGTCACTTCATATCCTAGCTTCCAAAATAGTACTGAAAACAAAGCAGTTTAAGATCTATTGTAGAGAACAGGGACCAAAGATGGAATCCTGAGTAACAACACACAGATGAATGAGGAAGACTCTTGGAAAAGGTAGGCTTTTAGAAGGAGCCAAGAGTAGTATCACCAAAAGCAAGAGGAAGAGAGCTTCAAGAAAAAAAAAAAAAATCAGTTTGACATATTATGTAGATGAAAAATGGTGAAGCCATTGGGCTTAACATATGGAGGCTTCTGATGACCTTTGGGAGTCTAAGGAGAAGAGCTGTCAGGATCCCAAGTTGCTGTGCCCTGGGTAGTGATTAGAGGTCGATGAATGGAGTGATGGCAGACAGCTCTTTTGGTGAGTTTGGCAGTAAAGAGAAGAAGGGAGGCAGTCATGTTCCAAGGATGAAGCAAGGTTAAAGAAAGATTTTACTTTTTTTTTTTTAATGGTATATAATTGACAATATATTGAGATGAGAAGAGTGATAATTGATGAAGCAAGGTATAGAATGAGGCATAAAATGGAGAGTTCAGAATTAGATCAATTGAGAATTTTCCTCCTTTTAGACAGGTAAAAATATGAATCTTTGGAGGTAGTAGAGAGGAAAATTGAGGAGCTTATGCCTGATGACTCCATATTTTCTCTGAAGTAGATGAAGGAAGGGGTTAGTAGAGATGTGTGGGGTGGAAAAAAATAGAAGCAAGTTTGGAACAGCTGTAGTAGGGAATTTAACAGAGGCAAATGAAAGGATCACTGAGGTTCAAACCATTAAATAGTAATGATCAGCTCACAGCTGTGAGCATTTCTGCACCAGTATTAGGGCACCCAGGGACAGGAAGGTGAGAAAGGAGGGTTGTTCCAGCCTTGGAGAATGACCAGCCAGACTCAGCAGAAGGTCAAAGGGATGAAAATATTAAGCAACAGAGAAGCAGGCAGGTGAATAAATGGCCAGTGGAGCTCAGGCTTAGGAGGGAAGGGAAAGGAGTTGGGAGATGACAGATTTGCTGAGAAAGTCCCTGTGATAACTATTTTTCTCGGATACTGGAATGACAGACTCTTGCCCTAGGTGGAACTTTAACCTGACTGACCTCTGAGGTTCTTTCTAATTCCAAGACTCCTTAATTCTAAATGTAAGTGACCACAGCCAGTTCCTATGCTATTGTCATAATTTCATAGTTATCATGATATATATATATATATATATATATATATATATATATATATACACACACACATATATGTAAATGTAAATATACATAAATATATATATTCCGTGTATATATGTATGGAATATATTCCATATATTCCATTCCTTCTACTTATCCCTAGTGTATCAAGCCAATGAGGGCATTGCTTTGCATAAGAAGACTGTCCATAGGCCTATTCAAATCAAAACTTCTAGGTAGATACTTGTACAACTTCGCAGGGGGTCTCAAAGTAAGGTCTCTCCCTATTTGTTTTCATTTCATTGCAACTACAAGGACCTTCACCCCGTAGTTAGATTTTTGGTCTGACTCAGGTCACAAGGTAGTTGTTCTTTTGTTTCATTCTTATCAGTTCTTGTGTCTTCTGCTGGATAGTAGGTAATATAAGTGGGGAGGATCAAGAGAATGGGACAATTAACCTCGTGTTTTTGAGATTAACAGAGGGATAGTTTCAATGCCAAGTGCTTTCCCATTCTGAATCTCATCTCGTGGAGTCAGACGGCACTTTGTGTACTTCCCAGTTTCTGTAAAAGTACCAGGAAACCTACATTTCTTGCCTCTGGCCTTGGCTTGCAGGGTTTGGGAAAAGCAGAGGTTAAACAGGGGTTATTTCTTCAGTGAACTGACAGATTTCACCCTGGGGACCACCTACCTTGCTGTTGAGACAGCTAAATGCACTAAGCAACAGATTTGAAATACGCTCAAGACTCTGTGGAACCAGAGAGTTTGAATCCCTGCCAAGGCGTTAGTGGTTCTTGGGTTCTTCTGAGGTACATCAGAGTCCCATACAAGTCCTCTTGGAGGAGATAGTCTTCAGTGGGATTTCAAAAGGAAAACCCAGATAGCCTTGAGTTGGAAATAAGAAATTCAACAGCATGAGCTGTCTGGAGGAACTTTGATTTCATTGTCTTTAAGCTTCCCTCTCTGATAGTCTGTCTCCACCTGACCACTTTGTACTGTGTGTTCTATGTTGCCATCTCCCGCTCAGTGTAGTCCCTGTCCCATGGTACCTGCTATTGATTGTATGTGGAAATTAACCACATGTTGGGATGCCAATTTCCTATTCCAATCTCTATTCTGATGACTTGTGAATGGTAAAGTGACTTCTCTTACTTCGTATGTGTAGCAAAACCTGTAGTTTCATTACAATGTCAAGCGCTAGGGAAATCTTACCACCAAAAGGAATCTAGGTCATATGATGGAAAGAATTTGGTTTGGGGAATTTGAAAAACCCATTCTTGAGTTCTAGCTCACATCATATTAATTTTATGAGGGTAAGTTGCTTAACTTTTTTATCACCTCAGGCTTCTGTAATAGTAGGGTAATGGAATCTGTCAGATTTGTAACAGAATGAAATTTCCTCCCCCACCCCCTCCAATCTCCACCTTTCTGCCGATACCTTTCTCATATCTCTGGTAGTGGGTTTTATTATAGTTCCTGCTGTAATTCCTCGGCTAGATTATGGGCAAAGACCACAGCTGTCCCCTCTTGAAGGACCAGGGATAGAGTTGGAGCTCACCGTGCATCAGTGACCCCGTGAGATGCTGTGTGACATGCTCTGGTCTTGGTGATCAGTCTGTACCCGTGTCTACCATAGGGTCATCGTAATTCATGATGGAAAATAAAAACATCTACTCAGTGGCCTACATGTACAGCTGACTGTCCTTCTTTCAGAAACCAAAAAATTAGGAATGGTCTGCCACCTGGGGGAGCTCCCTAATTTGTTTATTCATTCATAAGAATTTATTAAGCTCCTCCTATATGCTCAGCATTCGGGACACAGCTGTGTATAAAGAGAGATGCTGTTTTTGTTCACAGGGAGTGTATATTCCAGAGGGAAAGACATACATTAGTCAAACACTCTCATAAGTGAAAAGTACATTTGCAGCCGTGATGAGGGCCACAAAGTGGCCAAACTTGGTGCTGCTCGGTTGGGCTGAGAGATTTGATGGAATTCGGAAGGTCTGGAAGAGTTTGTCAGAGGAAGTGACTGGAAGCAGAGAGCTGAAGGATGCATGGAGTGGAGTAGGGAAGAGCCTGGGTTGCACGGGGGAGGGGTTTGATAAGCGTGCAGGATGAAGGAAGCCAGCATGGCTGGAGACCAGGGGAGCAAGGCTCAAGGTGAGACTCACAAGAGGACCATGTTTGGGAGTTTGGTTTTATTCAAGCTATGCAGGGATGATACCTTCTGAAGAATGATCTGCCATTTTAGACGCTGGCCCAGTCTGCTTTCTGGAGGACATCTGCCCATGACAAGTGAGATCTGTGTCATCAAGAATCACCCTGTTTCTCTTGGCTAACCAAACTGGGTTATACATGAGTTGTTGGTGTGTCCTTGTCTCAACTCACCCTGTCACCTTCAGAGAAGGATGAGGAGTGCCCCTGCCCGTGCCAGCCCCACCCCTCCTTGTGCAGGTCCCCGCGCAGCGTGCCTGGTGCCGGAGTGGGCGGAAAGAGTAATGGCTGTTGTTTCAGTCTACTCCGGCTCATCTATCACACCTCACCCAGAGACCCCAGCTCCACTCGCTGAGCATTCTCTGTCCTGAGGTTAGGTACACAAGCAAATAAATAAGCAGAGAGCCCTTCGGAAATCCTGTTTGTCACTGCTGCAGCATGCTCATTTATTAAGCAAAACGCCCATAATTTTTAAATTGCTTGATTCAGCCACTGGCTGCTTGGTATCTTCAAGGGATCCCGTGGTCAGGACCAGTGCTTCCCCATTACCTGGAAAAACAAGGCAGGCTTTTGATCGCTAGAATTAATTACATGGAAAGATTTTCATTGCTTGGAGCAGCAAGCAGCTGGTTCCTGCAGGGGCCAGGCTCAAATCTCCTGCCAATTCCTTTTCTGTGCTCGTTCCTCCCTCCACACCTACATCCTTTCTTTCTTTGATTATGCTCCGTGGGTTCAATTCAGTGAGGGGAATTGTAATTAAAACATTTACAGAGCTCCAGTTTTCTCTGTGACTGCTCTTAAGACTGTGAACATTCACAATTCACTTTTTCCCCAAATACAGCACAATGACCAAGTTTCCAGGAATTTCTTCCTTACTGACTCGGGCCCCCAGAATGATATTAATACATTTGAAAGTGAGTCCACCGTGAGTTATAAGACCAGGGGCAAAGGAAAGGGGAGGAGGTTTGCTTTTCAGGGGTAGGAGAAGAATTGTAGGAACAAGTAACTTTTCTCAGGGCACAACACACTTCTCTGGTGGCTCTGCAGATCAGTTGATGATGGTTTATAGCTTTTCTGTCTTCCTTCCTTTTCCCGTTAATTATTCATACCTCTGGTACCAAGAAAGGGGTCTTAGTTTCCTTTTGGGTGTAATTAGAGTAATCAAAGGGTTTGTAATCCTCTTGTGTTTTATTTCTCTGTCTCTATTCAATTTTTTTTTCCTGTGCAAGAGAAAAATATAAAACACAAAACAAAAGCCCCGAGTCTCTGGGTTTTGTGAATTCTTGCAGGGAAAATTGGTTTTACCATAATAGCAATTGGCAGCCATAATTCTAAGGTGAACAACCTGAAATTACTTCCTTAAAGGCAAAAATTTGTATGGTATACATTTTGAGAAAAGGGGGAGGACTACTTGATAATTTAGGTAAATTTTTTAAGAGTTTATATTTTGTGATAAATGAGGAAGCACGCTCTTGGTGATTTCATCTAAGGATGTATATTTGTACTTGGTTTTGTTTCTATTGAATAGATTCTGGTTTGAATGGCAAATTAAACTCCCAGCTTCCAAACACTGAATTCTTTTGTTGAGAATTTACACATTTTAGAAAGGAAAGGTGCCCAAATGCAGTTATCCTTTAAAGGTAAGAAGGTTAGGCAAACAATGAATTGACTATTATTCTGCCTTCTATATTAACAAAGCTTTCTACTTGCAGTTCAGAACCCATAGGAAATATTATTCAAAAGATATTTTGCCACATCATTACAAGCATTTCCATGGTGACAAAGTGATGTGTCACAAACATGATTGTGCCATCTTTGAATACAAGCTGATGGGAGGAGGAAAAATCAAGAACAAGATACTGTTTTAGGTTTTTACAACCTGTGTGTGTCTGTTTAAGATAGAGGAATTCCTAAAATCTTACCATTAAAGAGACAAATTAAACAGTTTAGCATATTAGAATAGTAGGTCCTCTTTGCATATCGACTTTAAAAATGTGGGTATAGGGGCGCCTGAGTGGCTCAGTGGGTTAAGCGTCTGCCTTTGGCTCAGGTCATGATCTCAGGGTCTTGGGATTGAGCCCCCCCTTTGGGCTCTGCTCAGCGGGGAGTCTGCTTCTCCCTCTCACTCTCTGTGCTTTTTTTCTCTCTTTATAAATAAATAAATACATAAATAATCTTTAAAAATAAATAAAAAATAAAAAGGAGCATATAGGTGTAGGAATTGTATTACCAATTTTTTTTTTCCACTTAAACCCACTTCTTAGAATGTAGATGTTCCTATCTCTTTTTTACCTTGGCCGATATCCATGTTTCCTTGTCTATCCACACGGTCATAAAAACTTATGTGTGTGAAGAGGTCTACATCATGCTATTAAGTATTCTTCTGATCATTCATGAAAAATGAAGAACAGAAAAAAAAAAAAATAAAATTAAAAAAAAAAAAAAATGAAGAACAGGTAAATTCCTGATGAACTAAAAGGTAAATTGCTTGTGTTTACATAAGCTTATGAGACACCCTAAGCTGCTTAGTTTCTCATGGTCATTGGTGGTTTTGGAAGAGAATTACGGGGTCACCTGTACAGATAGTGGCATAGCCGTGAGGAGAACCTGGGTCTCCTCTTTTCCAGTTGACGGCTTCTTCCGTAGCAGCGCCAAATGCCACAATGCCCGCAGGGAGGGAAAAGGAAAGCCTTCATCAAAATCAGGGTTAAGAGGGCACAGAGTTTCTTTTCGATATTGTTAATGAACTGTAAGAGATACAGGAATTCAGGGAGTCACTACAGTCTTTCTAGGGATGAAATAGGTTCCATTTATCCTGCCAAGAAGGGTCTCAAGGGAATACTCACAACGGAGATCAGTGGGGACGCAGGGGAGGGGGGTCTTCAGCCGGTCAAATCCCCGAAGTTATTTGTTGCTCTCCAGCTGGCATCGTAACGTGAAAAGATAAAGCTGAGGCTTATTAAACATTTTAAGAGTTTATTTGAGCAAAACTCAATTTGAATCGGGCAGCATCCAATCTAGCAGATAGGAAGAAGCTCAGAGGAGCCATACAAAATGAAAGACTTTTATAGCCAAGAGGGAATGGGAGTAAGGAAGGTGTACTAGTCAAAAAAGGAGGTTGGTTTGTGCAACCTTTACTTTCCTTTAGGGAAATGGCAGGGATTTGTCAGGCAGATTACCTAACTAGTGCTGATTGGGTGATTCCTGATTGACTGGTACAGGATTCCATTTCTAGGAGAGATGAAGCTATGATTAAGTCTCAGTTTGGGCTTAGCATAAGTAACTTCATTTGGGGACTGTTGTCTTGATTTTTAACACTAAACATTTTTTTTTTTTCCTCTCTCTCCTGGCTTCAGGGATTAGATTTACTATTCTACTTCTTTCTTTTTTTTAATTAAAAAGAAAATTCATAGACATGAAGAGGATAGTTTTTCTTAAGGTTTATTTATTTATTTGAGAGAGAGAGAGAAAGTGCACATGCATGCACGCATGAGTGGGGGGAGGGGCAGAGAGAGAGAAACTCAGGCAGACTCCCCCTCTGAGCACAGAGAGCCAAGATCTCAGGACCCTGAGATCATGATCTGAGCTGAAATCAAGAGTTGATTGCTTAACCAACTATCTGGGCATCCCTAATGCAGTCAAGTTGACCCATGAAATTAATTACCACAGTGTGGATACTTGTAATTAAAAAAAGAAAAAAAAAGCATCTAGGGGCGCCTGGGTGGCTCAGTGGGTTAAAGCCTCTACCTTCAGATCAGGTCATGATCTCAGGGTCCTGGGATCGAGCCCCCCATCGGGCTCTCTGCTCAGCAGGGAGCCTGCTCCCTCCTCTCTCTCTGCCTGCCTCTGCCTACTTGTGATCTCTCTCTGTCAAATAAATAAATAAAATCTTTAAAAAAAGAAAAGCATCTAGAGGCACCTGGGTGGCTCAGTCCGTTAGGTGGCTTGCTCTTGATTTCCGTTCAGGTCATGATCTCAGGGTCCTGGGATTAAACCCCGCATGGGGCTCCGTGCTCATCAGGGAGTCTGCTTGAGGTTTCTCTGTCTCCCTCTCCCTCTGTCCCTCTGCCTGCTTGCACTCTCTCTCTTTCTCTTTTCAACAAATAACTAAGTTTTTAAAGAAGTATGTGTCTAATGCATCTATATGTATCTAGGGAAAACTCAGCATATACCATTCTATGTAATTTTTTAAACGTACGTAGTACAATGCTGTTTGCACTGTTCCACATCTTGCTTCTTTCTTTCAACATTGTGTTTTTGATGTCTCAGTTCCTGATAGACTGGATATTCCACAGAGGACTGACATTTGCTTTGGATACTGACAGATGGGTAAGATTGTACCAGGTCAAGATAGGAAAGGGTCAGGTGGAACAATGACATATGCAAGGGCACTGATTTTCATAAGGGTATAGAATAGACTGTGAAAGGTCAAGGTTGCTAGAATTTAGGGGGTATACATGAGAGTTGTCTCATACAGAAGATGAAATAAATCCAGATATGGAGATCATCTAGTCTAGGCTAGAGAGTTTGGGATTTTATTAATAGTCAAGGGATGGTATCAGTGAAGGTAAAGTTTATTAGTTTACAAGAGCTGCTGTGACTAGGGATCACAGACTGGGTGGCTTAGACAACAGAAATTTATTGTCCTAGAAGCTGGAAGTCAGAGATCAAGGTATCCTCCAGAGTCATATCCTTCTGAGGAATCTGAAGAAGAATCTACTCCATAGGCTCTCCTCTTCTGGTGGCTTGCTGGTAATCCTTGGCATTCTCTTGTTTATAGACACATCACCCTGACCTTCGCTTTAATATTCTTATGATATTCTCCCTGTGTGTGTGCTGTGTCCCAGTTTCTTCTTCTTATAAGGACACCAGTCCTACTGGATTAGGACCTAGACTAACGGTTTCATTTTCATTTAATTACCTCCATACAGACTGACTCCAAATTAGGTCACATTCTGAAATACTGGGGCTTAGAACTTCAACATACGAATTTTGGGGGGACCCAATTCAGCCCATAACATGAAGTGACAAAAACATTTCTTACAGATGGTAATTCTCTTTCTGGTTCAAGGTAGGCTGAAGTGTAGAGAAACGATGATAGGAGAGCGGATATGAGGCTGTGAACATATTGAAGGACTAGAAGCCATTCAAATGTTATCCAAACCCTCTGGAAGCCCTTATCCTCTCTAGACATCTTATTTTTCCTTAAAGAACTCAAGGAGAACAGAGATTTAGAAAAATACCCCCGGATTTCTGGAAGTAAGGTTTAAGAGGTTACTTCTCATTCATCCTTGGTTCTTTTATTTTACTCCTAGAAGCAGGTTTTTTGATTGTGTGCCTATTTTAAATGGTAAATTTCCTTTAATCACACAGGAAATGATTTTATCATAAAATTAAAAATATACTTTAACTGTCAATCTGTTGGACAAAAGGGTTTATAACATCCGTAATTGCTTAGGTAAATATCTTTCCTTTAAAAAAAAAAAAGAAATTGTGAGGGAAAGGGAAGAATTGAGACCCTCAGTGTTGATACCATTTGATTGTGGCCACATGTTGAGTCAAAGGCAGCACTGACTTCCAAGTTGCCTACTTAATTCTCTAGACTATGCCTGCTGCCTTATATTTATGTCTTAATAACATGTACATATGCAGCCTAGCTGTTATGAGGACAGTGGGAAGCATAAATTTGATTTTTCTCAACTTCTCCACATTTAAAATCCCCACTTGTTGTTCGAATTAACATAGTATTTTAACATTTAATTTCCTGGGGGTACCAGATGTTTTATTTTGTGTATTTGTTTTATTTGTGGCATAGTTGTTGGGTCATTTAAAAAGAAACTCAGAGAGGCAAAAATGACATGACCCAATAAATATGTAGTTTAATAATGTTCAGTGAATACATGTGCGGGATAAATGTCCAAATAAACATACTCCAGTGAAAAATGATTAGATGTTGCCTATTTACATTTGGATTCTCAGTTACACTATTCGTGTCTGTAGGAGGTTTCAGGGAATGGGCAGGGGAGAAGACAGGAGGAGCAGCCTTAGGCAGTATGGATGCTCAGTGTCTTTAAATTGATTGATTAACATGTTCATACTAGCAGGAGAGTTACTGCGTTGGATTCTAGAGACTCTAAAATGGCATAATTTTATGTGATGTGGTTCCCACTGATAAGGGAAGGATGAATAGAAGCATACACTGAATTTCCCTCCAGGGTACAGGACTCCTTTTGCTAGGACTGTTGGCTAAAAATGGAAGTGCTAAGGCTATGGGAAGAAAGGCATCAAGGAAACAGTAGAGGAAAATGTAGGGCGAGCACCGGAAATCCATCAGCAGTTTGTACACTTGACTCTTTTCTATCATTGACTTATTTGCCTCTCCTTCCTCTCCCTTCACTGTCTCTCTCCCTACCTTCTCCCTTTGTCCAAATTAATTTAGCACTGTGATTTCAGTTCTAAGCCCTCATCCAGTTGTGTGGTGAAGACAGCTATTAATTAATTGTTAATTAACCATTTGCTAAGCTGGACAAAATGGACAGAATTCCCTATCTTTGTATAATTTTCCTTCTGGGGGAAGGTAGGGAAGGGTTAACAAAACAAGAAGTTAATTATATAGCTTATTAGATGGTGCTAAATCCTTCAAAGAGAATTAAGGCAGAGAAACGGGATTGGAATTTGGGAAGTTGACATTTTATAAAGGATGGTCAGAAAAGATACTGTTTTTCTCACGAATTATAAAGCTGTGTCCTTGTTACTTTTTAGATGTTTATTCTGTGGCCATTAAAACATCTAGGAACTTCCCTGAGAGCATTTGGGTTCCAGTATCCAAGCCTGGAGATGAAATTATGACACATTATGATCATTAAAATTTTTTTATTGTAATGTGCAAATAGGAAGGCATTTTACTGACAACCTGGAGAATGTGATGGATTTATAGCAGTCTTATAATATCAGATGATGATCCTAGGACATGTGTCCAGGATCTGTTCTAGACCTGTGTTTGGAATTGTCATAGATGAAAGCAATATGAAAGAGAATAGCAGTATGATAATTTATAAGAGAGCTGTTCAGAACAAGCAGGATATGACAGTCAGTTTCTTTCTTCTGTACGTTTCCTTCTATCTCTACCTCTTTTCTTTGCTCTGGACTCAGTGTTTTGTATGTGCTGGATTTCATTCATTTGGCAAACCACTGTCACACCAAATTAGGGAGAATGTGATGAGCCTCAAATTGGCCATTGCATTGTACACAAACCTCCTGTGTTTGTTCTGGGTAACACCAGGCGTCCCATAAATTGGTAATTTGACTGTCAGTTTCTATAATGCCCTTGACAATAAGACAAACACAACTCCCTTGTGATCGCATTCCGAAATGCTGATCTTCAGACTATTTCGTAAAAAGATACAGGGGCGGGGTTTCTCCTCACTCCTCAGAAAGGAAGGGGAAGCAAACAGGAAATGAACGATTTAGGAGGCTTCTCCACAATGTGTCACCCAGTCAGACTCTTCACCGGAAGTCACCTCTTCTCAGCAGTGTGTGTGAACAGGAAGGAATCAGGGAATCAGGCTCCCTGATGGTGGGTAGTTTTGCATAAAGATCCTTTAATGCCTTTGGGGAAACTTTGGGCAGTACTCCAGTCATAGACAGTTCTTCCTTTACCACCTGCTGTCACATTTCTCTCCTCCTGTGTGTTTCTTTATTATTTTCCCTTTTGGAGATAATTGTGTGTAATTAAGATAGTTGAAATTTTAAATTTTACCTTTCCTTGCTATTATTATTATTCCACACCTGAATACCCTTCCCCCGCTTTTTTTTTTTTTCTTCCTGCTTTCTGACAATGGAAATAAGTTAACTAAACCTTGAATGGGGAGCGAAAAAGAAAACAGCAACAAAGCCAAATCAGTTTTATTTATTTATTTTTTATTAACATATAATGTATTATTTTTTTCAGGATTATGGGTTTGTGATTCATCAGTCTTACACAATTCACAGCACTCACCATTGCAGATACCCTCCCCAGTGTCCATCACCCAGCCACCCCAGCCCTCCCACCCCAGGCCCCTCCAGCAACCCTCTGTTTCCTGAGATTAGGTCTCTTACGGAAAACCAAATCAGTTTTAAAGAAATCTTCCTAATAAGAGAAATTACCGTAGCTATTAGCACAAATACATTTAGTGTGGAAGAATTTAGGGCCTGTCCTGGAAAAAATGAATCACATTTATTTACAAACATTTGCTTTCAGCATCCTTCCTGAAGGTGTAGGGATACACTGGGGAGGCTCTGCAACAGAGTGAAAACATAGGGTGAGCTCAGTTTAACAATAGCACAGTAGTGTTTTAGGACTGTGTATAGGGGCGAATTCTGTTGCTCTGGAACAATTAGTGTCAAATTCTTCTTGCTCATTAACGTGCAAATCTGATTGATTAGCTCTATGGCTTCTTTATTTTCTTTAAAAGGACTTGAAAATCTTGAGGGTGGACTTCTGAAAAATCCTATTAAACATCTTTGAGTATGTTTCTGGTGGCTTCTCAGCTATCCTATTCAACACTGAAGTTCAACACTGTTCCCATTTAGTGGAGAAAAACATTTTGAAAAACTGGAAGTATTTTTTTTTTTTAACATGTATCTTCATTAGCAATTGCCCTACCTGTTGAATTAGCAGGGGAAGCAACTTGGGATAGATGGATGGAGGGATGGTTGGATAGATGGATGAGTTTATGAATGGATAGATAGAGAGTAGATAGATAATAGACTTCCTTTCTGGTTTCAGAAGATTTTGACAGGGCCCTCGATTATCATTCATTCGAGATACACTCTAAGTGTTTGGGAAGTGGGTTAGTACCATTGTTGAGTGACTGGTGGTTTCTGATTTTTTTTTTTTTTTTTTTTTTAACAACTATGTAGGCCCAATACAGGCTAGTTGGGAGCACATGTTTCTCCTATTACATGTTATGAATGCATGTGAAGTTGGTCAACATCTATAACATAGCTACCAATACATACTTCTATAGCCAGTCTGGAGAGATTGCCAGTCCTAAAGATTCTATTGAGGAATAACCTAGACAGTTTGAATTTATACTCTTTTAAAAAAATTTTTTTAAAGATTTTATGTATTTGTCAGAGAGAAAGCACAAGCAGGGGGAACAGCAGGCAGGGGGAGAAGCAGGCTCCCTGCTGAGCAAGGAGGCTGATGCCTGACTCATCCCAGAACCCTAGGATCATGACCTAAGCCAAAGGCAGATGCTTAACTAACTGAACCACCCAGGCATCCCTTGCATTTATACTCTTCCTAAGATAGATATCAGTGGTGGTCTGATCTTCTCTAAGACTTTACAGATTTTGGCTGCTAAATAGATGGTGCTGACTATAGATACTGATCTGTCTTTCTTTCACCTTTCTTTCTTTCTTTCTTTCTTTCTTTCTTTCTTTCTTTCTTTCTTTCTTTCTTTCTTTCTTTCTTTCTTTCCTTCTTTCTTTCTTTCCTTCTTTCTTTCTTTCTTTCCTTCCTTCCTTCCTTCCTTCCTTCCTTCCTTCCTTCCTTCCTTCTCTCTCTCTCTCTCTCTCTCTCTTTCCTCTCTTTCATCATTGGACAGGTCTCAAATCTCTGACTTGACTAAAAGTTGAGTGGTTTTGGCTTTAATAAAAAAATAAAAAATAAAAATTAATTAGTGTAGTATAATGGAAAGAATGCAATTGATATGTTTTGAAAATATAGAAATAAATCTTTTTTAATGCAAAAATCACTTATAATCTTGAATATGTCAACCAGTCTGACCTACTTGATAATTAAGCTTATTTCATAGGGCAGTTGTGAGAACCAAGTGAAATGATGTATTTGCAAATACTTAGTAACTCTAAGGGACTGTCAAATGCTCATGTAATTGTTACTGGATTGAAGAGTCCTTTCTGTTGATATTTAATGACACTATGACGTGATGACCATCTCTTGCACTCTGCTTCCCCATCTCCTCTCTCCCTTGTTTTTTTAGCATAGTCATTGTGTATTGACATCCCTCTATGAATCTGTGTGCCATTTTCTAATTTGGAAGTCACCTATAATCAACAGATACCCCCTTTTCTTCTGGAGATAGTCTGGACTGCAGAAACAATTTCAGGGATCCCAAATATTTGTTCTACAGATAAATTTCAGAATGCAAAGAGAATATTGACCTGCTTTTAACTATTTCCCATAGGAACCTGCTCCAGATGTATATCTTAGAGACAAATTGGCATTTATTCTTACAGACGATGCATTGGACAATGTAAGAAAATTGCAGATTAAATCAGCATTTTCCTGCTGCTGGGTGTGAAGTAAATCCATGCTGAAATGGAAGTCCTGCTTAATCTGTGTGATAGAGGTTACCAGAACAATGTTTGGTGGCTTATGTCCTTAAAGATACTGGAAAACTCTTTGCAATACAAAGAGTGTTAACTGAAGCCTTTTCTTCTTAGTCCCTTTCCTTTACAACTACTAGCAACCTTTCTTTAAAAAGCTAAGCTAAAGATGTATTGAAGGATTCTGTCTCCATCCCATTCCTTCCTTGCTGCACAGTTGCTGTCGACAGTCATTCACTCTCTTGGTCCCATCAAATACCAGTCTTTTTTTTTTTTTTTTTTTTTTTTTACGATAGCACACTTAAATGTTAAAAGAACATTTTCTCAAGCTAGACTATTTGTGTTCAAATTTCATCTCTGCCACTTACTTGCTGTGTGGCCTTGAACAAGTTATTTAACTTCTCTGTGCCTCAGTATCTATGTCATAGGAGGGTTGTTAGGATTAAATGAGTTAATTTCTGTAAAGTGCTCAGAAAAGTATCTAGCACAAAGCGAATGCTACATAAGTTTTTATATAAAATAAGCTTAGGGGCGCCTGGGTGGCTCAGTGGGTTAAAGCCTCTGCCTTCGGCTCAGGTCATCATCTCAGGGTCCTGGGATCAAGCCCTGCATCGGGCTCTCTGCTCAGCAGGGAGCCTGCTTCGCCCCTCTCTCTGCCTGCCTCTCTGCCTACTTGTAATCTCTCTCTGTTTGTCAAATAAATAAATAAAATCTTAAAAATAAAATAAAATAAAAGTTTAAAAAAAATAAGCTTAGTGACTAACCTATATCACCTGCATATTGCCTTTCATATATATATGAAAGTAAGTAAGTAAGTATGCAATAAATACTTGACTAAATAAACCAACAAATTGGAGGGAGACAGAGGACACATGCATTCATTCTTATTTATTACTGAGTAGCTATGCAATCTTACACACACAATTTAAACTTTACTGGAGTTGTCTTCCCGTATGTAAAATAGAAATATGAATATTTACCTAATTTCCAAGGAGAATTATAATTATCCAAGTGATAATGTACTTTCAGTGAGTTTAGTATGTATATGTGAGGTGTTATAATGTTTGTTTCTATCAAATTACTAAATTGATTCTGGTGAGAAATATGCAGAGTTAAATAGTTAAGATTTGACAGATGCACCTGGTCCAGACATTGGCAGTCATCCTGAGTGCCAAGAACTAGAAACCGATGGCCTGTGTCAATTTTTCGCAATATATGAAGTGTTTAAGGTCCCCCACCTCGTTCAAGAAGGAGGCTTCTCATTTGCCTACCAGGCCCAGTCGGCTATTTTTGGCTACTTCTTGTTATGGAAGAGAACCTGAGCAAACCTTGGGAATTTTAATCTTCCTTTGTCACAGCCCTTCATAGCGTTAGGCCAGGTTCCAAGGACAGTATTTGGAGCTGTTTGTTTTTATGCTGATGGATGTTGGGGTCTGTTATCCATGAACCAAAGCAGCTCTTCTCCCATGGCTGCTGGCATATCTTGTTATGTTTATGAGTCTGACAGGCAAACATATCTGAAGCATATCTCAGATACTGATCTGTGAAGGAGATAAGCCCCTTGTTTTACTCGATTGGAAACAAAATAAGCAGGTGACAGAAAACCCTGAATTGATTTCTGCTTGGGCTGACACAGCCAAGATGATGGAGTCCTCCTTGGGCACATTCCAGCCTGTGCCATTTGATCATGTGACTCAAATTTGCAGAACCATTGAAGGGATGGGCGAGTTTCTTTCTACCTCAACAAACCTACTTTTAATTTAATTAATTTAATTTTATTTTGTTTTTTTGTTTCATAAGTTGCTGCAACTATATTGTGATGGATTTTATGATAGAGAAAATTGAAAGTCCGATAGCATCACAGCTTCAACTCTCTTAATGTGCTGTGTGATCTTTATGCACTTCATTTTCTACCCTTTGACTTAGGTTCTCCACCCATAAAGTACATGCATTTCAGTTGGCCACAAGATTTTTACAGAAAGAAATTATTTACTTGTTGAAGAGAGGTTGTGGAAAGTACATGTGGGCTGGTAATGGGGGTTGAAGAACTCCAAAGCAGTCAATCCCTGGCTAGAGTTTGAATTTTTTTTTCTTCTCTCTGTTAAAAAAGCCTTTTACGTTTAGAGTTTCTGTTATTATTGCATTTTTTTGTGTTTATATTTATGGTTTACATGTGTTGATTTCCTAGTGAGAAACATGAACTTACTTTTTCATGGCAGTGGGCCACTGATAATGAGTAAATATTAGTTAGAAGGATATACGGTAAGTGCTACTTACTAATTTACTGGTTCAAAAGAATGTGGATGGGATCCCTTCTTCCTCACCTAAAATTGTGACTTGACAAAGTATTTTTAGTATTGTCCTCACTTTTTTGATTCCTTGATGATTATTAATTGGTTCCAATGGTGTATATGGTTCAGATCTTTAATTAAGTCCTCTTTCTACCTAACTCCCTGCCAAAACATATTTTTCATTTTTCTTCTTGCAATGCTCAAACAGAAGTTGATGCCAAATGCATGCTGTTTGATTACATTCCATCTAGATTTGCTTGCAAAGAGAACTTGGGCATAACATTTATTTCGTGTAGTTTTTTTTTTTTTTTTTTTTTTTTTTTATCACTTCTTGGCCTTTTGGCTAATATCTAGAATACTTCAGGAAGTTTTACGAAGAGCACTTCTTGGGCCTCGTTGTGTATGGTGGAGGGGAAGGCAGGGGAGGGAAATGAGTAGACATCCTTCGCAGGCATTAACTGATTTATGATGAAAATGGAAAACCACTGGCCCTTTGCCAAACTGAGCTGAGACGTGATCTATATGTAAGACTTGGTCTGCTGGGCCCTGCTTCTTATGCTTCTGCACCTCCTATAGCTTTCTCGTGAAAGCCACCCTCATGGGTTCAAGTCTTGCTTTTGGGGAGAAGGGCAGCCTCTGGAGGAGTGAAGTGCTGGTGGTTGTGGCCTAGCCTAATCCATCAATCACTAAGCTTTCGATTCCTCTTAATTCCCCCTCCTTCATGGATTTGCTTCTTAGATCTGTTGACTACAGAGGAAGTAATGGTATTGTATTATCTATTGCTGCAAAACAATTTACTCAGCAGCTTCCAACAGTAAGAATGCATACTGCACACCTTCTGTGAGTTGGGCATCCAGGACTGGCATAGACGGGTGCCTCTGGCTCAGGGTCCCTCATAAGACTACAGTCAAGGTGACAGCCAGGGCTTCAGTCATCCCAAGGCTCAACTTGGGAGGGTTCTGCTTCCAGGTTCATTCCTGTGGTTGTTGGTTGGCCTTAGGTCCTTGCAGACTATGGGCTAGAGACATCAATTCCTCAATATATGGGCCTCTCTATCGGGCAGCTTACAACATGGTAACTGTCTCACCTTAGAATAAACAAGAGAGAGGAGGAGGGAGAGATTGGGTCTTTTTCACTTGGGTTTTGAGAGGGGCATTCCATCACTTGTGCTATATGCTATTGATCCTTTAGAAGTGAGGCAGTAAGTCCAGTGCACATTTAAGGGGAGGGACGATATAAGGGCATGGATACCAGGAGGTAGGGATAATCAGGGACCATCTTGCAGACTGCCTTCCACAGGTGCAGATAGCATGAAATGGATGTTTGAATGCCTACATGCAGGTTTTCTGAGGTTGCTTACATGGAATACTATTATGGTGTCTGCCACAGAGTAGAGAGCATTCCATGCTATTTCCTTTCACCCCCAGTACATTGTCTGGTGCATAGTGGGCACTTAAGTATCTACATGCTTATGAAATTCTATTTTATTGAAAAGATGAGAGTCTCTCTGTTACAAAGAGATTAATGTTTGATGTTATCCTTTCCGAACAATTTCCTTTCTGTGTTGTACTTTTCCAGCTACCATCAAGGGGATGGACCTAAATCTGAAATTAATCATTCAAAAATAAGGAATAAATGAAGCCAGTCTAGAGTGACCTTGCTTGAATTACCTTTTTAACCATAATTAGAAGTTTCTTCTTTAGGTCCGGATGCTGTTGTCAATCTTCCATAGCCGATAATACAAATTAAATTCCTTATGACCTTGAAAATATTCTTCTGCTAATCTGGCCTCACCTGGAATTCAATAAATAGAAGATAAAGCACACAGTATGTGTAATCTTAACCACATAGCCTGAGACACTGGGTAGATGGCCACACTGTGTCCTTTGTGAACCTGGGAAACAATGTTTTTTGGCTATTTCTTCTGAATTCTGTACTTAAATCCTTGATCTCCCTTGAAGCAGACAATAAGTTATTATTCTTGTTAATCCCATTGTCAAAAATATTTATTAAGTTTCTATTTCCACGTGGATAACTACAAAAAATAGTTTCGTGTGGTCCCTGGACCTTTTGGGTGATTATAAGGAGCGATAACAAGGATCCAGGCATAAACTGAACATTAAACTATAACTGAAATGGGATGTCCTGTAGAACTAGACCTATTGGTTATAATGCAAATCAGCCCCTTGTAACTGGTGATAAGTTGTGAGACAAATTGCGTACAACTACTACATAGGGCATAAGATTTGACAGTCATATAGTCCATTCTGTGATATAATGCTATACTATATGGTAGGGTTTTGCTTCTTTTACATTATATTCAAGAGACTGAAAATATCTGTTAAGGAACTCCTGGCCTATTGATTAGAGATATTTAGGGAGGGTTTATTGAAGTCGTTTTATAGTCAAGGATGTTATCTTGGCAAGATATTTAGAAATATATGTAGACTTATAAAGGCATTCTAATAAAGCTTTTAGATAATGAAGCTGGATTTTATATTGGTTGAAATGACAAGATAATAAAACTAAACAAATTTTTCTCTTCTGATGTGCTTTATTTAGAATGACAATTGAAAGATGCCCAGGATGTCTTTTGCTGTTGTTATAATCAGAGGGTCTCAGGATTGAATTAAACTTTAGAGGTCACTGAGATCAATCAGCCATAACATTCTTTTTGTTAAACTTTTGACTAGTTAATCTACTTTAGTGTTCAAAGTACCTTCCAAAGCAGAACAGTGGCAAGTGTACTAACCAATAGGAGGTTAGATTTTTAGCAGCTGATCCATGCGGGAAGATACCCTGTTTTTCACCACTCCATTAGAAATGAGTGCCAGAGGCCCATTTCCACTATAAATACAACCCGGTGACTTTATATCATGGAAACCTACCCAAGCTTACTGTGCATACCTTCCAGAACCTGAATGCAAAGTGATGGCTAAACCATTTTATTTTAATTGGCCCATGCACAAGGAGACTAAATAAGATGACACGTGTTTCAGCATTTACATTTTCTAAATAAGTAGGAAAACAAGAGGCGGTAAAATATGGTGTTATTCAATTCATTGACGGTATTAACAACTTGGCTCTCTGTTTGTTGATATTTGTCCCTGCTACATAACGTATAGTTTTGTCAGATTAAAAAAAAACACCAAAACTTGGATATAATTTTATTTACACCTACACATACATTTTTAAGAGATGAACGAGCGTTTCTGGGAATACTCACAAGTGAAGAATCTGAGTTGTTTTGTGGCATGATTACAAGTGAAGCAAATGACTTCTTTTCTTTGAACCATACTTCCAGTACCTATCAAGGCAGGAGGTGACAGAGTGATCTGTAAGGCCCCTTCCAGCTCTAATGTCCTATTAGCCCATGATTCTTATGTGGGGATACTGGGGGATGATAACTTCTTTTTTGTCACTGGCCTTTATGATTCATGGCAAGTATGTTTTCTTTTAATGACAAAAGCAAGCCTTTATTCCTCTCCTTCTTATGAAAGCAACAGTGCTACAGAAGATGAGTTCTCTTCCCTGCACTCTGACTCCTGGTCAGAGCCGTACTCAGTTCCATGGCCCTTTTCTTGTGGAGGACACCTTCAGATGTAGAAGGACCCTTTGGTGATGGGGATGAGGAGGGCATTTGTTGTGATGAGCACTAGGTATTCTTTGTAAGTGTTGAATCACTAGATTCTATACCTGAAACTACAGAAGGAGAAGGAGAAGAAGCAGAAAGAAGAGGAAGAGGAGGAGGAAGAAGAAGAAGGAGGAGGAGGAGGAGGAGGAGGAAGAAGGAGGAGGAGGAGAAGGAGGAGGAGGAGAAAGAAAAGAAAAGGAAAGGAAAGGAAAGAAAAAAGAAAGAAAGAAAGAAAAGAGAAAAGAAAAGAAAAAAAAAGAAAAGAAAAAAATAAAATAAAAGGACCCTTTGGTTAAATTACCAGGCAAATATTACCATGCAAAACTAACCAAGAAAGGGATATAATGGAATCATGGGATCTGGGGAAACAAATTTGTTCAATTTGTTTAAGAAACTGCAAGCTGATTAGAAACCCATTCATAGTAAAATATCTACTTTTTAAATTTAAATTCAATTGGCCAACGTATAGTACATATTAGTTTCAGATATAATGTTCAATGATTCATCAGGTGCATATAACACCAGTGCTCATCACATCACATGCGCTCCTTAATGCCCATCATCCAGTTACCCCATCCCCCACCTTCCTCCCCTTCCACAACTCTCAGTTTTTTCCCAGAGTCAAGAGTCTCTCATAGTTTGTCTCCTCCTTTCTCCATTGTTAAACAACAACTGGAAAGAGAATATAAATATGTTACTGAAATAATAGCTCCTCCATGAAGGAAAGGATGTTTAGAGAAATCAAAGGAGTATATTCTTTGACACCAGAAATAATTACATTGAAGTTAAAACTTCGGTCAGTCTTGTAATGAGATAAAAGGTAGTATGGATAATTTAAACTTTCAAATATTTATGTTTTTTAATAGTTCTTTAATACCCTCTAACCTAAACTTTTGCTCAGAGATTTCTAAAAAGAACAGTAGATGAATATACATGTTTCTGCCTCTTACACTTTGGAACAAGTGCCATTAGGCAGTCAAAGAGATCAAAAGGTATGTGTAAGAGAGAAGGAGAAGGTCAAACTGGATCATCATTCACTCACCGAGTTGTTGGGATGTTAAGGTCACTATGCCATTCAGTTTGATAATCTACCTGAAGGAAAAGTGGCCACGCATGAGACTTCCCAGGATTGACAGATGGGGGAATCCAGAAGTAACGAGGGATTGTGGTGTGGTTTGTAAGGAAATCTGAAACTGGGCACGGTGAAGCTTCTGAGTTCTGCTTCAGTTAATTAAGACTCTAAATGTCCTTGGCTTACACACCTTAGAAGCCAAGTCAGTTATGCTCTCTTGTCTAAGAATAAATGAGAAAAGAAGCAGATATATAATGGATTTGAAAGGTGGTTTTAAGAAACACAAGAGATGGAGATAATCTATTTTGTTTGAACTATAGTTAGCAAGCAGAATAAATTGTTTTAAGATAGATGGTTTCACAGGTGTATACTTATCTTCAAACTCATCAAGTTGTATACATTAATTATATGCAGCTTTTTGTATGTCAAAAAGAAAAGATAGATGGAAGCTGTCTGAGGAATTTTAATTTGGGAGAGATCCCCCAAATAATAGCAGTTTGCTCAACGAGGCTCAAGTCTAATCAATAGGATCAGTGGTTATAGGGAATCTGTTTATTCTCACATTCTGGCAGTTTCTGATTCCCACACCACAGGTTTTCCCCAGAGCATACATGGAAGGAGGCGATATATGCCCCTTTCTTGTCCCTTTTTCCAGCTCCCATTCTTTCAAACGCTGAGTTATTTCACATGGGTACTTTTCTCCTTTGTCTTCTTGACTTTCAGATACATTCCTATCTTCCTCAGCTTTCTTTCCTCATATCATGGTGGTGATTTTCTCAAGTCCCATATCCAGCAAGAGCTTTATGCATGAAAAGAGGAAAGCTTATGACAGTTTTTTGGATTTTAGACTTCTGAAACAGAGCCTTGCGCAGCACTTTTTCTGCTCGCCCTCTAGGTGCTTGTGATGGTCTCTGTCTCCTCCAGTAATTCCCTCAACTATAGCTGGGCCTTCCTGATCAGTGCAGATCTAGTAACCCAAACACAATTAATTGTCTTTGGTCAAAAGGAAATATTATCCTCCTACATGGTGGTTTATCTTCTAACCCCCTACTGCCACCATCAACACTTCCGTTCTATTTTACTTTTGTCTGTTTTTTTTTTAAATCCCTGTTTCCCTTCCCTGTCGCCTAGAGATGAGTCAACCATTCTTGCAGCATTTCATGAATACAAGTCTAGTGCTGTGCTAAGTTCCTTGCATCAGTTGTTTCATTAATAATCAGTGAAGTTGGTTCTACCTTCTCTCCCATTTTGTTAGATGGTAAAACTGAGGCTCAGAATAAGTGTAAGTACTTGTATTAAGACCAAATCTGCTGTTTGTGATCCCAGATGGTTAATGTTTAGAATACCTCCCTATTCTGTGCTAGGCACTAGGGTAGTTAATGGAAAGTGAGAAATAGAAGATACCATCTGCCCAAGCTCTCCACCTAATGGAAGAGACAGATGTGCAAAACATAAATTACTGCATGGTACAGAAGTGCTTTTACAGAGGTATGGTAGCATTCTATGGCAGAAAACATAAGAAGACATGCATTTTCGTCATTGCAGACTGAGGGTGTCTTAAAGTAGTCTGGGTTATCATAAAAGCTGGCTTTTCCTGCTTTCTGTCCGGTGCCATAGCTTGTCTCCATGGGTTGTTGATATGGGTGCTATACAGAGTGGAACAACCATTTGAAGAGGCATGAGGGCGAGACAGTCTCCCACCTCTGCTGATGGATCAGAAGAAGATCCCTGGATTTGGATTTAATTCTCAAGAGGAAAAATATAAATAATTTAATATATATGAATCCACATGTATTTATACATACATATATACATAAATAGACAAATATGTATACATACGTGTACATAAACATATCCACTTTGCACATAAAACATACCCGTAAATATCTATATCTGTCTATCTATACATATATATAGGTATGTATAAACGCAGATATATACACACAAAGGAATATGTGTGTGTATGTATGCACAGGGATATAATGTACATGCATACATCCCATTTCAAGAAGCTGTTTTCTGCTAGCCTCTTAAGGTCCATTAAAATATTGATTTGACAGGATACCTCAAATTCTCTGTATATATACCTCATCACATATAACAAATAGATTGTGTGGGATGTTGACTTTATTCTTCTGCCCTAGAAGAAAACTTAAGATGGTTGCAATGATGAGAGTGATGGTGAAGACATCATCAAAATTAGAATGAGCTGCACTGTAGCAGATTCCCTCTGGCGGGAGTCTCCACTTCTACACGTAGGAAACGGAAGCCAAGAGAAGTTGGATGGCTTGACGGAAGAACCATACGTTGAATTCAGAGCTTCTTTCTTCCAAATGAGTCCTCTTTATACCACATCACACCTTTTTTATCAGGGATAAATACTGGCAATCTGTCTAATGCAGACTAATTGGAGAGAAGTCTAAGGTGAACAAGCAGAATATGTAGGCCATACAAAACTTAAAGGAAATTCATAGTTGTGTCTTGCAGATTCATGTAGGACTTCAAATCCAGTTAAAGAAATAATTTCCCAATTTTACAGAAAGGCCAAATAAATGCCAGCTGCACTTTAGCATAGATTCTGTTATATATTCACAGTTTCAAATAAATGAGGTTTTCTTTTGGGGGGGGCGCCAAAGATTCTTCTACCACTCAGTTACCATTTGCATTCATAACACGGGAAGACAGGAAGACATTGATGGAACATTTTTTTCTGCTTTCTTCATTTTTAAATGGATGGTGACATGCTTCCCAGCAGCATCTCCAAACAAAAGATGACAAATTCCCATTTATTTTCCATCAGTGACACTGTGTAAGATGTTGTACTAAGTCTAAGCTTGGTGCTCCTCAAGCACCGGAGCTTTATTCCTACAGCAACGTGGAACTCCCATAAAAATAACAATCCCATTGCCAGTCACTCTGTCAGGAGTATCGGCAGATTGAAGAAGACTTATCTGATTTCACTAAAGCTATTAGTCTGAAACTCTGATCTGTAAATCTGGATGGGAAACACACGAGGGGAAGCAAAGTCTGCCAGAAGCGATGGCTTTTGTACATTCTCCAAAAAAAAAAAAAAAAAAAAAAAGTCATATAAAACACTGGATTGAAAACAGAGCCTTAGAAATGAAGCAAAGGATGAAGGGAACTTTTATTGAGCTCTTGCAGTGTTTCAGGCATCATTCTGCTAGGCTGTTTACACTATATACTTGGAACAGTGAACTGACTTTTTCTTTGCTTTTTTTTTTTTTTCTCCTTTTTCCATCAGTGCGCATGTGTGTGTCTCCAACATAAAAGTTGTTTTATTGTTACTGTTGTTTTTAAGAATAGGATATATATAAGAATAGGATAATATGATTTATGCTAGGGATGTTTCTTCAAGATCCCAGGAGAATATCTTGTGACTGGAAAATTTCTAGAATCTTGAAGGCAAAAATAAGTAAAGGGGCAGGAAAGTATAGGAAAAGTCATTAGGGGCTTTATATAAAACAGTTTTAAAAATCTCCTTAGAATGGGGAATTGTAACTATCACAGCTAAGTTTTATTTGATATAAAATGTAGTGACTCTTAAAGAATACCATAGGGGAGGGACACCTGGGTGGCTCAGTCAGTTAAGCATCTGCCTTCGACTCAAGTCATGATCCCAGGGTTCTGTCGGTCTCCTTGCTACATGGGTTGCCTGCTTCTCCCTCTGCCTGCTCCTCCCCCTGCTTGTGCTTGCTTGCTCTCTGTCTCTCTCTCCCTCTCTCTGACAAAAAAATAAATAAAATATTTTAAAAAATAGCATAGGGGAATTTTGAAGAGTGATGGAAATATTCAGCATCCTGATTATCCTGATTGTGGTGGTGGCTTTTTTTGTGGAAAAAGCCCTCGATTTTATTATATGATGACTTTAAAAATAAAATTTAAAACATTCTAATAAAAGGTTGTCAACTCTAAGTCAATGTTATGTTAAAGGATGTCTAACAAAAATGATATCATTTGATCATATTGTCAACCAACTATTAAAGCCAAATTGGTGACAAAAAAGAACTATCATTATTCCTCACACAGGATAAAATTACAATCTTTACATCTATTTCCTGAAATGTTTTCCTCTGACATCTAGAATAACCCTTGGCTATTTCATTGCCTAGGCCTCCATGCTGGTTTGGAAATTTGGAGAACCAAAGCCTTTAAGGATTCAGGGTGCCAGGTAAATGTCCCTGTTGCACCTTCCAGTGGATCAAATGAGATGACTTTAGTTGGTTCTTATCCTTATCTTTCTCTCCATTCATTAGTCATCAATTTGCCTATTGATTTTTTTTTTTTCAACAAAGGTCAAGAATATGTTTGTAGGTGACACCAATTGCTTCAAAGAGTTTGTCCCAATTCCTTACTGTTCTGATTTAAACCCCTTGTGGCATTTTCTACTGCATGGATAGTGATAAATGGGGTTGAGAGTGACACAGAAATGAACCTAGAGGTAAGTTTATAGCACTGCTGGGGACCATCTATTAATGTAAATGTTTAAGGTAAAATCCATTAAAGCCTAAGAGCTGACAAGACTTTTTTTTTTTTTTTTTTCTCACGAGACATTTTATTTGCCTCCTGCCTTTGGGATTATGCCTGGGTTCCTGCCTGGTTTTACTCTTTTATTTGCTGCTGTGTTCATTGGCTAGAATGGAATCCTAAACACATTTGAGTTGTATTGTTGAAATAAGTGGATTAAACAATAAAAACTAGGAGTTACGTTGGTTTTTGTTGGGAGTCTTAAAGTGTTTAAAGACATTTGTATGGCTCCTTATTATTTATGATTCCCTACTATTAAGTAGTTGATGGAATTTGTTGTCTTCAATAACGAAATATTAGAGGTGCCTGGGTGGCTCATTCGCTTAAGCATCTGCCTTCAGCTCAGGTCATGATCCCAGGGTCCTGGGATTGAGTCCCACATCGGGCTCCTTGCTCAGCAGGAGCCTGCTTCTCTCTCTCCCTTTGCCTGCTCCTTCCCTTGCTTGTGCTCTCTCTCTATCAAATAAATAAAATCTTTAAAAAAAAAAAAACCCGAAATATTAAACACTATCTTTTAGGGCTATCAATGCCAATCAAGATGAAAATAATTTATGAAATGAGTGACCTGGTGCTAAAATCACCATTAAAGCTATTTGAAGTATATTGTAGGTTTCTGGTGATCTCATAATAAAATAGAGAAGCTTGAACATACCCATTTTATTTTTAACCCTTTGAGGTATATCATCAGAGAAGAAATTCAAGTAATATATCTACCGTTCATAGGAAAATGGTCCTCTTTCAAAGGGAAAATGAAATTCAGCTACTAGATGTAAATCAAAAATATTCATTTCTAGCTTCTACCTAGTAATGTAATGGCTTGGGCTTATAGAATGGGTTTTATTCCAGATCAATCCTACCCAGTGCAAGAAAGCACAGAAAAAGAGGGAACAGTGAGGAGAATCAGAGAGAGGGAAACAGTGAGGAAGAGGGAGAAAAATTATCTGAATACAAGATTATTTAAATAAATGAGTAAGACAATTTTCTGGATAGAAGTCATATTGGAATTTTCTTTTCTAGAAACCTCTGAATATGATGTGTGAAAATGATTAGAAATTTTGAATGGTTTTCCTCTAGGAGGATAGAACTACCTGTTTAACTATAATGATTCTGATGATCTTGCTTCTTAAGCTTGTCCTTTGAGATCAGCAAAAAAGTCCCATTTTCTAATCTCCCATTTGAGCCGGGGTTGATTGATGCATAATTAAGATCACTAAGGAGTGATGATAAGAGCTGCAGAGTCTCTAAATTTTTCCATGATGATTTTTTTCTCTCTTTTTTCTTTAAAGACCTTTCTTGTGGTTCTTACATTGACAGCTTGGTATTGGGGGAAGGGAGTTTGTGTTAGGATGATAGGAGATAGAATATGGGGTATTCAGAATTTTGAGCTGCAAGGAAAAGATCCAGAGAGAAACCAACTGAAATTACAACCTCTTAGATTGGATGAAATCCTACAGGTCACTTAGCCATGTCCTTTATTACACAGGATAGGAAACAGCATTCTGAGGCAAAGTGATTTTCTCCAGTATCCACATGCGGTCAGGAGTCAAGGCAGGAAGGAAACTAAAATTTTCCCATTCCCGGTCCTTTGTCCCCTCCACTAGGGCATCATCATCCCTCTCTGTAACTTGGGATCTTATGCTCTCTCTGTCATCACTCAAGAAGTGGATTTTAACCTTTCCCTTGTCAGTGCGAGGAACTGTATACCTGGAAAAGTTAAAAGAGTAACACAGAGTAACATCCGCCCTTGAATCCTTCTCTCATTTTAAGTTGAGGGTAGATGCTGCGGAGACGTGAGTTTGCATAGGAAGCATGGACCTCTTTGCATTTGATCAGATCGGCCCTGCGGAATCATCCCAAGTTCTTGAGTTACGTCAGCATTTAGTGAAAGGTGTGTAGCAATGAAGGCTTTTCCTCAACTTTCAAGGTCCATGGAGGTAATTTATATTCATACCTCTTTTTATTGTTTCCCTAATAAAATTAGTTCAATTTTAACTGTAAAATGAAAAATACTGAGACAAGTTTGGACTCCTGTGTGAAAAGTCTAACACTCTATCTGTAACTCTATAAAATATTAGGTGTTCTCCATAGACATGAACAGTTATTTAATGAGCCATAGGCAAAGGTCTGTCTTCTGGTTCTATGAATGTAAAGCCTCATGAAAATTTGAATGTGAACTGGGGAAACGCATAGATCTTAATTTATAAATTATAAATAAAAATTCAGAGGAAGAGTTCACACATCTTTTCTGGAAAAAGTACTCTGGAGGGAGAAGTACACATTTATAACAATATCTTGGATGTCTTACGTCTCTGTGAATGGAGTGGGAGCACAGAACCAGTTGTAAGAGCTACAGGTAGGGAAGGCTTCACAGTGATGTTTTCGTTTAAGTAGAGGCTTGAACAGGGGCACTTGGGTGGCTCAGTCAGTTAAGCATCTACCTTGGGCTCAGGTCAGGATTCCAAAACCCTGGGATCAAGCCCCATATCTTGTTCCCTGCTCAATGGGGAGTCTGCTTCTCCCTCTCCCTCCCCCTGCTCATGCTTTTTCTCTCCCTCTCTCTCAAATAAATAAATAAATAAAATCTTTAAAAAAAGTAAGTAGAGACTTGAAGAATGACGATTTCCTGGTAGAGAATAGGGGAAAGAACAGTCTAGTTGAAGAGCTAAGGAGAAAACTCAGAGCTACCAGGAGGCCTAACCGAATACACTCCCATTTAACCCAGTCAAAACTGATATTCGAATCTTTATCGTATTCTTTTAAAGAAACCTCTGCCTAACTCCGTGAACAGGAAATATCAGGCAACCATGGCCATCTTAAGTAAAAAAATTTATTTTTGAGAATGTTCCCGGGAGAGTCCTCTTGCAAGAAGATAAAATAATGCTTTCAGCTGCACTTGGGAAGAGTGCAAGGTGTTGGGTGACCTGTGTGTTTATAAAATAATAGCTAACCATTCTCTGATTAAAGCAACCCCAGGATTCAAGTGAGTTGAAGCAATCTCAGAATAATTGGTAATTGCAACAAAGCAAAGTTTTCCTGTATCATACGGAAGGAAATGGTTTCTAATAGGTCAGAGGGAAGAGGACTGGCTAGATCCTTACAAAACTGCCAAAGTCTGCTGCAATATTTCAGATAAATCACTTTCGCCATTTGAACTTTGAGGTGTCTCAGCTTCCACTTAATAAGAAAAATTGCTCGAGCCTCTCTCATTCTGCTTACCATCTTAACTCTTCTCCCTGAAGATTAGCATAAAGTAAGGTTACTTGAAGGGCCATGTGAAAAAGGACACCTTTACTTACTCCTGGTAAGGGTGGGGATTGGCTTTGCCTTGCCTGGGCCTCCCCTGATTAGCAACATCATTCCAAATCCCATCAAGATGAAGAATGATGAAAGCAAAAATTGGAACACTTACGATCCTTCCCCTCTCTTTCCCCAAAGTTTCAATATATCCAGGTGTATGTGTATAATATATTCTTGCCTATTTTATGATACTGTAAATAATGATACTCTTTGAAGAGATCAAATTTCTTAGATTTTCCTTGTGACTTGGGCTTAAGTCAAAAATTCTCTTAACAGTTCTCAGATGTAGTACCTGTGGAAGGGAAGGGTTAATTTAGAACACTTGAAATTTATATAAGAAACTGGTTAAGCTGGTCATTTGCATGAAAATATTTTTATGATATTGGCTTTCATATTTCTTGATTTCTCTTTGTCATCTGAGCCCTTTTTTGTACTTCATGTTAAAAATGTGTCTTCTCAGTAAAGGCTGGCTATAAGGCAGGTGGAATCATGATGCTGTTTAATTTTAGGAGCGATCTCTTTTAAAAATCTATGTAATTATTAACTGTCCCAGACATATAGGCTATTTCAGCAAAACTTAGGAAGTCAGGACATTCTGCACAGCTAAATTTTTTTATCGATCATGATATGACAGCAACCAAAAACACAATGAAAGAAAACAACACAAATACATGGTCTCATGGTTTGAGTGTCTCTATTTGGATTTTTTGGGGATGTGGTGTCGATGGCAGGAAAGGACAGAGGCATCTTTTATAATCCACCTTATCTTCCACCTGTTTTGCTTCATGAGGATCAGCCAACGCAATCTTATTGAACAGCGCCATATGCAAAGCCATGGGGGGAGGGGGCACAATGAGGTAGGTACCCCTGACTGCAGGGTATTAATAAGCTCTAGGAAAAAGATGATCTGAATGTCGAATAATATATTAACAACTTAAAAATCAAATAAGTACAACAAAAAACAAAACAGAAACCTACTTTTAGTTTCACAGAAAGTTGATGACAAACAAAGAAGTTGCCTTAGTAAGAAGGTTGTTTGCTTTGAGCTTCCATAAATGAGAAGAAATCAAATAATCAGAGAGGGGGATTAACAGACCCTGTAGGTGAGAACAGCATCCTAAGCAAAAGTATGTGAGCACAATCCCTATAGACAAGGAATTTTCTCTCTTCCCTACTTAACAGTTCTTTCACAGGTGAACAAAAAAGGCCAAAAAGTTATGAGGGTTTCCCTTTTGCTTTCTCCCTCTTCCGTTTCTCAAGAAACACTAAGCTCATACCTTGGGATATTTTGACAAGCTTAGAAACCTTTTCAAAAACTAACTTGTGTGCATGGCAAGACATTACTCAAATCAGAGGGGATGATGAAAATGACGACAGAGCTTTTCATTCATACCCTCAAACTCGCATGGAGAGCAACTGGTTTCTCTCCTTCTTCTGCATATTTCAGTGCCATTCAGGGGACTTGAAAGGAATACAGATTTTTTGGAGGGATCTCTTCACCTTGCCACACCTCTTTACCTGTTTTAAGAACATTTATTTGACCTGAATTAAGATAGCGACTTTTCATTTTCAGTTTGAGGCGTTAAGTGGGAAGTTTGCCTTATTTTTGTGTTTTTGAAATAATCATGAAAATCCTATCTGAGTACTTCCTTGAGCCATGCCTCTCAACTAACACATTTTTGGATTGCTGTAATGTTGAAGTCATCTTCTCTTTGATATCTCAAAGAGTATCTAGCTAAATTACCAATTTTATGGAGGACCGATTACACTGTAAGTTCAGAAACACCTTCTGTTTAAATAATACATCTTAGCTAAGGGCTGAAGTCTCCCCTGGTTCTAGACTGGATGTAATGACACTCATCCCCTTATGTAGAAAAGCTACTTTTAGGGTTCCACTTAATTGCTTCACAGATAATGTAGGATGGTGATTATTAAGGTCTCTGAAATGCATCTCTGAATGTGAAGCATCACATGAAGGTGCCCAAGCATCTGGAAACTCTTGCCTTCCCTTTTATTTTTAAACAAATTTTAAAGATTTATTTATTTATTTTAGAAAGAGAGAGAGCACCAGTGCAAGGGGCAGAGGGAGAGGGAGAGAACCTGAAGCATACTTCATGCTCAGTGAGGAGCCCAACTTGGGGCTCCATCTCACAACCCTGAGATCATGATCTGAGCCAAAACCAAGAGTTGGACATTTAACTGACTGAGCCACCGAGGCGTGCCCCGTCTTGCCTTCGTTTTTAGAGAAGAGGATAGACCTGGCTACTTTATACAATGACGTTTAAGTTAGATATGCTTCTTTCTCCTGTGGAATCACAGCCTCCTAATTACATTTGACTTCTGGGTTTTATCTTTGTCTCTTCTCTTTCTCCTCTGCTTTTCACTCCCCTTTGTTGACTCTCCAGTTCTGTCACCTTACGCTACTTGCCTTTCCTAATTGTTTTCTCGTCCTGCCAACTTCTGATATTACCATGTCCTCTTCTCTGACATTCCTCTCACCCCCAGTGTCCCATTACTCCCCATTGTCTCTTCTTGTTATTCCACCCACTACTCAAAAATCATCATTCACAACCCTCGGGGCGCTGGCGTGGCTCAGTCAGTTAAGCATCTGCCTTCAGCTCAGGTCTGAATCTCAGGGTCCTGTGTTCAAGCCAGCATCGGGCTTCCTGCTCAGTGGGGAGTCTACTTCTCGCTGTCCCTTTGCCCTTCCCCGCAATGTGCACTCTCTCTCAAACAAATAAATAAAATCTTAAAAAAAAAAAAATCATTCACAACCCTCCACCACTTCTCCACAGGAGGAAGTCCACTTCATTAGGAAGCAGACTTTATCTTCCACCCTGTATAAGTCGTAGGAGGGATTCATAGAATATGCAGGTTACAGAGGCAAGCCTGGGGCACTACCTGGACGTGCATGGTATTAGAAAGAAATAAAGCCTTTTGTGGGAATTGACTGATAATTTCCCAGTACCTAATGCCTCATTTTTTTTAGTGGGGACATAAGCCCCAAGATTTAGAGATAAAGAGCTTGGAGGAAAAACAGAAATCCCAGAGCACAAAAACCACATTGCCAAGAACAACATGGGACCACAGGGAGGTAGGTCCCTGTGTTACTATCGTTTGTCTCCAGATTCTTTTTCAGTAGGAAACAGTACTTAAAACCATCTCCGTAAAGAATGTGACTCAAAACAGGCAGAATGAAGTAAGCTTTCGCCCTCCTTTACCCCTAACGAAGAAGTGTCTTGATCGGTGTCATTTTACGTTTGGGTATGCAGCAAACTGTAAAAGCACCTAGCTTATTGCCTGGTGCATGGTTTTATTTGAAAACATTTTGACCATGAAAACAGCTGAAGAAAGCTAAGGGCATATTGTGTTAAGTCTTTGGATGGGAAGATAAGAAGTTTGCATCAGTGTAATTGGTAGTGGGAAGCTCCAACCACAGGTCTTTACATACCATATTCTTTTTCACCAGCATGTGAAAAGCAAGGTGGATTAATAATAGTAACATAACAAAAATGTAAGTTGTATCTGGTTCACGTTCAGTCTCTTGATTCCTCAGGAGGTTTTCCACGCCCCCTTCCCTATTCATGCTTTCCAGCTGATTTGACAGAAGGACAGAAGGATTAAGAAATCAAGTAGCTTATCTGAGAGGTTCCCCACCGGGCACTTTGTCCCCGGTGTTCTTGCTTGTAGCTTATATAATCAGGAGAATTCTGTGTGCTGAGGGTATTACTATAGAGGTGATTGTTGGAGTCAGTGGGTGATGGTGTCAAGGCAATTATAGCCAGGTGATGGGTGATCTTAAAGCCCTAGTTAGTGCCCCAGGAGACCCAGAGACAGGGTTTCCTCCATACCTTTGCCATCGTACATTCTGATGTGAGGTGGCACACTTACCAAACAGGAACAAAAGTGAATGATTAAGGGGGGAACAGCGTGTCCCTCTATTGCTTTGAGGGGAAAAAACACTCCATGTTAATCTTTTCTAATGTGTCCCTTTTTGTTATGTTTATATTTTTGTTGGGTTTCTTTGTTCACTTAAAATGAAACTAAACTCAAACTATGAGGATTGAACATGGTTTTCTCTTAGAATCTAAAAAAAGGCAACAATTAAAGGTATTTTTAAAAATGGAATGGAAAGGGCAATAAATTAGCTGTATTTCTTTCCATTAAATTTTTTCCATCTTAAGGTTATTTATAACAGATAATTCTACATCAAACTTGAGATGTAATTACAGTGGTGGAAGGCTTATGATATATGTCCCATTCGTGGCCAGTAATCCTAATATCTAGGGAATCCATTTGAAATTGGGTCTCAGTTGAGTGTTAGGACAAAGGTCTGTCCCTAGAGAGATCAGAGAGCCTGTTTTATTTTCTCTCCTTCACTTCTCTTTTTTAATTACACAATTAATACATGCTATTGAAAAGATTTCAAAATACAGTTGACTCTTAAACAACACCAGTTTGAACCGCATGGGTCCACTTAGGTGGATCTTTTTTCAATATATACATTACAGTACACTAACTGTATTTTCTTTTCCTTATAATTTTCTTTATTTTTTTAAAGATTTCATTTATTTATTCGACAGAGAGAGATCACAAGTAGGCAGGGAGGCAGGCAGAGGGAGAGGGGGAAGCAGGCTCTCTATGCGGGGCTCAATCCCAGGATCCTGAGATCATGACCTGAGCCGAAGGCAGAGGCTTAACCCACTGAGCCAACAGGCGCCCCTTCCTTATGATTTTCTTAATAACATTTTCCTTTTTTTTAAGCTTAGTTTACTGTAAGAATATAGTATATAATACATATAACATGCAAAATATGTGTTAATTGATCACGTTATTGGTGAGGCTGTTAGTAAAGTTTTGAGGGAGTCAAAAGTTATACTCAGATTTTTGGCTGTGTGTGGGGTGGGTACACCTAATCCCCACATCGTTCAAGGATCAAGTATATACTGAAGAATATCAAGAGAAAATAAAAGTCCCCTCTGACCATCTTCAACTCTACTCTTCTCTCAAGTGGGATCACTGCTCACATTTCAGTGTACAGACATCCAAACCTTTTGCTCTGCCTTTACAAATAGGAACATGCACACATGTGCACATACATGTCATGCACACACACATCGATTCAGAAAGATGACTTAGTTTTCATACAGAGTCATCCAATACAGATGTGTCCTGGACATCTTCCCCTGTCGGTACCTGTAGAAATATGCAAGTTCTCTTTAAATTCAAAGTGAAATAAACTGTGAAGTTTTGCTGGAGCTGCCTCCCATATATGTGCTTCCAGGCTGGAAAGGACAAGTGAATGAAATTAGCCAGCCAGTTTCTGCCACAGCACGAGGGGGCTTGGTTCTGTGATAAAATGAGCCCCATGGAAGAGGGAGTGCAGCAAACTTCCACCAAGCGCCATTGTTCCTGAAGAACTTGCATAGTGACAGGCCGTTGAGGCTTCCTTATTCCCAGTTTTGAAAGGGTAAAAGAAACATTTTCCCCAAAGGCCCTGCCCAGTTGGTCCCCACTGTGCTTTCTTCTGAGGTGTCTAACTGCTTGCCCTGGGCTTTACAGGACCTGGGGTTGAATGCCGGACATGTGGAGGGTGTCATCTGGATTCACTCACTCATTCACACATTCATTTATTCATGCTCAGGTTTACCATATGGCAGATTCTGGGCATAGTGCTAGAGATAGCTACCTAAAACAGACAGGGTCCGTTGATTGACAAAGGACATTATAGATCAGTGAGGGATACAAACAAGGAAATAGACAATTACAAGAAAGTGTGAGTCATGGGCAGGCCGTGTGGTATAGAAGCTTCTGGACAAAGTTGAGGCCATGAGGAGAAGCTTCCTGGACAACACATCTCATATGAGTACTGAAGGGTGATTGGAAATTAGTTGGGTGAACAGATGTGTGGAGACAAGAAGTGTTGGAGAAGGAAGAGGCCACATACTAAAGGTCCAAGGGTGCCTGTCGGGGCCTAGCAGGTTGGGCAGGCGATGGCCTCAATGACCTCTTAAAAGAGGTTTTGAACTTTTTTCTGAGAGTCATGGGGGTGGGGTGGGCAATTAAAGACTCTTAAGCGTGATGGTGTGATTTGTAAGGTTTGTAAGGTGGAGAATAGCTGGAAAGGGCAGGGAGACCATCAGGATGCTGTTGAGGATTGTTGGGGTGGCTTTAACTAGGGAGGTGGCTGAGGGACTGGAGCAATGGGCAGAGCTCGAGGAAGCATTTCTTGTATCCTGTGAGCGAGTCTGTGCCGTTGCAGAAGCTCCAGTTGAGTTTGGCAACTTTGAGAAGCTGCATAAACCACAGGCAAAACTTTGACATTGCAAAGCTGAATGCATGTGGTGCACAGGTTAGATAAATATCTGTCTCTGGGGATGTGTATATATATATATATATATATATATATATATATATATATACACACACACACACAGAGGAGCATTTTTTATTTTGTTTTGTTTTCAAGAAATAATTGCACTCGAGGCTGGAGCTTGCTTACCCTATCTTTTGGACTCGGAGTACAGTGCCTGATCTATTTTCTACATGACTGGGCTTTACGTCAGAACCAACAAGTCATATATCATTCTGATTGATTTTTTTTCTTTTTTCTTTCCCCCCTCCTCTCAAATAAGGGGTGATGGAATAGAGATTGTGATGAGAGAAGATCAGGGCAACTCAACACAAATATGCAATTATTAGGAGCCCCCTGAGTCTAGCTCTGTTGTCCTCTTGTTTTGTTAGTTAGAGCTCAGAGAAGTAGAGGGTGGAATGAGGTCAGGCAGTGGGCAAGGGAGAATAGATAAGCAGCCCAGGCTTGGAGTGCCTTGGTCTCTGCCAGAGGGGAGTGATAAGAAGGGGGCATAGCAGAGATATGGAATGACCAACCAGTGTCCTGAGCTGTGGGGTTACAGCTAAGCTCTAAATTGCCTCCCAGAGCTTCCATTGCTCCTGGATTCTTGGGTTTGCTTTCACCTGTGTCTTCCGTTTTAGCTTCCCTTCTCCTTAGTGCCAGTCGCTCCAAAGCAAAGGCTCCAAAGCGTAAGCATCCATTTGTATTAAAGCAGAAAGATGGTGCGTGTGTGTGCGCGCGCGTGCACATGTGCACACACAACACACATTTTAAAAGAAACCCTTTGTAAAGATAAGTGGATTTCAGAAAATGGATGGGATTGTATTATAATGAAAATATAAACCGCTTCTTTAGAAGACAGCCCCTCTAGTCTGCAAGATTTTTATTCTCTTTTCAAATTTATACAATTCCGACTTTGTCCAATTCACAGATACAGTTCTAAAGGATTAGGATCTTGGGACAGGATAATCCTTCCAATATATGTGTGTTCTTCACTTGGGTTCTTTTACTTACTGCCTGGCCTCCTCTTCTCTTTCTGAGCTCTGAGTAACAAAACAGGAAGACAACAGAGCTAGACTCAGGAGGCTCCTGATAATTGCATGCACCTGTTAAGGTTGTAAAAGAATTCTGAGATTTTTTTAATGACAATTAGTATTCATTAGTAAGTTGTAGAAATGCATGTCTTGATGATCACCTTTCTTTTGGACTCCAATAAACCTCAGTGAATTCCCTTGACCATCAAATATTGAGGAAAAGTACTGGGTTAGAGCTGAGGGTGATGCAGGGGAATATAAGCAGAGAGACAGTTAAAAATTAGGCTTATTTGTTTTATATCTCTGACCCATACATGTTGCCTTTGCAAAGATGGTGGGGGGTGTGTGAGAGAGTGAGAGAGAGAGAACATGTGCATGTGAAATGGGGGAAAAAATACCAATGCATCAAAATGGACAGGTCATTTTGTTGAATGTAACCAAACTCCTGAGTGTTCTGAGATTAGGAGCAGTCATAATTTCTGGCTGCCATGCTTTATGCTAATGTGGCTGTCTTCTGTTGTAGGCTTCTGCTGAGACAGCCACTTTACTCCTGCTTAATTTTCCCTCTAATGGTAGTGGTGGAGACCTGGGTATCTACAGTCAGCTTTTACCAATTTAACTGGCTGCCACCACAGGCCATTATAAATTATTATTCTTATTTAGCACTTGAATCTACAATTTATTTATTTCCTTCATGTTCCATAAAATATAGTTATAGACTTGGGTCTGAGTTAGCTATGCTTCATTGTTCTTATAAATCCATATCTGTCATTAGCAATAAGCTAAACTTTTTTGGATGCTAAACATTCATAACCCCTGCAAGACAGACTGGTAATTTATTAAAGAGTTTCATTCGTTTATCAATGCATGTGAAATTTACTCAGTGCCTACTTTATACTAGTGATGTTTTAGGCATTGGAGGTAAAACAATATGCATTAGTGGCAAGAATGTCTAGAAAATACTAGTCAGAATTGAGGAAGAATACTTCTCTGTACTGATAGTATCAATATCGTTTTTCTCCCCAATTTCTAGACAGCTCCACGGGAAACTCCTGCAAAGTTTTATTTTCATTATTTTTCGATCTGCCTTCTGGAATTCGTTAAGTTGCCTTTGCCTTTAGTGGTGTCATATTTTAGTATTTTTTACCTAATGTCTTAGGAAACATATTTTCTCATTTCATACTGATGATTGTTTTGGAATGTGGGAATAGTCACTGGAAACCTATATATGAAAATTTTGTTGTAAGAATTCATATGCATCTGAACAAATAAAAGGTACTCTCTGTTTTTGGAATCTAGACTCTAGACATCTTGCAGATTTTTTTTTTTTTTTTTTTTTACCAACTCTAATTTCACTATTCCCAGCTGTCCAGTTGATTTCCTGTCTTTCTTTCTTTCTTTCTTAAATTTTGCCTCTCCCTTCCTCCTTTCCTTCCTGCCACTGACAATCCTCCCTTCCTTTCTCTGAAAAACTATGCTTCAATGTGCTGGCAGGAAAGAGCAATCATAAATTAGTGTAATTAACATATAGGGAATGATTTTCCTTTTATCCCCTTACTGTGTTTTAGCATTAATAACTATTGACTGAATATGCTCGTTAACTTCTTTGAGCCACACTTTCTTACCTGTAGAACTATGAGATACTTCCTGTGAAGACTGAGATAATACATGAGAAACACACTAGTTCTATGTTATCTACGTTGCCCATGCTTGCTTCTCTCTAGTCCTCTCAGTGGGAATCACTGAGAATCGGCGAGAATCTGTGCCTGATTCACAGACTCCTGATGCCATGCTTCATTGCTGACTCCCATTCTCCCAGGAGATCTTGAGGCTCCTTTCATGCTTGAACTTATTACTTTTGATGTCCATACCTCACTTGTCTAAGTCCTCCACAGGTTAGTCTTGATCTCTTATATTGACCCTGTTCTGCCACAGACAAATCCAGTTCTGAGAGTAAATCAGTATGCTTCTGAGAAATTTAGATTTTGAGTTAATTTTGATATATAATAATGAGAAGTTCAACCTTAAGGAAGCCTTTAAGTGTTAAGTCAAAGCAGTTCCCTGTTCACAATGACCTTTTCTACCTTTTATCACGGTGCCTAGACTTTCTTCATTGTAGTCTCATTCCTTCTCTCTTTAAAGAATTTTTAGGTGCCTAGATTTGTCTTCTAAGTCTCAAGCACTCCTGGTTAGCACCTGAAACTATCATCAGTTGGAACCTAAGATGGGCTAAACTGAGAGCAAGGTCTTGCCAAAATGGAGCATAGCTTGAGGTTGGAGAGCAGAGGAGACAGGAGGACGGAAAGCACCAGAAGTAAATTTATTCTTGCGTTATAGTTTTGTCAATGGCTAGCCTGCTGTAACTTCAGGAGCTTTGGTTTTGCTGGTATCTAAGAAAGTCCTGGCTCTGCGCAGCTTGGTCAGAGGAAGTAGACTGGTCATTTTTCCTGTGTCCCAAGGGTAAGTGTGCCAACCTTGTGGCCTGGTGTGCACCATGAAGCATCAGCAGGGAAAATTAGGGAATGAGTTTACTTAGACCGTTATGAGAGGATTTTCGCCTCTGCAGGCCAGATTGATGAGTCTGAAAGGAAGAGGGAGAAACATTACTGAATGAATAATTTGTGACCAAGTTGAGTGAACCAACACTCATCCTCTGACTAGAGCTCTGGTACATCTGATCTTTTCTACATTGCATTTAATGGATGTGCCAGCAATGAATAATCCTCTTATCAATTATTTCAATATATCCCTTATCACTTTAGAAAGGGAAGCTTGTGTATGTTTTTCATGTAAATGTAACGCCCCTCCCACTACTAAATGTAATGCCCCTCCCACTAGTAAGTACCACTGTGCTAATACGTGGGATTCTTACAGTTTGTGTTCCATGTCAGAAGTGCTGTTACAAAAGCCTGGTCGTTGGCTGCAAAGCCTTCCCCGAAGATCAAATAAAGCGGACACGTACATGTTCTTAACCAGTGTTCAGCAGGTTGTTTGGGGTTATATTACTCCTATACAGCTGCTTCTCAGGAAGGGATCCCTCTACAAAGTGCTCGTTAATCCCCATACCTTTGGAGAACTCTTCTGGGTTGCTATCTAAATCCATATCACAGAGCAAACTGGAATAATGAGCCCTTGGCAAAGTCCCCTGGGAAGGAGACAGCTAGCTCATAACGCTCACTTTATCTGGAACTTAAAATGCTTTCTGATGACTGAATTAAAGCAGCCCAGCCATCCTGCTCTGGATGCACCCTGTCTTAGCCCATCTCAGATTTTTAGTACAAGAACAATCTCAACTAAGCAGGTTTGGTTAATGAATGTCTCCCCCTATTTTAAACTTTTACCCCAATACCCTAAAAAGTACATACATTACTGCATATGCTTTAAAAAACCTGTTTGCTTTACAGTTCCTTTTTGTTTGCAGCCTCATTGCATTTTTTTCTCTAATTAGTGGATATGATGCATCATTGCTTGGCAATAAGGGGAGTATTATTTCCCCTCTTGATGGATGGTTTCCTGGGGAAGGAGCTCATGGCATCACTTTGGCTCTGGGTGTGCTGCCTGCTTTCCCACACATTCTCCCCCCACCGCACTTTTCTTGCAATGTTGCTGAGTCTGGCTAATTAGATCCTTTCTCTAATTTAAGTTGCTTTCATTTAACTCACATTGAGGATGTCTGATGCTTATGCTCACAGAGCTGTTGAGTTTAAGAGCTCAGAGAAATGCTCCCCATTGAGATTTCCGAATGCCGCAATCGTGCCTGGAAAAGGAAGCACATCAGAGTGCTTTTGGCAGCAAGTAACTGGGATTCCTGATCACTCGTAATAATACAAGATGACTATTGTGGTTCCAAATATCTTCACAATTTGACATCGAAAGGTTAAAAGGAAAAATGGATTTCCTCACTTTTTGCCAGGGAAGAAAACTTTTCCCAGAAGCCTTCCAATTCTCCCCCTCTCCAGCCTCCAGCAGAGTTCGCCTTATGTCTGATTGGTCAAATTGAACATCTGGGTACCCCTAAATCAGCCACTGACAAAGGAGAATGGGATTGCCGTGATAATATAGCATAATCACGATGCATCTCCTGGGGCTGGACCCATCTTCCTGAGCACAGAGCTACCCAGTTCCTGAACAAAATCAGAATTCAGGAATTAACTGGTAGGGAAGACCAGATGTAGGGTAGACAACTACACAGTAGTGTTTGCCACAGGAGCAATCACAAATGGGTTTCTAGGTATTTTGTATGCCATTTGCAAGGGTTTAAACAGTTTTCTATTTAGTTTGAGATATTTTCAAGTAACTATGTTATTTCTTGGTTACAGTCCATCCTGGACCCCAGTTATCTCACTGCATGCAGAGTGCAAGGTGTAAAAGAATTTGGGGTAGTCCTGGGGAAAAACATAAGTAGAGGGTGTCCAAGAAGAGTCCCTTATAAACAAAGGGACCATATGATTTCTAGTTTAAATCAGGACACTTTTGAAAATCAAAGGGAGTACTATGAATGATTCTACCAAGTCAACAGATAGATCATCCCAGGCAAACTGATATATATTAAATTCAGGTTTATAGGAGGGAGTCTATTTATGAGATATTATGGAAAAGCAAAATTAATTTTTTCAAGTTTTCTTAGGTGGAGAGAGTGTCATATTTATTTAAAATCATAGAGAATTTCCAATTTATATGGGAACTTTATGTTTGCTGAAAAACTGTAAATGTTTATCTTTTATCCCATGCCTGTGTCAACTCTTTCTCTAATTTCTTCTAACCTGCCAAGGCTTAGCTGTCACTGATATTTTTGTACTAAGGATTGTTTTGGTCTTGGCTGCTGAGGGAAGCCTAAAAAGCAGCTTTTGTGTGAGGTAATGACCAAAATAGAAGGCGAATCATTTTCTACAGACAAAATGTGTCTAAGCATGAATGAAATGTGTGAATGATCGTGTGAGGGGAAGGGGCAAACTAGTGGTTTTGCCCTCAAAGGAAATATCCCCAAGTACTTTCTTTCCTGTAGATAGTTTAGTTTTGTATTTTGCTCCTGTACTCACAGAATGTTCTCTGTCCATCAATCAAAATAAAGGGGAGCCTTTTCATTGAAACAGACCACTGAATCTGTTTTAGTGACTGTATGTATCTGAGAGAATGAGAGGCACAAGAAGAAGCCTAAACATAATCACATCTAGGGTAGGTATTTTCAAAATCGAATGTTGATACTGAGACAGGAAGAGGAGTTATTTTCAAAGCCCCAAATCATCCCTCTCTTCCACTCAATTTCAGCTAAAAACTAGTGGAGAACTTTCATGAATAGTAAAGAGACTTGTACTTTCCTATGTTATTAATGTTTAGTCTCTCTTTCAGCCTTCTTAAGAATAGGATCCAATGTCTTGTTTTTCCTTATTGGTCCGGTGTGTCCTTTATCAAATGATCTATGATATTGCGGTTGATACTAGGATGTTGCTTTGATTTCTGATTTGTGTGATTAGATCTTGGATCTTAGAAATGAGTAGTTTATTAAAGATTAACTTTCTATCAAGAATTTAATAGAAACCTCATATTTCTGAGCAAACTTCTATTTTTCTTGTGAAAGGGCTGTTCCTTGGTCTGCAAGGCTGCTAATCTGTGAGTTACATTCACTCTAGGCTACCAGAAAGACTAGGTCACCCTAGGTTTTGATGACCGTATTGTCATTTAGATGGCAAACAAGGCATGAAATACCGTATCACAGAACTCAACACCCCCAAACAGGGGCAAGAAAACCCTCACATTTAGGTGTAGTCAGAGGTCGCTGTGTTAAGTCATGTCATGGTCCAGTATCTGGGCTCATAGCCTACCGGTTGTTTGTTGCTCTGAGGGAACATTCTTTGGTCCCAAACTGCAGAAGTAGGTACATCCAGTGAATCCATGTGAATGTTAAAACAGTAGCTCTACTGAAAAAACATCCCCAGCAGCTCATGATTAATATCTTTCTCATCTTTACATTTGTTTCCTAGGGCGCAAATAAGAAAGTGGGCACGGGGCAAACTTAATACTTGGGTAGAAGATAGCATCCAACTCTCTAAAATCTATATACTGGAAGAATCAGCTGTTTCCTCTACCTTACTCTTGGCATGTGGCCCACAGCCCAGCCAGGAACCATTTTACAAAGTTGGGGGAGGATCCAGGGGCAGTGTTTTCAATGTCCTGTCTCTATATAGTGAGTGCTGCACTGTCACACTTATGAGATGAGTCTGAGGTTCAGCCAAACCATTTATATGTCAGTATTACTGCTTATCTTTATTTTTCCAATCCACCCTTAAATCATTTCAGAGTTCCCTATCTTCTGGACTGGCAGGAAATTCAAGGATTTGCTTTTCTTATAATGGGGTCATATATAATTCTCTAGGTAGTGATGACAGAAAAGCTTGAGGAAGAAAATAGTGGGGTCATCTTTATTGTCATTTTTTGGCTCGGGATGCCAGTGATCTTCTCCCACTGCCCACCAGCCAGCGTCCAGTAAGCATCTCTATCCTGGGCACTACATGGAAGCAGAGCACTGGTCTCTGCCACCTAGATCCTTGCTGTGGGTTGAATTGAATCCACAGAAAAGACAGGTTGAAGTCCTAACCTCTGATACCTATAAATGTCACCCTGTTTAGATATCAGGTTTTTGTAGATGTGATTAAGATGGGATCTTTCTGGAGTAGGGCGGGTCTCTAACCCCATGTGGCTGGTGTCCTCATAAGAAGAGGAGAAGAGACAGAGATAGACACAGAGAAGAGAGTGCCATGAGAAGACACAGCACACACAGGAAAAACATCATGTGACAGCTGAGGCAGAGACTGGAGTGATATGTCTACAGGCCAGGGAACACCCAGGATTGCCAGCAATGCCAAGGAGCTAGGAGAGAAGCAGGGAACACATTCTGCCCTGGAGCTTTCACAGACAAGCATGTCTGTGGCATGCACTACATGGCCCTGCTAGTATCTTGATTTCAGACTTCTGGCCTCTCGAACAGTGAAAATAAATAAATAAGTAAATAAACTTTTCTTGTTTTATGCCACTCAGTTTGTTATGACAACCTTTAGAAAATGACAGAGTCGGGGTACCAGGGTGGCTCAGTTGGTTAAGCATCTGCCTTTGGCTCAGGTCATAATCCTGTGGACCTGAGATCGAGCCCCACATCAGGTTCCCTGCTCAATGGGGAGCCTGCTTCTCTCTCTCCCTCTGCTGCTCCCCCTTCGTCCTCACTCGCTGTCAAATAAATAAATAAAATCTTTTAAAAAAATGACAGAGTCCCCTTCTTTCCCTTCTCTGCTGCAGATCCTTAACATTTCTCAGCCAAAGTCCTTTTGTATCTCCCTTTCCTTGGGATCAGTGAGTGTAATCCCTCTCCACTGAGTGTTTGGAAGCATAATGCTGGCCATACTTCCTGGGGTTGTAGAAGATAAAGAAAATGCTTGTACAATTTAGTATTTTTTTTTTTTATAACCGACATTGTTATACTTCTATTTTCGGGAGGCACGTTTTGAGCAGGGAAGGTACAAGAAGCAAGAGGGTGTTAACAGTTTCCAAGGTCAAGCCTCCTAGTTACCTGACTATTCACTCTGGGATGGACTCTTCACATAGAGTGTCTGTCACAACTTAGACTTGCCATTGTTTTCCCAGCAAATGTTTACTGAATACAAGGCAATGATGAAAGATACTCTTGAACTTCAATGAGCTAACGATCCAGAGGCACGTGAAGAGTTACACATTCATATTTATAAAGTGTTACAGGAGCTCAGAGAAGGTGTGAGTGATTTTTGTAAGGAATGAATGGTGGTTGGGGCGCCTGTGTGACTCAGTTGGTTAAGCATCTCCTTCAGCTCAGGGCATGATCCTGGAGTCCCAGGATCTAGTCCCACATCAGGCTCCTGGCTCACCAGGGTGTCTGCTTCTCCCTCTGACCCTCTCCCCTCTCTTGCTCTCTTAAATAAATAAATAAAATCTTTTAAAAAAAGGAATGAGTAGTGGTCATCAAAGTCTTTACCTTAAGGGTAATTTTTGAGCTGCATCTTCAAGGATGAGCAAGGATTTTGTCAGGCAGATTGGGAAAGGACATTGGAGGACATGGAAATATTATGGAACATTACATGGTAAGTTTGAAAAAGAGGGACTGTATGTTTAATTAGATTGTAGGGTAGGTGAAAAGAATAGTAGCAGATGAGGAAAAAGTGGATTAAAGCAAGAATATAAAACTTGGGGAGTGTTTACTATGATCTTGGTCCTGTGCTAATTGTTTCTAATACATTGTCTCATCAGATTGGATAGGTAACTACCTGTATTACGTATAGGCATTCATTATAATGGATGAACCTGAAAATTAACAGATATAGGTAACTTGTTCAACAAATTCAGATGGTAGTTGGTTGAGGCCAGAGTTCAACCCAGGCCTAAATTTCAAGTCCCTGTTCTTCTCACTATACCGTGCTACAAAGAGAAATGGGGAATGCTTGGAAGCTCTTGAGAAAGAGAGTAGCAGGTATATCGCCTGGGTAAAGGGTTCATTGGACTTCAGAGACTGTATGCAGTGTGGCTATGGCAGTAGAGGAAGGAGTCGATATAAGACTAAAAAAGAAGAATCCTAGTGGAAAGAAGTGGACATACTTGCCTCAGATCAGTTTATCAATTGATGGTTGAAGGGAATGAAAAGGAAGAGTATTGACTCTAAACTTCCTGATTTAAGTAGTGGCTTGAGGAGGGTGCCATTCCCCCATGTGAATTAGAAAGAGCAACAAAGTATGGAAAGAAAGTAATGATTTTGTTTTTAGCTGCTTTGAGTTTTAAGTGTCTGGTAGAAGATGTCTAGCAGACAATTGTCAATGTTGGCCTGGAGTCCAGGAGGGAAGGTGGGGCCAGAGATCCATTTCTGATTTGCCAATATGGTAGTACAACCAGCATGACCTTTCATGAAACATAAATCTCATTTCTGTCATTCCACTGCCTGAGTCACTTAAACAATTACATGGAGCTCTTAGGAAAAGAGACTTATATTCTTAATATGATGGCAAGGCAGTGTGATCTAGCTCTGTCTCCAGCCTCAGTATCTATCCTGAGATACCTTCTCCCTCAGGCTTAGGCTCTGTATTTCAGTTATCAGAGACATATGGGAGCTTCTTTCCCACTCTGTTGTCTCAGCTCAGAATGCAGCCTTCCCAATATACATACATATCTACACACAAATATAGTCAAGCACCAGCACAAACATGCAAATATATATGCACAAACAGGTGAACACATGCACGCACACCATCATTGTACACGTGCACGCGTGCATGTACACAAGTGTATGTACGTGCACTTAGATTCATGGGTACATGCTACAAATACACACATGTATCCCCTGTGTGCCCATGCATATATGTGTGCATTCGCATGTGTATACTCACACATGCATGCATGACTTTCACATGGTCAGTTCCAGCTCATTCTACAAATGCTCTGCTGAAACATTTTTTATCAGAGAAGTCTTTATCAATGAAGTCCATGACCTCACACTAGAACAAGTTTCCTTTTTCTTTTATGCTATACCACTTATCGAGGTGTGTTGAGCAATTTGTGTTCTAATGCTTTCTTCCCTATTCAAATGGAAATTCCACCTCAGCAGGGGCAATCTACATATTTTTTCTAGCTTCTACACACCCTACCTGGCATGAGTGTTCAGTACAATTTATAGACTATAAGCATATATAAATGAGGTGATGGGTGGATGAATGGATAGCTGGGTGGATAGATGGGTGGATGGATGAGGCTATGAGTATAGATGAAATGCACAGAGTGAATGTGTAGGAAATAACTAGGAAAGGACTTGGGAGTATCCTCCCCACTCTACAGTGAATTTTTAACTCACTTTATTATCTAGTAAGGATTACTGATTTAGTAAAGGTTGAAGTCTTTTCTTTCAAACTTCTTGACCTCTAAGAAGATGCAGTTTTCCATTTATGCCCTGGGTCACACTGCATGGAAAATGCAAGAGGAAACTAGGCAGCCCTTTCTATTAGTATCTGAACTATCTCATTAATCGACACCAGTGTTGAGGTAATTGACTTCTCATTATGACTTCTCATTAGATGATATTTTTCCCTTTTACCTGCTGGCATGGAGTTCAGAACATTTAATTTATCATGACTTTCCTATTTATCACTTAAAGGGAATTCATCTTCCCCCTAGTTATCACACCCTAATTTTTCTGGGTTTTGTAAAATCTTTAATCTTATGATAAGGTTTTATTTTTTTCTTGGGTGAGCCTTTAACAAATGCTTCATCCAACATTTCAAAACCATGTTTTAATGAAATGAGGTGTCCTTTCATTAAGATTTTATCTTGGTAGCACTCATTCATTGCACAGAACACTTCCAACAGTTTTCATGGGATTTTATGACTAGGTCCAGTTGCTCACTTGGTAAGAATACATTGAAACCAAAATAATGGTTTGATTCTTGTTTAAGTATTATGGTTTTGCTTATGACTATGGGATCCTTTTGTTTAATCCCAGACACCTGTATTTTAGGTACGTGTTTTTAATTTTGAGGAAACTGGATGAAAAGAGGGACTTGATCATGGCATAGATATGCCACCACCACAAAGAGTAATCCTCAGTCAGATCAGTACCACCATTTTCATTTATGAACACCATTTTAATGTCTTATGCACAAATATGATCTGTACAAACCTTCTCCAACCAAAGAAATCACTCGTTCAGTCACAGATGAGTTGTTTTATCTTTCCATAAAAAATTCTGTAGAAAGCTTTCTAAACAAGAGAAGAGGGTTTTTCAAATGACTTGTATTTTTTCTTTATTTTACATATTTTACATATAATATCTGTGTTAAAGAAAGTGCATTAACGTAACATGCATTACTAAAATGAGAATGCCCAACATTTATACTCCCTATACACCTTAATTCATTTGGAGTTTTAGAGCAATCATTCATTCCATTCTCCTGACTCCTCTGAATTCCACACAATTGATAAAGTTGTTTAAGATGGGTTTCTTTAATATCCATCCTCTTTTAAAAATATTTCCCCCATGCTTCTCCTTACTCCAGAATTCTTACCTGCTCTCAGGCAGACCTGGGCAAACGTTAGCCTTCTCTCAAGTATGAAGAGAAAGAGAAGGTTGCTATAGGACTAAAACCATATAAGGAGTTAACAGAAAAGGCTGCATCAGAGAAGCATTGGAGGAACACTGGAGGAACATGTTTCCAATTGTAATGAGCATCAGAGAATACACCAAATGCTAGGGGCCAGGTCCAGAATGGAGAGGACACGGGATTTAAAATAAGTCCTTTCCTCCTAACAACACGTGTCTTCATTTCTTTACCCTAACCTCTCTCTTCTTTTTTCTTCTTCCTCCTCCTCTATTATTATTATTACTATTAATATTATTACTAATAATATTATTATTATATTTTCTTTCTTGCCTTTTTTCTTTCTACCATACTGGATTTTAAGTCCCCTGAAGGACAGGGGTCAGTTATCAGTTATATATCACCACTATATACCCCCAAATTAACACGTAGTAGATACTAAATAAACATTTGGACACAGGCTGCTCTCTCTGTAGTTTTAATCACTTTGAATTAACCCCTCCATTTTCTGACTTCTTACCTCCTTTCTTTCCCTTCAATATGGCACCGTAGACCTTTTCCTGTGTCTTCGGAGGTAGTAAATTTTAGGTCTCTCATCTCTAGAAGGGCACTAGTGAATGACATGATGTCATAGTTCATAATCTTCCAAGGTAATGGCCCTGGATGGCTGCAGGTAGTGGGGTGAGGAGAGATAAATTGGGTTGAAACCAACTCAGGAGTGGGAAACTCTCTGGGGATTGTAGATATTATCTTGGGAATATTTCTTCCTTTTAATGGAATGGAAGAGAATAAGCCAGAACTGCTTATACCCAAGCCCAGATTCTTCAAATATGTTTTCTTTTCTTTGATTCCTATAGAAAGAGATGAGATATGAGTTTTACATTTATAAGAATGAAAAAAATTAACTATATGAGAAAAAGCAAAACATACTCAAAACATGAGCTAAAAAAGAAAATCAAACTAAAACATGTATTTTTATTTGCTGTTGATAAATGATTGCTTTATCTTACATGCCTATGGTCCTGGATTCATCCATATCCAGTAAGTAAAATGGAAAAAAAAAAAAAACTTGTTTAACATCTCTATAAAGTTGCCATTAAATTTGGAAATATCATAGGGAATTTACCATAATTGAGCATATGTTGTCATTTACCCTAAAGATTTAGCATCCTTTTAATAAATACAATTGAAAAGCTTATAAAAGTCACCAAATAGAATCTCTTTATGCATAATAACCAAGGGGTTGAAAGGAAGGTATATCGGGACAAGCTCTTATCAGTCAACGGAATTAGTTGATGTAGTGCATTTTTCTGTTTCCAAATAAAAATGTGTCTTGAAGTCTAAGAGTTAACTATCTCACTGTGATTAAAAAAAAGCATGATGGATAGGTAGATAGGTAGAGATAGAAATAGTTTAGATAGATGGATAGCTAGATAGGGAAAGAGACATAAATCAATTGCTTCCTTATATAGATACAGGAAGTGAAATAAAGGTATACTAACTAATGAATAAAAAAGGAGAATGATGAATGGTGTATTCCATGACTGGTTTTGCTACTAATAGTTTATTTTTCTGTTGATTCGAGTTAAGAGGTCTCCTTGGTTCAAAGACCGTTAAGATCATTAAATACAATTATCTTATTTTACTGATGAGGGCACTAAGGGCCCTAGTGAGCAGAGAACCTCCTAAGGTCAGTGTGAGGGTTATTCCCATGCCAAGGAGCCAAGAGAGGAAATTAATTTATCCTTTCAACTCATATTTTTTCATGTACTAGAAGCTCACCGAGCAGTTTTTTTGGAGGGTATGCACTGTATTTGGAATACAGAGAATGACAGCCAGTCACATCTCTTACATTTTTATGGTAGAGTCTGACAATATAGAAGTACACACATATGCAAATAAAGTAATTATGGGTTGATACTAGCACTGCAATGGAAATCAACAGGATGATGTGATAGATAACTGGCTTGGGTGAAATCTTTACATAGTGTGGTCTTCTCCGGGAATATTGAAGTGGAGTCATGAAGGCTGTGAGGTGGGGGCTGGCGCTTGGTAAAGAGTTAAGGGGCCAGTGGCTGGAGCATAAGGAGCAAAAAGGATATCAACAAAGTGGTAGTCACCATCCAACTCTGCAGAGTACTGAAAGCTGTGATTAGCAATTAAGATGTAATTCTCTAAACAGTAGAAAACATTCGTGGGATTTAATTGAGAGAATGACTTAATCTGATTTATATTTTGAAAGGCCATTCTAGCTACTTACTGGAAAATGGATTATAGGAGATTAATGGAAAATGGATTATAGGATATGGGGACAAAGAAGAAGAGGAAAAGTACTTAGGAGGCTTTTAGTACGGAGATTGGAGAAGGGTGGTGTGTTGGAAGTATATTTTTGGGGTAGGGCTAGCAAAATTTGCTGATGGTTCATGGATAGGGAGTTGGGGAAGAATTAATGGAAAGGGAGAAGTTGAGAATGTTTACCATTTGACTTGAGATGCTGGGTGGATAGCGTTATTCTTTTCTAAGATAGGGAAGAATAGAGTAGAAACAGAAATATGTGTTATTACACTATCATTTGTATTTTATTTGACTTGGATTGTCTAATCCAAGTCACAAAAGATTAAGTCTCACCTGGAGCCGAATATATTTTATTTTGGTCAGAACCAATATGAACATGCCAAAGGAAATCATGAAATATGGATGATATCTTCTCCTTATATTGCAAACAAAACAATAATTTAATTTTCATTGTGGTCGAAGTCCATCTTGGGAACTGTGTGTGAGGCGTTAGAATTTGTGAATATGGAAGTGATAGTGGATATAGGTCACTGTATTGTGAGACGTGAATGTGTGTGCGTGTGTGTAGTTACATGTGTTGTTTTTTTTTCAAACCGTTTTCAAGAATAGTACTTTGTATGAATACTCATGGAATTATAGACAATAATTCTCTTTTGCCTAGAATGAAAATAGTTTTGTTATGCATTCATCATCAGTAAATATATTGGGGAGTTTAAAAATATATTTATCTATCCTGGTCTCAGATTTTGCTACCTGGCAGATATTGTAAAGCATTCAGTAAAGAACCATATATTAACCAAATATGTAGGACATCAAACTGAGAAGTTACATAATAGCTAGGAAAGGCACAGTTACTCATATAGTTCTAAACATTAAGGAACACTGTCTGAAACTTGAAATCAAAACTAGTAAATGCGAATCTTCATGATAGTCACATAGCAAAACAATGTATTTTTTGAATGGCACCAAATGGGATAAAATTTTCCCTAAAATGAATCCATTCTCTGCTTCTAGCTTAATAGCACAATAACGCTATATATATTATTATGTTGATTATATATTATATATTGCATATACTGTATATTATTTTATTGATTATAATATATGATTATACATATATAATCACTTAAAGTGGGGGAACCAACCTTTATTTCCTACTTTGGGGAGAGGAGGTAGTTTGTGATTGAGGACAGAGGAAGGAGAAACGGGACAATTCTTTACCCTGGTGTGAGAGAACTAATGTGGAGGCACTAATACTAGGATATATAAAAACATAGACTCGATCTCTGAGTTTTTGAGATTGACACTATCAAAGTACCCTTGTTTTCCTTGTAATCACTCTCAAAAATAAGCTACTGGCTAGGATGACAATTTCTCTTCAGGTATAGTATCCTATTTCAGTTCCTGAAGACGTTATTCTTTTACATCTTAGATACTCAGTGAATGTTATGTTGATTTTGGTGGGCTTTTCTCTGTTGGCTACTTATTTCCCAATCCTTTCTATTTTGTATTAACAGCAGTGTAGACTGGGTGGTGGCTTCCGCTGAGCCTCATAGAGTCTGTTCAGTGACACATTTAAACTGGATATGGGATTGCCATGAGGTTTGTATATTCAGAAAATTACCCCTTTAGTTTACCCAGAAATGACTTATTAACCAAACTTACACTAACTAGATAACTGTGTCCATTTCTGATGCATTTCTTTCTTTATATATGTTGTGCAGGCAAAGGTTTGGGAATAATTTTCTCCAGAAGCTGGGGGAATAAAGAAAATGTCTTCAGCAGAAGGAGAAACGTTTAGAAACTTGGCAAGGAATAACTCAGGATCAGAATATTGGCAGAGCCTTCTTTTAATGCCATGCATGAAAGAAATGACAATTTAAATAGATTTTCCTCAAGTTCGTGGAGATTTGGCAACTCCTTGTTCAATCTGTGATGAGATCTTACTGGCTTCAGAGTCCTACCTAGATTTGTTAAGAATTTCTTTGTCTGTCAGTCTCTCTCTCTTTCATATGTTATGTATTTTTCTAGTGAGCGTTTCAGCAATTGCACCTGATATTCTTAATATTAAACTATATAGCCTCAGTATTTTTCCAAAGAGGGTTAAAGAACTTATTAGATGTGTTCGTAAGTATCAATTGGACATATAAGTGTTAACTTGATCTTGAAAATAAACATTGGTCCACATTCCCAGTGCCTACAAAAAAGCATGCTATGCCAAATTTCTATGTGTCTATAGTTGTCTACAAAAAATAAGGTATATGAGGCAACTGAAAAAATCAGGCAGTATGGCTAATAAGATGTATAAAATAAAAATTTCCTACCATTCTTTCATTTGGCATTATGTTCGAGGGTTGATTCAAAGAATGTACTTGTAGTAGACAATCATGGTAAAATGTTACATTTTTTAATTTACACAGCTTTGTTAAACTTGGAAAAGAAATTCAGGGAAAATAATAAATATTATGAAAACAGCTCTTTTCTTGAAACAAACACAGGCAAGAGGAAAAATACTTTGAAAGTTCCAAGACAGTTAAAAGAATGCAAATATGGAACTGCAAAGAACATGTGGGGGATAGCTCATGTGAAACTATGGGCCAACTTTCTACTGGGATTGTCCTGTGTACCCTTTAGATCCATTCTTGCATCATCTATAATGATGTTTAGTAATAATGCTGCCTTCAGAATGAACAGAATTGCATTCTACCAGTTAGAATGTAAGTTCCATGAGGGCACCAGTATTTTTACCTTCTTTACTGATTCATTCCAAATACGTTGAATGGTGCATAGTGGACAGTAGGGGCTTAATACGTATTTGCTAAATGAATGAGTGGACTGGACATTTGTTGTTTCAGTGACAAGTGGCATGGTCTGTAGTTTAGTTAATAGTGTTACATTAAGGTCAACTTCTTGTGTTTGATCATTGTTCCATGATTATGTAAGATGCTAACATATGGGGAAGATGACCGAGGGGTGTCTGGGAACTCTACTATTTTTACAACTTTTCTGTAATTTGGAAATTATCTTTTAAAAAGGGTAATGTAGGACATTAAGAATGGAAGAGGAAGAAGGAGGTAAGGATATGAAAGGATGAGAACCATTAACTCTGGAACAGTGCAGGAAGGCAAGTATGGGTAAAAGAGCAAGAAAGAACTGATATAAATGCAAGCAACTTACCTCTACTGGGATGAACAGAATTTGGCTGCTAATCTAAGCCATCAGAAAAATCATGAGTTGAAACGTTAAATACTGTCAGCCATGAAATTTCATCAGTTGCTGTGTTTTACCTGGGCCATGTTCTCTTAGCCCCTGATTGTTGCTGGTGCTAATTACACACAGCCCTGAATTCTAGAGCTACACTCCCTAGCTTAAAGTTGAATTCAGAGGTGTTGAGATATAAGAACCTAACTGGATAATTTATTGTATAACCAGAATGCTCAAAGGGGCACTTAAAAGAAGGGAGAGCTTTGGAAGAAAAAAGTGGGCAGCCATGAGGATCGTTTTGTGAAGGGATTAAATACTTACAAAGAAATCTGTCCTCAGCATTCTCAAGAACTCGATCTTCATAAGTGGTGGAGTCCAATGCGTGCATGACTAAGTTATCTACTTGAAACTTTCAAAATCAGAATCCCAAAGACGTTATAGTCCATTTTAAGCAATACCAACAAAACCTAATATAGTCTACTTCTGAGTAATCATTTAATTATGGTATTTTATCATTTTATTTAAAAAAAAATATGCTGAGTACATAAAAGTGACTAAAATATCAACAGATTCTTTCTTCCTACGCATAACCATTAATCTTAAATGTTCCAAGAGAAGATGCTTAAAAAGTAACCCTTCACAGAACTAGCACTTCTTTGGGAAACTTGTAGGCCTCTCTTTTTCCTTTTGTTTTATCTTACTTGTCACCTTGCAGTTACGAGTATCTCAGCATGTAGGAGTGGACTGGAGGGAGAAGGAGAGAAACATACATTTTTCACTCAGTTGTACATCAGTCTTAAAACCCGCTTGGCAGCAATATGTAGACAATGGATCTTTCAAACAAATAGACTGTTGTCTGTTCCTTCCTTCTGTAATTTTTGGCAGAGTTCTCTGTTATGTGTCTGGGTTCTTGAAATGTTGAATGAATAAACTAGGACTTGGTATTAATGTTAAGAACTGGCATCTTTGTTGGCTTCCTCAAGAGATTATGTATCCATAGAAAAGTGAAATAAGCATTTTTGGAAGTGTTGTCTGCATGTATCTGGGTTTTTAGAGTCTAACTAATGTAAATGTAGTGCCTTAGAAGAAGTCAGGCTAGTCTCCGGACTCTGTAAAGTTTACTTTGTGGATACAGATAGCTTACTGGGCACAAGTGAGTAAAATATGAGCAGTTGCATGCAGCATTGCATATCTGTTAGCATATGGACCAAATCTAGGCTGAAGTACACAGTGACAGAGTTAAAAGTAAATTTCTTGAGCTGAAATATCATGGGATTTAACACATGACTAGGTGAACCCCTCTTTGTAGTAGAGTGGCAGTGATGAAAAAGACGAGGCAAAAGTTAGAACTGAGATGCAAATTTACCACCCGGAGAGGCTAGGCATAGTTCCATAAGATTTACATAGTACAACCAAGTGATAAAATGGGTTGTTCTCAGTAGACCGAGGTTTCTCAACCTCTATAGTATTCACACGTTGGGTCTGGTAATTCTTTGCTGTGAGGGGTGGTCCTGCGCATTGTCGGATGTTCAGTGACATCCTTGACCTGTGCCCATGTGATGTGAAAATAAAAAATGTCATTTGTGAAAATAAAAAATGTCACCAGACATTGCCTAATGTCCTGCAGGAAAAAGGGGGGTGTGGGCCAAAATCATCCCTCGTTGAGAATCAATAGATTAAGACATAGCCCATGTTGACTGGAAGGAAGTTTTATATATTTATAGTAAAAATATCTACTCTTTGTATCAAATCCCTATCAGTATGATGGGGCAGCCTGATGTGGAGAGTCTCATTGCTCACTGGAACTTTTGAACATCCAGCCACGTGAGCAAAGATTAAGGAAACAGTGACCAGGTGCTCAACACACCAACACTCCTCCACCAATTAATTATTCCCTCTTGCTTTTGTATCTTCTGCCTCTAACTCTTCACTGTCTTCTTTCCTCTGACCATGGAATTGATCATCTCCTCTATCCCAGAGCAAATCAAAATGTCTCTTGACAATGCAAAGGTTCAAAGTTACTATATTTTCTCGCTTCACATCACGACTAACTTCTTAGAAAAATTGTCTTCAGTGCCTGCCTCCACCTCCTCACTGCCCACTTCCTGGAACACATCCCAATTTGTCTTTTTTCCATATCACTACTAAAAGTAGTCCCCCAAATGCTACAATCCAATATCCCAATTAATGGAACACTTTTCCTAAATTCATTTTTTTTTTTTTTACTTCCATGCAACTTTTGATGCTCTTGAGCAATGATTCTTGAACTTTGTTGTGTGTCAGAATTACTGGAGAGCTTGTTCAAACAGATTTCTAGGCTGTACACCCAGAGTTTCTGATTTGGTAGGTCTGGGTGGGGTTTGAGATTTGCACTTCTCACAGGTTCTTAGGTGATGCTCATGCTGCTGGTCTGGGGAATCACAGTTCAAAAGCCAGGCCTTGATTAGTCTCTTCTGAGTACTTCAGTTTGGCTTTCATGAGATCATAGTTTCCTGTTATTTACACCCATTGACATTTTTGGTCACATTTTCTATTCTCTCTGCTCCTTAGTGTTTCTCAACCAGGGTGATTTTGCCCTCCAGAGGATATTTGGCAATGTCTCGAGATAGTTTTGATTATCACAAATAAGTCGGGGGTGGGAATATGGAAGAATGAAGGGACCAGCTGCTACTGGTATCTGGTAGATAGATGCTGCTAAACATCCTACAATGCACAGGGCAGCTCACCTAAAACAACAAAATTATCCTTCTCAAAATATGAATAGCGCCAAGACTGAGAAGCACTGCTCTAAATGCCAGCATGATCCAAAGAGAATGCTTCGCTTCTCTTCTCTTCTCCTCTCCTCTCCTCTTCTCTCCTCTTCTCTCCTCTTCTCTCTTCTCTCTTCTCTCTTCTCTCTTCTCTCTTCTCTCTTCGGTCAATCTCAGACATCCTCAGAGCTTCACCTCAAAACTCTTGGAAATGACTCCCAAAGGTAGATTTTTAATTCTGGCGCTATTCTTGCATCCTAACCTAGATTTCTACCTGCCTAGTGGGTATCAACTGGATGAGCCACCAGTTCCTTAATTTTAATTTAATTAAACAAAACTGATCCTTACAGTGAGAAACTTGTTTCCCTTACTGGTCATCATCATTTGACAATGCACTATGGGGAGAATATTTCCCTAATCCTTCTCCCTTCTCTTTAAACCAACCAGTACTTTATCAGTGTGTCTCTACCCCATTAGGCATTCATAACCTGTACAAATGCTAAAAGATTATTTTTTTCAAGAAGAAAAGTATAAACAGAGGGGTGGTTCAGAAATAACACTCTGAAAGCAATGCAAGGAATTCACTGATATTTAGCAAAGTCAAAAGAGAAACTCACCATGCCATAAGTGATTACCCGGTATTTTGATTGGCCAGGAAGAAATAGGTCCCATTATTCCTAAGAAAAGTGAAGTTATCTATCTGTCTAGAATTCAGTCCAATATTACTTGGAGAACACTCTGATGTGTTATGCTTTAGACAAAGAAATCATATGAAGATATTAACTTCTCACAACTATGAGTCTTCTGCTTTACGGAAAGCCACCAATATTGTTTTCTTTGATAGAATTCCATGTATATTTTCCTTGTTACTAGTAATAATCATATTGCTAATAATAGCTGCCATTTTTGAGCACTTTTTAAGTGCCAGAACAAGTACTTTGAATGCAGTTTATATATATATATATATATATATATATATATATATAGGCCTATATGGTAGATTCTGTTATTGTACCTATTGTGCACCTATAGAAACCAAAGTTTAAAGAGGATAGGGAATATATTCAAGGTCACCTAAGTTATAACTGGTTGAATTGTGATTTGTAAACAGATTCTCCAACAACCGAACTGATGGTTCTTCCAGTAACACAAAATTGAGTTGCCGTGGGACGTGGTTCTTGGAACCTGGTGTTTGTGAATAACCCATCTTCTGCAAAATCGTAGACTGAGTTGGAGAAGAAAGGGCCATCCAACTCAGCCTTTGTGCCTCTAGGGAATGGTGGGGGTAGTCCTCCATAAGTGAGAGAAGCAGTACAACTGGCTAACGGAAGGAGACACAGAAGAGAGCTTTTCTTTGTGGGAGTTCATTACAGAGACACCTATAGACCTCTTATTCTTACCTGCATACCCTTTCTCTTTTGTAGCTTCCATATCTGGGCTGAAATTGATGCAAAATTGCTACAGCATTTTGTTCTGCCAGGCTGACCCCATTACACACATCATAGTTGTAAAGCTCTGGCTTAGTTACTGTTTGCATATTCAGGATTCCTGTGAGGTAGGGAGGTGCAGGCTTGGCCACAGTTCCAGAAGGAATGGCTACTTCATTTTAAAAACTAGGAAACCTGCATCCTTTCTGGAGTGAATATTGTTATCACTATGAATATGAATATCACTAATGCAATGGAGTCATCCCTACTTATGTCCCCCTTAATGTCATTTCACTGGTGTGTGAAGGGTCTCTAAAGGAATGTTAGGTTAGAGACATCAGGAAATTACCAATTTTCAGGAAGTTTCAGGAAGTTTCAGGAAACTTCATTTTCACTCCAACTCCCTTTGTCTTCATAATACTTTATGATGATACAGCAAAAAATGTGACAGGTTGGAAATGTAATGATTACTAGGAAGATAAGAGTTGTGGACAGTAGTGATACTCATACTTTATTGTCCTCAGTCTACCTTCCTTTCTTCTCCATGTCTTTCCAAAAACTTCTGCAAACCTCCATCCCACCAGACCTCATAATAATCCCTACTGGAGATTGGAAAAAATTGCTTTTGATGATAATTTTTATGTCTTTACTAGAAGATTCTGATATCCATTTAAAAAATATTGTGTGTTTTTTGTGTTCTAGGTATTTTTCTAAGCACTGGAGATATATTAGGGAACAAGACAAATGGGATCCCTGCCCTAGAGTTTACATTCTAGTACCACTTGTCAGAAAGCAGCTACGTGTGTTTGTAAAAGGTTGGTATACACATATATGTATATATATACACACACACACATATATGTGTATATATATGTACATATACACACATATATATATACATATACATACACACACACACACCCATATATCATATCTCACAAAGCATTTATAGGTTCCTCATATATTCTTGATGCTACATCTCTCACCATTATTTCACACATTTCATAAAAAATTTCAGTACATAAATATATTTTTGTCTGTGGCAGTCTATATGGAGGGAAGGACTTAGATGGCAACAAGATAACCATAAAAGGATACATACAGAATATCTTTCCTTTTAATGTATTTGCAAAAATAGGAGTGATGTTGGTCATCAGACTATATTTATATTTCACTACAAAGCTGGTAAAAAGAACTATGGGCACATGGACATGTCTGGGTTCTAGATACTTCGAAAGAAATGATCATTAGCTGTCCCTAAAGGATTTTATTACACTTCCTGAAATGGCAGACATTTTTGAGATGTGTCCCCCCAAAAGTGTGTGTAGCAGTAAATTTGTAAGAGCATTTTTAACACTATACACAGATGCGAAGAGTGGAGGTAGCTAGTGGGTAGGGGTAGGGAAGGGCTAGTGGTAAGGAAAGAAAAAGTGTTTCAGGCCTTGGGCAGCACGTCTGTCTCTTCCAGTATTTGTCAGATTCCAGTTATTAACCTGTCAGCATTAGACAGATTGAAGGAGACACTTCCTCTCAAGGTGAGCCCTTAAGAAAAGGAAAAAAGAGAAAAAAAAAATCATTGTTGGAGTTGACAGAGAAATGATGCCACAAGGGTCTGGGCTAAGCCTGGCAAGGAAGTGATACTACAGCATGGGTGTGTGTTTGGAGGGCAGGAGATTCTAGATGGTGGAGCAGGATGTGGACAGAGGGATGGCAGTCCATAAAGAAAGCTCTCACTTGAATTTGCTTGAGCAAAGAAGCAAAACCATTTCAAAGATGCAGGGTGCGCATTTTAGCCAGAGAAATTGGGGCTGGCTGGTGCTGAGACTGTGGCAGTTCAGTAGAGACGTATTGAGTCCCACCCCAGCAGGGAACACGAGTCATCCTTAGACACCAGCAGCAGTAAAAAAAAAATGACTTTTTTCTTAACAAAACCATGCCCTTGTCTTTGAATTTAGTGTCCTTTTTTCCCAGAGACATAGGGAGTTTTATAGTCTTGTTTTATTCATGAAAGTTACAGCAAAAACCAAAGTTCATTGAATATTTCTGGCTTTCCATGTTCTGGGCGCATCGTAGGCCTGCACTTCCTGAAACCTCCTGTATTGAAATGGGTCATCGTTTCTGGTCAATGAGCTGTGAAGGGGAGTGTGTCCCTTCTAGACCAAGCATTTAAGTATTGCGATGAGACCCTCTAGAGCTCTCTCTTCCCCTTTCTCCACCGCTGCCAGCAATATTCAGATAGTGACCATTCCATTAGCCTGGCCTCTGGACTCAAGACCATGATAACATGCATCAAAGCCCCAGTCCACACACAGGAGACAAAAATAGACCTTTATGGTTGTAAGCCATTGAGATTTTAGGGTTGTTTGTTACAACAGTATATTCTGGCCTGTGATAACGGACACATTTGGTTGGATATAAAGATAAGGCATTTTATTTTCCTTAATGGATAGAGGCAAAGAGTTTATATAATACTATAATCCCCTTCTCACAACCCAAACTACCACCCGGTGGTACTCACATTCTTACCCATACGGTGCAGGTTCCTTAAAGACATTTTATTTATTTTAGTCTTGGAAGCCTTAAGGCCACTTTAAAAGAGTTCATTGCTAATAGGGATATGACAAAGTGGAGACACTGTGTTAGTGGATGACTTAGTATCTGAGAGGTTTTTGTGTATGAACAAGAGAAATCGTTACAGTCTGCACTTTGTTTAATGTTCCACTTATTTGAATCATATATTTAAATCATGTAAATCAAGAAGACAGACTTAAAAAAACTAAATATTCTTTATAAGATGATTAAGTCCTCTTAAATTGTTAACTTCAATTCCATATTTTGTATGGCTGCCTTTTTAGAACATCTCAAATACCTTAAAATATATAGCTTTATACTTAAATTTCTGCTCTTAAATCTTAATAGATCATGAATTTGACTTATTTTATCATTATTTGTATATTCTTTTTTATATTTTCTAGAATTATGTATTAATATGCAATTCATATACTAAATAGTAATTTCTTCTCAATGTGAATCAAATCTGAGCTACTGTCAGCAGACTAAGATAATTTTTTATCATTAAATTAATTTGTTGTTTTAAGACATAATTGCCTTCACAAAAGTATATTTTTTCAATTGCTCTCTAAAAATTACATATTTTTATATATTTAATATTATAAATAATATATATTTATTTTTAACAACTATTTATTTAATTTTTTTTAAGATTTTATTTATCAATTTGACAGTGAGAGACACAGTGAGAGAGGAAATACAAGCAGGGGGAGTGGGAGAGAGAGAAGCAGGCTCCCCAGTGAGCCGGGAGCCCCATGCAGGGCTCGATCCCAGGACACTGAGATCATGACCTGAGCCGAAGGCAAATGCCTAATGACTGAGCCACCCAGGCACCCCAACGATTATTTATTTTAGAGGAAGAGCTCACACGTGAGTGGGTAAGAGGGGTAGAGGGAAAGGGAGAGAGAGAATCTCAAACAGATTCCCCACTGAGCATGGAGCCAGATGTGGGGCAGGATCTCATGACCCTGAGATCATGACCTGAGCCAAAATGAAAAGTTGGACACTTAACTGACTGAGCCACCCAGACACCCCCCAAAATTATGTATTTTTAAAGATTGCACTTGGTGACGTTCTCTGAACCATATTCCTTATTATCCTTATTATTCCTTATTGCCCTTTATTTAGCATTATTAAAAACATATATTCTTATAAATAGCTTACTAGAAGTTGAAGACCATCTGGAGTTCTCAGCCCCGAAGAGATGAAGGTGAATCTGAGTAATTAGTTCTCCTTAGCAGGTTAGATTAACGTGTCATCCCAGATTGAATGCGCTGGTGACTCCTTTTCTACTGGCTTGTTAGGTGTGAAGCCCAGAGCTGACCAGCCTTGTCTGCTCTTGGTAAGCCGCCTTGTTTTGTTGTTTTTCCCCAAGAGTGTTTAACGTAGTTCCTGTTACTTTTATTCAGCATTCTCTGTGTATTCAATAGTACCATGACCTCTCCAATACTTTATGATCAGGCACCTAAGGAAAAGCTAGAGGAAAACATATGTGCACATATATTTGAACACTTCCTTACTTATTAAAATCAATAACAATTAGATATACCTTATTGTGTTCATACTTCTTTTATATTACAACTACCCATAATAGAATTTATATTAACCTTTTTTTTTTAACATCACTATGAACTTTCATAGGTTTAGCTTGTTTTAATCAACAACAAAAATAATGAGTAATTTAGATGTTATCAATCTTATTTAGTCTTTAAATTACCACCACTAGCCAGGTATCTCCTTTAAGTGGGTTCTTTGTCCTTTCAACACTTGCTTTGATATTTTCGTGTACATCCTTGTGTTCTAACAACAGTAGAAGTTCTAAACTCATGGAGATTATTTCCTACCCCAAGACACAAAATGAACAGAACTGCAGAGAATCTTGCACACATGAGTGTTTGATAGTGGGCATGAGTGCCCCTATTCTTGGTACTTTAAATAATAACAAAGCTGAAAAATATATTTCTTTTTAAGGTCATGAGTCCATCCTAATTTTCTTTTCATGATAAAGGTATAACTTTAAGTAATTTCTTATTAACTGGTTGCTGATTTCCACTTAAAATTTTCACCGAGAAGATCAGTACACTAAAAATACCTGGGAATGTTCACAACAGAGGAATATAGAAGAATCAGACAATAGGAAAGCAAATAGAGTATAAGACTATATTCACTAAATGCCCCTGAAGAAAAGCATGACACGATCGACTCTAAAATTGATGTATTCTCCTCACTATGCTTTTTAAATTTTTTATATAATACAGTGCTTTTTTTGAGCATATTTTTGTAATGAGAATGCAAAAATGTTAAAAATTTTTTCAATAATGAAAGAAAAAGTTTCCAGCAAGAAATAGCTCTACATATTGTTAAAGAAACACACTGAGTCGGGGCGCCTGGGTAGTGCAGTAACTTAAGCATCTGACTTGTGATTTCTGCTGAGGTCATGATCTTGGAGTCGTGAGATGGAGCCCCACATTGGGCTCCATGCCCAGCATAGAGTCTGCTTAAGATTTTCTCTCTCTTCCTCTTCCCATCCCCACCTCTAGGAAACAACAACTACAACAATACTGAATCTTATATACACAGCATATTCATAAATTCTCAAAAGTTTCTTACATTTTATAACTGGGTGATATTTTGCTTTTTGTGCCCATGCTTTACCTTTAGAGTGAGGAAGATTCTCGATAATCTTATTGTATCATATTTCTATTTCATTGCATTGCTCTCTGGGGGGGAAGTTAACAGCAAAAGACTTGTCACTTGAGTTCTATTCATAACCTCTCTACTGTGAACATTACAGGTAGAATGCAACAAAGAGGAGATATAATTTCAGGGGAATATGGGCTCATAGATCTTACAGAACAATGTTAGAAGAAAAGCTTTCTCATGATTGCTATAGCAAGCGATGCTTTTAACTGCTTTAGAGTCATCATTGTGAGAGCATTGGATCTAGAAGTAAGGAGCAGGACTATATTCCAAATAGGTTTTTGAGACAACTGAGAGTCTGTTCTTTGCCCTCCTTCAGCCGTGTTCACATGTGTATTATAAATTGTGGGATCGTGAGCCTATTGATGAGATATACATGAAGACATAAACATACCTCTTTGCTGGGTAGAGGTGTGAGTGATTCCTTATAAATGAAGAATCAAATTTGAATTTTTGGAAGAGCTTCCTAGCCACATGCAGACCGTGAAACCTTTCTCAGCAATGACAGTCTCAACATCTTAGTGGGCAGTGATTTCTTCTATAATTCCATTTTTGTCCAACTTCAAGTTCACTTTTAACATTTGCACTTTTTGTTTCTTTGTTGGCCAGTTCTCTGTTGTGATTATCCCGTTTTATAAGATGTCACATGGGTATATCCCTGAGTGGCAAAGAAGCAATACCCTACATGGTTTGCTTTCCGTGCAGGAACCGAATAACGACGCTTAGCCATCATTCGCCAACAGACTTTGAAAGAACCGATGTGATTGGCAAGGGATCACGAGCTACATCTGTAGCTTGTGCAGTGATTATGGACAGAAGAACTAGCAGCAAAGTTAACACGATATGCAAATATTCATAGCTAATTGCCATAGTAACTGAAATTTAGGACCTGTTGTTAGGATATTGGACTTATTCACTAAATCGTGGTAAGTGAATTTCATGCATATCAGGACCAGGCAAAATGGGGACCTGTGTATATGCATGTAGTTAAGTATTTTTCACTTTGTAACTTCAGCACATCATACCACAAACTTAGTGCCTTACAATGCCAGGCTCGTGTGCTCTAAGAGGAGTATCATTTATTTTTATTTATCCCTGTTGGCGAGTGTATTCTATCGTGGTTCTTTGTCCTGCATGTATTCTATCTGCTGGGGAGAAGTTTTGACCCAAAACGGCTGACCAATACATGCAAATGACCACGCACAGAAGCAAAAAGAAAATTTCACTCTGGTCATTGGCATGAAGATTTTCCAATGTCTTGGGGTGCTGGCACAGGAAACAGAATAATGAGTAGTGGACAGGGATTGACGGGAGTTCTCTGACATTTCGAGGAGTACCTGGACACATCTCTGCAGCCCGAGGGAAGCTTGGCTGAAAGAAACTGGCCAGAGGCATGTTCTGACTTTGGGTGACTTGGAGAAAGTGGCCAGTATTAGCAATGTGCAAATATTGAGAGACTTTCCTCCCCTTGAAACTATGCCGTAACAGTCCTATAGGAGGCCGATGCAGTTCACATTCCCATTTCCAGACATTAAATGGGATATATAAGTAAAAGGATTGAGAGTGACTTTTTGAAGAGGGATTTTAATATTTGTTGGAAGTGTAAGAAGATAAATATCTTGTATCCAAGAGGGTTAGACTCAGTATTAGTATAAGTATATAGAGCGGAAATGGCCTTTTACTTGGAATATGCAGCACTTAGTTTAACTCACAGCCCTGCCCATTACGAGCTGTGTTCCATCTTTCATTTATTCATCCATTTATTTGTTTACAAGTATTTACCAAGTACCTGTCATGTGCCAGAACCATGCCAGGCTTTATGCAGTCAGGGTCAAATCACTTACCCCTTTAAGTTCCTTGCCTATGAGACTCTTAGACTTTTAAAATTTATTCAAAAACACACACAGACCTGTTTCAAAAAACTGCTTACAAGTATAAAAACACATAGTTTTCTCTTGTTTTTCTTTGAAAGCCTGAAGTGAGTATAACATAATTTCATGGAAGTAATGGAAATATAATTTTCAGGGATAAAGTTCACAACTACGAGAAAGTAAAGTATTTTTCCATTTATCTTCAGCTTCTGCCATCACCCCAGCATGTACAGAAACAATGAGTGCAGTAATTTACCTTTATTTAGGATGCCAATTAGAGGGTCCACTCTTCATGGAAAAAAACACTCTGGTCTACTCCCCTCTTTTCAGATAGGGCTGTAACTAAATTACCTTGTATGGTTGTGTGTGTGTGTGTGTGTGCGTGCACCTAGGAATGAAGAACCCACACTCTTTGGCCATTATTCACCTCAATGTTTACTGTCAAGATGAGTTTTCCAATTTTCCATTGTTTTCCCTAAATTGCATCTCTCATGTAGAGTTTAGAGCTGGTCTGGCTGCCAGGAAATAGCTATATAATAAAAGAGCCATATAGTAGTGCCATAATTCACCCCGTTAGTCATCCCTTTTCTCAACAGTAGGATCTAAAATGCATCAGTGCGTGTGGGTTTCAATTAAATGCAGAAGATAATAATTGAGTGACTACTGCATGCAAGCTGCTAGACCGAGACCTTTGAGAGAGATAGGAAAGCGTCCCCACTCAGGGAGTTTGAAGTCTACAGAGAGACAGATGTGTAAATACACAATTGATGATGTTTGCTGTAATTTCTGAGAGAATGTTGTTGGGGCTATGGAAATATCTCAGAGGCTGGGATGTAAGTCAGGAAAGTCAGGAAAGGTGTTTCAGTGGGAATTATGTTTAAAGTGGGTATATGGAGAATGAATAGCAGAATAGGCCAGGTAAGCAAAGTTGGATTCCAGCCAGCAATTTTTTTTTCTTCTTGGAAAGATTTGTTTTCCTCATCCTTAGCACCCTCTACTCAGTCCTCTCTTGGTTTTTAACTATTTCTAAATTGTGTCCTAAGGAGCTCATCAGTACGTAATGGGGCGACTCTGTACCCACCCAGTGCCACCGCCATATCACAACACTGGATAAGCAACACATCTTGATTTGTGAAAAAGACAGTGTCTGGCCCCGATCAGAAGTTCTGCTTACAGCTCTGATGTAGGTCCTTGTTCCTTGAAACGAGTATTGATTGCTTCAGCTCTAAACACCATGCCTGAAGGGTCATGTTCATTGCTTTAGGTGGGGAACAAAAAGAGTAAAACCAAGGTAAATGAAATGAAGAGATAAATGTAGAATGAAAGAAGCCAGGAGTCCTCAGTGCCTGCTCTCGGGCTTCATCAAATCAAGAAGTTCTCTCTGCTGGTAAGGTTAGTGCAGGAGGATGGGCGTCCTTGGAGAGATTATGTTGCTCTGCATGAGAGTAAGTCGTGGTGCTTAGTATAAATCACGCTGTTGGCTTACAGTTGTCATTAGTTGCCTGTGATCTCTGGCAGATGGGAACTTGGCTAGGAGCAGGCAAAGGTACAAAATGCCCCTGTTAGTGATTGCTCACCAGAGATCCCCTAGGAGAGTTATATTTTATCCTCCCAGTGTAATTAGGAGGGGGTGCACATAGAGTGACCATACTGTTTATTTCCAAACTGGGACACCTTGGAAGGGAGTAAGAGGGCACTGTAAATAACCCTGCTTGAGTAACAGGCGCACAGTGAGACACCCTCAAACAGGGCTCTTAGCGCACCTGTGATCTTCTTAACATGTCTTCTTCCTTTTCTCTTTTTTCCTCTTTGTTAATGTGTGTTCTTTCTGAAGGGAAACTTCCAAGGAAAAATACAGATACTACAATGGAGCATGACCCTGGGATGGGGGGGGGGGGGTAGGCTAAGACTCCAGGGAATTAGTTGCTTTGTGAGCTCATAAATAAGTTTGGGAAAATTTTAAATTTGAGCCATGGTTCCCTAAAAATTTTGTTGAGACACACAAGAGAGCTGTCCTTGTCATGCATAGTACACTCCTATGGAGATACCAGAATGCAGTTGCTAGAAAGTTGCTAGAAAGCCAGCTAGCGATAATGAACTTATGCAAGAAAACATTGCAATCCAGGCGAAAACACGTATGTACGAGGACAACGTGATATCTAATTATTCAGTACTTACGTTTTTATTTAAGTACTTCAAGTATTACAAATAAAGCACTACCTGGTGCACTGTTCCCCGAGCTCCTCCTCTGGATGCCTCTTTTCATCTTTAGATCTCAACAGAGTGTATCCTTCTCCGACAGGACCGACTCCTGTCATGTTCAGTCTTTGGAAAGCACTTAAGCATGGGTAGAACAAGCTGGATATGTGCATCTACTTTTCTAATGGTAAATTTTATGAAACTTCTCCACGGATCCCACGTTTCTAAAACAAAATAAAACACAACTGTAGCCTCTGAATTGTGATATGCTGTAGGTCTAAAATATACGCCAACTTTTGAAGACTTAGTATAGAAATTAGACTATAAAATAGCTCATTCCTAGTTTAAAAATTTGATCGCATTTTGAAATGATAGCGTTTTTAGTATATTGGGTTAAATAATATATGTTACTCAGTTTATTTTTCCTTTTCTTATTATTTTGTTAATGCAACTGCTAGAAGATTTAAAATTATATATTTTCTTTGCATTATATTCCCATCAGATAGCACTAGTTTAGACTGCGCCCTTAGGCCAGATGATTTAAATTGACGTTGGTTAATAATAATAAAAACAAAGCAAGAAGCCATCAGTTGCTAATAGTCACAGGTTGGCCTACCCAGGGGTCAACCCTGAGATGGAGTTTAGTGTGCCATGTGGTTTTTTGGAGATCCCTGGGGGTCACTCCCTGTAAAAGAGAGGGAAGGGGAGTGGAGTTGCGGAGTGGAGCTGGGCAGAGGGAGGAGCTGAGCTTCAGTGCAGGCCCAACAGTAGCCTCATCCAACCCCACAGGGAACTCTGGAGCTAAAATGGCCTTGCAGACTGACCTGAGTAGGCCTGAGATGGCCAGGCCTTTATCCCCTGCATCTGTAACTCATCAGAAGCAGGTCCCCTGGGGTGGGAGTGACTGTGGCTGAGGAGGTTCTCTGTAGCTGAGGTTAACCCTGAAGGGGCAACACGTCCAATGTCATGGGGAGAATTGAGCAGCACATCAGAGCATCCACTGTAATAACATTTTTCATTTAAAAGCTTCACATCAAAAAAATCTTAGTTATTGCCTTTTTTTTTTTTCCCTTTCTTTGTTTTAAAGCAGATGCGTTGGCTAACACCAATTTATAGCTGAAGCTAAGTCTGTCTTCTTAGGCCATAGATTGCTTTGTGTGTTTCTCATTGATCCTCTTTCTCTCTTCCTCTTGACTCATCTCCGGCTTAGCTCCTGCTGCTTCATTACCTGCCTGGCCCCTCTGGACATTTGTGTTTGGTTTATAAGCCCAGACTAAACTGACTTGAGCTCAGTCTTCACCAGTGACCACATTTACTGCCCTCCATTGGTGGCAAATAGCATTGGTCAGACTTTATTCTTGTCCATGAAAGTTTATGAGAAAAGGAACTTTTGTTTGTCTAATTCCTATTGCTACTTGTTAGCTATCTCCTTGAAGACAGGGTGTGTGTGTGTGTGTGTGTGTGTGTGTGTGTGTACTATATATATGTATAATCTTCTTAAAGCCTGTTCAAAGAGAGGCTTAATGAATACATTATTTACTGAAAGAATAATTATGTGATAACCAGCAGTGTCCTTATTCTGTACCTAGATCCTTAGTGAAAGCTTGTGTACCACCATATCCATGACATTTCCCCCTCACCACTTAGCAGTAAAGAAATGAAAAGTGGAAGGCTCCATTAACCCATTGTTGGAATCTTGGGTATAGCATTCAACGTCATGTTGCATGTTTTTGACATTAAAAAAAGATTGGAAATAGAATATCTGAATGGAATGAAGGGCACATCCTGTCAGTACATAGAAAAGGTCAGCTATGTATTTGTTGTGGAGAGAAAATATGGAAAAGGTCAGAAAGATTAAGACTTTCTTCTCCTATAGTCTTCCTACCTGTTTTCCCAATTCTTACACTGCTGTGTAATTCTATGGAATATGATTCTCAATTAGGAAACTTTAAAGAAGACCAAAAAAAAAA